>BTPG01000007.1:2754215-3442129 GCA_036245525.1 Semisulcospira habei
GCAGTCGCGCGGCGTCGTGTTCCGGTGGAGTGCGGCCCGGTTCCCCTTCCGTACCTGCTTATTTCAAAGGCGATCGCGACGATCGCAGCCGTACTACATATATATTTTTATAGATTTTTCTCCTCTGGTAAGTGTCACCGTCTGGGCAGTGGGCAGATGTTCACATCTGCACGGGACATAGACGACCCCGGCCCCCACGAGTCTCCTGCTGCCTTGCCGCAGGCTTGGCCGCTTGGCTGCGGAAAGGCTAAGGGAGGAAACCCCTGACATCAAAATGTCTCCGGGGAAGGCTTTTGAGCCAGAGACTAAGACAAGGACAGTCTGATATCTTCTTCTTCTTCTTTTCGTTCGCTACGGTCAGTCCAGCACCGGCGATGAATGACGTCGTTTTCTCCAGGTCTTCTCGACTGCCGTAGAGTTTGGTCTGCAATGGAGTTGGCGACGGCCACACTTCTTTTCTTTCATCGTCCAGTAGGGGGCATCTCTGGAGAATATGTTCCGCTGTTTGGTCTTCCTGACCACAGGCGCAGGTTGGTGATGGCGCCAGCTTGAGCTTTCTGTTCATGTGAGCATTCAGTCTGTTATGGCCGGTACGCAGTCTGATGTCAGGACGACTTGCTGCTCTCTGGTCATTGTGTGGTAGTCGAGTCTCTGTTTGACTGACCTCGGCCTCATCAATGCTTTGATGATTGTCTTTTGCTCACTATAGCTGACGCTGTTTTCTTGTTGATCTTTTGTGGCTCCTTCTTTCGCCAGCTCGTCTGCCCTTTCATTTCCTGGTACCCCACAGTGGGCTGGTATCCACTGGAGAACAACTCTTCTGGTTTGTCTGACCTTCTGCAAAGCTCTGGTCAGCTGGGGGAGTTTGTCGTTCTCGAGGGCCTGGAGGACTGAAAGGGCATCGGAGAAGAAGACAACTTGATAGCATGGGTCTGTAGAATTCTGAACCATGGAGGCGGCCTGCATAAGTGCTTCAGTTTCTGCTTTGTAGTTTGTGCAGTGTTTGCCGGTGGCTACACTGGATGTGGCTGTATGTCCCCCTGGGAACTGGATCAGGATGCCAGCACCTCCATTGGAAATGGCATTTGTTGCTGATCCATCAGTGTAGATGTGGATCCATGCCTCCTTTGGGTACTGTTCGTCGATCAGGGCTAGGGTGAGTGCCCGTCGAACGGTGTCATCCTGACTGTCTCCTGAGGCAGCATGTGGGACACTGGTGCAGATCTGGATGTCTGGTTTGTCCACTGCCCAAGGGTTTTCCACTTCTTTTGTGATCAGAGGTAGAATGCTCGGTGGATGGACTTCCCTGTACTGTCGAGAAAGTCGCATGCTCTCATGGACAAAGCTGCTTCATTTGAGCCGGTTCTTGGTGAAGTTGCTTAGTCTGTGCTTCATGGGGTGGTCGGGCAAGCACCTGAGCTTCTCCGCCTGTACCATGGTTTTGGCTTCTCTCCTCTGGCTGAGAGGTTGGATTGTGGTCAGCTTCTCCATTTCCTTGATTGGTGTGGATTTCATTGCACCAGTGATGAGTCGAAGAGCCTGGTTTTGCACTCGGTCGAGGGTCTGCAGGTTCGTCTTGGCTGAGGTTGACCACGCTGTGGAGCCGTACTGGAGGTGGGGCCTGACTGTTCCCTGGTATACTGTCTTCAGTATCTTCTCGTTCGCTCCCCAGGTGGTGCCTGCCAGTTTCCTGAGTATGGCCAGCTTGCGCCGGGCCTTCCCCTCTGCCTGTGCAATGTGTGGTTTCCGGACAGTCTGATATAAAACCTACGACCCGAGGACCTCGATGCCACCGTCCCAGCTTGCTAAGCCATGGCAAACGAACCAAGGGTTTAAAGGGTGGGGCAAGTACTGCGCACACTGCACTCCACCAAAAAGCTCCACCGCGCAGGCTTTAGGAAACGCCCACGGACTATGACACTGAACTTTCCAAGTCCTGTAGCGATGGGCAAGGGGCAAAACGGCAGGTGAAAGATGTCACTGGAAGCCGCAGTCTCAAACCTGCATGCAGGCGGTTCAGGATATTGGTCGCCTGATGTTGACCTGGGGATGACAACGTCACTCGGCACACCCTGAACGACCAAGCAGCCTTCTCTAGGGACAGCACTGCTTGCTCCACACGGAGAGGGGCCTATAAAAGGTGGCCTAACCAAAGCTCATCCCCTCGTAACCCCAGTTGGCTAGCCGCGGTCAACGGGCATCTTCTCATGCGGTCAGAAAACAAGAAAAAACAATGGATCCACTCTCATGACGACCACGACCGGACTCAACGTAGCATGCTGGAACATCCGAACCATGCTCGACACAGCAGACAGCGGACACCCTGAACGTCGCTCCGCCCTCATTGCCCATGAATTGCGGAGGTTAAACATCGACATCGCCGCGCTCAGCGAAGTACGCCTTCCGGAGGAAGGCAGCCTCCAAGAACTTGGCGCTGGCTACACCCTCTACTGGTCAGGCAGGCCTGCATCAGAAAGACGGCTCTCTGGCGTGGGCTTCATGGTGAAGACCCCTATTGCGACTAAGTTGGAAAACCTACCAACGGGTCACTCCGACCGCATCATGTCCATGCGCCTCCCACTGAGACACCAGCAATACGTCACCCTTCTCAGTGTGTACTCCCCAACCCTCCTGGCAGAGCCTGCAGAAAAAGACAAGTTCTACTCTGACCTGCGCAGCCTCCTGCAGAGCACCCCTGCAGACGACAAAGTCATCATCCTTGGCGACTTCAACGCCAGAGTGGGCCAAGACTCTGAAGCCTGGAAAGGAGTCCTCGGCAAGCATGGCGTTGGGAACTGCAATGACAATGGTCGCCTACTGTTGGAGCTCTGTGCAGAGCAGCAACTTGTCATCACCAACACTACTTTCCAGCAAAAGGACAGTCGAAAGACCACCTGGATGCATCCTCGCTCCAAGCACTGGCACCTTATCGACTATGTCCTAGTGCGTCAGAGGGACCGCAGTGACGTCCTCCTCACCAGAGTGATGCCCAGCGCAGAGTGCCACACTGACCACCGCCTTGTTCGCTGCAAACTCAGGCTCCGCCTCAAGCTGAAACCCAAGAAAGGCCCCCCCCCCCCCCCCCAAGAAAAAGCTTGATGTTGCCAGCCTTCAGCGTGACGACAAGAAAGCTGCCCTTCAGACCGATTTACAGCGCATGCTCAAAGACACAGTTGATCCAGCAGACTCCTCCCCTGAAACACTCTGGGAACAACTGAAAACTGCTATTGTAAAATCCTCTGTGGAAGTCTTGGGCTTTGCTAGAAAGAGGAACAAAGACTGGTTTGACGAAAACGACGTAGAGATCCAGGAACTTCTAGCAAAAAAAAAGAGCCGCCCACCAGGCCCACCTAGCCCAGCCTTCCTGCCCTGTGAAGAAGTCTGCCTTCCGCCTCATCTGCAGCAGTCTCCAGCTCAAGCTTAGAGAGCTCCAGAACGAGTGGTGGTCCAGACTCGCACAGAGGACCCAGCTCTGCGCTGACAACGGTGACTACAAGGGCTTCTACGAAACACTGAAAGCAGTGTATGGCCCTAGGCACCTGGTACAATGTCCCTTGCGAAGCGCTGATGGACAGGCACTCCTCACAGATAATACCTCCATCTTGAACCGCTGGTCGGAATACTTTCAGGACCTCTTCGGCGCTGAGCGCACTGTTCAAGAAACAGTCATCCTCCAAATCCCACACCTTCCATCATCATCATCATCATCATCAGTCCCTTGCCCGAACTGGGCGTTGGGGGGACTGAAAGGCAGCAGCAACAGACAGTGCTCTCCACTGAGTTCTATTTTGGGCGGTGGCAAGCAAGTCTGGCATCTCGAGTTCAGTCCATTCTTTTATGTTTGCGACCCAACTCTTTCTCTGACGACCTCGCCGACGACTTCCTTCGAGAGTGCCTTGGAGGATAGTCTTGGACAAGGTGTTGTGTCGGGTCACGTGGCCAAACCAAGCAAGCTTGCGCCGTTTCACGGTTGCCAGAAGGGGTTCATGTGGGCCCACCAGGGAAGTGACGATGCTCCGTACATATTCGTTGGTCTTGTGCTCGCGGTACGAGATGCGGAGCAACTTCCTCAGGCACTTGTTCTCAAAGGCTTGGATTTTCTTTTCTGAGTCTGCAAGCAGTGTCCAAGTCCAAGTCCTTCCACTAAAGGTTGAATTGGACGAACCGCCCACCGCCGAAGAGACCCTCACAGCCATCCACCAGCTCAAGAGTGGCAAAGCAGCAGTCATCGACGTAATCCCGCCAGAGATCTGGAAACATGGAGGCCCAGCACTGCACAACAAGCTCCACGACCTCTTTCTCTGCTGCTGGGAAAAAGGAACACTACCAAAGGATCTCCGTGATGCAGTCATCATCACCCTGTACAAGAACAAAGGAGAGAAGTCTGCCTGCTCTAATTATCGTGAAATTACCTTGCTGTCCATTGCCGGGAAAATTCTCGCAAGGTTGCTCCTGAATCGGCTGGTACCTGCCATCGCTGAAGACCACCTCCCAGAGGGCCAGTGTGGCTTCAGAGCCAACAGGAGTACCACCGACATGGTCTTTGTGCTGAGACAGCTTCAGGAGAAGTGCCGCGAGCAGAACAAAGGGCTGTACGTAACGTTTGTCGACCTAACAAAAGCGTTTGACACTGTGAGCAGGCAAGGTATGTGGCAGATCCTGGAGCGACTAGGTTGTCCCCCAAAGTTCCTCAACATGATCGTCCAGCTCCACGAGGACCAGCAAGGCCATGTCAGACTAAACAGTGACCTCTCAGAACCATTCCCCATTCGCAACGGCGTGAAGCAAGGCTGCTTGCTGGCACCGACCCTCTTCACCATCTTCTTCAGCATGATGTTGAAGCAGGCCACAGTGGACCTCGACGATGACGACGCAGTGTACATCAGGTATCGTCTCGATGGCAGCCTGTTCAACCTCAGACGACTGCAGGCCCACACGATAACCCTAGACCAACTGATTCGTGAGCTGCTCTTTGCTGATGACGCTGCCCTCGTTGCACACACAGAGAGAGCCTTGCAGCGCATTACGTCCTGCTTCGCAGATGCCGCCCAGCTCTTTGGACTTGAGGTCAGTCTGAAAAAGACAGAGGTCCTTCATCAGCCGGCACCCAAGGAAGAGCATCGCCCTCCCCACATCACCATCGGCGAGTCCGAACTGAAGTATGTACACCAGTTTACCTACCTTGGCTGCATCATCACGTCAAACGCCAAGGTGGACAAGGAGCTGGACAACAGGCTGGCAAAAGCGAACAGTGCTTTCGGGCGACTATTCAAGCGGGTGTGGCACAATCAACAGCTGAAAAAAGGCACCAAGATCACCGTGTACAGAGCTGTCGTCCTCACCACCCTGCTGTACGGTTCCGAGTCCTGGGCCCTCTACCGCAGCCAACTACGACTCCTCGAACGCTTTCACTAGCCCTGCCTGCGTACCATCCTCAGCATTCACTCGAGTGACTATGTCACCAACGTCGAGGTCCTTGAACAGTTGATTGTACATTGCTTAACGTCCCGACAGCAACAAGGCTTTCTCAGGACGTGTCCTTGAACAGGCGGAAACTGTGAGCATCGAGGCTTTGCTGCTGCGGACACAGCTTCGCTGGGCGGGGCACGTCTCCAGGATGGAGGATCATCGCCTACCCAAGATCACTCTGTTCGGCGAGCTCGCCACTGGACACCGAGACAGAGGGGCACCAAAGAAGAGATACAAAGACGGTCTCAAGAAGTCACTTAGTGCCTGCCAAATCGACCACCGCCAGTGGTCTTCGCTTGCTGCGGACCGTGACACCTGGCGCTCCACCATTCACAAGGCAGCCGTCTCCTTTGAGGACTCTCGCAGAGCTAACCTTAAGGACAAGCGGCTCAGAAGAAGAAACAGAGTTGTCGTAACTCAGAACCTGACCAGACCTTCCCCTGCAGCCACTGCGGTGGAACCTGCCTGTCCCGGATTGGCCTCAGCAGTCACGAAAATGCCTGCAGACGACGTGGGCAAGCCCTATAGAATCTTCGTTCGCGAAGTCAAGTCAAGAGAGAGAGTATATAATATATGCGGGGGGGGGGGGGGGGGGGAGGGGGAGCAGGGGGGCACTAGCCGGACGTTTTTTCGTGACATCGATACAAACCGGCCTTGGAGCCGGACTGAAGTCGCTCATGCAATTCATGGGAGGGGGGGGGGGGGGGTACCATGATCACGAATCCACCATTTATTTTGCGATTCACGTATCCACAAATATTGCATTGTTTCGCGACCGGCCGTGCCGGAAAGACTCCACTGAGACGCCGCCGACCGCCTCCGGCAAAGAGATAACTGGGTCCCCGCTCCACTGACACTGAACGGCATCTCAGTCTGTCCAACTGGACTCAGTACTGACTCAATGGCCGAGAACTAATTTTTGGCCGAGGGGGCTGGGGTGTCAGTTCCGGAACAATACCCCGGCCCCCACCCTCACCCCGGCCCGGCCATACAGACCCCCACCGCCACACCCCGATCCGGCTGCCCCTGACATGCAACAACCCCGGGCGTCAGTTCTCAATTCAGTTGTACGGAAAGGGTTTGTATGCGGGATGGCCGTAACTTGACATCATCAGTGGAGCGGCCCGGCACGTTCCGCGGCGCAGTGGTAACGCATCTGCCCTCAATGACCGGCGCTAAAAGTGTGAGGTTCGATACCCCGCCGGTTCACTGTCCGGCGTCGGAATTTTCTCCTCTAATAAGTGTCACAATTCAGTCGGGCGGACCCGTCGTGGGTTCTTTCTCCGAGTACTCCGGCTCTTTAGTCCTGCGGCCCCTCCACGGCTAGTTTGGTACCGATTTCAGTCAACACTGAAGCGATACTGACAAATTCAGTTCCGAAAAGACAACTGACAGCGGAGCTGACCCGGCGGCTTCGCGCCACGTGAATGTCCGGCCGTGTTTGTCTTGCACTATCTTTGTCTTGCACTATCTTTGTCTTGCACTGTCCTGCCAATCGGCTCAGCCGGAGCGCCGCGAACTGAACCCAACACGCACGCCGTCACGTCCAAAACACGCTACACTCAGTGAAGACAAAGAATTGCCGGTATAATGAGAGTTTTATTATTATTGATTATTATTACATCAACCGAATGCGACAACCTCGGACTTGATCCGACCTAGGGGCAGATCTGGACGGGAAGGGGGGGGGGGGGGACTTCCGGACCCCCACCCTCAGTCCTTACTTACTTACTTACTTACGCCTGTCACCCCTACCCGGGTATAGGCCGTCGACGAGAGACCTCCAGCAACTCCTGTCCTGTGCTTCTCCTTCGATTCTACTCCAGGTGGTTCCCAGTCTCTTGATGTCTGCTTGGAGGACCCTCAGTCCTTACCGGCCAACAATTCTGTCATTCTTCAGTTAACTCTTATCATTCGGAATACACCAGTGTGTGAGCCCCACCCGGGTCTGCCCTGGGGGACTTGGGTGGGGTTAGGTATTTTTTAGTTCCCAGGGTCACCCTGGTCAGCCCCACAGGGTGGGTTTTTCTCTCTATTCTGGGGCATGTGTTTCTGTCTACCCTTTGTCCATTCACCTGTATTTGCCTTTTTAAAACTCTCCCTACTGTCTGCACTGCCTGTAGCTCTTGATATTGGATGTGTGTTGCTAAATGGTCTGAGCTTTATTTAGGCCCCATGTGTTAGGTTTATTTAATGTATTTGACCGGCTGGCGACATACATTCAATTTTCTGTTTATTTTTTTTTTTTCACAAGCAGTGCAGGCACGTCCTGAGAAAGCCTTGTTGCTGTCGGGACGCTAAGCAATGTACAATCAAAACCAGTGTGTGAAATAAGTTTGACAAAAATAGTTCAAGGGTGGTGCCAGAATACCTTGGCGCCTAGAGGCGCCAAGCTATTCTGGCACCACCCTTGAACTAAAGCCATTGGTCTGTCTGTAAGTAGTATTATGTAGCTTGCGTATGGCAGTGTACACATTTGAAGCTGTTAGCCTCGGGATGACAAGGGTTAATACAGATAAGACATCGGCCTCCCAAATAACATGCAACAAACTGTGACGTCACTCGACCCACTGTACCAAAGACAGTATATTATATACCCGCCGCCGTGAGAAGGCCTTAGTCGCCTGCTCGGCGTTAAACCCCGGCACTGAATAACAAAGCAGTATATTCATAGTATATCATAGTAGGCCCTGCTGACTCGACTGTCTGACTGTACTTTTGCAAGTTCTTTAATGGAGTCAGTTAAGCCGTATGGATCTAGAAAGCATACCAACAAACTCTGATGTCAACTTTTTCAGATATCAAGACTGATCTGTAAACTTTGCCATACAATGCCCCGCTCCGCCTCGAGTGTCCGCTTCTTGACTTTTCGGTCACTCAGTAGGGAGCAAACGGTTTGGCGTCACTAAGGTCCTAAACAAAAAGCTGTAACCCCTCTCCACACCCCCCCCCCACCCCCACCCCCCAAGCAGATAATTGATCCACTACTCAGCCGGTGTTACCATTGAAACTTAATCAGTGTTGACACTGACCGCGTAGAGACGGATCAACACTAGTTCAGTCACGTCCGTCAGAGCTTGTCGTACGATATCTGGGTCGATGCCGTCAGTCTACATTCGATCAGTTCAGTTTCAGTAAAATGTGAAACTGAAATCAAGTTCCGCTTTGTACAGTTTGTGGAGTTTGAGTCAGTCACGGAGTTTGGCGGCACTGATTAGAGTTGCCGCCTGCGACTATGCCATGGCCGCACGGAAAGTCGGCCGTAGGTATGGTCAGTCGATAACGAGAGTCAGTGGAGGTCTGAGTCAGTGGTCATGGTTGTCAAAGTTCGTCTCACGCTCGGCGTTATCTGCGCCAATTCAGTTTAACTCTGATCTTTATGTAACCGGCTGATGCGGTCCCTCCAGCTGAGACGCTATGATGTGTTTTTTTTTTATACCTTTACCCTCTGGCCACCAAAGTCTCTAAGCCTTTGTGCTACCCACGCTTAGCCAGGGGCCGCAACCCAGCAACGAAGTCAGTCAGCTAGTCATTTTGTAGTACTCTAAAAGTTGTGTTAGTGAGTCCGTGTTCTAGCCTCTATAACTTTTTAACGGCTTTACCGATCGAGAATCCGTAACTCACATCAGTTTCCTCGTGCAACTCCCCTTCTACTCATATGCTCGGTGTTTAGTGATTTTAGGATCACCATAGTTCAATTAGCGATTTACTTACTTTTACAAATTTCAATGAGCCCTCTTAGCCCACTTTAAAATTTAATAATAAATTCCTAGGACTTCCCTCCTGAATATAGTTTTTGGTAGGTTGTAGCTATTTACATTTCCTGTCTTTTACGCCAAACCCGAAGCCTTTGTGATAAGTAATTATTGAGTTATGGCTCTTTTTGTAGTACCTCGGAAGCACAGATTCACCCATTTTTCGGTCTGTCTGGGACCGTTTCTTTGTCCGTGCCGAGTTGCTCTCTTTGCGGTTCGCTCGCAGAGTATTTAAGCCGGTCAGTGCCAGAGCGGGAAGTCTTTGTCCTAAGAGTTGCCCCACTGACAGTATAGCTACCACCGCTCTCTGAGCCATCACTGAGCTTATCTTCAACCGCATCTCCACTGGGATATCCGTGCTGTTCTGTTTGTTTTAACGACAAATAAAAGTACGTCAACGCGACCTCTGCTTCGACTTCGTATATATTCCCCAACCTATTCACCCACAAACACCCGGGCACACAAGTCCACATCTGGCGCTGCGAGCAAAGGATCGGGGTAAAGAAGTCTAAAACAGCACGGAGAGGGCAACGAACACAACATCAATATGGAGAATGATGGAAACCAACAAGATACAGTCTCTCAGCAGGCTGTTGACCACCAAGCCGGCCAGGGACATGTCCTAATAAATGCTGTGGCAGGCCAGACAGCACGTATTGTCGTGCAATCTGCACAAGCAATAAGACTCCCCAAATTTTCCGCGGTACAAGGAACTTGCCCATGGACAGAGTTCGAAGAGGAAGTCAGACGGAGTCTTGAGGATGGACAAACCTCACCACAGGCGGCAGTACGGCTGGTACTATCTTCGCTGGATGGCCCAGCCAAACGGGAGGTTTTATCCAGGCCAGCTGAGCACAGACAGACGGTGGAGGACATTTTGAGGGTCCTCGACCATCGTTTTGGTGATAAAAGGACACATAGCGAGCTTATGGCTGCCTTCTACGCCTGTAGGATGAGTGCTGGGGAAGACATCCTGGCCTACTCGCACACCCTGGCTGGATTGGGTGCGAGAATTAATGCACTGACACCCAACTCCCTGTCGGACACCATGCTAAGGGACCGGCTAGTCAGCGGGGCACACCTTCAACTAAACGGTGCCCTGCGGCTGTTCCTGCAAATCAGGCCAACCAGCACATTCCAGGACATGGTGGACGAAGCGCTGCGGTGGACTCGCGAGGACAGCGAGCGGTGCGTCAGCGTTCAAATGCACACTGCTGAGTCCAGCGCTGAGATCGAGGCCCTCCGAGCGCAAGTGGTTGAACTGCGTGCGCTGTTGCAACAACAGCAAACAAGGATGAGAACACCAGGAAATGCGCCACGCTCATTCCAGGGAGCTTGTTTCTGGTGCCAGCAGCCTGGACACAGAGAAAGTGGGTGCCCAGCTAAAGAGCGGTACCACAATCGTCGGCGACCAAGACTGTCCCAGCCTCTGAACACCAGCCAAACCACCAGCCGTAACTCTGCCAACCAGGAAAACTTCTAACCCCCGTTGTCAGTAGCCAGACAACGGGGGCCAATGAAGTTTACATGGGACTCGTTGGACGTTGCCCTGTGGTTAGGGTGGAAGTAGGTGGCAGACAAGGACAGGCATTGATTGACACTGGGAGTGAAGTGTCCACGGTAACATCATCGTGGGTGGACACCCACTTGCCTCATATCCCAGTGCAATCGGAGAGCTTCCTGACTGTTCGGGCTGCAAATGGCCAGGCAATCCCATACAGAGGCATCATTTTGTGCAGTCTGGCAGTGTTGAAGGACAGCCTGCAGTCAGTGCCTTTCCTTGTAGTGAACGATCCACCTGACACTGTCACCCGGCGGCGCAAAAACGAGACCCCAATTCTGTTGGGAATGAATGTGTTGAGTCAGCTGCAAAAGTCAACCCAACAGCCTTCAGCCCTCCCACCAGCCCTTCAGGCATTCGTCCGAGAAGTTCACCTGGACAAATCCTCTGTTCGCGGGCAAGCTCGAGTTGCTGATGGATGCTGCGTACCAGCCAATTCACTCATCAACATCCGCATTACAGGAGTCCAACAGCACCGACCTCTGTATGCATCCCCACTGGCTACCCCACTCCCAGGCGGTCTGGTTGTCATCCCCACGTTGGTGAGCGCGAACCGGCATCAGCGATACATACGACTAGCCAACCTCAGCACCCAAGACCATCTGCTGAGGCCGCGAACGCCCATAGCACTACTTCATGCTGTAGACGCAGTTGAAAACGATGGAATCCGGGTCACCACAGACTGCCGGGAGATGGCTGTCACCATTGAAGAGGTCTCTACATCATCGTCCCCTACACCCCCTCTTTCTTCCAGTGACTCCCTTCCCGAGTGTGGCGGAGATGATTTCCAGAGGGCTCAGCTCCAGCAGCTTCTATCGCAGTATTCCCATGTCTTCGCCCAGGGTGAACATGACCTGGGATACACCGACCTGGAGCAGCACCGCATCCCGACTATGGACAACATCCCCGTCGCACAGCCCTACCGCAGCATCCCGCCAACGCAGCTGCGAGAAGTGCAGGAACACCTCAAGTCACTCATCAAATCCGGTATTGTGGTGGAGAGTAGGAGCCCGTATGCTGCACCTGTGGTACTTGTGAGGAAGAAGGATGGCAGCCTGCGACTGTGTGTGGACTATCGCCGCCTGAATTCCAAGACAGTCGGCGACGCATACCCACTCCCTCGCATCCAGGAATCGTTTGACTCGCTTGTCGGTGCGCAGTTCTTCTCCACATTGGACTTGGCCAGCGGATACCACCAAATAGCCATGCACCCAGAAGATCAGCACAAGACAGCGTTCATCACTCCGATGGGGTTGTTCGAGTACACGAGGATGCCGTTCGGGTTATCATCAGCGCCTGCAACCTTCCAGCGCCTGATGCAAGCGGCGATGAGTCAGGAGCTATTCCAGTTCCTACTGGTCTACCTGGACGATCTTCTGGTATATTCGAAGACATTTGAGGAGCACCTGGCCCATCTCGAGAGAATCTTGAAGCGCCTGTCTGACCTTGGTTTGAAGCTACGGGTAGATAAATGCCAATTTCTGCGTAGGCAGGTGACATACCTTGGACACACCATATCTGCGAATGGGGTATCCTGCGACAGCGAGAAGATCAAGGTTGTTCAGGAGTGGCCCTCTCCAGCCACCACGACGGAGCTGCGCAGTTTTTTGGGTTTTGCCAGCTACTACCGACGCTTCATCCAAGGGTTTGCGAAATTGGCTGGCCCTCTTCATGACCTAGTAACTGAGAGCTGCAAGTCCAAGAAGAAAGGGGGCAACATCACTCGACTTTGGGGCCAACCACACGACGACGCCTTCAAAGCACTGAAAGAGGCTCTGACATCTGCTCCTGTCCTGGGCTACGCGGACTTCAATGAGCCTTTTATCTTGGAAACCGATGCCAGCCATGATGGTTTGGGTGCGATCCTCTCTCAGAAGCAAGGCAAACAACTGAGGGTCATCGCATACGCCAGCCGTCGCCTGCGTCCCACTGAGAAGAGTTACCACTGCCAGAGTTCCAAGCTTGAGCTCCTCGCCATCAAGTGGGCTATCACCGACAAGTTCAGGCACTACTTGCTTGGGGCAGAATTCAAGGTCCTCACGGACAACAATCCATTGGTACACCTCAAGACAGCGAAGCTTGGTGCACTGGAGCAGCGGTGGGCAGCACAGTTGGCCCAGTTCAACTTTAGTGTTGAGTACCGGCCTGGACGAGAGAATCGAGCAGACTCGCTATCCCGCCTACCTGTAAAAGAAGTGGAGATGGAAGTGCCACCTCCAGTCCTGACCAGTGTGCCAGCAGAGATAGCCATGTGTGAGCGCATGGCGGTGGGTGAACCAGTTGACATTTCTGCTTGTGACAACCCAGTTGACTCCTCCCCTTACCCTGACTCCAAGGTTCCTTCCTCAGACACCCAGACTGATATTGACGTCTTTCCACGGATTGGCAACACCCAAATGCGGCGCTACCAGGAGGAAGACGCAGTCATTGGCCCATTCCTGGCAGCTTGGCCGAGTAAACCCTCATCTTCTGGTAGACCGGCTCGTGCGCTCCTTCACCAACATCGGCGGCTGCAGATGAAGGATGGCCTTCTACATAGGAGTGTCACCGACCCTCGACGGGGTGCCTGCCTGCAGCTGGTCCTACCAAGTTGCCTGCGACCTGATGTCCTGGTAGCCCTACACGACAACATGGGACACCAGGGCCATGAGCGCACCGTCGACCTGATAAGGACACGGGTCTACTGGCCTGGGATGTACGAAGACATCAAGGGGTATATCGGCCGGTGTGAACGCTGCAGGACCAACACTCCACAAAATCTGTCCCTGCCCTCTGCACACCTGCTCGCAACCCGTCCCCTCGAGATCGTCGCAATGGACTTTACCCAGCTGGAGACCTCCGATGGTGGCAAGCGAGACGTACTGGTCATCACAGATGTCTTCTCAAAGTTTACGCAGGCAATTCCAACACGGAACCAAGAGGCAGTAACAGCAGCAGACGTACTTGTTCGTGAATGGTTCCAGCGCTATGGTGTCCCCGAGCGGATCCATAGTGACCAGGGCAGGAACTTTGAATCTAATCTGATCAGCCTCCTCTGCGACCTATACGGTGTAAAAAAGTACAGGACAACGCCCTACCACCCGGAAGGAAATGGACAATGCGAGAGGTTTAACCGCACAATGCATGATCTCCTTCGGAAGTTGGATCCGGTTGAGAAGGCGCATTGGCCGCGCCACATCTCTGCGCTGGTGCATGCGTACAACTGCACCCCGCATGCCTCAACCGGATTTACACCCTACTTCTTGCTCTTTGGGCAAGAGCCTCGCCTGCCTGTCGACGATCTCCTTGGTCTGCCTACGACAACAGCTGCAGCTGGGCCTCAGGAATGGGTTCGTCGCCATCGCGACCGCCTTCACCGTGCCCACGAAAAGGCACACCAGCACCTGACTGAGGCCGCAGCCAAGCGAGCTGTGCAGACTGACCAAAGGGCTACTGACCACGCTCTGCAGATCGGTGACTACGTCCTGCTGCCCAACCGTGTTCGGGGACTAAACAAGTTCCAGGACAGATGGCAGAGGGGCGTGTATGTGGTCACCGAGCGGATCAGCCCGGAAGGCCAGGCCTACCGAGTGAGACCTCTTGACGGAGGTGCTGAGAGGGTTGTCAACCGTCGCGATCTGCTGCGGACTGACCACCTTCTTGACGACATGGCTGAACAACCGGCCGAGGAACCTGACCAGCCGGGAGCACCAATTAAGAGACCAGTCCAAGCACCGGTGAACGAGGCTGAAGAGGACTGGGCTTTGCCTCTTCTAATAACTACTGATGGTGCCAACCCTGTCGCCCCGGTTCCTGTTCCAGCTCCAGTCCCAGAGATGCGGGGTCCCATTGCAGTTCCCATCCTGGCAGAAGTGGAAGCTGCAGTCCCTCAGGCAGTTGATGATGCCCCTGGCATCTTCATGGTCCCGGTGCCTGTCACGCCGGCTCTGGTTGTGACAGAGGTACCACCTACAGCAGCCCTGGCTGCAAGATCTGAACCACCAACGGAAACCGAGACCGGCACATCATTGGCTCCAACTAGACGTTCTGTCAGACTGCAGAACAGATTTAAAGCAATGTGTAACCGGGTGGAAGCTTTGTTTTTTTAGTCTGCTTCCATGACTTAGAATTTGTAATGAGTGACACCGGCGTCAGAACTTTAAACATGAACTGCGCCATGAACTGTCCACCCAGAGACCTTTTATTTAGTGTGAGTCAGATGACTAGAGATTGCTGTTGCAATGAACTGTTTTTGGTAGGTGTTTTTTTTTTTTTTGCGTTTGTGCTTTGTGTCTCACGAACAATACAATTTTATGAGTGCACTGCTCTGTTAGTTGGACTGACTCTTGCAAAGCAAGGTTTCTGGTGTTTTGCATGCCTAGTAGCTATATAAGTGGGTTCTTTTATATTTTATTCCTAAGCAGGGTACATTTTGACTCCGGATGATGTGTTAATTACCATTTTCTGTTTTGTCATTTTGCTATGCAAGCTGTGCTTGGAATGTTTTCACTTTTGTGACCATGCTTTCCAAACAGGTTAGCAAGAGGGTTTAGGTGGTAATGTTGTAACATGTTGTATCATGTTAGTGGTGTGGTTCTGCTCGAGGCCTGAGTAGTCCCTAATATTTTGTTCCAGCGAGGACGCTGGTAGGGTTTCAGCGGGGGGAAATGTAACCGGCTGATGCGGTCCCTCCAGCTGAGACGCTATGATGTGTTTTTTTTTTATACCTTTACCCTCTGGCCACCAAAGTCTCTAAGCCTTTGTGCTACCCACGCTTAGCCAGGGGCCGCAACCCAGCAACGAAGTCAGTCAGCTAGTCATTTTGTAGTACTCTAAAAGTTGTGTTAGTGAGTCCGTGTTCTAGCCTCTATAACTTTTTAACGGCTTTACCGATCGAGAATCCGTAACTCACATCAGTTTCCTCGTGCAACTCCCCTTCTACTCATATGCTCGGTGTTTAGTGATTTTAGGATCACCATAGTTCAATTAGCGATTTACTTACTTTTACAAATTTCAATGAGCCCTCTTAGCCCACTTTAAAATTTAATAATAAATTCCTAGGACTTCCCTCCTGAATATAGTTTTTGGTAGGTTGTAGCTATTTACATTTCCTGTCTTTTACGCCAAACCCGAAGCCTTTGTGATAAGTAATTATTGAGTTATGGCTCTTTTTGTAGTACCTCGGAAGCACAGATTCACCCATTTTTCGGTCTGTCTGGAACCGTTTCTTTGTCCGTGCCGAGTTGCTCTCTTTGCGGTTCGCTCGCAGAGTATTTAAGCCGGTCAGTGCCAGAGCGGGAAGTCTTTGTCCTAAGAGTTGCCCCACTGACAGTATAGCTACCACCGCTCTGCACTGAGCTTATCTTCAACCGCATCTCCACTGGGATATCCGTGCTGTTCTGTTTGTTTTAACGACAAATAAAAGTACGTCAACGCGACCTCTGCTTCGACTTCGTATATATTCCCCAACCTATTCACCCACAAACACCCGGGCACACAAGTCCACATCTAACATTGAATGTCAGAGGTCACTGGCTTGGGGTTACTGGTCAGTGTCCACACGTGACATACTCTGCCGGTAGTGGCCAGTACTGACGGCCGGTGATGCCGTCAGTGCCGCGGCTATCAAATGACGCGAAATTCGAAACTGATCCCGGCAAACCAAAAACGGTGATTGCCAAGAGTAAAAAAAAACTCTGTCGTTATTGCCAAGCGTGTAGTAAAACTCACGGTGCCGGATTGCCAAGCGTGTAAAACTCACGGTGATTGCCAAGCATGTAAAACATCACGGTCATTGCCAAGCGTGTAAACTGCCGAACTCACGGTGATTGCCAAGCGTGTAAAACTCACGGTGATTGCCAAGCGTGTAAAACTCACCGTGATTACCAAGCGTGTAAAATTCACCGGTGATTGCGGCCAAGCGCAGTGTCAGTCAGTCACTGAAACTCACGGTCACTGACGTGATTGCCTAGCAATGCGGAACGGAGGCTGATGCCGCCGCCGGCCCGACTGAACTGCGGATTCCAACGAACTTGGCCGAATTTGAGAAACACGTTTAGAAAAATCAGTTCCGGCAGTTTCAGTTTACTAATTTGCAGCTTATCTCTTCCACTCGTGATGGGAATGTCTTGTGTCAGTTTTACTTGACGTCATAAGCCGCGTTAGCCGGCCACGACGGTCAGTGTTTCCCGCGGCGACTGACTTCAGTATTCGGATCTTTGTTCAGTGGGGTGTCAGTTCATGTTTTCAAGTCGCATGTCAGTAGTCGGCTGAAATTTCGCTCAGGAGGCAGTATGATCATGCCATACCTGCTCCCACCGCCTCCACAAGTATAACTGGGCTGTACTAAAATTTAACTCTCGACTCTTCCCCACCCGGGTCTGCCCTGGGGGACTTGGGTGGGGTTAGGTATTTTTTAGTTCCCAGGGTCACCCTGGTCAGCCCCACAGGGTGGGTTTTTCTCTCTATTCTGGGGGCATGTGTTTCTGTCTACCCTTTGTCCATTCACCTGTATTTGTCTTTTTAAAACTCTCCCTACTGTCTGCACTGCCTGTAGCTCTTGATATTGGATGTGTGTTGCTAAATGGTCTTAGCTTTATTTAGGCCCCATGTTGTAGGTTTATTTAACATATTTGACCGGCTGGCGACATACATTCAATTTTCTGTTTAGTTTTTTTTCACAAGCAGTGCAGGCACGTCCTGAGAAAGCCTTGTTGCTGTCGGGACGTTAAGCAATGTACAATCAATCAATCAATTAACTCTCGACTCGCCAGTCAGTGTTGGCCACGATCATACGGACGCTGCGCCCCACTCTCGTAGGCTTCAGTGAGCAGAGTGGCCAGATCAACATAATTATCATCCAACCGGCATCATGGCACCTACAAACCCTAGGACCCAACAGCTATGGACGGCTGACTGACTCAGCGCGCACGCGTTGTGCCACTAACAGAGTCTACCGAAGCCTGACCGAAGCGATTGACCGCTGTAGTTACTTCCGGTACGTCTGCTACCGCAATGGACGCTACAGTTGAGCGAATTCTCATGGTAAGTAAAACAGTAAACTGTTCAAACAGTTATGATTTATTCCATCAAGTGAGAACAAAGTACATTTGCAGGTATCCCAGACACAGCATTAAAAAAAAAAAAATATTCATTCCACTTCAGACAGAAAACGAAGCACTGTGGTCAGGTTATCTGGACACGTGGGAATTCGCCAATGTTATGAAAACTTGTTTGGCTTTGATGTTGATAGGGCAATTTCTTATTTTGTGTAAACAAATTGCTGCTGTATGTTGCAATCTAATCAGCAATAACTGAATAATTCATAATTATATAAAGTTCGGCAATATCCCGAATTATCCCCGTCGCGTTGGACCGTGTACTGGATGTGAGTGGGTGACCTTCCCGTGTTTGCTTGCTGTGTTGATGCTATTAACCTTGTATTGTTGATGCTATTCACCTTGCTGTTTTGATGCTTTTGCTGTGTTATTTGCTTCTGTGTTATCTGCTCTTATTGTGTTGATGGTATTTGCTTTTTCTGTGTTTTGATGCTCTTATGTTATTTGCTGTGTTGATGCATTTGCTGTGTTGATGCTTTTGCTATGTTATGCTGTGTTGATGCATTTGCTGTGTTGTATTTGCTGTGTTGATGTATTTGCTGTGTTGATGCATTAGCAGTGTCGATGCTTTTGCTGTGTTATTTGCTGTGTTGAAGTTCAAATGACTTCCATTTGTTTTGATTTTCAGGTTGAAGATGAACTGCTGGACTTGGAGTTGGACATAATACTAATAATAATAATAATAATAATAATAATAATAATAATAATAATAATAATAATAATTTATTTTATAAAGCGCAAAACCAAACTTATAGTTTGCTCTAAGCGCTCGTACGCATACACACACAAGGATAAAATATTTAAACAATATGATAACATTATGAGATAAAATACGTTAAACATCATAAAAAATAGTCTATATATATATATGAAAAGACATGTTTTAAAAGAAATACAAATACAGACAAGCACACACACTCACACGCATAATTAAGAAATAACCTATATATAAACCTAAAATATAAACAAACAATGTTTAAAAGTAGCTTAACGTTAAAAGTTCTAAGTACTAACACACATATAAAAAGTAATATGTTGGTAATAAAAACAATGTTTACCTATACTTAATAATATCTCTAATAAAACAATTCAAAAACCATACAGTGCCAAGCAAAACAATAAATAAAGGTAAAAAAAAATACCCTAACACTGATTAAATACACACACACACACAATACAACACACACACACACAATACAACACACACGCACATACACACACACACAATATAACACACACACTTTACGAAAGAACAACTTGTAATACTCGTTACCTACACATATTTTGAAATATAACACAAACACCTATCCCAAAACTAAATCCCAAGTTTGACATTAGGCCTTTACATGAACAACCACACTGGTTACAGAATCAGCATAACCTTCTCAAACCCAGGCTGTTTTCAAAACAGAATTCCAAAAGAAAAGCTTTTTTTGTGCCAAAACTAAATAATCTGTCCAAAAAAATTTCACTGTACTACAATTTGTCTGTGTGTGTGTGTGTTTCGCTCCTATACTACAAAACAAATATGAAAATAATATGATAATAATAATCTCCTGTACTGTGCGCCCTCCTTGCTCTTGATTTAGGAACTACCGAAGCTCTGGGACTGTCACTACTAGTGTCAATGTCACTCATTTTGGAACACACTGTGGTTGACTCTGGTATTAATTAGGGGTTTCAGAAATGGCTGACAAAAAATCTAAACACAGGGTTATAAACTCGATTGATTTTCCTATCGACGTATGCGTAGAAAAAAATTCAGATTGCTAAATAAAGACACAAAAATCGTGATTTTCAAACGACGCGTAACACTAGCAAAGACTGACATCGGTCATTGAAACGTTAGCAACCGGAAGTGAAAACAGATTGCAGCTAAAAACGAGGCTGTCGGTGAACTTATTTAGCGCGCTGAATCAGTCAGCCGTCCATAGGCTGTTGGGTCCTAGACAAACCCTAAGCACAACTGAGGCCGCTAGTCAACATGGCGACTGCACTAACCCCCCTTCAACGATACCTAAAAGATGGGCCCGACAACAAGGTCCAAGTTGAATTTTACCCACACAAATGTTGAAGAAATAAAACATACATTAGACCCAATTCAAATAACTTACAACACGGACCCTGCCAAACTGCCTGTGTGGCGAAAAGTGCTGCATCTACGTTACGTCGGGGAATTCAGTCAAGCCCCAGGGTGTCGCAACAACATGGGAAGATTACGCAGAGAACCATGTCAGCCTACGAAACAAATTCAGCTTGATGCGCTAAGCCTGCCCGATGAACTAGTGCACTCAACTATACGGTTAAGACTCGTCTCAGACGATAAGCGGCAACTGCTGGTGATACATGTATATTACACCACTGCCAGTTTCCTGGTCCAGGGCCGGTCCTGCCGCCAGTGGGTGGACAGGGAGTTTGCGGCATTGAAAGATATCGTCAACACTCTGTCTGCACAGTCTGGTCACGGCCGTCATTTGGCACTTCCATCACCACTCTCGCCAGCTGACAGTACAAGGTATGTGCCAGACTGTGATGACACCCTGACAATCTCCATCAGTCATGAATACCAACGTTCCAACCCCAGATACGCTCAACACAGGTGGCACTGGCACTGCTACATTCCACCACGCTGCCATCCACCACCACGACGGCAGCACTGGTAATACTATCACCACCGCCAGCAGTGACATCAGCCACAACGTCAGCAGCACTAGCACTGATTCCTCCATCGTCAAAAGCGACAACAGTGGTGGTGCTGTCATCAACCATGACGTCAATAGCACTGGAACTATCTCCACCGCTAACTGCGACAGCAGTGGTAGTGCTGCCATCAGACACGACGTCAGCAGCACCAACGCTAACAGAGACAACAACAGTTGCAGTGCTGCATCCTGCCACGACGTCAGCAGCACTGGGACTGTCATCACCAACGCCGACAGCGACAACAGTGGCAGTGCTGCTATCAGCCGCGACGTCAGCAGCACTGGCACTGTCATCACCACCACCAACAGTGACAACAACAGTGGCAGTGCTGCTATCAACATGACGTCAGCAGCAATGGCACCATCAGCAGCACCGCTGACAGCGACAACCAGTGTCAGGCGGTGCTGCTATCAGCCACGAAGTCAGCAGCACTGGCACTATCATCACCACCGCCAACAGCGACATCAACAGTGGCAGTGCTGCCATCAGCCAAGACGTCAGCAGCGCTGGCACTATCATCACCCCTGACAACAGTGACAGTGCTGCTATCAACCATGATGTCAGCAGCACTGGCACTATCATCACCACCGCAGACAGCGACAACAACAGTGGCAGTGCTGCCATCAGCCACAACGACGGCAGCACTGGCACTATCATCACCACCGCCAACAGCCACAACAACAGTGGCAGTGCTGCCGTCATCCACGACGTCAGCAGCACTGGCACCAGCATCATCATCACCAACAGCGAAAACAACAGTGACAGTGCTGCTCTCCGCCACGACGTCGGCAACACTGGCACTTTCATCACAACCGCCAACAACAGTGATAGTGCTGTCATCAGCCATGACGTCCGCATCACTGACGCTGCTCCCTCCACGGCCAACAGCGACAACAACTGCGGTAGTGCTGTCATCAGCAATGACGTCACTAGCAATAGCACTGCTGTCGCTACCAGCAACCACGACGTCAGGAGCAGTGGCACTCAGGCCCCCATTTTTGATCCTGTAAAGGTGGTCGAGTCCGCGTGCCAGTCTGGCTGCCCTGTGATTTTGGTCCCAGACCCCCTGGTTGTGGAGCGCCTGATGGCGGAGTAATCTGCTCTCCGGGCCGCCGTTGGGGAGATCCACCACTCCTACAACATGGAGGTGGATTCTCTCCATACGGAGATCAGGCACCTGCGTGAACGGGTCACCAAACTAGAGGGGGAGAAGGAGGGTCAAAGAAGCGGCAAGAAATGCAGCAAAAACCCCTCCTCTGCCCCCTCCAACGCTCAGCACAAGCAAGTGGTGGATAATGCACCCACCAGCAAAACAACGGCTGACGACCGGAGCGCAGCTCATGACGACACCACTACTTCGCCGACCCCCCAGCAAAAAGGAACCAATACCTAATGCGCGACCCCCTCCAGCCGCCGTCAATCCCACTATCCGTCCCGGGTTACCAGAACTGAGGCCTAACACCCAGACGCTACTTCTTGGCGACTCGGTACTGCGCGGCCTGCACGGTAATCTGATGTCTGTCACTGACACAGACAAGGCGCAAGTTGTGTCAGTGTCGGGCCTCAGCAGAGCCGATATCCTTCAGCGCCTTCACGATTCCGAGCCCACGAATACAGTCACCACAGTCGTTGTACATGTTGGCACAAACGACTGTAAGCGTGGGTTCGTCATCGGCATGAAGGGCTGGAGGGATGTGATCTCCGCTGCCAAACACGCCTTCCCTAAAGCGAAGATCTACATGTCCTCCGTCTTGCCAGTAAATAACGAACGCCAGCAAGTAGACCCGTGCATCGCCGACACTAACATGTGCCTGGAAGTGTGCGAGTCGCTAAAGCTAAACCTCGTTGACAATGACTGTGCCTTCTATACTAGGACAGGCCAACTCAAAACTGGATGGTACACAGATACAATTAATCCCAACAGGCGGGGTACCAGCGCCCTTGCCGTCAATATCAAGCGGACATTTCTAGCAGCGCCTCTAGCGTAATGTCGCGTCACAAAGATGGGCAACAACACCCCCGCCAACACACGCAACAAGACATGCATGATAGCGAGGACAGAAACTCGCGACAAGTACGTGGACTGCACCGAGGGCCGCCACAGCTGAAAACTTCGCCTGATCAGAGGGATCCAAATCCCTGTGAAAAAGCTACCCCGATAACGTCGGGTAATTCCATCCAGCCGGTCGATAGATCAAAGGATGCACCGACCACTGACCCGAAGCAACAGCGACCCCTCTACGGCTATGCTCCACAGCATATGGGCCCCCCGCCTGTTGCCCCGACTAGTCGGCCTATGTACCCGTACCCTTCTTACTTTTACCCCCACCCCCTCCAGTGCCAGCCCTCAGCCTCACGTGGGCAGCTTAGTGACAGTGACTTTGCAGTGTTGTTTAATCTGCTTGATAGGATCAGGCCACGTGCCGGTGCGATTCCAAGCGTCTGGTGTAATTTCTTGCACTGGGATTTTTGACAGGCCTCTAGTGTGCGATCGGTTAACTGCTTAATTGAAATAACAAATCGACGAAGTTGATATTTCTTTCTTTTAATTATTTTATCTTCTTTGTAATAGAGTAGCGTGTAGTCATAACATTTATTCTCGTTTTTATTCAATCAACTTTTTTGTGATAATCAGTTATCTTGTACTTTGCATTTATCGACATTATCTCTTATTGACACTTCATACACCAAGGGAATACTTCTCTTCCTGTAGTTCTATTTGTGTACAAAACCTTCCTTGTCACAAAGTTTTATATATATATATATATATATATATATATATATATATATATATATATATATATATATATATATATATATATATATATATATATATATATATATATACCTCTTCAAAGAAGACAATTTTTGTACTTTTATATACTTTTACGTTCATAGTGATAGTATGCCTGGCGGTGGTACAAAAAATGATTTATTTTGTAGTGGTGACTTAAAATAGGTCACTTGAATATCTATCATCTTGTCAATAAGGTGCCAGATCTCTGTGTGTTTTTGAACCAGCCTGAACACTTCCACATTTTTGGTGTTTCTGAATGAAGACTTAAGAATAAAATCAGAAATGCTTCCATCTCTATTCCTAACTATAAAATATTTCGTAAAGATGCCGCTTTGCCTCAACACACAGGGCTAGCGATTTACATGCATACGTCTGTATCTACGTCAAGAGGCTGCAAGACCTAGAATTTACCAAAGTGGAGTGTATGTGGCTCGAGTTTAAAACACCACAGTCATCACCTGTACTAATCGGCTTTGTCTATAGAAATCCGGCAGCCGGCTTGGTTTGGTTTGGATTGGTTTGATGAGTTTACAGCTTTGATGGACAAGGCAAGTCAGAGCAAGTGTGACATATTTCTCCTAGGTGATTTCAACATCGACCTATCTAGACCTAAGGGATCAAATGCAGCATGGATCACGACCACATCGCTATTTGGTTTGACACAAATAATTAAAGCACAAACTCGAATCACACCTACATCATTCACGCTCATTGATCATATTTATGTTACCAACAAGGACAGAATAACTAGTGCGAATGTCCCGACCTTAGCCATTAGTGATCATAACCCGGTTTGTTGTACAATTGCTCTGAAGCTTGATAGGCCAAAGAAAAACAAACACACAACTATAATGTATCGTTCTTATAAAAAATTTGATAAGGATAAATTCATGCACGATTTGCACAATACATCATTTGATGATGTATACTGCCACACTTGCCCTGACAATGCCTTGTCTTGCTGGATGAGTCTGTTCCTCGGAGTCCTTAACAAGCACGCGCCCCTCAGAGTAAAACGCGTTAAACATGCTACCATGCCGCCCTGGTTAACATTAGACATTAAAAATGTTATGTCGCTCAGAGACAAACTTAGAAAAGAAAAACGCTTTGATGACTACAAAAAAAAAAAAAAACAACGTAATCAAGTAAAATATCTGGTAAGGGCTGCAAAAAACGCATTCTTCAACCAAATGATCTCAGAAAACCTGACACAGCATCCATTTGGAGAGCACTAAATGCTATTACTAAAGGAAAAACAGCCCCAAAAATACCATCTCATTTAACTTCAGACAAATTTAAGAAGTATTTCCTATCAGCCGCCGAAAATCTAGCTCAATCGGCATCAAATATCAGTACGCAATATAGTATCTCAAGTCTTCTGAGATCTTTCAGCGAAGCAACAAATATAGCACAAAAATTCGTAATTCCTAATATATCAATAGCAGAAGTCGGCAAGTATATTTCTGACATGCCGAATAAGAAAAGTAGAGGGATTGATGATATCGATAACCAATCGCTAAAATTGTCATTGCCTTACACAATACAATCCCTTACATACATTTTTAATCTGTGTATAAATAAAAGTACTTTTCCTACAGTCCTGAAGGATGCAAAGGTAGTTCCCATCCCCAAAACTAAAAACCTTGAAGATATTTATAATTACCGACAGATCTCTTTGCTCTCAGTCTTGTCAAAGCCATTAGAGCGGCACATTCACAAGCATCTTCTTAATTTCCTTGAGAAGGGTAATTTACTAAACATTCATCAGTCCTGTTTTCGTCCGACCCATTCATGCCAGTCAGCACTCACACATATTGTAGATTGCTGGCTAGAGTCAATTAATAAAAATTTAATGTCGGGAGCAGTTTTCCTAGATCTTAAAAAAGCTTTTGATCTTGTAGACCATGAGATTCTCTTACATAAGCTTACAATATACCACATGGACGAAACTACAATAAATTTTCTCAGATCCTATTTGGAAGACCGAAAGCAAAAAGTATACGTCCATGGTCAGTACTCTATGCAAGGCCATGTTAAATTTGGAGTTCCTCAAGGATCAATTCTAGGACCCCTCCTATTTTTACTTTTCATAAATGACCTTCCTTTACATATTTCCGACCCTAACGTTAATTGCAATCTCTTTGCGGACGATACAAGCCTTCACTTTCCTGGTAAGAACAGTCATGATATTAGTCGTCATTTACAATCCAGTCTTGACGAAGTTTCTGATTGGTGCTGTAAAAACCACATGGTACTACATCCTGATAAGACGAAGAGCATGTTAATCACCTCACGACAAAAACATCAACTTCACCCCCCTCCACTAACGCTCAGTCTTAACTGCCAACCTATTGAACAAGTTCATGAACGCAACTTCCTTGGAATATGTATAGATGAGCAACTAAGTTGGGAGAAACATGTGACTAACATCTGTAAGAAGATATCAAAAAATATATTTCTTTTATCACAGTTGAGAAGTGTGACTGACATAAATACACGAAAAATGTTTTTTCATGCGCACATTAGATCCCATGTTGATTACATCTCCACTGTTTGGGATGGTAGCGGTGATGTGCATATCAAAAAACTAAATTCACTATACAAAAGAGCCATTACAAATGTAGATATAAGACCCATTCCTACCGCTGAAAAACTGCAAAGTCTCAAACTTCTCGGCCTTCGGCAACAACTCGTTTACAACAAATGCATACTTATGTTTAAAATTCTCCACAAGAAAGCTCCACAGTATCTAACAGCTAAATGCACTCCACAACGACAGTGTGAAAGGTCCTCGAGGAACAGTACTCTTCCATTACCAGTACCTCCCATTGACTTATTCAAATCAAGCCTAGCCTTTTCGGGACGACTTTTATGGAATTCACTTCCTCAACATTTAAAAACACTAACCCACCTTGCCTCCTTTAAAACAAAACTACACATATACCTGATGGAAACTGCTTAGATATATTATTTGTTATCCTGTCATTTTGATGAAAGGCGGTTATGTAAATGTATATATGTTAGTACGTGCATTTACACGGCTGTAAACGTGTGTGTATATATGTTTGATTCTGGTACTTTGTGCTTGTTTTTGCCGTGCTATGATATGTGTGGTTGTTTTTTTGTTTTTTTTATTTTATTTTATTTTATTTATTTATTTATTTATTTATTTATTTATTTTTTTTTTTTTTTTTGGGGGGGGGCTTTTTTGTTTTTGTTTGTTTTGTTTTTTTCTTTTTTTTTCCTTTTTTCCCTACGTAATTTGTGCTGAAGTTTCATTCATTCCTCCCCGGCACCCCGCTGAACCCCGCGGGGTTCCTACGCCTCTCTGACCTACACTTATGACGGATGATCTCATACTGCACCTACTCAGCAAGTGCACGTGCTCGCTCTGTGCACTGAGTCTGCATGAGCGCGCTCACAGGCACTCGATTACAAGTAAGTGAAACTGTAACGGCTTGAATCAGTGCCGTTTCGGGTTGACGCATAGATCTCCTGCCACACATGTCTGAGTTCAAGTTGTGCGTAACGACCAGTATCCATGGTTGAAGTACTCTGCTTGGTAGTGGTCGTTAGCGGCCGTCATTACATCGGTCGTTGCTAGTACAGCGGTCCGTTACTGTGGTCATTACATCGGTCGTTGCTAGTACAGCGGTCCGTTACTGTGGTCATTACATCGGTCGTTACTAGTACAGCGGCCCGTTACTGTGTTCATTACATCGGTCGTTGCTAGTGCAGCGGTCCGTTACTGTGTTCATTACATCGGTCGTTGCTAGTGCAGCGGTCCGTTACTGTGGTCATTACAGCGGTCGTTACTAGTACAGCGGTCCGTTACTGTGGTCATTACATCGGTCGTTGCTAGTACAGCGGTCCGTTACTGTGGTCATTACATCGGTCGTTACTAGTACAGCGGTCCGTTACTGTGGTCATTACATCGGTCGTTACTAGTACAGCGGTCCGTTACTGTGGTCATTACATCGGTCGTTGCTAGTACAGCGGTCCGTTACTGTGGTCATTACATCAGTCGTTGCTAGTACAGCGGTCCGTTACTGTGGTCATTACATCGGTCGTTGCTAGTACAGCGGTCCGTTACTGTGGTCATTACATCGGTCGTTGCTAGTACAGCGGTCCGTTACTGTGGTCATTACATCGGTCGTTGCTAGTACAGCGGTCCGTTACTGTGGTCATTACATCGGTCGTTGCTAGTACAGCGGTCCGTTACTGTGGTCATTACATCGGTCGTTGCTAGTACAGCGGTCCGTTACTGTGGTCATTACATCGGTCGTTGCTAGTACAGCGGTCCGTTACTGTGGTCATTACATCGGTCGTTACTAGTACAGCGGTCCGTTACTGTGGTCATTACATCGGTCGTTGCTAGTACAGCGGTCCGTTACTGTGGTCATTACATCGGTCGTTGCTAGTACAGCGGTCCGTTACTGTGGTCATTACATCGGTCGTTACTAGTACAGCGGTCCGTTACTGTGGTCATTACATCGGTCGTTGCTAGTACAGCGGTCCGTTACTGTGGTCATTACATCGGTCGTTACTAGTACAGCGGTCCCTTACTGTGGTCATTACATCGGTCGTTGCTAGTACAGCGGTCCGTTACTGTGGTCATTACATCGGTCATTACTAGTACAGCGGTCCGTTACTGTGGTCATTACATCGGTCGTTGCTAGTACAGCGGTCCGTTACTGTGGTCATTACATCGGTCGTTACTAGTACAGCGGCCCGTTACTGTGTTCATTACATCGGTCGTTGCTAGTACAGCGGTCCGTTACTGTGGTCATTACATCGGTCGTTGCTAGTGCAGCGGTCCGTTACTGTGGTCATTACAGCGGTCGTTACTAGTGCAGCGGTCCGTTACTGTGGTCATTACATCGGTCGTTACTAGTATAGCGGTTCGTTACTGTGGTCATTACATCGGTCGTTACTAGTACAGCGGTCCGTTACTGTGGTCATTACAGCGGTCGTTACTAGTACAGCGGTCCGTTACTAGTACAGCGATCTGTTTTTGTAGTCACTACAGCGGTCGTCACCAGTACAGCGGTCGTCAGCGGTTATCGTTACAGCGGTCGTCACCAGTACAGCGGTTGTCAGCGGTTATCGTTACAGCGGTCCCAACTGCGGCCGACGTCGGTTTACAGTCACGTGCCACTCGGCCTGGCTAGTCATTCGGCACCAAGAGAAGAGGCGGTCGACCCCCCCGGCTTTCCGTCACGTGCCACTCGGCCTGGCTAGTCATTCGGCACCAAGAGAAGAGGCGGTCGACCCCCCGGCTTTCCGTCACGTGCCACTCGGCCTGGCTAGTCATTCGGCACCAAGAGAAGAGGCGGTCGACCCCCCGGCTTTCCGTCACGTGCCACTCGGCCTGGCTAGTCATTCGGCACCAAGAGAAGAGGCGGTCGACCCCCCGGCTTTCCGTCACGTGCCACTCGGCCTGGCTAGTCATTCGGCACCAAGAGAAGAGGCGGTCGACCCCCCGGCTTTCCGTCACGTGCCACTCGGCCTGGCTAGTCATTCGGCACCAAGAGAAGAGGCGGTCGACCCCCCGGCTTTCCGTCACGTGCCACTCGGCCTGGCTAGTCATTCGGCACCAAGATAAGAGGCGGTCGACCCCCCGGCTTTCCGTCTCGTGTCACTCGGCCTGGCTAGTCATTCGGCACCAAGATAAGAGGCGGTCGACCCCCCGGCTTTCCGTCACGTGCCACTCGGCCTGGCTAGTCATTCGGCACCAAGATAAGAGGCGGTCGACCCCCCGGCTTTCCGTCTCGTGTCACTTGGCATGGGCTAGTCATTCGGCGAAGAGAAAAGGCGGTCGACCCCCGGCGTCAGTGTGTGGCACTCGGCCTGGCCGGCACAAAAACTGAGCTGTGACAGTCAGTGAGCGGAGTGAGCCAGTCTCATGAGGCCAGTTGCATAGTGAGGCGCCAGCCACCAAGCAAGGTCCTCCAGTGGAGCATCTTGAGGCGAGGTCCTCCAGTAAAGCATCTTGAGGCGTGGTCCTCCAGCGGAACATCTTGAGGCGAGGTCCTCCAGCGGAACATCTTGAGGCGAGGTCCTCCAGTGGAGCATCTTGAGGCGAGGTCCTCCAGTGGAGCATCTTGAGGCGAGGTCCTACAGCGGAACATCTTGAGGCGAGGTCCTCCAGCAGAGCATCTTGAGGCGAGATCCTCCAGCGGAGCATCTTGAGGCATGGTCCTCCAGCGGAGCATCTTGAGGCGAGGTCCTACAGCGGAGCATCTTGAGGCGAGGTCCTCCAGCGGAGCATCTTGAGGCGAGGTACTCCAGCAGAGCATCTTGAGGCGAGGTCCTCCAGCGGAGCATCTTGAGGCGAGGTCCTCCAGCAGAGCATCTTGAGGCGAGGTCCTCCAGCGGAACATCTTGAGGCGAGGTCCTCCAGTGGAACATCTTGAGGCGAGGTCCTCCAGCAGAGCATCTTGAGGCGAGGTCCTCCAGCGGAGCATCTTGAGGCGAGGTCCTCCAGCGGAGCATCTTGAGGCGTGGTCCTCCAGCGGAACATCTTGAGGCTTAGTGGCTGGCGCAGGAATAACTCACAGCTCACTCCTGCAACTCACCCGTGGTCAGCCACCCAGGGTAGTTTTTGCTGACTCCTGGAGTGGGTCAGAGACACTGAATGAACGACTGCGTCACCCGGTCAGCCCGGCACCCACGCAAGGTGCAAGGTGGGTTTCGCTGACTCCTGGAGTGGTCGTACGTCTTACGGGCCACGGCTCGGCCTGGCCGGCCACGAAAATGACTGGGTCAGTGAGAAAGAGAGCCAGTCACCTGGTCAGCCACCCAGGGTGGTGTTACTGACTCCTGGACTGGGTCAGTGAGAGAGAGAGCCAGTCACCTGGTCAGCCACCCAGGGTGGTGTTACTGACTCCTGGACTGGGTCAGTGGGAGTGAGCGGCCAGTCACCTGGTCAGCCACCCAGGGTGGGTTTTGCTGACTCCGTTTGAACCCACTCCCTGCCGGCGCCGGACACTGATTGTGTTTCTGAAGTCTTTATTATTCCAGTCAACACCAGTTAACCCCAGCTGTCAAAGGGACGTGGCATCAGACAAGAGGCATGTCATCAGACTAGGGACGTGACATGATATCAGACAAGGGGCATGACATCAGACATGGGACATGACATGACATCTGACATGGGGCGTGACATCAGACAAGGGGCTTATCATCAGACAATAATAATAATAATAAGCGCATTAAATAGGCGCTTTATCCCAATTGAAAATCGGCTCAAAGCGCCGCCGCGAACTGAACCCAACAAGCACGCTCACGTGAAACACGCGCATTCACTCACACACTGTACATAAACACAGAACATTCACGTGGTGCTAAGGGCAAGCTCAAGCGAGCTACTGTAGTTTTTGGAAATTCAAAGTCGTTTGTATTTGAAATTTGATTAAGTGGGCTGAAACTGATACCAAAGAGACATGACTTGACATCTGACAAGGGGCGTTACATCAGACAAGGGACGTGACATGAGACAAGGGACATGACATGGCATCAGACAAGGGTCGTGACATCAGACAAGGGACATGACATCAGACAAGGGTCGTGACATCAGACAAGGGACATGACATCAGACAAGGGTCGTGACACCAGACAAGGTAATGACATGACATCAGACAAGGGACATGATTTCAGACAAGGGACATGACATCAGACAAGGGACACAACATGACATCAGACAAGAGACATGACTTGACATTTCACAAGGGGCGTTACATCAGACAAGGGAGTGACATCAGACAAGGGACATGACATGACATCAGACAAGGGACATGACATCAGACAAGGGACATGACATCAGACAAGGGACACGACAAGACATCAGACAAGGGTCGTGACATCAGACAAGGGACATGACATCAGACAAGGGCCGTGACATCAGACAAGGGACATGACATGACATCAGACAAGGGTCGTGACATCAGACAAGGGACATGACATCAGACAAGGGCCGTGACATCAGACAAGGGACATGACATGACATCAGACAAGGGTCGTGAAATCAGACAAGGGACATGACATAATATCAGACAAGGGACATGACATCAGACAAGGGACATGACATGACATCAGACAAGGGACATGACATCAGACAAGGGACACGACATGACATCAGACAAGGGACATGACATGACATCAGACAAGGGTTGTGACATCAGACAAGGGACATAACATGGCATCAGACAAGGGACACGACATGACATCAGACAAGGAACACGACATGACATCAGACAAGGGGCATGACATGACATCAGACAAGGGCCGTGACATCAAACAAGAGACACAACATGACATCAGACAAGCGACACGATATGACATCAGACAAGGGCTGTGACATCAGACAATGGACATGACAAGACATCAGACAAGAGCCGTGACATCAGACAAGGGACATGACATGACATCAGACAAGGGACATGGCGTGACATCAGACAAGGGACACGACATCAGACATGGGACGTGACATCAGACAAGGGACGTGACAAAAGCTAAAGTGGTGTAGGCAACAGACATCGATCCTCATGAGCCCCCGCGGCAAGGGCGACCACCCGTCAGGCTCAGCAGACCATCCATTTTGACTTCTTGTTGTTACTGAGATGTGCTTGGGTAGGGAGACCACGTATCTAAGGCCGGCCCCTTTCGGTCGTTGCCTTACCGTGGGTACAGGGTTCACTGTTACTGGTTGTTGTACCTCAGTAAATGACGATACGCTGTGAAATCGGCTACACCAAGGTGACTCAGTGCCACGCAGGGAGAATCTGGGTGAGACGGACTTGTTGCCTGTAAGCCCCTTCACAGTCCAGATCCCGGTAAGACTGACTTGTTGCCTGTTAGCCCCGTCACCGTCCAGATCTCGGTGAGACTGACTGACTTGTTGCCTATTAGCCGGTGAGACGGACTTGTTGCCTGTTAGCCCCTTCACAGTTGAGAAACTGCAAGAGGCGTAGATCCTCACCAGCCCCGCAATTGCACAGGCTCTTGATGGTCTACCGTGCGCATCTTGTTGAAAAATCAGACTACGGGCAGAGATGGGGTTCATGCACTCTGTATGCGTTGTTTGCCTGTGCACATCATAAGCTGTATGCATTGTGTGCCCCTGCACATCATAAGCTGTATGTGTTGTTTGCCCGTGAACATCATAAGCTGTAGGCGTTGTTTGCCTGTGCACATCATAAGCTGTATGCGTTGTTTGCCCGTGAACATCATAAGCTGTATGCGTTGTTTGCCTGTGACATCATAAGCTGTATGTGTTGTTTGCCCGTGCACATCATAAGCTGTATGGCGTTGTTTGCCCGTGCACATCATAAGCTGTATGCGTTGTTTGCCTGTGACATCATAAGCTGTATGTGTTGTTTGCCCGTGCACATCATAAGCTGTATGTGTTGTTTGCCCGTGAACATCATAAGCTGTATGGCGTTGTTTGCCCGTGCACATCATAAGCTGTATGCGTTGTTTGCCCGAGCACATCATAAGCTGTATGGCGTTGTTTGCCCGTGCACATCATAAGCTGTATGCGTTGTTTGCCCGAGCACATCATAAGCTGTATGGCGTTGTTTGCCCGTGCACATCATAAGCTGTATGTGTTGTTTGCCTGTGCACATCATAAGCTGTATGCGTTGTTTGCCCGAGCACATCATAAGGTGTATGCGTTGTTTGCCTGTGCACATCATAGGCTGTATGCGTTGTTTGCCCGTGCACATCATAAGCTGTATGTGTTGTTTGCCTGTGCACATCATAAGCTGTATGCGTTGTTTGCCCGAGCACATCATAAGCTGTATGCGTTGTTTGCCTGTGCACATCATAGGCTGTATGCGTTGTTTGCCTGTGCACATCATAAGCTGTATGCGTTGTTTGCCTGTGCACATCATAAGCTGTATGCGTTGTTTGCCTGTGCACATCATAAGCTGTATGCGTTGCCGGTTTGCCCGTAATAATAATAATAATAATAATAATAATAATAATAATAATAATAATAATTACGGTATTTATAATGCGCTTATCTTATAATAATTATAACTCTAAGCGTGCACTCACAACTAGCGCACGCTTTAGACAACGACTCACGTAACACAAATAGTGAAATACATTACGACAGTCTGTTTAGGGTGGGGAGTTTGGTGGTATAGTGCTAGAACTGTTGAAAGAGGTGAGTTTTGAGGGCGGACTGGAAGGAAGAGAGAGAGTGTTTCTGACGGAGAGAGAGTGGGGGAGTGTTCCAGGTGGATGGACCGTATACTGAGAAGGAGCGGGGGGGGGGGGGGAGGGGGGGCGAAAGTGCTGAGTTTGGTGCGGGGGATATGGAGGCGGAGAGGGTCGGAGGCAGAGCGGAGGGAGCGAGGAGGAGTGTAGGGGTGAAGTAAGTTTGAGAGATAGGCGGGAGCGCAGTTGTTCAGGGATTTGTAGCAGAGAGACAGAATCTTGTATTGGATGCGTTGGGGGATGGGAAGCCAGTGAAGGAGTTTGAGCAGGGAAGTGATGTGGTCGGATTTTTTCTTTCTGAGGACGAGGCGGGCAGCATTGTTCTGGACGCGATGGAGAGTGAAATTGGTGGAGTGAGGGAGGCCGGAAAGGAAAGAGTTGCAGTAGTCGATGCGAGATAGGATGAGAGAGACAGCAAGTTTGGTGGCAGCTTCGGTAGTGAGTTTTTTTTTCTGATCTGACTGATGCGGCGGAGGTGGAAGTAGCATGCCTGGGCCGTGGCGGAGACGAAGCAGGTCATGGGAAGAGAGGAATCGAGGATAACGCCGAGGTTTTTGGCCGAGTCAGAGAGGGAGATGGGGGTGCTGTCGAGTTGAAGGTGGATGGAGGGAGGGAGTTGGGAAAGTTTCTGGCGAGTGCCTACCAGCATGGCTTCCGCTTTGTCGTCATTCAGTTTAAGTTTGTTTGCTGTCATCCATTTTTTCACGTCTTCGTAGCAGTCAGCCGTGCGAGTCAGTAGTGACTGAGTGTTGTCGGGTTTGTCTTTGTCTAGTAGTTGTGAATCGTCAGCGTAGAGGTGGTGGTGTATGTGGTGAGACTGGATGATGTTGGACAGGGGAGAGGTGTAGAGTGTGAAAAGGACCGGGCCCAGCACGGACCCCCTGCGGAACTCCGCAGGAGAGCGTGACTGGGTTGGAGGAGACGCCGTCGATGGTGACGGACTGCTGTCTGTCGTAGAGGTAGGAGAGAAACCAGGAGTGAGCAGAGTCAGTGATGCCAAAGGAGTTGTGCCGGAAGGCGGCGGAGGAGGATAGAGTAGTCTATAGTGTCGAAGGCGGCAGAGAGGTTGAGAAGCGTAAGAAGGGAGATGTTGCCCGAGTCGGTGGAGAGAAGCAGGTCGTTTAAGATATGTAGAAGGGCTGTTTCAGTGCTGTGATGTTTGCGATAGGCAGACTTTAAGGGACTGAGGAGGTTGTTGTCGGCGAGGTGGAGGTTGAGCTGGTTGAGAACGACCTCAGTTTCAAGAAGCTTGGACAGAAAAGAGAGATTGGACTGAGACTGGGCGATAGTTTTTTAGTTCGTTTAGGTCGAGGTCACTTGTGTTTTTCAGGAGAGGACGGACGATGGCGGACTGGAAGATATCAGGGACGGAGCCGTTCTCTAGAGATGTGTTGATGATGTCGGTAATCGGAATGGCAGAAGTTTTGGAAGGCCGTCCCGGTAGAGAGAGCTGTATGCGTTGTTTGCCCGTGTACAGTCATAAGCTGTATGCGTTGTTTGCCTGTGCACATCATAAGCTGTATCGGCGTTGTTTGCCTGTGCACATCATAAGCTGTATGCGTTGTTTGCCTCAGTGTGCACATCATAAGCTGTCACTGATTTTCTCCTGGAGACATATAGTGAAGCTTTAATTGACGTCTCCAGCATTGGCCGCCATGGCCAGGTTCACTTACTCAATTTTGATGATCATGATGATCTTGCGTGGGCCAGTTGTAGCCTAGGCGATGCCGACTGACGCTACACTAAACATGATGCCGATGATGATAATCATCATCTCCATCTTCGTCGTCGTCTGGCAACTGGTTTGACCAGGCTGCCTTGCGAAATACTGTCGGCAGGTTGTTGTACTACTGAACATCTTTCTTTAAGTTTTTTCACCGACGGCTATGCTGCCGGCCGCGCATCAAGTCGGTAGCGCACGTAGTCCGATCTTGTTGTTCAGTCGACTTTCAGTAAGCAAAGCCGGTCAGTACAGACAAATGGTAGTGCAGTGTAAATAAGAATAAGAATAAGAGTACTTTATTTATCCGAGTCTCGAAAAGAGAAATTCGGTTGTGAAGTGGTACATTTATAACAAATCAGTAGTACAAACAAGACATAAAAACATTATAGCATAATTATGAACATTTTCTCCCTGCACTTGCACAGCCGCTGCAAATTCCAAATGGATATAAAGTAAACACTACAAAATCTTCACTTTACACATGAGTAACTCTTACACATCTCACACAAACATCTTTTATGCGGACTGAACTGAGCGGCACTTATACATTCACACCCAAAGTGCAAGTAAATATAACCGGCCGAACTACTAACTGAATTGTTGGATCCGCGGGCCCGGGAAGGCCGTTTCTCACAGTCCGTCCTGACCAATGTCAGTTTAAAAACTCGTAAAGAACACTGACCAGAACTTGAGACACAGACAAAAATATTACATCGGAAGAAGCCTAAAACAACGCACAGAACAGAACCGTTTGCGTATGCAATAATCCAAATGTCTCTTTTACGATGTTCAGTAGTCTAAGATTTATCAGATGCCTGTGAGTGTGCTGTGTACTGTAGCTCCATCGAGGCGTTGGAATCCACCTCGGTGACGTCATCCGCAGGGAAATTCCTCACATTTCCAGGCGGCCATTTTCGCTATGACTGACTAAACTCGCCGCTTTTGCGCGCTGACGTGAGTTGTGAGTGTGTGTGCTTGTAACTTATTTCGCCAGGAAGGGTTCCCGCCTGACTGGAGATACGAAGATGAGAGCTTTTTGAACCGAGCGACCGGCGAGGGTGACGATTAAACAAGTAAGTTTACTTTGGGACTTTTCAAACCTCGCTTCGTGTGCTTGACTTTTTGCAAGTTGCCTTCGTCCCATTTGCAGACTCATCATCATTTTGGATGCATTGCGTTGGTAGCGTACAACCTGCGTGTTAGACGTTGATTTATAGACAAACTTTGTCCATTTCAAAACACTGTCGATGTGTTGCTGGCCGTTTCAACCACTTGACTGTGACCCAGTCCATGACCTGTGTAGCGAGGTGACCTACTTTCGCGCCAGCTCTCGACATTCCAAACTGGTTATGCAGTGGTTTATTTTAAGCCTTCCAGAGGTTGACGATGTAAATGCGGTCAGCCGCTGTCAGGAAAGGGTTTGGATTCACGTGATGCCCTATGGCAAGGGCAACCATAAAAATCAATCGCTTTTTTTTTTCCTCCCCCAATTGATACCTGCATCGGGGACTGTACGGTTTGTGTTGGAAACGTGTACTTTGTGTGCACGAAAGCGATCAGTTCCGTGCCGGACTTCCATGGCAAACATTTGCCGATACAACGGATTATGAATGTTGTTAGTCTTGTCTAAATTAAGATTAAAAAAAAAAAAAAACCTCTTCTCGTCACAATCAGTGTGAGTAAATGACACCCCATAATTTACGTTTTCTACTGCCAGCCTTTTCAAGAAAACAGAAGTCTCCTGTGCACAAGGGGGAATAAGAGCAGAAACGTCTTGCATTTTCCCACGACAAGAGTCCAGATTACTGTCCCTGCTCATGCCAAAAGGCGTATGACTATGAGGGACATTTTTTTCCACGACCGTCTGTATGACCCTTTTATAGCCCCGAGTCCCTACAGCAGGAGATGGATTGACCATGATAATTCAAGGGTAGTACCAGATTAGCTTGGCGCCTTCAGGTGCCAAACTAAACAGGCACTACCCTTGAATTATCATGGTCAAGCCATCTCCTGCAAAGGGTAAGTGGTGCATAGTCGTTACTGCGCAACACCTCCAAAATTTAAGAAATTCAATTCAATTAAATTCAAATAACTTTATTTATCCCTTAAACTTAAAGGACAATTACAGTTGTGTGGACAGGAGGGGGGGGGGGGGGGCAATCAAATAAAAATCATTCAATAAACAGTACTTAATATCAGGACATTCTAATATCGCATTTGTGCCTGATATTACTAAATCTGTAAGACTTATAATACTAAGATTAAGACATTATTAAAACTCTAAACTAATACAGTTACTAAAACATTATAAAAACTTAAAGAGCATTATTGACATCAGCGAACACATTAACGTCTTACTTTCCAATTACCCCCTCTACAACTGTCCATCCAGGCCAGCGATACCACGCGATAAAACAGCTGTGTAAATCACACACACACACATACACTTTTAACAGCCTGTGTAGATTTACAAAATATTTAAGAGTCGGATGGCAACAGGGATGAAAGACAGTTTCCTGCGGTTGGTTTATATGATGGTTGTCTGTATCGGCGGCCAGATGAGAGCAATTCAAAGAGGTCTTTCATCAGGTGAGCATCACTAGCCAGGCTGGAAGTAGCTTTTCTTACAATCTGACGATCGCAGAACACGACTAAACTTCTCTGTTCTTCCCCAATGGTCTTTGAGCTGAGACGAACAATTCTCTGAAGACTGTTTTTGTTTTTAACACTAACATTTGTGAACCAGCAAATGAAGGAAAAAGTCAGGACACTTTCTAAGAAAGATTTGTAAAACAAAGTTAAAATGGTCATGTCAACAGAGAAAGAGTTCAGCTTTCTCAGAAAATACAATCTCTGTTGGCCTTTCTTCACAACAGTTTCAGTATTGTCATCCCAATGCAGTTTATCATCGAAGATGTTGCCTAAGTATTACACTTCTGGACAATGGCAACTTCCGTATCATGTATCTGATCCTGCTTGTTCATCCTAAAATCAACAATAAGGTCACATGTCTAACAACTTTAAGCTCTAAAAACGAGTCATTGCACTATTGAACAAAGTCAGTCAGTGAGGGTCCATGTTCATCAGATGACCCTTGCTGAAGAGAAAGTAAATGCTGCCCGCCTCGTCCTTGAAAAGAAAAAATCCGACCACATCACTCCCCTGCTCAAACTCCTTCACTGGCTCCCCATCCCCCAACGCATCCAATACAATATTCTGTCTCTCTGCTACAAATCCCTGAACAACTACGCTCCTGCCTATCTCTTCAACTTACTTCACCCCTACACACCTTCCCGCTCCCTCCGCTCTGCCTCCGACCCTCTCCACCTCCACATCCCCCGCACCAAACTCAGCACTTTCGACCCCCGCTCCTCCGTCTATGGTCCATCTGCCTGGAACACTCTCCCACTCTCTCTCCATCAGAAACACTCTCTCTCCTCCTTCCAGTCCACTCTCAAAACTCACCTCTTTCAACAGTTTTAGCACTAATATCACCACACTCCCCACCCCATGCTGACTGTCGTAATGTATTTCACTATTTGTGGTACGTGAATCATTGTCTAAAGCGCGCCCATGTGTGCGCGAGTTGTGAAAAGCGCATTATAAATACTGTAATTATTATTATTATAAAGCGCTGTCATTTGAAAACTTGACAATGTAACTGTCAGCATGACAACTCCTGCAATCGTCAGTGTACAGTATGTAAAGGCACGAGACAAGCAGCACCCCTGTGGGAGGGGGGATGGGGGGGGGGGGGGGACTCGGTGCACGTGACAGTGGTACTAGAGGTGGGACCTTGGGGCGGAAACTGGGCTAGGTTAGTCGTATAGTTCAAAAGTATTGTTTTATTGTCGGACATACTAGGAACATTTATAAACACCACTGTGCCAACTACTGCCTGGAGGCGCTTTTGAAAGAATACACGCTGTGTGTGTTTGAGTGAGTGAGACACTGATTTCGAATCTTGCTTTATTGTTTCCACAAATTGATGCTATAACATGTATGACATTGGAGCGCACAATGTTTTTCTCAAATATCTCCGCAAAGAGACACTTTTCTATACCAATCTTAGAACCAATATCATTCAGTGACAATTGATCTGATACGATTTACTTTTAAGAAACTTGAACAACTTGTCGGTTTTGCTAACAGTCGTAAAAAATTCAGAATTTTGCCATGAAATGATGGATTGTACATCCCTAAATGTGCCACAGTGAGCCCAGCATAAAAAAGGTCCATTTTCACGTGAATTGGCCGAGTTTTCAAACCTGAAACAGCGCAGGCGCACATAAATTCTGCATGCTCGACCTCGATATTGAAATCTGCCGGGGCTCTGTTTAGGGTATTGAAAATGGCTGGTTCCTGTCTTTTTGCCAGATTTTTACGACTGTAGAGCAAAACGGACAAATTTTAATCATGGGCATTCAGTAAAACTATTACATATTATTATTAGATCAATTGTCACTTTATGATATTTGTTCTTAACCCATATACCAAACCCACCATCAAGCTGCCCACGCAAGGAATAACTATCGGAACTTGGAACGTTCGCACACTCTACCAGTGCGGCAAAGTGAAGGAACTCACCCACGAGTTGAAGCGCTATCGCTGGGACATTGTAGGACTTGCAGAAGTTCGATGGACAGGCTTCGGAGAAACAACAACAGATGAAGGCCATAAAATCTGGTTCAGCGGAAAAGAAACCAAGCACGAACATGGCGTAGCTTTTATCGTAAGGAAAGAGGTGGCTGGAACTGTCATCAGCTGCACCCCCGTGTCAAGCAGACTAATCTCCATCCGCATCTCCGCCCGACCGCACAACATCACTATCATTCAAGTATACGCTCCAACAGCATATCATGATGATGAAGAATTAGAAGAATTTTACGAACAACTGGACAACATCATCAAGAAAACACCTAAGAAAGACATTCTGACTGTCCTCGGGGACTGGAATGCAAAGATCGGCCCTGACGCCTACCAACAATGGGCAGGAACAGCTGGCAAGTTTGGCCTTGGAGAAACAAACGACAGAGGCCTGCGACTTTTAGAGTTCGCACAGAGTCACCGTCTCACCATTGCTAATACCCTCCATCCACACAAGAAGTCAAGAACAGTGACATGGCAATCGCCAGGAGGCCTGGTCCATAACCAGATTGACTTCATCTTGCTGCCTCGACGATTCAAATCCAGCGTTAACAAAGCACAAACGAGGTCCTTTCCTGGCGCTGATATTGGCAGCGACCACAACCTCGTCCTTACTAGCCTCAAGTTGAAGCTGGCATTGAAACGAGATAGCAAGAACCCTCGCATCAGATTCGACCTCCAGAAGCTAAAAGACCCAGAAGTAGAAGAGCTCTTCCAAGCCCAGGTGGGAGGCAGATTTGCAGCCTTGGCTACTTTGGACTGCGACGTAGACACCCTTGCTGGAAATATAAAAGAGGTGTTACTTTCTACAGCAGAAGAAGTGCTGGGGAAGCAGAGGAAGCGCAAACAGCCCTGGGTCACCGATGACATCCTCGATCTCTGTGATGAGAGGAGAGCCTGGAAGAAAAAGAGAGGCCAAGACGTCACATCAGCAAACAAGTACAGACTTGTCAACAAGAAGATCAGGAAGAGGATGAAAGAAGCCAAAGAAGATTGGATTGAAGACCAGTGTTGTAGCGTGGAAGAGGGCATGGCAAACGGCAACAGCAAGAAGGCTTATGAAACGCTAAGGACCCTCACCAAGACTCAACAGCGAACAGCCACAGTCATCGAAGACAGCAGCGGCCAACTCCTTACGGAAAACACTGCTGTACTAAACAGATGGACTGAGTACTGCCGAGACTTGTATAACTACAAGGCTGAGCCAGACACCAGCATCCTCCAAAACAACCAGGCTGGGGCCAGGAAGGCTGAAGACCTGCCAGTGTTAGCTGAAGAGGTGGAAGCAGCCGTACGCGGCCTGAAGGGAGGAAAGTCTCCAGGTGTAGACAACATACCTGCTGAACTGTTGAAACATGGAGGAGAAGTAACAACGAAGGTCCTCACTACACTCTGTCAAAAGATCTGGGAGCAAAAGAAATGGCCAGTAGAATGGACACAGTCTCTAGTGATCCCGCTCCCCAAGAAAGGAAACATGAAACAGTGCCAGAACTACAGAACTATCAGTCTGATAAGTCACCCTAGCAAAGTAATGCTTAGAATCATTCTCAACCGCCTCAAAACTTTCGCCGAGGAACTGCTGGCAGAAGAACAGGCTGGCTTCAGAGTTGGAAGAAGCACTGTAGAGCAGATTTTCAACTGCCGCGTCCTGATCGAGAAACATCTGCAGCATCAGCGCGAACTCTACCACAACTTCATTGATTTCAGGAAAGCATTTGATCGCGTCTGGCACGACGGACTCTGGCAAGTCATGAGATCGTTCAACATAGAGGAGGGACTGATCCAAATGATAGAAGCGCTTTACAAGAACGCCTGCAGCGCGGTTCTACTTAACAATCAGTCAGGCGAGTTCTTCAGGACGACGATCGGTGTCCGTCAAGGATGCCTGCTCTCTCCTGTCCTTTTCAACATATTCCTGGAGAAGATCATGCAGGAAACCCTCCACGACCACCATACTTCAATCTCTATTGGTGGCAGATCCCTGTGCAATCTTCGATTCGCAGACGATATTGATCTCATGGCAGGCAGCAATAGTGAGCTCCAAAACCTGACAGACAAACTTTCAAGTAGCGCAGGGTCTTATGGCATGGAGATCAGTACGGATAAAAGCAAAGTGATGATCAACACCACAAGCGACAGCAGCAGCAACATTCACATGAACGGCCAGAAGCTAGAAGAGGTCAATAGCTTCAAGTACTTGGGAGCCACCCTGTCCAAAGACTGTAGTTGCGTAGCAGAGATCCGTATCAGGATAGGTACAGCAACATCCGCAATGGCCAGGCTGGACAGGATATGGCGAAGTAACTCCATCAGCTTCACCATCAAGTACAGGCTTTACAAGTCCCTCGTAGTGTCTATTCTACTCTACGGCTGTGAGACTTGGACACTGCTTGCAGACTCAGAAAAGAAAATCCAGGCCTTTGAGAACAAGTGCCTGAGGAAGTTGCTCCGCATCTCGTACCGCGAGCACAAGACCAACGAATATGTACGGAGCATCGTCACTTCCCTGGTGGGCCCACATGAACCCCTTCTGGCAACCGTGAAACGGCGCAAGCTTGCTTGGTTTGGCCACGTGACCCGACACAACACCTTGTCCAAGACTATCCTCCAAGGCACTCTCGAAGGAAGTCGTCGGCGAGGTCGTCAGAGAAAGAGTTGGGTCGCAAACATAAAAGAATGGACCGAACTCGAGATGCCAGACTTGCTTGCCACCGCCCAAAATAGAACTCAGTGGAGAGCACTGTCTGTTGCTGCTGCCTTTCAGTCCCCCCAACGCCCAGTTCGGGCAAGGGACTGATGATGATGATGATGATGATATTTGTTCTTAACCCATATACTGAGGCTAAAAGCTTCAAATGTGTACACTGCCTTATGCTAGCTACATTACAGTAAGGATATAGACCAACAGCTTTAGTTCAAGGGTGGTGCCAGAATAGCTTGGCGCCTAGAGGCGCCAAGCTATTCTGGCACTACCCTTGAACGATTTTAGTCACACTTATTGCACACACTGGTGTATTCCGAATGTAGAGAGTTAAAGTGGTACAGAAAAGTGTCTTTTTGCCGAGATATTTGGGAAAAACGTGCGCGCTGATGTCAAACGGCCTATATATGACCGACGGCTGCATGTCAAAGGTATACTGCATGAGTGTCTTAAGTTTCGCCTTTGATCTTGTTTTCCCTGCAGGTGTTTCTACATTCTTATGTCATACTCAATACTCATAGCTCATAATCATGCAGCACTTGTGCTTTTTGCTTCATTCCAAAAGTACCCCCACCTTTCCCCAAAAGCAACTCCCCCTCCCCCCCCCCCCCCCCCCCAACACAAACACCTACATCAAACAAAAAAACACAAAAAAACCAACGGAAGTGAAGAAATCAGTTGAAATAAGAAGAAGAAATGCACAAGAGAGTGTTGAAGAAGTACAAATAAATGTATGAAAACTGATAAAAACGTGAACATTAATAATTTGGTATACCTTTTGTGTGTTGTAAACTGCTTGTGGGGAGTTGTGTATTACTGGCGAACTCACACACACACACCATAGACTATAGAGAATAATATAGAATTAGAAACGTACAAAAGTATATGTATAGTTTTGTGATTTTCTTTTTACATTTTTGTGGAGTGTGTTTAAACTAAAACATAGTTTTTGTGCAATAAAATGTCTTTCGTTGTGCATTATGTAACTTTCAGTGTCTGGCTACTAGTACTACACTGTGTAACTTTCAGTGTCTGGCTACTAGTACTACACTGTGTAACTTTCAGTGTCTGGCTACTAGTACTACACTGTGTAACTTTCAGTGTCTCACTACTAGTACTATATTGTGTAACTTTCAGTGTCTCGCTACTAGTACTATATTGTGTAACTTTCAGTGTCTCACTACTAGTACTACACTGTGTAACTTTCAGTGTCTCGCTACTAGTACTACACTGTGTAACTTTCAGTGTCTCGCTACTAGTACTACACTGTGTAACTTTCAGTGTCTCACTACTAGTACTACACTGTGTAACTTTCAGTGTCTGGCTACTAGTACTATATTGTGTAACTTTCAGTGTCTCATTACTAGTACTATATTGTGTAACTTTCAGTGTCTCACTACTAGTACTACACTGTGTAACTTTCAGTGTCTCGCTACTAGTACTATATTGTGTAACTTGCAGTGTCTCATTACTAGTACTATATTGTGTAACTTTCAGTGTCTCACTACTAGTACTACACTGTGTAACTTTCAGTGTCTCGCTACTAGTACTACACTGTGTAACTTTCAGTGTCTGGCTACTAGTACTACACTGTGTAACTTTCAGTGTCTCGCTACTAGTACTACACTGTGTAACTTTCAGTGTCTGGCTACTAGTACTACACTGTGTAACTTTCAGTGTCTCGCTACTAGTACTACACTGTGTAACTTTCAGTGTCTCATTACTAGTACTACATTGTGTAACTTTCAGTGTCTCGCTACTAGTACTACACTGTGTAACTTTCAGTGTCTCACTACTAGTACTACACTGTGTAACTTTCAGTGTCTCATTACTAGTACTACATTGTGTAACTTTCAGTGTCTCGCTACTAGTACTACACTGTGTAACTTTCAGTGTCTCGCTACTAGTACTACACTGTGTAACTTTCAGTGTCTCATTACTAGTACTACATTGTGTAACTTTCAGTGTCTCGCTACTAGTACTACACTGTGTAACTTTCAGTGTCTCATTACTAGTACTACATTGTGTAACTTTCAGTGTCTCGCTACTAGTACTACACTGTGTAACTTTCAGTGTCTCGCTACTAGTACTACACTGTGTAACTTTCAGTGTCTCGCTACTAGTACTACACTGTGTAACTTTCAGTGTCTCACTTTCTAGTACTATATTGTGTAACTTGCAGTGTCTCATTACTAGTACTATATTGTGTAACTTTCAGTGTCTCACTACTAGTACTACACTGTGTAACTTTCAGTGTCTCGCTACTAGTACTACACTGTGTAACTTTCAGTGTCTGGCTACTAGTACTACACTGTGTAACTTTCAGTGTCTCGCTACTAGTACTACACTGTGTAACTTTCAGTGTCTCGCTACTAGTACTACACTGTGTAACTTTCAGTGTCTCGCTACTAGTACTACACTGTGTAACTTTCAGTGTCTCATTACTAGTACTACATTGTGTAACTTTCAGTGTCTCGCTACTAGTACTACACTGTGTAACTTTCAGTGTCTCATTACTAGTACTACATTGTGTAACTTTCAGTGTCTCGCTACTAGTACTACACTGTGTAACTTTCAGTGTCTCGCTACTAGTACTACACTGTGCAACTTTCAGTGTCTCGCTACTAGTACTACACTGTGTAACTTTCAGTGTCTCATTACTAGTACGACATTGTGTAACTTTCAGTGTCTCACTACTAGTACTACACTGTGTAACTTTCAGTGTCTCACTACTAGTACTATATTGTGTAACTTTCAGTGTCTCGCAACTAGTACTACATTGTGTAACTTTCAGTGTCTCATTACTAGTACTACACTGTGTAACTTTCAGTGTCTCGCTACTAGTACTACACTGTGTAACTTTCAGTGTCTCATTACTAGTACTATATTGTGTAACTTTCAGTGTCTCACTACTAGTACTACACTGTGTAACTTTGAGTGTCTCACTACTAGTACTATATTGTGTAACTTTCAGTGTCTCGCTACTAGTACTACACTGTGTAACTTTCAGTGTCTCGCTACTAGTACTACACTGTGTAACTTTCACTGTCTCGCTACTAGTACTATATTGTGTAACTTTCAGTGTCTCACTACTAGTACTACACTGTGTAACTTTCAGTGTCTCACTACTAGTACTATATTGTGTAACTTTCAGTGTCTCGCTACTAGTACTACACTGTGTAACTTTCAGTGTCTCGCTACTAGTACTATATTGTGTAACTTTCAGTGTCTCATTACTAGTACTACACTGTGTAACTTTCAGTGTCTCATTACTAGTACCACACTATGTAACTTTCAGCGTCTCACTACTAGTACTATATTGTGTAACTTTCAGTGCCTCACTACTAGTACTACATTGTGTAACTTTCAGTGTCTCACTACTAGTACTACACTATGTAACTTTCAGTGTCTCATTACTAGTACTACATTATGTAACTTTCAGTGTCTCATTATTAGTACTACACTGTGTAACTTTCAGTGTCTCATTACTAGTACTACATTGTGTAACTTTCAGTGTCTCATTACTAGTACTACATTGTGTAACTTTCAGTGTCTCATTACTAGTACTACACTGTGTAACTTTCAGTGTCTCATTACTAGTACTACATTGTGTAACTTTCAGTGTCTCACTACTAGTACTACATTGTGTAACTTTCAGTGTCTCACTACTAGTACTACATTGTGTAACTTTCAGTGTCTCATTACTAGTACTACACTATGTAACTTTCAGTGTCTCACTACTAGTACTATATTGTGTAACTTTCAGTGTCTCACTACTAGTACTACACTATGTAACTTTCAGTGTCTCACTACTAGTACTATATTGTGTAACTTTCAGTGTCTCACTACTAGTACAACTTGCATGATTCTCACTACTAGTACAACTTGCATGAATGCCACTCTGTGTCTGTGCCTCTCTGTGTCCAGGCCTGTATGCTCAGCCTTGTTCCTCAGCTGTCTGTGAGGTTACAAATCTAGTTTGTCACAGATTTCCTGGGAAGTTGATGGGGGGCGGGGGGAGGGGGGGGGGGGGGATTGTAAACTATTTCTTACATTTCCTGCTCCAAGTAACATATGCTCACAAACCAGATAGGGGAGGCTAGAGATGGTAGAATTGTACACATACCAAGGGGAATTACTCAGCGCTGGACAGACAAACAGTTAGATCCCCTGCCCCCACCTATATATGGCACCCAATCGCCAGCCCGCCACAGAAAAATATGCAGGTATAAAACAAGACGATCATCTACATCTTTGATCTAACTGTTTGTCCAGCAGGTATAGAACCAGACGATCATCTACATCCCTTAGGGATGTAGATGATCGTCTTGTTCTATACCTGCGTATTTCTCTGTTGGCTGGCGTTTGGGTGCCTGATAGGCGGGGGCAGGGGATCTAACTGTTTGTCTGTCCAGCGCTGAGTAATTCCCCTTGGTATGTGTACATGTAACATATGTATTCCACCCCCACTCCTCTACCCCCCCCCCCCCTTCCAGTCCCTCCCATTCCGCTGTCCTGGATCAGGACAAATTGCAGTCAGGTTGAAGTCCACAAATTGTAGCCCGGATAAGCCCGTTCTGACAGAGCACTTTATGTATGTCGGCAAGGGGCAAGGTTCTTTTACCGTTACGTATACTGTATTTACTGTATAGAGTGAACATTCCAGTGCGTCCTGCGACAGGCGCATAGACTATAGAGTGAACCCCCTACAACCTCCTTCGGCAGGCGCACAATGAAAGTTTGTAAGCAAGGGGCGTTATTGGGCGTGAGTTCACTCACGTGTGACGGCTGACGAGGCCGTGTGCTCGTACAGGACGGGTGTTAATTCATTCAGCCCTGACACGCCACAGCAAGATAGGGCTCAGCCTTGATAGTTCAAGGGTGGTGCAGAATAGCTTGGCGCCTATAGGCGCCAAGCTATTCTGGCGCCACCCTTAAACTATCATGGTCGATCCGTCTCCTGCATTGTAATACAGCCCTCAGCGGACAACACCAAAATGTGGGTATTTCGCACTTGGGTCGAAGTGAGTTAAGTCACGTCACTGCCTCTGCCGGAGGCCAGGCCACTGATGTCGTATGCCGCTGCCGGAGGCTAGGCCACTGATGCCGTATGCCTCTGCCGGAGGCCAGGCCACTGATGTCGTATGCCTCTGCCGGAGGCCAGGCCACTGATGTCGTATGCCGCTGCCAGAGGCCAGGCCACTGATGTCGTATGCCTCTGCCGGAGGCCAGGCCACTGATGTAGTATGCCTCTGCCGGAGGCCAGGCCACTGATGTCGTATGCCTCTGCCGGAGGCCAGGCCACTGATGTCGTATGCCTCTGCCGGAGGCCAGGCCACTGATGCCGTATGCCTCTGCCGGAGGCCAGGCCACTGATGTATGCCTCTGCCGGAGGCCAGGCCACTGATGTCGTATGCCTCTGCCGGAGGCCAGGCCACTGATGTCGTATGCCTCTGCCGGAGGCCAGGCCACTGATGTCATATGCCTCTGCCGGAGGCCAGGCCACTGATGTCGTATGCCTCTGCCGGAGGCCAGGCCACTGATGTCGTATGCCTCTGCCGGAGGCCAGGCCACTGATGTCGTATGCCACTGCCGGAGGCCAGGCCACTGATGTCGTATGCCGCTGCCGGAGGCCAGGCCACTGATGTCGTATGCCTCTGCCGGAGGCCAGGCCACTGATGTATGCCTCTGCCGGAGGCCAGGCCACTGATGTCGTATGCCTCTGCCGGAGGCCAGGCCACTGATGTCGTATGCCTCTGCCGGAGGCCAGGCCACTGATGTCGTATGCCTCTGCCAGAGGCCAGGCCACTGATGTCGTATGCCTCTGCCGGAGGCCAGGCCACTGATGTCGTATGCCTCTGCCGGAGGCCAGGCCACTGATGTCGTATGCCACTGCCGGAGGCCAGGCCACTGATGTCGTATGCCGCTGCCGGAGGCCAGGCCACTGATGTATGCCGCTGGCGAGGACCTGTGCTCGCACAGGACGGGTGTTAGATGATGGGAGACTGACCGACTCGGACGCCTCGCCCCGAAAAGCGCTGATGTCTGTTGGGTCCCAACCTCGGCCAGTTTGACATAATCGAAACGTTCGCAGAATGGGTATAATAACGGTTATATCACTGATTAGCCATCCCATTGGCCTACAATTTCACAAAATTGGTGTGACATGTACTGCTCACAAAAAGTAAGGGACGTCATAATTTCAGTTTGAATTACTCATCATCATCATCATCATCATCAGTCCCTTGCCCGAACTGGGCGTTGGGGGGACTGAAAGGCAGCAGCAACAGACAGTGCTCTCCACTGAGTTCTATTTTGGGCGGTGGCAAGCAAGTCTGGCATCTCGAGTTCGGTCCATTCTTTTATGTTTGCGACCCAACTCTTTCTCTGACGACCTCGCCGACGACTTCCTTCGAGAGTGCCTTGGAGGATAGTCTTGGACAAGGTGTTGTGTCGGGTCACGTGGCCAAACCAAGCAAGCTTGCGCCGTTTCACGGTTGCCAGAAGAGGTTCATGTGGGCCCACCAGGGAGGTGACGATGCTCCGTACATATTCGTTGGTTTTGTGCTCGCGGTACGAGATGCGGAGCAACTTCCTCAGGCACTTGTTCTCAAAGGCCTGGATTTTCTTTTCTGAGTCTGCAAGCAGTGTCCAAGTCTCACAGCCGTAGAGTAGAATAGACACTACGAGGGACTTGTAAAGCCTGTACTTGATGGTGAAGCTGATGGAGTTACTTCGCCATATCCTGTCCAGCCTGGCAATTGCGGATGTTGCTGTACCTATCCTGATACGGATCTCTGCTACGCAACTACCGTCTTTGGACAGGGTGGCTCCCAAGTACTTGAAGCTATTGACCTCTTCTAGCTTCTGGCCGTTCATGTGAATGTTGCTGCTGCTGTCGCTTGTGGTGTTGATCATCACTTTGCTTTTATCCGTACTGATCTCCATGCCATAAGACCCTGCGCTACTTGAAAGTTTGTCTGTCAGGTTTTGGAGCTCACTATTGCTGCCTGCCATGAGGTCAATATCGTCTGCGAATCGAAGATTGCACAGGGATCTGCCACCAATAGAGATTGAAGTATGGTGGTCGTGGAGGGTTTCCTGCATGATCTTCTCCAGGAATATGTTGAAAAGGACAGGAGAGAGCAGGCATCCTTGACGGACACCGATCGTCGTCCTGAAGAACTCGCCTGACTGATTGTTAAGTAGAACCGCGCTGCAGGCGTTCTTGTAAAGCGCTTCTATCATTTGGATCAGTCCCTCCTCTATGTTGAACGATCTCATGACTTGCCAGAGTCCGTCGTGCCAGACGCGATCAAATGCTTTCCTGAATTACTAACATGTCGGAAAACACCTTACGCCTGCAAACTGCAGTCACCTTTTTGGTCTGATTACTTTTGGGGATATTTTAATAATTCAAGCTAAAAGTAATGCATCCTTTACTTTTTGTGAGCACTATATGTCACACCAATGTTGTGAAATTATAGGCCAGTGGGATGGCTGATCACTGATATACCCGTGATTATTCCGATTCTGAGGACTTTTAGTAATTCAAACTAAAAAGTTAGCATACCTTTCTATTTGTGAACAAAGGAGTACCCAACGGAGAAAGAAACACGCTTAGAAAAGATGGGTACAACACAATTTATTAATATTTCGGGTAAATACCCTTTGTCAAAATAGACAAACAAGTAGTGACTGATCTCTGTTTGTCTATTTTGACAAAGGGTATTTACTCAAAATATTAATAAATTGGGTTGTACCCGTCTTCTCTAAGCGTGTTTCTTTCTCTTTTGGGTACTTCTTTGCATTTTACACGCTTGGCAGTCACCTTTTGGGTCTGGATTGATTATTTGTGAACAGTATACGTCACTTTGGCCGAGGTTGGGTCAACGCCGAGGTTGGGACCCAACAATGTCAACTTGACAGCAAGTGACATATATAATCATCAGCCCCCGCATCTGCAACAGTCCTCCAGCGCATCTGCGGGGGCTGATGAGTATCTATGTCTCTTGCAGATGGGTGGTGTTTTGCCGTGAAGGGGTTGCTTGGGCGGTTATTTCCGGGGGACAGTAGCGTGACAAATGACCAGGAATGCGAGACAGTAGGCATGTGATAAACTGCCACATCCGGGGATTCCTGGCAAACATAAAGTCGCCGTCAGGGCCGGTGATTTGTGTCGGCTGGAAAAAGTGTCGCCAGAAGTTGTCACGGAAGTTTTAAAAACGTTCAAGTTTATTTCAGGTTCTCAATGCATTAGGCAGTTATGCTGTGTGTGTGTGTGACTGTGTGTGTGTGCGCGCGCACATGCTATTCGTGTTCCGCCTTTTTATTTTAATTAGTTCTTATATACATGTATTATACGCGCAGTTTCAGTGTGTGTGTGTGTGTGTGTGTGTGCGTGCGTGTGTGTGTGTGCGTGTGCGTGCGTGCGTGTGTGTGTGTGTGTGTGTGTGTGTGTGTGTGTGTGTGTGTGTGTGTGTGTGTGTGTGTGTGTACGCAAGGACTCAACCTGCACCTAATCATTTATCCTTTGGATGTGAAGTTTTATTTGCTCTCTCTCTTGATATTGGATGTGTGTTGCAAAATGGTCTTAGGTTTACCGGCGACATACATTCAATATTCTGTTTAGTTGGTTTTTTTTTATATATTTTTTTTTCACAAGCAGTGCAGGCACGTCCTGAAAAAGTCTTGTTGCTGTTGGGACGTTAAGCAATGTACAACCAACCTTTGTTTACATAGTGGTGCTATTTTTACATCTGGTCACATGGCAACATTGGCTAATGTACAGCCGATGTACTCCATATTGCGGTGTTGGATGTACTCCATATTGCGGTGTTAGATGTACTCCATCTTGCGGTGTTGGATGTACGCCATATTGCGGTGTTAGATGTACTCCATATTGCGGTGTTGGATGTACTCCATATTGCGGTGTTGGATGTACTCCATATTGCGGTGTTAGATGTACTCCATATTGCGGTGTTGGATGTACTCCATATTGCGGTGTTGGATGTACTCCATATTGCGGTGTTGGATGTACTCCATATTGCGGTGTTAGATGTACTCCATATTGCGGTGTTGGATGTACTCCATATTGCGGTGTCAGATGTACTCCATATTGCGGTGTTGGATGTACTCCATATTGCAGTGTTGGATGTACTCCATCTTGCGGTGTTGGATGTACTCCATATTGCGGTGTTGGATGTACTCCATATTGCGGTGTTGGATGTACTCCATATTGCGGTGTTGGATGTACTCCATATTGCGGTGTTGGATGTACTCCATATTGCGGTGTTAGATGTACTCCATATTGCGGTGTTGGATATACTCAATCATATTGCGGTGTTGGATGTACTCCATATTGCGGTGCTGGATTTTTTTTTTTTTTTTTTTTTTTTGCATTATTTTACCTGTTTCTTCATTTACTTTTACTGTACATGTCGCAGTCCATGCACGATACAACGAACTACATGCTGGTCAGTCAGACACTATCCTATTCAGCAGCCAGTGTTGATAGTAGTAAACATCTGCATGCGTGTGTTGACTGTCACCATTCGTCAAAATATCAAACAACGACGGGTTGGGGGGGGGGGGGGGGCGGTGGCGGGGCGGGGTGGGGTCTAAACATCCCCAAAAGGGACTTTGTTATAGCATTTTAAAGTATTTCGGTCTGGAAGAAAGGGGGGGGGGGGAGGTGGTCCGGAACCCCTAGGAACCCCCCCCCCCCCATCCGCCCCTGCTGTTGACCAGCCAGTGTTGATAATAATAAACAAGTGCCTGGTCCTAGACATACACAATTTGCCAGTCTGTGTTACACTCATGGATGAAAGCGATCGACCATTGTCTGCAGGAAGCCTGGATCTTCATGAACTCATACAGACTGCTGTGGCTCATGAGGATCTGTGCTATATGCAGATGTGACAAGCTCATGAGGATCTGTGCTATATGCAGATGCGCCAAGCTCATGAGGATCTGTGCAGGAGGGTTCGCCGTAAGTCTGAAAGAATGCTGTTGACGTGAAATTCCACGTAGTCTTGCTGGGAAATCGGTCAGTCATTAAATACACTGATGCCCCGATGGCCTCGTACGCTTTGGGAGCATAGGCATAAATCGCTTCCGCAAGAGGTTTAGGTCGTTTTGCTGGGGCTCATGCTGATCTATACGTCTTGCAATTTCGTGACGGTCTGTGGTGAACCGCGCTTAGTGAAGGGGAAACAGAATGGAGTCCGAAAAAGTGTCGATTCTCCGATCACAGTACCCATTACCGATCACGGTACCCAATGCTGATCACAGTACCCATTACCAATCACAGTACCCAATACCGATGACAGTGTCCAATGCCGATCACAGTACCCATTACCTATCACAGTTCCCAATACTGATCACAGTTCCCAATACCGATCACAGTACCCAATGCCGATCACAGTACCCAATGCAGATCACAGTACCCATTACCGATCACAGTACTCAATACCGATCACAGTACAGTACCCAATACCGATCACAGTACCAAATACCGCTCACAGTATCCAATACCGATGACAGTACTCAATGCCACCCAATACCGATCACAGTACCAAATACCGATAACAGTACCCAATACCGATCACAGTACCCGATGCCGTAGAATGTAAAGAGGAAGCATAGACTCTGCAATCACAGTACCCGATACCCTACACATTTTCCTCTTGCAAACTTTATTCCCGGCCTCCCCCCCCCCCCCTCCCCTCCCCCTCTGACTCCCCCATTCACCTCTCTAGATTTGTTTGTTCATGAAAACAGAAAACATGCAGAAGAACCCTGCCCGAGTGAAGGTTGGGGGGGGGGGGGGGGGGGGCGGGGGTAACAAATGTACGTACACCATGCTATGTATCACTTGTGCGCGACCAATTGGACGCTTGGCTGGAATTCATGAATACAGTAATAGCTGGTATTCATGAATACATTAATAGCTGGATTTCATGAATACATTAATAGCAAATGTCTGTTCACCTGACGTGTTATCTGTACTTATTTTGTAAAGGTCCAGACCAACAAGGTGACTGCCAAGCGTGTAAAATGCAAAGAAGTACCCAACGAAGAAAGAAACACCCTTAGAAAAGACGGGTACAACACAATTTATTGATATTTCGGGTAAATACCCTTTGTCAAAATAGACAAACAGAGAGATCAGTCGCTACTTATCTTCATTCGCAGAAGGAATGTGGCAGTCGCCACATTCCTTCTGCGAATAAAGATAAGTAGCGGCTGATCTCTCTGTTTGTTTGCCTATTTTGACATTCCTTACCTCCCGCTTGGCCCACCCTTCTCCGCACCCCCACCCCACCCCTCCCCACCTCTACCTCTACCCCTTGTACATGTATTGACCATACTAGCTCAAGGATATTGTTTGGTTAGCTTGGTGCCTGTTTAGGCACTACGCGTGAACGTTTAAAGAGACGCTAAGCTAATCGGTCACTGTCCTGAAAGGTTTAGGGAGACGCCAAGCTCATTTGGTACTACCCTGGAGCCGACCCATCTCCCGTTCCTTGGACGCCTAGTGATTTTAATGTCAACAGTTCTGTTTTTCCACAGATGTCTGCCCTGTGACCGCTAAAAAATCATTGTCCATTTTTGTGAATGAAACGAGGTGTTCGTTGTATTTCATGGAGCGTTTTATCTTTTCACAAAAAATGGACATAAACTGTCTTTGATTTGCCTTCACAGTAACCCAGTAAGCCCATGTCCGTGTAAAGCAAAACGTTCATTGTATTACCACCCACCCCCCCACCACCACCACCAATACCACCACCCCTCTCACTCTCTCTCTCTCTCTCTCTCTCTCTCTCTCACACACACACACACACACACACACACACACACACACACACACACACACACACACACCTCCTCTCTCTCGCGGTCTGTTGAGTTCTTGTCGGGTTAATCCCCGCGCCATGGAGCCCTTTCAGAAATGTGATCTCCTTCACAGCACTAAAAGTTTTAAAGTGCATTGCTGTACCACCGCCGGTTAATATCAGCAGACTGCCTCAATCTGAGGATACATGTACATGGCGCCGATCTCGGCAACAGTCACAGATTCATGTGAGCTCCTGCACCGTTCATGGGGTCGTGAGTGCGTGGTCCGTGCAGATGGTTGGGTAGGGCTGGTGTGTTCGTGTTGCTAGGTACGAAATTTCGGCATTAGTGTATGTGATACCAGGACTATCTGGTTGTATCGGGGAACGCTGGACTTGTGAAATCCAGGAACCCCGGTGTCTCTGTGCACGTTTACACCGCGTGGAAGCGTGTGACCATCGAAGCCAAACGGAAACTTCGGCATTCCCCATTCCAACCTAACGACTATGTACCAGTTGCAGGAGATGATTTGACCATGATAATTCAAGGGTAGTGACAGATTGGCTTGGCGCCTTCAGGCGCCAAGCTAATCTGGCACTATCCTTGAATGATCATGTTCAGGTCATCTCTTGCTGTCGGGCGTTTGGGCTAAATGGTTACCCATTTACATACACGCGTTAGCACATAATTATCTCGGGGTATTTAGATAGGTCTGTGTTATTGATACAGGTGTACTTAGTATAGCATCTAGCTAGGTAAAATCAACCTGATTATACACAAATTATAGCAAAACTACCGTGAAATTCTAGTTTTGTTATCATTTTCCCAAGTCTTGAAGCGAAAGCGAATCTCATATCACGTTAAATATAAAATTACGTAAAAACAAAAAACAAAAAAACGAGAAAAAAAAACAAACAAACACGTTAATTCTATCACTGAATGGTTAATTCTATCACTGGATGGTTAATTCTATCACTGAATGGTTAATTCTATCACTGGATGGTTAATTCTATCAGTGGATGGTTAATTCTATCACTGGATGGTTAATTTTATAACAGGATGGTTAATTCTATAACAGGATGGTTAATTCTATCACTGGATGGTTAATTATATCACTGGATGGTTAATTCTATCACTGGATGGTTAATTCTATCACTGGATGGTTAATTCTATAACAGGATGGTTAATTCTATCACTGGATGGTTAGTTCGGCGATTACTTTTGGAGAATGACAGATTTTTCATTTCAGCCATTGGCAGTTCTGTCGCGATAGTGTAAGGCTGGTCAGACCCTGCGGCCTACACGGTGCAGGGCCGGATCACTTACATGTTTGGGGGGGGGGAGGAGGGGGGTCCAAAAAAAATTTGGGAGAAATTAACCACCTGAAGCAGACACCTAAAGCAGAGTTTTGACTGTTTTGAGTCTGACTTTATTTTTGTTTGTTTTTTCAGCAAGAAAGATCATCCTTCAGTGTATCAAAGTTTTATGTTGTAGTTTTTATGGGGGAAGAGGGAGGGGGGGAGTCCATGGACCCCCCTGCCCCTCCCCTGGATCCGGCCCTGCGGTACAGTGTTGTGTTCTACTTCAGGCTGCAGGGACCATGAGGCTCTATGCCTGTCTGCTTGTGGAGTTGGCTTGTTGGTTCAGTCTTTCCTCATATTTTATTTCATTATTGCATAGTAACCCCTATCATTCGGAATACACCAGTGTGTGAAATAAGTGTAACTAAAATAGTTAAGGGTGGTGCCAGAATAGCTTGGCGCCTCTAGGCGCCAAGCTATTCTGGCACCACCCTTGAACTAAAGCCATTGGTCTGTATCCATATCTGTGAGTACCATAATGGTAGTGTACACATTTGAAGCTTTTAGCCTCAGTGTGCTATGGGTTAAACTGATTTTCGAGTTGCCAGTCCCACAGAGTGCATTCCACAAGGATTACCTTTCAGTGTCTGCGTGGATGAAATTGCAGTCTGGTCGGCTGAATAACCAGCATGCCTACTTTACCGTGCGAAACTGTCACCAGCCTTGCGCCGAACCCCAGATTGCGTCCTCAGTACGAGGAGCAGATGAAGCCCATTTCGCTCAGCAAGAGGCACAGATTGGCATGACTCTCTGCGGAAGGAGCGGGGGCCGAAAGTGCTGAGTTTGGTGCGGGGGATGTGGAGGCGGAGAGGGTCGGAGCGGAGGGAGCGGGGAGGAGTGTAGGGGTGAAGTAAGTTTGAGAGATAGGCGGGAGCGCAGTTGTTCAGGGATTTGTAGCAGAGAGACAGAATCTTGTATTGGATGCGTTGGGAGATGGGTTGATTGATTGATTGTACATTGCTTAGCGTCCCGACAGCAACAAGGCTTTCTCAGGACGTGCCTGCACTGCTTGTGAAAAAAACAGAACATTGAATGTATGTCGCCAGCCGGTCAAATACATTAAATAAACCTAACACATGGGGCCTAAATAAAGCTAAGACCATTTAGCAACACACATCCAATATCAAGAGCTACAGGCAGTGCAGACAGTAGGGAGAGTTTTAAAAAGGCAAACACAGGTGAATGGACAAAGGGTAGACAGAAACACATGCCCCAGAATAGAGAGAAAAACCCACCCTGTGGGGCTGACCAGGGTGACACTGGGAACTAAAAAATACCTAACCCCACCCAAGTCCCCCAGGGCAGACCCGGGTCGTTGGGAGATGGGAAGCCAGTGAAGGAGTTTGAGCAGGGGAGTGATGTGGTCGGATTTTTTCTTTCTAAGGACGAGGAGGGCAGCATTGTTCTGGACGCGCTGGAGAGTGAAAGTGGTGGAGTGAGGGAGGCTGGAAAGGAGAGAGTTGCAGTAGTCGATGCAAGATTGGATGAGAGAGACAGCAAGTTTGGTGACAGCTTCGGTAGTGAGGTATTTTCTGATCTGACTGATGCGGCGGAGGTGGAAGTAGCATGCGTGGGCCGTGGCGGAGACGAAGCTGGTCATGGAAAGAGAAGAATCGAGGATAACGCCGAGGTTTTTGGCCGAGTCAGAGAGGGAGATGGGGGTGCTGTCGAGTTGAAGGTTGAGGGAGGGAGGGAGCTGGGAAAGTTTCTGGCGAGTGCCTACCAGCATGGCTTCCGTTTTGTCGTCATTCAGTTTAAGCTTGTTTGCTATCATCCAGTTTTTCACGTCTTCGTAGCAGTCAGCCGTGCGAGTCAGTAGTGACTGAGTGTTGTCGAGTTTGTCTTTGTTTAACTCAATTTTCATGCTTGAACGTATTCAAAACATCGGAGATTCTCGTGTTTACACACACACACACACACACACACACACACACACACACACACACACACACACACACACACACACACACACACACACACGGCGTTTCCTGCCAAAAGTACGTTCTGCAAGGTTCGCGTAACTAGACATGACGTATTTTTTTAATCATGTTACGTCATTTGAGGTCTGCCCGCCTATGACGTCATGTGCGTGCTATTGAAAGCGCTCCACTGCGTCCCATCCTAAAAGGTCTCTTCTATAAATAGAACTTAGAAGAGGCTTAAAATCAGATACACACAAAAACGTTAATCGTTTAGTGCGGAACGTCAAGGTGTGATCAAACGCACACAATCAGTACAATATTAAAATAAGTTCACAAACGATAGTTTGACATTCGAAATCTGCATAGTGCTACGCTTTGTTGTTGGTTGGTAGTGAGGCATATGGTTGTTTTGCAAATTGAAGTTGGAAAGATGTTAGACTATTTGTTAGACTGAAACAGACACCACCACGGCAGAGAGATGAAATCTGTCGTACCACTGAGCCACCGCGCTGTGCAGGTGTTTTGAGGTTCCCGACATTCCAGAGAAAATGGGACCGGATTAGGGACAGGTCCTTTATCTACTAGAGGCCTAGAAGCTCGTGACCCGCTGAAGCCCCATGGACTCGCAACAATCTATGCCAATTGTTTGCCATGTTTAGCTCACCCTTAAAGTGGTGGAGGCTAGATTAGTGACTAAAGACTTGAATACACGAAGAATAAAACCGTGTCATCATACACCCGGCCGCCCTTTGTGCGCCACTACTTCTGCGCTGAGCCGCTTGGACAATTAGTTTTTTGCTTCGTCCTACGCGACTGCCGTATGCTATGTCTTTTCGTCAAGTTGGTCTTCTCATGATTGGTTGAGTATGAAAAACACTAGGTTAGTTGTTGTTGAACTGAAATTAAAAAAAAAAATGTTCTAAATCAGGGAACTTCCTATGTAATAGCACAAGACGTGGCGCCAAAGTGCCAGTCGTCACTATGAAATGATGTCATTTGCTCATGAGCTGAAAGTAGGTCACGTTTCTATATTGCGTGTGTGCAGGTACCTTTTTGTTGACTAGACTTTGTACAAGACAATTTTGTGTGTACTTGGCCGTTCACGCAGCAGGGCTGTATCACACACGTGCTGTATCACACGTCACACACGTATTAACTCATTGTACCCCAAGACCGAAACCCTCAATGTTGCCGTTTGTCCTCTGAAGGCTGCATTGCAGTGCAGGACGCAGATCGACCATGATAGTTCAAGGTGATGCCAGATCGACCATGATAGTTCAAGGTGATGCCAGAATAGCTTGGCGCCAAGCTATTGTGGCATCACCCTTGAACTATCATGGTTGATCCTTATTTTGCTGTGGGGTGTCTGGGGGAGAAGGAGTCAAGGCAGTAAAGAAGAAGATGTGTAAGAAAACATTCTACGTATTTTTACATTTCAACATTTGTGCATTTTAAAATTAAAGTATACAATACATAAAAATTACAATGCTGTATTGTTAAAATAATGTACATGAGTCTTTTTGCAGTATGTTGCCATCAACTATTAACATTGTGATGACACAAACAGTGGCCTTGTGACCACATGCTTTTTAATCCCTTCACTGCAAGGGCAAAGTGAATGCTGCCCAGCTGCAAGAGACATAAACCCTCATGGGCCCTTGTATCGTGGTAGTCCTGTGTTGTGTATGCCTTGTATCGTGGTAGTCCTGTGTTGTGTATGCCTTGTATCGTGGTAGTCCTGTGTTGTGTATGCCTTGTATCGTGGTAGTCCTGTGTTGTGTATGCCTTGTATCGTGGTAGTCCTGTGTTGTGTATGCCTGTATCGTGGTAGTCCTGTGTTGTGTATGCCTTGTATCGTGGTAGTCCTGTGTTGTGTATGCCTTGTATCGTGGTAGTCCTGTGTTGTGTATGCCTTGTATCGTGGTAGTCCTGTGTTGTGTATGCCTTGTATCGTGGTAGTCCTGTGTTGTGTATGCCTTGTATCGTGGTAGTCCTGTGTTGTGTATGCCTTGTATCGTGGTAGTCCTGTGTTGTGTATGCCTTGTATCGTGGTAGTCCTGTGTTGTGTATGCCTTGTATCGTGGTAGTCCTGTGTTGTGTATGCCTTGTATCGTGGTAGTCCTGTGTTGTGTATGCCTTGTATCGTGGTAGTCCTGTGTTGTGTATGCCTTGTATCGTGGTAGTCCTGTGTTGTGTATGCCTTGTATCGTGGTAGTCCTGTGTTGTGTATGCCTATTTTTTTTTAATCCTTTAGCATCTGTGTTTTTTGAGGGAATGTTGATCAGTGTGCAGTGGTTTCAGATACGCAATTCATGATCACCAGCAGTGAAGAGGTTAATCAAACACAATGTTTAGTACATAGATTGTTTTACTTGGCAAGATACACTGTGAGTTGTATAGTACATAGATGGTTTTACTTGGCAAGATACACTGTGAGTTGTATAGTACATAGACGGTTTTACTTGGCAAGATACACTGTGAGTTGTATAGTACATAGACGGTTTTACTTGGCAAGATACACTGTGAGTTGTATAGTACATAGACGGTTTTACTTGGCAAGATACACTGTGAGTTGTATAGTACATAGACGGTTTTACTTGGCAAGATACACTGTGAGTTGTATAGTACATAGACGGTTTTACTTGGCAAGATACACTGTGAGTTGTATAGTACATAGACGGTTTTACTTGGCAAGATACACTGTGAGTTGTATAGTACATAGACGGTTTTACTTGGCAAGATACACTGTGAGTTGTATAGTACATAGACGGTTTTACTTGGCAAGATACACTGTGAGTTGTATAGTACATAGACGGTTTTACTTGGCAAGATACACTGTGAGTTGTATAGTACATAGACGGTTTTACTTGGCAAGATACACTGTGAGTTGTATAGTACATAGATGGTTTTACTTGGCAAGATACACTGTGAGTTGTATAGTACATAGACGGTTTTACTGGCAAGATACACAGAGAGTTGTAGTACATAGACGGTTTTATTTGGCAAGATACACTGTTAGTTGTATAGTACATAGATGGTTTTACTTGGCAAGATACACTGTGAGTTGTGTAGTACATAGACGGTTTTACTGGCAAGATACACTGTGAGTTGTATAGTACATAGATGGTTTTACTTGGCAAGATACACTGTGAGTTGTATAGTACATAGATGGTTTTACTTGGCAAGATACACTGTGAGTTGTATAGTACATAGACGGTTTTACTGGCAAGATACACAGAGAGTTGTAGTACATAGACGGTTTTACTTGGCAAGATACACTGAGAGTTGTAGTACATAGACGGTTTTACTTGGCAAGATACACTGAGAGTTGTAGTACATAGACGGTTTTACTGGCAAGATACACAGAGAGTTGTAGTACATAGACGGTTTTACTTGGCAAGATACACTGAGAGTTGTAGTACATAGACGGTTTTACTGGCAAGATACACAGAGAGTTGTAGTACATAGACAAGATACACTGAGAGTTGTAGTACATAGATGAGATACACTGAGAGTTGTAGTACATAGACGGTTGACTTGACAAGATACACTGTGAGTATGTGATCAAAAGCATGTTGATTCTGCGAACAATTTCGTGCGGAACTTTTAATATGATCCAAAAGTATACATGAGTATTGAAGACCACGAGATTCTGATTGTGGATATTCCTAGTTTCAGCGACATAAACAGCTGCAAACCACGCGGGACTGTCCTCTCACGGCGCGCGAGACTAACTTTAACAGTCGCAGTGCCAACTGGGAAAGATATACATCGCAAGGGTAGTGCCCGATTCGTTTGGCGTCTTAAAAAGCACCAAGCATACCAGGATTTATTATTGAGCTGTTGTCGTCGTTCCATCTCCGGCAAATGGCAAGTAACGCGTAAGATGTTTCTAAGTGTCACCTGCTTGGCGGTGAACGGGGGAAGACTGAAGAATGGGGGCCGGCGCGGAATGCGGACCGCAGGAGAGGGTGTTTGAAAGAAAAGACGGTTCGGTAAGAGGATTGTAAAGCAACATTCCATAGCGCAAGCCACGAGCTTCTGCGCGCGCTCCTGTATTATTCATGTATGACGTGCCTACCCAGGGGACCGTATTCCATTGTCCAGTGCGGCGTAGCAGACGACCGGCAGAGCCGACGATGGATAGAGCTATGCGGCGTCCTGTGTTGTGCTTCAGTTAGTTTTGTGATCGCAAGGACTGGATTCAGGAATGCCGACCGTTTTTTTTTGTTTGTGTGCTTCTCGTTGCTTGTGTGCTGAATGTGCCATTGGTTTCCCTGGATTGTCTGATACTGCTGGACTAACCTGTGTTCAGCTTTCGAATTCTGTCTTGGATTACTAGCAGCAGATATTGGATAGATTTCTTGCTTCTCAGTGATTTGATTTGTTGGACCAGCGGGTGCTCTTGACTTGATTCAGTGTTCTCCTTTAGTTGCTCTACAGCCTGGCGGCATGGATTAAACACCGTTTACCTTTTGCTGGATTACTCTTGACTTGATTCAGTGTTCTCCTTTAGTTGCTCTACAGCCTGGCGGCATGGATTAAACACCGTTTACCTTTTGCTGGATTACTCTTGACTTGATTCAGTGTTCTCCTTTAGATGCTCTACAGCCTGGCGGCATGGATTAAACACCGTTTACCTTTTGCTGGATTATCGCGTACCACTGAGCCATGGGAGTGCAAGGTGGGTTTGGAAGTGTTTGTTGTAGCACAGACAAGAAATCGTGAGAGAGAGAGGGAGAGAGAGGGAGGGAGAGAGAGATGATGATGAAACGTCGGGTTTCTTTCTCCGGGTACTCCGGTTATTCCACCCCCCTCCCCCCCCCCCCCACACACTTTGGTACCGGTTTCAGGCCACTTTATAAATTTCACTGTGAAATACAAGCGATAAAAAATGTCTGTAACTTCAGCAGCTGAGCTGACCCTTCGTCTGTCTTGTACTGTGTTTGTCTTCAGAGTAAATCCGTGTCCGTCACGTGAGTGTGTGTGTGTTGGGTTTCAGTTCGCGGCGCTTTGAGTCGATTAGCCCAAAAATTGAGAAAAAGCGCCTATATAATACCGGTATTATTATTATTATTATTAAACTTGATTACTCAAGGATAAATTTGGGTTTTTAAAAGCCCGTCTTACAATCTGTCCCTGGTGTTTAACTCAACGCAAACAAAATTGAACAGGTGAAGTAAAGTTTAACCAGATAGATGAAATTAGATCAAATTAGCACATGTACACACACACACACACACACACACACACACACACACACACACACACACACACAAAATGAGAGAAATATACTGAATTAACGTCTACCCAGCACGCAAAAAGCCATTGGGCCGAAGACGGGCGCGCGCACAATCGTGTTGGTGAAATCCACAGTAGTGCGCGGGCCCACTGCGTCTGATCTCGGCCCGATGGCCTTGTGCGCTGTAACATCAAGCGATAAATTAGGTCTTTAAAATGACTAAATAGTTCCCGTTGAAAATGCGAAACGGAGAGACTGAGAAGAGGGGGAAACGTTGTGCAGTCACAGAATTATCTTTTCACTGACCAGCTCAGTGTAAAAATGGCGTTTCAGCGGAATTTTTGTTTCTTTCCAGGTTCCTTATTGAACGCATGACTGGTTTTGAAATGGCGAGTTGCGTCATTGTTTTAGGGAGATGGCGTAACGCCAGGGAGGAAGGTATTTGACACTAATGACTTCGAGTGACTGGGAATGCGGTTAGGCTGACATGAACACTTGCCACTGTAAGAGTGGTGTTGTAATATTAGGAAATTAACATCTAATTGTAACCAATGTGGTTAATGTGTTTGTTTTGTAGCGTTGTTTTCCACTTGAAAGTGATGTCAGACGTCCTGTTTTATTTCTTTGTCACCAGCGCTGGATGACGGCTTCAGTTACAGTGATTGTGAGAATCCAAGAACACAGACAGTTGAAGGTTAAAAACAGAGGGTGACATTCAGACAACAAAAAAATAAACATGGGTTGAAAACAACCTGACCAGATTTTGTGGAGGCATGGAATGTATGCCCCTGCAGACACCACAGTAAAATGTGGCTGTCTTTGCAGGTAGGCAAAAGTTCCTGCCTTCCACCAGTATGCCGAATGGTGTGCTGACGAGGTCGCCAAGACCGAAACAGCTGTCCACACCGGCTAAATATCTGGACCCCCTTGGGGGACCTAGATTTAAATTTCCATGCACCAAGTGGCTGGAACAGTGGGATATATGTGATACGCCCACCTTCGGGGGAGGGGAGGGGGGTCTTCCATATCAGATATGCATTGCTTCCAGTCACTTTCTTAGCGCACCCCCTCTTTCCTATCTTTTTTTTTTTTTGGTACTTTGACCAAGTAGATCTATAATCACTGGTCGATCATGCACACTTCTCTCCCCTGACAGTGCTTTTACCTGCTTTAGTTTGTAATCCTCAGATTTTCTGAGTTTGTTTTCCATTTGGCTTCTCAGTTCTGTTGAGTTTTTGAAAATATTCTGAGTGGTTTATGTGAAACTGAGATTTTAAAGCTAGAGGTTATAATGTGTCTCCTGTGACACGTGATGACAATTTCTTTCATTTTGTCTAAACTATAGCTTAGATGATACCTAAGATTGATTAAAACCATTTCCGCTTTTTAAGAATCCTGAAAGATTAATTGACCGTTCAGGACACTAGACTGACAGTGTTCTTGGCATTTCATAGTGAACCTTAATCCTACGCAATTCATTACAGTGAATTGATTAAGAATCAAGCTTGCCTTGTTTAGTGGCTTATAATGGAAATGTATAAGATCCTGGAAGGTGTGGCGCCACTGTAGCACTGCACCTTCCAGGATCATAAGAGTTTAACAGAATTACCCACCTGGCAAAGGTAGGTCTTGCCATCAGTCCACTGCGCCTTGTAGTAGTACTCGTTAACGCCATGATAATTCAAGGGTAGTGCCAGAGTAGCTTGGCGCCTTCTGGCACTACCCTTGAATTATCATGGTCCTGAACATTTTTTATGTTTTTTAGCGCAAAAAGAGAGATCAGAAAAATAATTCCAGTGTACCCCTTGGCTCAGATGGATTTATGAAATCATGTTTTTTTGTGACCAGGGACACAATTGAAATTTGTCAACTTTTTTTTCTGCTCATGCCGTAAGCCAGTGCTTGAGTCACCAAAAGCAGCGTTCAAGAATTTGAACTCATTACTGCAAGAATCCATTCTGAAAAGAAAAGCAGCTACTGCCATTCTGATGAAAGAATGTAATTTTTGTGTTTCACGTATCAACTGTTTGTTTTTTTAGCGTGACACTGATAAAGAACTTGTCATGGTGTAAAACTGCCATGATCTTCCCAGGAAAAAGCAATGTGGGTGTGTGTCGCCGTCTTAACGGATTGCAAAAATGTGGATTTGGTGCAATAAAGGCCCTTTTTTTTCCCCACTGCTTCAGCGTTTTCCACGTGACTTTGTTACACCACAACTTTGGCACACTCAAAACCAGGTCAAAATTAATTAACATGACCTGTTTTCACAGAGACTGATTAATTTTTCTCTCATCTTTTTATATCGTTCATTTCGTGCCAATCTCATTTTTGGGCTGGGCAGCAGTTCCATAATGTGCACGTCAGTTGTGACACCACACATAACGAGTGACACGATCTTTGTGTACACCTCAGTGGCATAAAACGCCCCAAGAGAGTTGGGCAGGTGTTGTAGTATTACAGAGTGATTACTTCTTCTTTTTTAAAAAATCATTCTCGTGCACGTTTTGATATCAGAAGCGAGTTGTATGCTGACAGTTGTACTATGAAGTGGCCTACCCAAGCAATTTACGCTCGATTTCGCCACAAGAAAGAGTATAAATGATCGTTCATCATGCATTTAGGTGTAAAAATCTCTTATTCTTTTCTCATCAAACATTTTCACATCGATATTACACTCATGTTTGTTAGATCTATATCGGTCATAGTTAGATCTATATCGGTCATATTACACTCATGTTTGTTAGATCTATATCGGTCATATAAAGTAGTTATGGTCTGTTATGTGATATTACACTCATGTTTGTTAGATCTATATCGGTCATATAAAGTAGTTATGGTCTGTTATGTGATATTACACTCATGTTTGTTAGATCTATATCGGTCATATAAAGTAGTTATGGTCTGTTATGTGATATTACACTCATGTTTGTTAGATCTATATCGGTCATATTACACTCATGTTTGTTAGATCTATATCGGTCATATAAAGTAGTTATGGTCTGTTATGTGATATTACACTCATGTTTGTTAGATCTATATCGGTCATATAAAGTAGTTATGGTCTGTTATGTGATATTACACTCATGTTTGTTAGATCTATATCGGTCATATAAAGTAGTTATGGTCTGTTATGTGAGTAGAGAGTTGCCCAGGGCACCTTTTGAGAGTTAGCCGTATACATTCACATAAACTTGCTTCAATGTTAGATATATCGGTCATATAAAGTAGTTATGGTCTGTTATGTGAGTAGAGAGTTGCCCAGGGCACCTTTTGAGAGTTAGCCGTATACATTCACATAAACTTGCTTCAATGGACACACTTTGTTATTCACGAAAACGCATTTTCACTGCTGATACAACAGTTATGCCTTGACAGTTGGTAGGACTGTACATGACAATAGGACTGAACATGACAGTAGGACTGTAGGACTGAACATGACCGGAGGACTGAACACGACAGTAGGACTGAACATGACCGGAGGACTGAACACGACAGTAGGACTGAACATGACCGGAGGACTGAACACGACAGTAGGACTGAACACGACAGTAGGACTGAACACGACAGTAGGACTGAACACGACAGTAGGACTGAACACGACAGTAGGACTGAACACGACAGTAGGACTGTAGGACTGAACTTGACAGTAGGACTGTAGGACTAAACATGACAGTAGGACTGAACTTGACAGTAGGACTGTAGGACTGAACTTGACAGTAGGACTGTAGGGTTGAACTTGACAGTAGGACTGTAGGACTAAACATGACAGTAGGACTGAACACGACAGTAGGACTGTATGACTGAACTTGCCAGTAGGACTGTAGGACTGAACTTGACAGTAGGACTGTAGGACTAAACATGACAGTAGGACTGAACACGACAGTAGGACAGTAGGACTGAACACGACAGTAGGACTGTAGGACTAAACATGACAGTAGGACTGAACTTGACAGTAGGACTGTAGGACTAAACATGACAGTAGGACTGAACTTGACAGTAAGACTAAACATGACAGTAGGACTGAGCATGACAGTAGGACTGAACTTGACAGTAAGACTGAACATGACAGTAGGACTGAACATGACAGTAGAACTGAACGTGACAGTAGAACTGAACATGACATTAGGACTGAACATGACTGTAGGATTCAACACGACAGTAGGACTGCAGGACCAAACATTACTGTAGGACTGAACATGACAGTAGGAGTGAACATGCATTTTTGAATAGGCTGCATGGGTTGTTGGATGGCAAAGTACAGATTCTGGGTATACATGTACTGTTCTGTTTGGAGGCGCAAAGGGCAGCGGAGGGAGTCGGGGAACAACAGTTCAGCTGTGGCGCCCTAATACTACTAGTAATAGAAAGCTTTAGTGGAAACAGCAGGGACGCGTGTGTCTCGCTAAGGAGAGGGGCTGTGCACCGGCCATAGCCAGCCATCAGCAGCTACAAGAGACATAGATCCTCATGAGCCCCCGTAACCTGCTGGGGCTTAGACATCTCCTGCGTGTTCGTGTATACGTGTCTATGTCTCCTGCGTGTTCGTGGATTTACATTCATCTTCAGGTGTTGGAGGAGGCAATGCCTGTGCTACTAGTAGATGCACAGTGTAGATGCACAGTTCACTACTAGTTATGCACAGGGGCCCAGCATTGCTGGCATGTGGCGTAGAGGTGACAGTTTGCCCCTGGGGATAGGGGAGAGGTGACAGTTTGCCCCTGGGGATAGAGAAGCGGTGACAGTTTGTCCCTGGGGATAGGGGAGAGGTGACAGTTTGTCCCTGGGGATAGGGGAGAGGTGACAGTTTGTTCCTGTGGATAGGGAAGAGGTGACAGTTTGCCTCTGGGGATAGGGGAGAGGTGACGGTTTGTCCCTGGGGATAGGAGAGAGGTGACAGTTTGCCTCTGGGGATAGGGGAGAGGTGACAGTTTGTCCCTGGAGAGAGGTGACAATTTGCCTCTGGGGATAGGGGAGAGGTGACAGTTTGTCCCTGGGGATAAGGGAGAGGTGACAGTTTGCCCCTGGAGATAGGTGGGAGGTGGCAGTTTGTCCATGGGGATAGGGAAGTTTGCCCTGGGGATAGGGAAGTTAGTTTGCCCCTGGGAATAGGGAAGTTGCAAAGCCAAGGAAAGCGGTGATGCAAGTCCTTAGATGAACCGCCAAGTTGTAGGCTGAACGTTCCCTACCCTTCACCTCTTTTAGGAACACAATGGTAAATGTGGTAGGCCCTTATTGAAGCAGCAAAATGCTGAGATCTAAGAAACCCCAGTGGAGTGATTGAGCCGATGATGCTCGTGCAAGCCGATGTAACTTGTGTGCAGGAGCTTAGTTTGAACGATAAGCTTGCCATTCTGAAACAATATCCCATTCCATTAAGATGTGTTCATGAGCCCCCATACCCCGTCCCCATCCTCTGTGTACTGCACGGCCGATGATGAGCTTTGCCTCGGGCAGATTCAAGAGATTGGTGGAGTTGCCAGACAGGCCATGGGCACGAAACATGTTAGTGTGGAAACTGTCCAGTGATGTGGATGTAATTGTAATCGGATCAAGTTAGACCTATGTGTTACATTCTTTGTGGTCTGACCGCCGTGAGATGGCCTTAGTCGCCTGCTCGACGTTAAACCCAAATAAGCAACTAACTAATTTGCGGTCTGAGGAGATCCCTCACTCCACCACTTTCACTCTCCAGCACGTCCAGAACAATGCTGCCCGCCACGTCCTCAGAAAAAAAGAAATCCGACCACATCACTCCCCTGCTCAAACACCTTTACTGGCTCCCCATCTCCCAACGCATTCAATACAAAATCCTGTCTCTCTGCTACAAATCCCTTAACAACTACGCTCCTGCCTATCTCTCCAACTTACTTCACCCCTACACTCCTTCCCGCTCTCTCCGCTCCGCCTCTGACCCTCTCCGCTTTCACCTCCCCCGCACCAAACTCAGCACTTTCGGCCCCCGCTCTTTCTCTGTCTGCGGTCCATCCACCTGGAACACCCACCCCCCTCCCACTCTCTCTCCGTCAGAAACCCTCTCCCTCCTCGTTTCAAGCTGCCCTCAAAACTCACTTCTTTCAACAGTTCTAGCACTCTAACGCCACCACACACCCCATCCCCAGCTGAACCCCACCCGGGTCTGCCCTGGGGGACTTGGGTGGGGTTAGGTATTTTTTAGTTCCCAGGGTCACCCTGGTCAGCCCCACAGGGTGGGTTTTTCTCTCTATTCTGGGGCATGTGTTTCTGTCTACCCTTTGTCCATTCACCTTTATTTGCCTTTTTAAAACTCTCCCTACTGTCTGCACTGCCTGTAGCTCGTGATATTGGATGTGTGTTGCTAAATGGTCTTAGCTTTATTTAGGCCCCATGTTGTAGGTTTATTTAACGTATTTGACCGGCTGGCGACATACATTCAATTTTCTGTTTAGTTTTTTTTCACAAGCAGTGTAGGCACGTCCTGAGAAAGCCTTGTTGCTGTCGGGACGTTAAGCAATGTACAATCAATCAATAAACCATCCCCAGCTGACTGTCTTAACGTATTTGTGGTATGTGAGTCATTGTTAAAAGCGTGCAAATGTGTGCACGAGTTGTGAGTGCACACTCAGAGTTATAATTATTATAAGATAAGCGCATTATAAATACCGTAATTATTATTATTATTATCTGGGCAGCGAATAACTTGGTTGTCCGTGTGAAACTTTTAGACCATTTTTTTCCCCAAATGTATTGTATGCATACGTCTACTGTGACACATTTTTCAGTTTACGTTAATGTTCATCTGCTTCAGTGTTTCTGATTCCACAACAATTTGTATCTCCATAGTTTTCTGTTTGTATGTCCATAACTTCATCGTATCTCCATAGTTTTCTGTTTGTATAACTTCATCGTATCTCCATAGTTTTCTGTTGTTGTATGTCAGCAGCAGAGTCGGAGGTGATTTATGAGAACTGCCCCTTCACAAGAAATCGGTGGTCCCCATCCCCGCCAGTGCTGCTGACAACCATGTCGCAACAACAGCAACAGCAGCAGTACCGCGATCCACCTCCCTACCCTGGACACTCCAAACAAGTTTACAGTAATCAGCCAGGTAACTGATGCTCTGCAATCACCTGCACACTCTGAGATTAAAATATTTGATTGACCTCCCTGCCCTGGCCACTCAAAACAAGTCGGCCAAGTAAGGGACGCTCCGCTGTCACCTGCACACGCTGAGTGAGATACTTGTCCGTAGCCTTTCATTTCTGATTGCTGTGCTGGTTTGTCATTTTATACATCACAGCCTACAGCTGGAAGGCGCAAAATCACTGACATACTACTTTGTCCACGTGTTGGTTGCTTTGTAGCACTTCAGTTATTAAGTTATGATTTACCTGATTTTTGTGATCGTTTTCTTTCTTTTTTTGCTGATTTATCGTTCATCCTTCTTGAGGATTCACGTCAGGCGGTGTCATACATTGTTCCCACTTGTTTCCAGGCCTCCGTCAAAGTTTTTCGGGCAGCGAGACGAGCACGGATGTTTCACTGTCGTCGACGGAGAATCTGGCCTCGTGGCAAAGACAAGAACCACAGGGAGAGGAGACGCAGACGCCGCTGTACCAGCACCTGGATGATGGCAGCTACAGCATTCTGGCCAGGCTGGGAATGCCTGCAGGAACAGTGGAATCCAAAGGACTTTCTGAGCAGATCACATCGTCGTCATCATCGTTATTCTATTCGTCGGCGTCACATCAGGCTTACTACTCCCACCCTTCACACTCACAGTCGGTGTATGTGGCGTCTACCACGCCAGGGGGTAGGGAACCGTATGTGGGGGGTGGGGGTCACCAGGGTCTGACTGTTCCCCATGCCTGGCAGATGCACGGATTACCACCACCACAGTCCGGGCAGTACTCACGCAGTCTCACCCCCACCTACCACCACCCCCACCCCTATATCAACACCTGGACAAACCCCGATGGGGCCAGTGCCGGACACCCAGTGCCAACGTCTCAGTTCTTGTCTCATCCGCCACACCTACCTCCCCCACCACAGTATCCAGGCAACAAGGGGTCCGAGTCGGAGAGAAAAGACATTCGCCGTTCTTACGAGACAATCGCCGGTAAAACCGAGCTGCGACACTCACACCCAGACTTAACCACGGATCCCACACTTGCACGCTCACAGTCCAAAGGGGATGGCTTACCTGCACACCTGGGTGGCCATACGAACAGTGAACCCATTTTCAGCATGACAGGGTCAGGGTCAGTGTCACTTTTTGCTTTTTATCACCCCAAATAAGTCTGTTACGTTTATTATCACTGTCTATCGCCATATTGGTTTTTGTTTTTGTTCTCTGAAATTACAGGTCATGAACCCTGTCATTGCTTCAGATAACATTTTGCTGAACAACGCAACCGCAACAGGTAGAGATCTGCATGAGCCACCTCCCCCCCTGCCCCCTCTGCTCCCCCCTTCCCCCCCCCTCCCCCCCCCCCAAGAGTTGCGGAGGTCCATAGAGATCTAAGCCATTTATTTCTTCAAAAACATTACCGATGACATGACAAAGTGGGAGTGTCTACTACTTTGCTCAATTCTAGCCTAAGAACCCGTTGTGTTACCACACAACCCGGGAGGCACTCGGGGAACCCCCAGAGGGGCCGAGAGTTGTCTCCCGCTCCTGCCCCCAGCCGGTACTGAGTCACGTGTGACTAGCCAGTTAGCTACTTAGGCTCGTGACCGTCGGACGTGTCTCTCTAGCCTCCCGTTGTTGACCGGCCGTTCGCGCCTTCTTGTTACCGGTGGACTCCTTCTTCGCTACGCTAGCTCTCTCTCCCTTCCGTGCGCCCTCGCCGTTCGGCTCGGTGGACTGTTCGTCTCGGACGGGTTCTTCGCCGGCGCGTTTGAGTAGCTGGCATGGACGTTTCTCCCTCCGTTCCCGCTTCGGCGGAGAGGTAACGTAGTTAGTTGCGCCCTCGGACAGGTTGGGTACCGGACTGAGCGGCTTTTGTGTCGGCGTGGCAGTCCTTGGGACTGTCGGGCAGATTAGGATAGATGTGCTATATGGAGAGGAAAAGAGGAGAATTTGGGGCGATACTCTTAGCTTAGGCGGGGCCCTGGGCTGCCGCCATTTTCACTCACTGGACGGAGTAGGTGAGCAGTGCTCACCTCCGATTTTTTTCGTGTACTGCCCTCTTACTTGGGGCTTGAGCGACTCGCACGTTCTTAGCTTGTCGGGAGCCCCTCGCGCTCCCGCACTTAGCTGGCAAGCGACTCTTGAGGCTTTGCTGTAGTGTTAGCCCCAAGCCCTTTCGGAGATAGCTCTATTGTTGTTGTGCTAAACCCGCCTTTAGCAGGCCGGGTCACAGGGGACATGCACACGTGCCTGCAGTTGCTTTGTATGTTTCAGTGCCCCCCTGATGAATTGCACACAGTGTGGAGGATTCCAGTGGCCCTTGGATGTACACAAGGTCTGTCTACCATGTACGGGTTGTACTTCAGAGCGTTCGTGCGATGTCTGCGCCGCCTGGCCTGAAAGACTGTGGTCTCAGCTCTGGATGTTTTACCGACGCGAGCGCCCGGCACCCGTGACTGATTCCAGATCGGCGGAAGTGCCTGCTGTCGTTCCGGATACCCGCTCCTCCAGGGGCCCCGACGACCGTGTGGAAAGATCTCCACGCCGTACACGACTTTCCAGTACGCGGAGTTTGTTGATCGATGCGGTCGTTTCCAGGAGGGAACGCACCAAGAGCAAACCTTACGACAGACAGAAGACCAGCACTGGCACGGGGCGCGGTGCCGAGGGACGTGCCCCAATCCGTCCTTGTTCCAGTGCCGATCCCCACTCGTCTCCTAGAAAGCACACTGGCTCCTACGTGGAGTCTCCTCGCCGGCAGCGAGCCCACCTCGCCATAGAGCTCGGTTCACGGAGACATTCTCACACGCGTACTCTATCACGGCACGATATGGAATCCTCTCGGCACGCAAGATCGGATCGACGCTCTCGCTCTACGTCTCGCGAGCGCAAGAGGGATCTTTCTTCTCGCCGGCATAAGGATCCCCAGCCTCTCCGTTCTGCTGCTTCCTCACGCTCGCCCTTTTCCGCTTCCCGCCGTTGCTCTCGCTCCTCTCGTTCCTCCCCCCCCCCCCACCCCCACCCGGGTCTGCCCTGGGGGACTTGGGTGGGGTTAGGTATTTTTTAGTTCCCAGGGTCACCCTGGTCAGCCCCACAGGGTGGGTTTTTCTCTCTATTCTGGGGCATGTGTTTCTGTCTACCCTTTGTCCATTCACCTGTATTTGCCTTTTTAAAACTCTCCCTACTGTCTGCACTGCCTGTAGCTCTTGATATTGGATGTGTGTTGCTAAATGGTCTTAGCTTTATTTAGGCCCCATGTGTTAGGTTTATTTAACGTATTTGACCGGCTGGCGACATACATTCAATGTTCTGTTTATTTTTTTTTTTTTCACAAGCAGTGCAGGCACGTCCTGAGAAAGCCTTGTTGCTGTCGGGACGTTAAGCAATGTACAATCAATCAACCTCCCCCCCCCCCCCCCCCCCCCCCCTTCATTCGTCCTCTCGCCCTTCCCGTCGGTCTCGTTCGCCTCCCCGCAGCCGTTCTCCCCGCCCTCGTCAACTGTCCCGCAGCGCTCACTCCCCTGTTCGTCGCTTGGCGCCTCGCTCCACTTCCCTCCCTTCGCCTTCCGCCGCCGCCTCTGCCTCTCATCGAGTTCCGCGCGTCAGGAGCCCCCGGCTTCCGCGGACTTCTACGGCTTGCCGCGTTCGGGATGACTTCTTCTTCTCGAACGCCGTCACACTTGGAGTTTGGCTCTCAAAATGAAATCTGTGGTCTTCTGTAGCGCCTCCACAGGCCCGTACAGTTTCTCTTGTAGAGTGGCGGGCTTCGGCCATATCTCCTCCCTCAGCGGCTGGTGGTTCCCACAGTCCTGGAGGATGTGCTCTGCGGTCTGCACTGCTTCTCCACAAGGGCACAGGGGAGATGGCACGAGGTGGAAGCGTCTGTGCAGGTGGAAATTGAGTCGGTTGTGCCCGGTCCTCAGACGGTTCGGGATGACGAGACCCTGAGTCTTCTTCCAGACGACTCCGTCTCAGCCCTGCTAGGAGCTCTCAGCCATTCGCCCTCTCCTGGTTCATCTCTCTCGGACTCTTCTGCTTCGCAGAGGCTGCCTTCTTCTTCCCGTACAGAGACCCTCCTGGTTCTAGATGAGGTAGCCCGCCTGATTGCCGCCACTCTGCCCATCGAGGACTGCCCTCCGTCGCCGCCGCTCAAGAGGAAGGTCTCAGCGTTCGTGGATGCAGGTAAGCAGGTCAAGAGGTTCAAGTCTCTTCCGGCTTTCGTGCTCTCGGTGAAGCCTTCTCCGCTCATCTGTCTTCTTCGGCGCGTGAATCGGATTTTTCTCGGACCGTAGGTGGCCGCCTGGACTGGACATCGCCTTTCGACAAGCTTGGTACGCCGGTCATTCCCAAGCCTTCCTCTGCCCTCTTCCCCCCGTGGACCCCGCCGCGGTGGTACAAGCAGGTGGGACTTCGGTACTGCGGCGCGCCCTGCCGAGCGGCCTGGAGAAGACAGCTATCCTGGTGAGGAATACGCTAGCTTGCTCTGGGTTCCTGGAACTTCTGACACAGGCTCTCATCCGTCGCGTGGAGGATTCTTGGCACCCCTCCTTGACTCCCTTCCTCGGAGACCTCCTCGTTCTGGGAGAAGCGGCCAACCGGGCGGTGTACCACTCGTCGGTTAACGCGATGGCGGCTTCGGCAAACTGTGACTTGATGCGCAGGGATGCTGTCTTGCAGTCGTGCCGCGGGATGCCTCCGGACCTGAGGACGCTGCTTCGTCGTGCCCCCCTGGGGGGCCCCTTGCTCTTCGGGGACACCTGGCAGTCGGTCAAGGACTCCAACTCCGACCGCTGGCCTCGCAAGTCTACCCTCCAGCGTTTTCCGTCAACCCGCAAGGCCCCGGGTCGCTCCCTGCGGTCCTCCAGACCCGTTACCGCCTCTGCCGTCCCCGCCCGGGCGCAGGCCTTTCGTCGCCGTCGCCAAGCCTTCGGACGCCCCGACCAGTCTAGCGCTCCCGCCCCCACCCCCACCTGGCCCCGTCCCGCCCGTCGCCCTTGGCGCGGGCGGGCCACTTGACTCCTCCCCTCTTCAGCCTCCGCCGACCGTCCCGGGTCCTCCAGTCGGCGGGAGGCTAGCTCGGTTCAGCGAGGAGTGGTTCCGGCTGTTCCCAGACGACCCCTGGATTTTGGATACCATCACCGAGGGCCTTCGGGTCTCCTTCCGAGCCCCCCCGCCGTTGCGATCTACCCCGATGTGGACCAAGGTTCCCTTAGATCCTCTCAAGGAACGCGCCTTACGCGGAGAGGTCTTCGCTCTTCTAAGAAAAGACACGACAGAGATAGTGCAACACACGGAGTCTCCTGGCTTCTACAGCCGTCTCTTCGTTGTTCCCAAGCCCGGAGGCAGGTGGCTGGTGATCGACCTTTCCGCGCTGAACTTTTTCATCGTGGCCCCTTCCTTCCGGATGGAGATGGCCCGGGCTCTCCGTGCGGCCGATGGACTTCGCCGTCAGTTTGGATTTATCGGATGCCTATCTCCATGTCCCCGTGCATCCCGCCACCAGGAGGTTCCTACGCTTCGCTTACGACGGGACAGTTTACCAGTTTCGCTCCCTGCCCTTCGGCCTCAACCTCAGCCCCTGGATTTTCACACGTCTCATGGATGCGGTGATGGCCAAGGCCCGCCAGTCGTCAGCCAGCCCGATCTCCAATTACCTCGACGATCTCCTTCTGAGGAACCAAGTCGAGACCTCCTTGGTGGCCGACAGGGACGCGCTGATACGACTTCTGTCTCGTTTGGGTTTCCTCAACGTGGGCAAGTCCGACCTTACGCCGTCGCGTCACTTTGTTCACCTTGGCATGGAGTTTGCCACCGACCGCAACATCGTTCGCCTCCCGGATCCCCGGGTTCGGAAGTTGGCCTCCCTCGCTTCCCAGTTAGCCCAGCAGGAGGCGGCTCCTGCCAGAGTTTGGCTCCAACTCCTTGGTCTCACTAATGCGGTGGCAGATTTACTCCCCTTTGGCCGCCTCTACTCCCAACCCCTGCAGCTGCACCTCCTGCTTCTGTGGAGACCCTCCTCGGCACGCTCTCCACCCTGGTCCCCGTGTCCCCCTTGGTTCGCCCCCACCTTCTCCGTTGGACCGACACGACGTGGTTGTCTTCGGGAGTCCCCCTCCACTCTCCTCCCCCTCACCTGTCCCTCTGTGTCGACGCGAGTCGATCGGGGTGGGGAGCCCACATACTCCCTCAGTTCGTCACCGCCTCCGGCCTCTGGCCTCCAGCTTTCGCGGACAGGCACATCAACTGGTTGGAGCTGCAGGCTGTCTGGCAAGCCCTCGTCGTTTGGGAAGACCAGCTCCGGCACCAACAGCTTCTTGTTCTCTCGGACAACGCGACAGTGGTGGCATACATCCAGAGGCAGGGCGGTACCAGATCCCCCGACCTGTGCATGCTCCTCTTCAGGTTGATGCGGTGGTGCGAGGACCACAACATTGCCCTCCTGGCTCGACACATCCCGGGCAAACTAAATGTTCAGGCGGACTCCCTCTCACGGCGCGGCCAACTTCTTCATACGGAGTGGACCCTACGCCAGGACATCTTCCGGATGATCTGCGCCCATTGGGAGACACCGTTAGTGGATCTCTTCGCCACAAGGTGGAATCATCAACTTCCCCTTTTCGTCTCCCCGATCCCGGATCCCTCGGCCTGGGCGGTTGACGCTCTGTCGATCTCGTGGGAAGGACTCATAGCTTATGCCTACCCCCCCCTACAGTCCTCATCCCCAAGGTCCTGAACAAGCTTCGCGTGTGCAACGCGGTCCTCCTGCTGGTAGCCCCCTTCGCGTGGTCTCGTTCCTGGACCACCGACCTCCTCAGCCTCGCCACGTCTCCCCCCCCCCCCCCTGCGACTCCCCACCCCCCGCACGATGCTCAAGCAACCTCGGCAGGCCCTTTTCCACCCGTGTCCGGAGCGCCTGCTACTACACGCCTGGAGGTTGTGCGGCAAGCCCTCACCGCTAGAGGCTTCTCGGGTGCAGCAGTGGAGGCTATCGCTGCAGCCCGCAAACCCTCCACCCGGCGTGTCTATGAGGGGAAATGGCGAGTCTTCTGCTCATGGTGCCACGACCGGCGTTTCTCTCCCACCGATTTGACTGAACCCCAGCTCGCGGACTTCTTCCTCTGGCTTTTCAAGGACCTGTAGTTGGCGCCTATTACCATCAGGGGCTACTTATCGATGATTGCGGACACTTACAGACACCTTGGCCGCGCAGACCCCGGCGCCTCTAAGGACCTCGCCGACCTTATGTCCAATTTCAGCCTACAACGCCCTACTCACCGTTCGCTCGTTCCTTGCTGGAATCTCCCGTGGGTACTGACCTGGCTGAACTCTCCCCGCTTTGAGCCTCTTCACCTCTCCCGCCTACCAGACTTGACACACAAGACCTGCTTCCTCTTGGCTCTCGCCACGGCTTCCCGCGTTAGTGAGCTACACGCACTTTCAACGCGCCAGGATTGCCTGCAGTTTTGAGCCGACAGGTCAGTTCAGCTTCTCACGGACCCTGCTTTTGTCGCCAAAACCAGGTCCCCATTGTCCCCACCAAAGCTCATCACATTGCGGCCACTGAGAGCCTAACTCGCCGTTGGAGACTAGGCACCAGGATCCCGTTCGAGCCCTACGTATTTACCTGCGCCGCACCAAACCTATACGAAGAGGACGTTCCCGCCTCTTCCTGCCACTGAAGCCAGGCAGATCTGATATCTCAGCCCAAACCATCTCCTCCTGGATTCGTTGGGTCATACGTTCGGCCTACAGGGACCTTTCCCCGCAGGTGGCAAAGACACTGAAGATACGGGCTCACGAGGCACGCGCCATGGCCACGAGCGTCGCTTTCGACCGGAACTGCACGGTCAAGGACATCGTGGCAGCGGTGGGTGGGCGCACAGAATCTACCTTCTCACGTTTCTACTTACGGGATCTGGCTGGCCAGCGTGACGACCTGGCCCTGGTGGGGGACATCACTGTGGCACAACACTCCCTCCCGGCGCCTAGGGCGCCGTAGGTACGCACCTAGCTAGGTGGTGGGAGTTGCGATGGAAGGACGTGGTTACAGTGCGGCACCCCCCTCCTATTCTGTATTCTCCCACTTTGTCATTAAATGTTTTTGAAGAAATAAATGCATTATTCTTTAAAAGGTATTTTTTCGAAAAATACTTACCGATGACATGACCTGGAGGACCCTCCCACCTGCCCCGCTTGCCGCTGTGGAGCCTAACTATCTAACTGGCTAGTCACACGTGACTCGGTACCGGCTGGGGGCAGGAGCGGGAGACAACTCTCGGCCCCTCTGGGTGTTCGAGTGCCTCCCGGGTTGTGTGGTAACACAACGGGTTCTTAGGCTAGAATTGAGCAAAGTAGTAGACACTCCCACTTTGTCATGTCATTGGTAAGTATTTTTCGAAAAAATACCTTTTAAAGAAAAATGCATTTTGTTCCTTTGGCAGCTGTGTATCTAGCCGCTGAATTGATGATGATTTCAAAACGTCATTGTGTATCTAGCCGCTGAATTGATGATGATTTCAAAACGTCATTGTGTATCTAGCCGCTGAATTGATGATGATTTCAAAACGTCATTGTGTATCTAGCCGCTGAATTGATGATGATTTCAAAACGTCATTGTGTATCTAGCCGCTGAATTGATGATGATTTCAAAACGTCATTGTGTATCTAGCTGCTGAATTGATGATTTCAAAACGTCATTGTGTATCTAGCCGCTGAATTGATGATATTTCAAAACGTCATTGTGTATCTAGCCGCTGAATTGATGATTTCAAAACGTCATTGTGTATCTAGCCGCTGAATTGATGATTTCAAAACGTCATTGTGTATCTAGCCGCTGAATTGATGATTTCAAAACGTCATTGTGTATCTAGCCGCTGAATTGATGATGATTTCAAAACGTCATTGTGTATCTAGCTGCTGAATTGATGATTTCAAAACGTCATTGTGTATCTAGCCGCTGAATTGATGATGATTTCAAAACGTCATTGTGTATCTAGCTGCTGAATTGATGATTTCAAAACGTCATTGTGTATCTAGCCGCTGAATTGATGATGATTTCAAAACGTCATTGTGTATCTAGCTGCTGAATTGATGATTTCAAAACGTCATTGTGTATCTAGCCGCTGAATTGATGATTTCAAAACGTCATTGTGTATCTAGCCGCTGAATTGATGATTTCAAAACGTCATTGTGTATCTAGCTGCTGAATTGATGATTTCAAAACGTCATTGTGTATCTAGCCGCTGAATTGATGATTTCAAAACGTCATTGTGTATCTAGCTGCTGAATTGATGATTTCAAAACGTCATTGTGTATCTAGCTGCTGAATTGATGATTTCAAAACGTCATTGTGTATCTAGCTGCTGAATTGATGATTTCAAAACGTCATTGTGTATCTAGCTGCTGAATTGATGATTTCAAAACGTCATTGTGTATCTAGCTGCTGAATTGATGATTTCAAAACGTCATTGTGTATCTAGCCGCTGAATTGATGATGATTTCAAAACGTCATTGTGTATCTAGCCGCTGAATTGATGATTTCAAAACGTCATTGTGTATCTAGCTGCTGAATTGATGATTTCAAAACGTCATTGTGTATCTAGCCGCTGAATTTTGATGATGATTTCAAAACGTCATTGTGTATCTAGCCGCTAAATGGATTGATGATTTCAAAACGTCATTGTGTATCTAGCTGCTGAATTGATGATTTCAAAACGTCATTGTGTATCTAGCTGCTGAATTGATGATTTCAAAACGTCATTGTGTATCTAGCCGCTGAATTGATGATTTCAAAACGTCATTGTGTATCTAGCCGCTGAATTGATGATGATTTCAAAACGTCATTGTGTATCTAGCCGCTGAATTGATGATGATTTCAAAACGTCATTGTGTATCTAGCCGCTGAATTGATGATGATTTCAAAATGCCATTGTGTATCTAGCCGCTAAATGGATTGATGATTTCAAAACGTCATTGTGTATCTAGCCGCTGAATTTTGATGATGATTTCAAAATGCCATTGTGTATCTAGCCGCTAAATGGATTGATGATTTCAAAACGTCATTGTGTATCTAGCCGCTGAATTTTGATGATGATTTCAAAATGCCATTGTGTATCTAGCCGCTAAATGGATTGATGATTTCAAAACGTCATTGTGTATCTAGCCGCTGAATTTTGATGATGATTTCAAAATGCCATTGTGTATCTAGCCGCTAAATGGATTGATGATTTCAAAACGTCATTGTGTATCTAGCCGCTGAATTTTGATGATGATTTCAAAATGCCATTGTGTATCTAGCTGCTAAATGGATTGATGATTTCAAAACGTCATTGTGTATCTAGCCGCTGAATTGATGATTTCAAAACGTCATTGTGTATCTAGCCGCTGAATTGATGATGATTTCAAAACGTCATTGTGTATCTAGCCGCTGAATTGATGATGATTTCAAAATGTCATTGTGTATCTAGCCGCTGAATTGATGATGATTTCAAAATGTCATTGTGTATCTAGCCGCTGAATTGATGATGATTTCAAAACGTCATTGTGTATCTAGCCGCTGAATTGATGATGATTTCAAAATGTGATTGTGTATCTAGCTGCTGAATTGATGATGATTTCAAAACGTCATTGTGTATCTAGCCGCTGAATTGATGATGATTTCAAAACGTCATTGTGTATCTAGCCGCTGAATTGATGATGATTTCAAAACGTCATTGTGTATCTAGCCGCTGAATTGATGATGATTTCAAAACGTCATTGTGTATCTAGCCGCTGAATTGATGATGATTTCAAAACGTCATTGTGTATCTAGCCGCTGAATTGATGATGATTTCAAAACGTCATCTGTGTCCACTGGCAGTGAAGGGACCACCATTTTGTTTTTTGGAGTCTGAAATTATTTTTACCATTTGAACAACATTTTGCCAAGCCGGTCAGTTATAATGACATTTCACCAAACTGGTCAGTTATGACATTTTGTCAAACCGGTCAGTTATGACATTTTGCCAAACCAGTCAGTTGTGACATTTTGCCAAACAAGTCAGTTATGACATTTTGCCAAACCGGTCAGTTATGACATTTTGCCAAACCGGTCAGTTATGACATTTTACCAAACCGGTCAGTTATGACATTTTGCCAAACCCGGTCAGTTATGACATTTTGCCAAACCGGTCAGTTATGACATTTTGCCAAACTGGTCAGTTATGACATTTTGCCAAACCCAGTCAGTTATGACATTTCGCCAAACCGGTCAGTTATCTGTTGTAAAGGTAAAGTAGAGCAAAATTACTAACAATTGTTTTTGATGTCATGACAACTAGGTCTTCAACGGGTTCGCATGATCGGATGGAGCATGTTGTCGGCTTGTTAACAGAGGAGAATCAGCGTTTACGGGAAGAGCTGAACTCCTGCTACAAGAAAGTCTCCAAACTTCAAAAGGTAATGGTCACACGGTCAGCACTCTTACTGTGTCCAGCAGTGCGTGTGTCTGTGTGTGTAATCATGCGTGTTTGTGTGAGGGTGAGAAGGAGTCACAAGATTTAACCATTTGGCTGTTACTATGGACATGATCAAGAGCAGCTATGATGGCATGACATGTCGCGTGATCCACGAAGGGCAGTTCACCAGAGAGCTCCAGGTCAGAACTGGTGTCAGGCAGGGGTGTCTGCTGTCTCCGTTCCTCTTCCTACTGGCCATAGACTGGGTCATGAAGATGACCACAGAGCACAGACGAAGTGGAATACAGTGGACACTGTGGACACAGCTTGACGACCTTGATTTTGCAGACGACTTGGCATTACTGTCCCACACTCATCAACAAATGCAGGACAAGACCACGAGGCTTGCTGACATCTCGTCCCAAGTGGGCCTCACCATTCACAAACAGAAAACAAAGACAATGAGGCTGAACGCAACCAGGGAAGAACCAGTCTTGCTTGCTGGCACCCCGTTGGAGGAGGTGGAGTCCTTCACCTATCTCGGGAGCATCATAGACAAAAAAGGCGGCACTGATGCAGATGTCAGAGCACGAATCGGTAAAGCCAGAGCAGCCTTTCTCCAGTTGAAAAAAGTGTGGAGTTCCAGAGAGCTGTCACAGCACACCAAAGTCCGGATTTTCAACTCCAATGTAAAAGCAGTTCTCCTATATGGAGCAGAGACTTGGAGATTGACAAAAACCACAGTCAACAGAGTACAGACTTTCATGAACAGTTGCCTTAGAAGAATTTTGAAAATCCACTGGCCAGAGAAGATCAGCAACGTCAGACTCTGGGAGAGAACAGAGCAGATAACAGCAGAGAATGAAATTGGGCGAAGAAGATGGGGATGGATCGGTCACAGTCTGAGAAAGCCAGCTTCCAGTATCACTAGGCAGGCATTGTCATGGAACCCCCAGGGAAAGAGGAAAAGAGGTAGGCCGAGAAACTCCTGGCGTCGAGACCTCCAAGCAGACATCAAGAGACTGGGAACCACCTGGAGTAGAATCGAAGGAGAAGCACAGGACAGGAGTTGCTGGAGGTCTCTCGTCGACGGCCTATACCCGGGTAGGGGTGACAGGCGTAAGTAAGTAAGTAAGTATGGACATGCAAAGGTTAGACTAGGGTTGGCCTAACTTTCAGACAGGTTGTTAGACTAGGGTTGGCCTAACTTTCAGACAGGTTGTTAGACTAGGTTTGGTCTAACTTTCAGACAGGTTGTTAGACTAGGTTTGACCTAACTTTCAGACAGGTTGTTCATTGTGTCTTTTCTGTCTGCAGTTCGAGCTGGAGATAGAAAAAGTTCATGAAGCGTATGAATCTCTAGTCAAATCATCCCAGAAGAGGGAGAAATTGGAAGCCGCCCTCAAGTCCAAACTGGAAGAGGAAGTCAGGAAGCTGCGGCAACAGAATGAGGATATGCGAGGTAAGTTGATGGTTGATTGAGTCTTGGTGGGCCACGAACACAATGCAGACCATGAGTCTTGGTGGACTAGAAACACAGTCCAGACCATAAGTATTTTGGCACCAAAAACACAGTCCAGACCATGAGTCTTGGTGGGCCAAGAACACATTCCAGACCATGAGTCTTGGTGGGCTAGTAACACAGTCCAGACCGTGAGTCTTGGTGGGCTAGTAACACAGTCCAGACCGTGAGTCTTGGTGGGCTAGTAACACAGTCCAGACCATGAGTCTTGGTGGGCTAGTAACAGTCCAGACCATGAGTCTTGGTGGGCTAGTAACACAGTCCAGACCATGAGTCTTGGTGGGCTAGTAACACAGTCCAGACCGTGAGTCTTGGTGGGCTAGTAACACAGTCCAGACCATGAGTCTTGGTGGGGTAGTAACAGTCCATACTGTGAGTCTTGGTGGGCTAGCAACACAGTCCAGACCATGAGTCTTGGTGGCGTCATGAACACAGTCCAGACCATGAGTCTTGGTGGGCTAGTAACACAGTCCAGACCATGAGTCTTGGTGGGCCATAAACACAGTCCAGACCATGAGTCTTGGTGGGCCATGAACACAGTCCAGACCATGAGTCTTGGTGGGCTAGAAACACAGTCCAGACCATGAGTCTTGGTGGGCTAAACACAGTCCAGACCATGAGTCTTGGTGGGCCACGAACACAGTCCAGACCACGAGTCTTGGTGGGCCATGAACACAGTCCAGACCATGAGTCTTGGTGGGCTAGAAACACAGTCCAGACCATGAGTCTTGGTGGGCTAGGAACACAGTCCAGACCATGAGTCTTGGTGGGCCACAAACACAGTCCAGACCATGAGTCTTGGTGGGCCACGAACACAGTCCAGACCATGAGTCTTGGTGGGCCACAAACACAGTCCAGACCGTGAGTCTTGGTGGGCTAGGAACACAGTCCAGACCATGAGTCTTGGTGGGCCACAAACGCAGTCCAGACCATGAGTCTTGGTGGGCTAGTAACTAACACAGTCCAGACCGTGAGTCTTGGTGGGCTAGCAATGCAGTCCAGACCATGAGTCTTGGTGGGCTCGCAACGCAGTCCAGACCGTGAGTCTTGGTGGGCTAGCACCGCAGTCCAGACCATGAGTCTTGGTGGGCTAGTAACACAGTCCAGACCATGAGTCTTGGTGGGCCACGAACACAGTCCAGACCATGAGTCTTGGTGGGCCACAAACACAGTCCAGACCATGAGTCTTGGTGGGCTAGTAACACAGTCCAGACCATGAGTTTTGGTGGGCCATAAACACGGTGCAGACTGTGAGTGTTGACACATTCATTCAGAATGGAAAGTAGGACTTGTTAATGGAGTAAAAGCAGCTAATAAAATCATCACTGGCTTGAGAGTGTGTGCCTCACAAGTAGATAAATATAGTCTTGGTGGGCTAGTAACACAGTGCAGACCATGAGTGTTGACATTCAGAATGGAAAGTAGGACTTGCTAATGGAGTAAAATCAGCTAATGGCTTGAGAGTGTGTGCCTCACAAGTAGATAAATATAGAGTCTTGCATCACTGGCTTGAGAGTGTGTGCCTCACAAGTAGATAAATAAGAGTCTTGCATCGGTGTTTAGGTGATACTGAGAATCTCACTCGAGTGGTTTTAAAACCTTATCCTATGAGTGAAAGTAATGTGGATATTTTGGACGTGGGACAGATGTTCCTGCATGATGACATAATAGCGCAATATATGACACTAGAGTGCCAGCCATCACTATGAAATGGCGTCATTGCACGTGAGCTGAAAGTAGGTCAAGTTTCAATATCGTGTGTGCCCATACCTTTGTGTTGACCAGATTGTCTACAAGACAATATTGTGCACACTTAGCCGTTCACACACCAGAGCTGTATCACACATAAGCCAAACTGTATCATATGTGTGTGATCCACCTTTTCCGCTCAAGGGCAGCAAAGAAGGTGTGTACAGTGTAAGAAACAAATATTATATTCTATTATATAGACCTTGCTCATTGTCCAGCAGATATTTTCTATATTCACCTTGTCAGTTTTCCAACAATTATTTATATTCTACTATTTTTACGTTTGCGTTACAGCTGAACTATCTGCACATACAGGTGTTTTACTGTTGGACTATGTGCAGGAGATGAGCGGCGATCTTCACGGCAAGACAGCCTGGACTCTAACAAAAGTCAGCGGGAAATTCTTGACGCAAAACTGGCAGCCACTCAGAGTAGTCTTTCGCGCTTGGAGGAAGAGGTGAGTCATTGTTTGAATGCTGATCTGTGATTGTGAACCCCATGGCCAGGAACCATTAGGGCCAGATTCACAGACCAGCACACGTTGAGATTTGTTTTTCTACCATGGAGGACAGGAAATTATTTCCATTCTGTATTTTAAAAAACAAAACGGAGTAGTTCCTTCTTTTTGGCTCTCGTTGAAAGCAAAAGTGAGTCTATGTTTTGGGCCAGTGGTCATCTGTTGTCCGTCGTCGTCCGCCGTTGTGCGTGGTAAATTTTAACGTTGGCATTTTCTCGGAGACTAAGCAAGCCACAGTCTTCAAACTTGGCCCAAGGATACTTTGTGGCAAGACCTTTCTAAACATACCAATTTCAGTGACCTCTCACAAGGTCACAGGGGATCAGGAAATAGTTCAAAAATAGCTATATTTTGAAATACTTTATTTTTTCTCAAATACTATTTGCAACTTCAAACCCAAACTTGGTACAAAGATACATGATGGTAAGACCTTTCTATGCATACTAATTTGGTTGATCCCTCAAAGGTCAAGGGTCACAAGAGCTCAGGAAATAGGTGAAAATAGCTATATTTTGACAAAAGATTTTTTTCTCAAATACTATTCACAACTTCAAACCCAAACTTGCTACAGAGATACCTGATGGTAAGACCTATCAATGCATACTAATTTGGATGAGCCCTCAGAAAGGTTAGGGTCACAAGAGCTCAGGAAATAGGTAAAAAATAGCCATATCTTGACAAAAGATGTTTTTTTCTCAAATACTATTCACAACTTCAAACCCAAACTTGCTACAGAGATACCAGATGGGAAGACCTTTCTATGCATACTAATTTGGTTGATCTATCAGAAAGGTCAAGGGTCACAAGAGCTTAGGAAATAGGTAAAAAAATAGCTATATTTTGACAAAAAAATCTTTTTTCTCAAATACTATTCACAACTTCAAACCCGCATTTGGTGCAGAGATACTGATGGTAAGAACTATCTATGCATACTAATTTGGATGACACCTCGGGAAAGGTCGAGGGTCACAAGAGGCTGACAAATGTGTGTAAAATGACAATTTTGATAAAATGGTAGGTATTATCAACATTTTTGCAAACTTTTCAATAACATTTGGCACAAAGGTAGCTGATAAGACCTTCCTATGCATACTAATTTAGACGACTCATCGCAAAGGTCAAGGGTCACAGATGTGTGAAAAATGCTCATATTTTGAGAAAACATAGATTTTGCTGGTGCAGAAGCCAGCCCATTGCATATTGTCACAAAGGTCACACATACGTAAATAGGTCATACACATGAGCCATAATGGCTTTGCCTTTTTTGTTTTATTTGTGTGTGCGTGTCTCTATCTCTACAATTATTGTGCTTGTGTGTGTGTGTGTGTGGAGTGTGAGAGAGTGGGAGAGTGAAAGTATGTCTTAATTGTTTTGTTGCATGTTTGTTAATTTCATGCGTACGCTATTATCATTAATTTTTTCATTAATAATAATAATTACGGTATTTATAATGCGCTTATAATAATTATAACTCTAAGCGCGCACTCACAACTCACGCACACATGCGCACGCTTAGACAATGGCTCGCGTACCACAGAAAGTGAAATACATTACGACAATCGACTTGGTGTGGGGAGTGTGGTGATATAGTGCTAGAACTGTTGAAAGAGGTGAGTTTTGAGGGCGGACTGGAAGGAGGACACAGGGATTAGGTTGAGTTTTGCAGTCAATAAGTCATATGACCGGAGGAACATAAAATCAATAGGTTATTTTGAAAATCCATAAGTCAACAACAACAAAAATCACGTTTTCAGCATTTTCGATTTTGAAATGTCAGCAGCATGTGTAGCCTGTTCAGTAGGCACAGCGGCTTTGCGAGCCAACAATCATAATCGAGAAAAGGTTGAAATTGATCGCAGCCGTTGTGTCTATTGAACGGGTTACTGTCAAGATCAACTGCGATGTACAGTTCTACCTCTGGCTCAATCACATGTGCCGTTTGTGGGCGTGGTCTAGTAGTCTGCTCAGTTGTCAAACTTGTCAACACATCTTGATAACTTGGCCCGCAGACTCTCACTGTTTATTTTTTCGCGGTGCTTGCCTGCCATTTGGTTACAGTCATGGCTGTTTTCAGTTAGACTCAATTTGAGAAACATGAGCATGAATGGCACCAGTCAGAGGCGCTGATTTTCCCGCGGGCAGAGGCGACTTATGAGGATCCGTGCCTCTTGCAGATTTGGATTATAATCGTTAGTCCACATCTACTTCCTCTGTTTGAGTAACACTATCAGATAAAATCTCGAGCAATATGCATAGATTCTCATAACGACCCTTAGGTGGTGAGGACTTTTAAACGTCTATGCCTCTTGCAGACTTTAGAAACTCACGCTTGCAATGGTTACATTCATCAGGCAGCCAACTATACGTGTTATACTTGGTGTATAAAATACCAAACGCAAGTATATTTGGCAATTTCGGATTTTTATTTATTTTTTGCTATTTTGCAATCTAATGTAATCAGGTTTGCGTTTCAATTACTTCCATTACATATAATATGCTTTTTCAGTAAACATGTGCAAGCACTGAATTAATGTGCTACAATGAAGAGCACAATGGTTTTCAGCAACAAGAACCAGTTTTTGGGCAGTACTGATTCAAGCTTTAGTGTCCAGGACACCAACCACAACACATTTTTGTCAAATTGTCATAGACACCCCCACCCTCCGCCCTCTCCTAGAAAACAAACAAAGCAATAAACAGATTGTGGTTGTCATAGTCCATAAGCTAGCAGTATATACCGTGCACCCACCCACCCCCCACCCCCCTACCCCCCCAGTACTCAATAAGATGGGTTTCAAAGTGTACCTTAGTATGTTCTGAGATGTTTAAGCCATGTTCCCGAAAATCCTTAGGAACACACCAGAGATATAGCTGATGGGGCAAGGGTCTTCGTGGATGCTAAAATGAGGTTGAGAAACATTTTCCTGCTGCCGACCCCTTGACAGCTCACTCATTGGCAGCCAGAACAATATAAGATTTAAATACGGCCATTAAGTATTGAACGTTGCAGAAGAAGACGACAAAAAATGGGGGCGGAAGTATTCTCGTGGACATGTGGAAACTAAGTATTTTGATAACATTGTTTAGGCTGTTGGGAACCATGAAACTTTATTACGCATGTTCATATTTACACATTTCTAGACGAAAATAAATAAAAAGGGGCGACCTTACTAGACTCGCCTTACGCTAGGTAAAATATCACCTAAAAGACCAGCCACTTAAAAATAGTCACAACAATTGATGGGTCACATTGAAATTAATGAAATGATCACAAATTTTTATGCTCAATATGCATTATTTGTTATGAAAACTGGCAACAAAAATATTTAAACAGAGGAGTATGACATTAGCAATTGTTATGATCATTTTGCGTTCCTTTGCGTACTGGTAAAATGGCGGTAGGGCAGCAGATTTAGCCACTGTGGCCCCTAAATGCATCACAGCATCATAAAATCAGGTTGGGAGTAACTGTGGTACCCTATCCTAACCAATAAAACCTAAAAAAAGACCCATCAGTTGTATACAGAATTTCTGAGGGCATCGGAAACAATGTATGTTTCCCAGTTCAGCAATTTTAAATGAGAAAAAGCTATCATTCACCAGGAATTTACTGTAAAGGATGCTGTCTTTCCTTATTTTCTTGCAGTTTATGCTCACATTATTGAAACATAATAGGTAAAGAGAGGTAAAAATGAAATGGAATAAATTAAGTAATTTTTTTCTAATTAATTTTGTTTATTTTTACAACTTGGGGGTAGGGATCGACCACTGTGGCACACAGTGATCATAGAATCACCTAGCCAAGTTTATAATAATTGTGACATCCTGTTTTAATGATGTAAGCCTGAAAATGGACTGTCACTGTCAGTGCTATAGAAATGTCTGAAGGCATCTCACACATTATTTTTGTCTTTTTTAGCGATTTCGCGGAAATGGACATTTACTGGGTGCACAAATACCTTCACTGTGAGCCAGAGATTCAATATTTTTCATTCTGTTTTTTTTGCAGAGGACGCAGAAGGTGTGCCTTAACATAATAGTGTCTGATTTGGGCTTCTGAAATGAACTCTGATTTATTTAGAGGAAAATGTTTCTCAACCTCATTTTAGCATCCGCGAACTGCGTGAATGGGGGTACCCTTGCACCATTGGCTATATCTCTGGTGTGTTCCTAAGGATTTTTGGGGAACATGGCTTAAACATCTCAGGACATACTAAGGTACACTTTGAAACCCACCTTATTGAGTACTTTGGGGGGGGGGGGGGGAGGGGGGGTGCACGGTAGATCCTGCTAGCTTATGGACTATAAGTGTACAACTAATAACATGATGTGGACTTCAACTACAAGACGCGAACAAAGCAAGATAGAGTTACTGATTGTGTAACCATCCATGAAATAAGAACAAAGGTTTGTGAGCACAAGAGACCACTGGTACATCGATTACAACATCTTTCATTACAACAGGTTCGGAAGAAAGATGCCCAGGTGGGTCGCGTGGAGCAGTTACAGAAAGCGTTCACATCTCTCCAAACGACCAGTGAACGGCGAGAAGAGAAGGAAAAACAGTTGCGCTCTCGACTGGAGAGAGAGCTGGAAACGTACAAGTCTCGGGAACAGGTACATTAGAAACCTATTTACATTTCAACCTTGTGTCACAATATATTTTGTATAAATATAAAGCAAATTCTTCCTGGAGACTTTGCTCATCAGTCACGTTATATTTTATGGTTTCACTTTTGAACAAATAAACACTGTTGGTAATTTTATTCCAGTTTTAGAATACGTGAATATGATGGGAAAAACGCCCAACATCATATTGGGAATTTTAGAATGTGAATGTGTGTGCTGGAACTGATTTCATGTTAGATGTGATACTCGGTGACTTATTGAAGACAGGCACTTGAGTCGTGGTGTAGAAGCAGCAATCTTGTACAAATATATTTCTTCTTTTCTGTTTTATTTGCAACCTACAAAGAAAGCCAGGGTAGAGGGTATGTGACAATCTATTCAGCCCTGGCAGATGGCCAGACAGGGATCCAGCATGACAGGGTCAGGGTGTTTACAGAATAGCAAGGTGCCTAAAGCTGAACGTTACTTGTTATTCTGGCACCACCCATAACTTTCATGATCACTCTGTGTCTTGAGCTGTAATTGATGATCTTCTTCTTCTCAGTACAGCTGCATAACTTTCATGGTCACTCTGTGTCTTGTGCTGTAATTGATCTTCTTCTCCGCATGACTGCTGTATTTGGAAATGTAGACTTAACCCATAAACCCCAAGGTCGCATTTCCCCAATTCACCTTCATAATAAATAATAATAATACCGTTATTATATAGGCGCTTTTTCTCAATTTTGGTGAAATCGACTCAAAGCGCCGCGCCTGAAACCCAACACACACACTCACGAAACAGACACGGATTTACGCCATTTAAGACAAACACAGTACAAGACAAACGAAGGGCCAGTCAGCTACTGAAGTTACAGAGATTTTTGATCGCTTGTATTTGAAATTTGTAAAGTGGCCTGAGACCGGTACCAAAGAGTGGGGGGTGGGGGAGATGGGGTGGGGGGGGGGGTGGGGGGTGGAAGAACCGGAGTACCCGGAGAAAGAACCCCCGACGGTCCGCCCGAATTAACGGTGACACTTACCAGAGGAGAAAAGTCCAACGCCGGAACCCGGTATCGAACCACGCACCTTTGGCATTGGTGGCAGGCGCCTTAACCACTGCGCCACGGACCGCCCCCTTCAGCTATGTACCAGTTGTAGGAGATGGATCGACCATGATAATTCATAAGTTGTGCCAGATTAGCTTGGTGCCTAATGGTGCCAGGCTAATCTGGCACTACTCTTGAATGATGATGGTCAGTCCATCTCCTGCTGTGTAGTATATCAGACTTTTGGGTTAAGGGTGACTATATCGTAGAATTGTGTGTGATTTTCTCAGGGTGCCCCATCAGGCAGTAGTACCCCCAAAGACCAGACACGCAGCATGGCCGCCTTGAAACAAATGCTGAACGACAAGGAGACAAAGATACTGCAGCTGGAAACCGAAATTATTCGAGTAGGTTTGAAAATGACATTTCTTGATTGATTGTGAACATGTTTTTTTTTTTTTTTTTTTTTTTTTGGGGGGGGGGGGTGGGGGCGTGGTGCAGCTTGTTAGAAAGAAACCATGGGCAGGAGAAAGGAGGTTGTGATTATGAGCATACTGTATGGTTGGGACTTTTCCGGCTACAGCTGGGTTTCCAGATTAAATTTTTTTTTTCCACTTAAAAAGTGCCCCAAGACCCTCGCTTCAGGATTCAACTTTTTGTTCGGTCCCACCCATGATACTGTAATTACCCTAAATATTTGACCACTTTTTACATGCATTTTTTTCAGATTTTTCCGTTATGGTCGTATATTTAGGGCTTTTGAAAATATTGATCGCTCGGAAAGGTAGCCTGGTTGAAACTTTAGGGCACTGGAGCCAGCATGGCTGGAGTGGGATGGATGGTTGGTGGGAATTGGAGTGGAATGGTTGTTTGGTGGGAATTGGAGTGGAATGGTTGGTTGGTGGGAATTGGAGTGGAATGGTTGGTTGGTGGGAGTGGAATGGTTGGTTGGTGGGAATTGGAGTGGGATGGATGGTTGGTAGCAATTGGATTACCTAACTTTGTTTTGATATGTTGTAAGTTATAGTGTTATACTGCTTTATGATGTATTCTGGAGAGCTGGGTGGCTTGGTGGTAGAGCGTTTGACTCTTGACTGAAAGGTCCTAGGTTTGAAACCAGCTGGGGTCAAAATTTGTTCAGACCCAATTTCAGTGCCCCGTCTCTGAAATCACCTTCTTAGTGGACAGAAGACATTAAGCCCTAAACATTGAACGTTTTTGTTTATGATGTATTTTTATAAGAGAAAAATCCCAGTGCCAGTGGATTTTAATGTTGGACATGTCCATGTTACAGCGGGAACAACGCTATGTGTTAATGTTGGACATGTCCATATTACAGTGGGAACAACGCTATGTGTTAATGTTGGACATGTCCATGTTACAGTGGGAACAACGCTGTGTGTTTTGACATGTCCATATTACAGTGGGAACAACGCTGTGTGTTAATGTTGGACATGTCCATGTTACAGTGGGAACAACGCTGTGTGTTAATGTTTGACATGTCCATATTACAGTGGGAACAACGCTATGTATGTTGGACATGTCCCTATTACAGTGGGAACAACACTATGTGTTAATGTTGGACATGTCCATGTTACAGTGGCAACAACGCTATGTGTTAATGTTTGACATGTCTGTGTTACAGTGGGAACAACGCTATGTGGAAATGCAGGCTGTTCAACAAATGGGGGAGACCACAGCACCACAGTAAGTCACTGCCATGTCCACAGCACTGCTTGTCTGGTGTCAGTTTGTGTATTGTGTGGAGTGAGACCCATGCTGTCAGACTTTGGTGCTATTTACTGCTACATCCTCTTCTCTAGACAAAATCTGGAGGTGTAAGTTCGTGTACTGTGTGTGCAGGGAAGCCCATTTAGCAGCGCTGGAGAAGAGTTCAGCGGAGACAGAGAAGCTGATTGACGAGGCCAAGACGGAGAAGCTCCGTCACATGGAGGAACTTTACCAGTCAAACAGACGTGTGGCCGAGCTGGAGGCAAAGTGAGTTTATTGTGATTTTTTTAATTAAAAACAAAATCTCTGGGAATTGAGGCATCATGGTGGTGGGTGGGGGGGGGGGGGGGGGGGCTGGGGGGGGGGGGGCATTGGTGGTAGATAACTTTTGGGATCAGTGTTGGAGATTGTGCATGGGCAGGTTTGTTTTGGTGATAAAGTTCACAGTGAACACAAAGATGGAACCATCACAATTAGTGTTGGCAAAAATTTGTGGCAATAATTTAACCCTTTCTGCTAAAGTTCATTGTGTTTGAGGGGGTTGACAGGCATAGTTTACTACAGCATAGTTTACTACGGCATTGTTTACCTAAGCATAGTTTACTGCGGCATAGTTTACTACAGCAAAGCCTGTTTTGAGCCACCAACGTTTCATGCAAGAAAGACTTGGCCCTAACAGACAGCTGCTCTCTTCAGAGGTCTTGAAGGACCAACAACGCCACCTTTCACGAAAGACTATCATAGCTACAGCCAGAGTTATGGGTAGTGGCTACAGCCAGGGTTACGGTTAGTGGCTACAGCCAGAGTTAGGGGTAGTGGCTACAGCCAGAGTTAGGGGTAGTGGCTACAGCCAGGGTTAGGGGTAGTGGCTACAGCCAGGGTTAGGGTTAGTGGCTACAGCCAGGGTTAGGGGTAGTGGCTACAGCCAGAGTTAGGGGTAGTGGCTACAGCCAGAGTTAGGGGTAGTGGCTACAGCCAGAGTTAGGGTTAGTGGCTACAGCCAGGGTTAGGGTTAGTGGCTACAGTTAGGGTTAGTGGCTACAGCCAGAGTTAGGGGTAGTGGCTACAGCCAGGGTTACGGTTAGTGGCTACAGCCAGGGTTACGGTTAGTGGCTACAGCCAGAGTTAGGGGTAGTGGCTACAGCCAGGGTTACGGTTAGTGGCTACAGCCAGAGTTAGGGTTAGTGGCTACAGCCAGAGTTAGCGGTAGTGGCTACAGCCAGGGTTACGGTTAGTGGCTACAGCCAGGGTTACGGTTAGTGGCTACAGCCAGGGTTACGGTTAGTGGCTACAGCCAGGGTTACGGTTAGTGGCTACAGCCAGAGTTAGGGGTAGTGGCTACAGCCAGAGTTAGGGGTAGTGGCTACAGCCACCTAAAGGATGGTCTTTAATGACAGGTGATCTGCTGTAAGGGTGCTGGCTCAATACAAGTTTCTGCTGTACAGCATTATTTTGACCTTGGTTCTTACTCTCACACTTTCTTCTCCAGAGTCAAGTGGCTTCAGACGCAGCTTCAAGAAAAAGAAGCAATGGTGAAAGTCTACCAGCGAGCACCCACCCTCCCTCGCAGTTCAAGCGTTCATGCCATCTGCTGCTCCCCCCTGCACTCCCCTCGCCCCTCCCTTATCGCCACAACAGCATACACGCGACCTTCGGGAGGAGCAGCTTGTAGTACTACCACGGGCAGTTACTGTGACTTTGTCACCATCAAGCATGTTAAGACAGGTGAGTGATTTGATCGACATCTGTGAAAATGTCATTAGACATGTATATTGGTGGTAACTAGAGTTTGGTCAACGTCATTAGACATCTATATCCGGTATGTTTTTAGAGGTCAGCCTCATTATATTGTGATACTTCGGATATGGAAGTCAGTTCATGTTATTTGAGTTCACATTAAGGGGAGAACTGCACAAAAAACTTGTGGTTTAGACCCACTTCCTACTACGTTGCTGTACGAGTGTATTGATATAGTGCTTCCTGTCATGACCAACGTTGTCAATGAGTCCCTGAGGTCTGGTGTTTTTTCCGTCGGATTTCAAGTCCGCCATTGTTAAACCTTTTTGCTAAAAAAGACCTAGACCTTAACAATCTACAGAATTACCGCCCTGTCTCAAACCTCCCTTTTCTCTCTAAGATCGTTGAGAAGGTTGTGTTGTCGCAACTTCTCGACCATGTGAACCTGAATCATCTTCTTACTCCCGATCAGTCTGCTTACAGTGCAGGTCATTCCACTGAAACCGTGCTTGAAAAAATTCTGAATGATCTCCTGCAGGCTCTTGATGATGGCAAAGTATCAGCTCTTGCACTGTTAGACCTATCTGCTGCCTTTGATACGATTGACCATGACATTTTGCTATGTCTCTATTCTGTGTATGGCATTCATGAAACTGCTTTATCCTGGTTTAGATCATATCTGACAGACACAACTCAATGCAGAGTAGTTAATGATAAGCTTTCCAGCCCATCAACCGTGCGCTTTGGCGTCCCACAAGGTTCAGTTCTTGGACCAGTCTTCTTTACCCTGTTTGTTTAGCATCTGGCCAGTGTCTCTTAACTGTTTTCCCATATATCGTCATGCGTTTGCAGATGATACTCAACTCCATGACTCATGTTCACCTGATCAGATTATGGACACAATCGAGAGCCTTCAGGAGTGTGCCTCGGAGGCTAAGATGTGGATGACTTCAAACAAATTACAGTTGAATGACGGAAAAACTGAGGCCATGATCATTGCTTCCCTGAGGTTGACGAAGATGCTGACACTCCCCCAGTCATTACAAATCTGTGGTGTCACTGTCCCTTTCTCCCCCCCCCCCCCCCCCCCCCCCTCGTGTAAAAAATCTGGGTGTTAACTTGATAGTAGCCTGTCCATGCGTCTTCATGTGAACAACATTTGCAGATCCGCCTAAACTGAACTGCGACGTATTGCTTCAGTCCGCCACTATATAACACCTGAAGCAACTAAAGTACTTGTTTGCGCTTTTGTTTTGTCTAAATTAGACTATTGCAATGCTCTTTTGGCAGGCTGTTCCCAGTGTCTGATTGGCAAACTCCAGAAAATTCAAAACTCAGCTGCTAGGTTGATTCTTACAGTTCCTAGATCGGATCATATCAAACCCCATCTGTCTACTCTTCACTGGTTACCTGTAGCAGCTAGGATTCAGTATAAAATTTCATGCATGACTCACAGTTGTATTACCTGTTCCTGTCCACAGTACCTTGCCTCTCTTCTCCAGCCGTATATGCCCTCAAGACAGAATTTGTGCTCTGCTGCCGACTCTGGAGTCCTACGTATCCCTCTCGTCAAAACAAAGTCGTTCGGTGAGAGATCATTCAGGTACCAGAGCCCAGTTGTTTGGAATGATCTCCCACGTGAACTGAGATACGTGGATTCGAGAGAGGCATTCAGGCGAGCCCTAAAGACCCATCTTTTTTCTGTCTGCTACAAATGACTTTTGTCACAGACCTGTCATGTTGAAGTCATCTCTATCTCTATTAAAAGTATGTGTGTGTGTGTGTGTGTGTGTGTGTGTGTGTGTGTGTGTGCGCGCGCGTGCGTGCGTGAGTGTGATTATGAGTCCAAAAGCGTAGCATTTTTGAATGGTGACTTTATAGATTGTTTATAGAGTGTGTTGTTGTTGTTTTTTTTTAATACTTTTTGTAAATTGCAAGTTATTTTTGTACAATTAGTTTTTGTTAAGCGCCTAGAGGTGTAATCCGAGGTTAGGCTGTACAAATACTCATTATTAGTATTAACCCATCTGAGGTTAGGCTGTACAAGTACTCATTATTAGTATTAACCCGTCTGAGGTTAGGCTATACAAGTACTCATTATTATTAGTATTAACACATCTGAGGTTAGGCTGTACAAGTACTCATTAGTATTAACCCATCTGAGGTTAGGCTGTACAAGTACTCATTATTAGTATTAACCCATCTGAGGTTAGGCTATACAAGTACTCATTATTAGTATTAACCCATCTGAGGTTAGGCTGTACAAGTACTCATTATTAGTATTAACCCGTCTGAGGTTAGGCTATACAAGTACTCATTATTATTAGTATTAACACATCTGAGGTTAGGCTGTACAAGTACTCATTAGTATTAACCCATCTGAGGTTAGGCTGTACAAGTACTCATTATTAGTATTAACCCATCTGAGGTTAGGCTATACAAGTACTCATTATTAGTATTAACCCATCTGAGGTTAGGCTGTACAAGTACTCATTATTAGTATTAACCCATCTGAGGTTAGGCTGTACAGGTACTCATTATTATTTTTATTAACCCATCTGAGGTTAGGCTGTACAAGTACTCATTATTAGTATTAACCCATCTGAGGTTAGGTTGTACAAGTACTCAGTATTAACCCATCTGAGGTTAGGCTGTACAAGTACTCATTATTAGTATTAACCCATCTGAGGTTAGGCTGTACAGGTACTCATTATTATTAGTATTAACCCATCTGAGGTTAGGCTGTACAAGTACTCATTAGTATTAGTATTAACCCATCTGAGGTTAGGCTGTACAAGTACTCATTATTATTAGTATTAACACATCTGAGGTTAGGCTATACAAGTACTCATTAGTATTAACCCATCTGAGGTTAGGCTGTACAAGTACTCATTAGTATTAGTATTAACCCATCTGAGGTTAGGCTGTACAAGTACTCATTATTATTAGTATTAACACATCTGAGGTTAGGCTATACAAGTACTCATTAGTATTAACCCATCTGAGGTTAGGCTGTACAAGTACTCAGTATTAACCCATCTGAGGTTAGGCTGTACAAGTACTCATTATTAGTATTAACCCATCTGAGGTTAAGATGTACAAGTACTCAGTATTAACCCATCTGAGGTTAGGCTGTACAAGTACTCATTATTAGTATTAACCCATCTGAGGTTAGGCTGTACAAGTACTCATTATTAGTATTAACCCATCTGAGGTTAGGCTGTACAAGTACTCATTATTAGTATTGACCCATCTGAGGTTAGGCTGTACAAGTACTCATTATTAGTATTAACCCATCTGAGGTTAGGCTGTACAAGTACTCATTATTATTAGTATTAACCCATCTGAGGTTAGGCTATACAAGTACTCATTTAGTATTAACCCATCTGAGGTTAGGCTGTACAAGTACTCATTATTAGTATTAACCCATCTGAGGTTAGGCTGTATAGGTACTCATTATTATTAGTATTAACACATCTGAGGTTAGGCTGTACAAGTACTCATAAGTATTAACCCATCTGAGGTTAGGCTGTACAAGTACTCATTATTATTAGTATTAACCCATCTGAGGTTAGGCTATACAAATACTCATTATTAGTATTAAACCATCTGAGGTTAGGCTGTACAAGTACTCATTATTAGTATTAACCCATCTGAGGTTAGGCTGTACAAGTACTTATTATTAGTATTAACCCATCTGAGGTTAGGCTGTACAAGTACTTATTATTAGTATTAACCCATCTGAGGTTAGGCTATACAAGTACTCATTATTATTAGTATTAACCCATCTGAGGTTAGGCTGTACAAGTACTCATTATTAGTATTAACCCATCTGAGATTAGGCTGTACAAGTACTCATTATTATTAGTATTAACACATCTGAGGTTAGGCTATACAAGTACTCATTATTATTAGTATTAACCCATCTGAGGTTAGGCTGTACAAGTACAGTGGAGTCCAGTTAACACGAACTCGCTTAACACGAATTTCCGGTTAACACGAACCGTTTTTGCATTCCCGGCCGACGGCCTTCTTATTCTGTATTAAAATTTTACTGATAACACGAAATGCTTAACACAAAATTTCGCTTAACACGAAGCTGTTTTCGGTTCCCAACCAGAGCAATTTCACTATTATTCACCTGTTTAACACGAACACATTCCAATCTCAAACACCGAAAACCAATTCAGTCATGAAAGGGGCACTGCACGTGTCACTCTCGTGCTGTAGTACACATGACACAGATCAGAACGAACTCTAGCCTGTGATTGGCTGAACAGCCTTCAGTTGTTGTAATCCGTCTTCTCATTGGCTAGAGTTTCTGAACTGTATTCATGTATCATTTGTGTACCAACACAACCCAACACTCCACCGATCGTGGCTACCAAAACAGAAGTCGATTACGCTTGAAGTGAAAAACAAGATTAAAGAGATCCACGATTGTCTCTCTTCACGGGCTGTCACTAACGCAAGACAGACTTCGGTCATGGCGTTTTTTTAAATGACTGACCGTGTTGCTTTTACCGATGCGAAAATGTACTTTAGCCTGTGTTGCTTTTACTTTACTATGGAGTTTACATTAAATACGTGAGCTGTACACGTCTCCTTGTGTTTTCCTAGCGAGCTGATGGTAAGGTAAGCATATTTAGTACGATAATGTGCACTTTTAACCTCGTACTCATTCATGCACGCATCTCTTACACACTTTTTCCTTGACAGGAGGGCCGTGATCAATTTTGAGGCCATATTGGTTAACACGAAATACGGTTAACACGAAGTGATTTTCCATGTCCCCAGAAATTCGTGTTAAGCGGACTCCACTGTACTCATTATTATTAGTATTAACCCATCTGAGGTTAGGCTATACAAATACTCATTAGTATTAAACCATCTGAGGTTAGGCTGTACAAGTACTCATTATTAGTATTAACCCATCTGAGGTTAGGCTGTATAGGTACTCATTATTATTAGTATTAACCCATCTGAGGTTAGGCTGTACAAGTACTCATTATTAGTATTAACCCATCTGAGGTTAGGCTATACAAATACACATTATTAGTATTAACCCATCTGAGGTTAGGCTGTACAAGTACTTATTAGTATTAACCCATCTGAGGTTAGGCTATACAAGTACTCATTATTATTAGTATTAACACATCTGAGGTTAGGCTATACAAGTACTCATTATTATTAGTATTAACCCATCTGAGGTTAGGCTATACAAGTACTCATTATTATTAGTATTAACCCATCTGAGGTTAGGCTGTACAAGTACTCATTATTATTAGTATTAACCCATCTGAGGTTAGGCTGTACAAGTACTCATTATTATTAGTATTAACCCATCTGAGGTTAGGCTATACAAGTACTCATTATTAGTATTAACCCATCTGAGGTTAGGCTATACAAGTACTCATTATTAGTATTAACCCATCTGAGGTTAGGCTGTACAAGTACTCATTATTAGTATTAACCCATCTGAGGTTAGGCTGTACAAGTACTCATTATTAGTATTAACCCATCTGAGGTTAGGCTGTACAAGTACTCATTATTAGTATTAACCCATCTGAGGTTAGGCTGTACAAGTACTCATTATTAGTATTAACCCATCTGAGGTTAGGCTGTACAAGTACTCATTATTAGTATTAACCCATCTGAGGTTAGGCTGTACAAGTACTCATTATTAGTATTAACTGTCCCTACTGTCTGCACTGCCTGTAGCTCTTGATATTGGATGTGTGTTGCTAAATGGTCTTAGCTTTATTTAGGCCCCATGTGTTAGGTTTATTTAATATATTTGACCGGCTGGCGACATACATTCAATGTTCTGTTTTTTTTTTTTTCACAAGCAGTGCAGGCACGTCCTGAGAAAGCCTTGTTGCTGTCGGGACGTTAAGCAATGTACAATCAATCAATCAATCAATCAATCAATCAATCTGAGGTTAGGCTATACAAGTGCTCATTATTATTTTTAACCCATCTGAGGTTAGGCTATACAAGTACTCATTATTAGTATTAACCCATCTGAGGTTAGGCTGTACAAGTGCTCATTATTAGTTTTAACCCATCTGAGGTTAGGCTATACAAGTACTCATTTTTATTAGTATTAACCCATCTGAGGTTAGGCTATACAAGTACTCATTATTATTAGTATTAACACATCTGAGGTTAGGTTGTACAAATACTCCTTATTAGTATTAACCCATCTGAGGTTAGGCTGTACAAGTACTCATTATTAGTATTAACCCATCTGAGTTAGGCTGTACAAGTACTCATTATTATTAGTATTAACCAATCTGAGGTTAGGCTGTACAAGTACTCATTAGTTTTAACCCATGTGATGTTAGGCTGTACAAGTACTCAGTATTAACCCATCTGAGGTTAGGCTGTACAAGTACTCATTATTAGTATTAACCCATGTGAGGTTAGGCTGTACAAGTACTCAGTATTAACCCATCTGAGGTTAGGCTATACAAGTACTCTTAAGTATTAACCCATTCCGCCTCCATGAACTACAGCAGCAGATGGATCAACCATGATAAATTCAAAGGTAGTGTCAGATTGTTGGCCGTTGTTGCGTGCTTATAGATAATAGATGTTTGACACATCATATTGATAGTTAGTGACAAAGAATTTTTATATTTGTGTTTTATTTTTAGAACAGAAGTATCGTAGGGACATGATAATTTGTGTGTAAGGTTGAATAGTTTTATGATAATTCAGTGCTTTCCAACAAAGAGATGGATCCTGACTGACTTGGATCCTGACTGACTTGGATCCTGACTGATGTCATTTTATGTTGCAGGCAGCACAAGTGCGATAGAGACTGGGCGCAAGATGTCCCTTGATGATAATCTGTGTGACCGGCAACACGATTATTCTGTGGTGAGAATGCTTATCATATGAAGGTTTATCCTTCCCCCTTGGTCATGTGAAGGTGTAGCCGCCCATTGGTCATACGAAGGTTTATCCCTGCCCCCCCTCCCGCCCCCTCTGGTCATATGAAGGTTTATACCCCCAACCCCCTTTCCGGGGTCATACAATGGTTTGTCTCTCCCCCCCCCTCCCCACCCCCTCTTGGTCATATGAAGGTTTATACCCCCCCCCCCCCCCCAGGGTCATACGAAAGTTTATCTCTCCCCCCCACCCTCCTTGGTCATATAAAGATTTATTCCACCCCCCACCCACACCCCTTGGTCATATAAAGGTTTATCTCCCCCATGGTCATGTGAAAGTTTATCTCCCTCCTTGGTCATATGAAGGATTATCCTCCTCCCCCCCCCCCCTTTTGGTCATGTGAAGGTTTATCTCCCCCTTAGTCATATGAAGGTTTATCTCCCTCCTTTGTCATAAAGGTTTATCTCCCCCCTTTGATCATGTGAAGATTTATCCCCCCCCCCCCCCCCCCCCCCAGGGTCATACGTCAGGTTTATCTCTCCCCTCCCCCCCAACCCCCTTGGTCACGAAGGTTTAACTCCCCCCTTGGTCATATGAAGATTTATCTCCCCCCCCCCTTGGTCATGTGAAGGTTGATCCTCCCTCCTTGGTCATGTGAAGATTTATCTCCCCCCTTGGTCATATGAAGGTTTATCTCCCTCCTTGGTCATATGAAGGATTATTCATCCCCCGCCCCCCCTCACCTCCCACTTGGTCATGTGAAGGTTTATCTCGCCCCTTGGTCATATGAAGGTTTATCTCCCTCCTTGGTCATGAAGGTTTATCTCCCCCCTTGATCATGTGAAGATTTATCCCCCCCACCCTCCAGGGTCATACGTCGGGTTTATCTCTGCCCCCGCCCCCACCCCCTCTGGTCATATGAAGGTTTATCCCCCCCCCCCTTCCGGGGTCATACGAAGGTTTATCTCTCCCCCCCCCCCCACCCCCCTTGGTCATATGAAGGTTTATACCTCCCCCCCCCCCCCCCCGGGGGTCATATGAAGGTTTATCTCTCCCCCCCCCCCACCCTCCTTGGTCATATAAAGGTTTATTCCACCCCCACACCCCCACCCTGCCCCCTTGGGCATATAAAGGTTTATCTCCCCCATGGTCATGTGAAGGTTTATCTCCCTCCTTTGTCATATGAAGGATTATCCTTCCCCCCCCCCCCCCCCCCCTTTGGTCATGTGAAGGTTTATCTCCCCCCTTGGTCATATGAAGGTTTATCTCCCTCCTTGGTCATAAAGATTTATCTCCCCCCTTGATCATGTGAAGATTTATCCCCCCCCCCCCTTCAGGGTCATACGTGAGGTTTATCTCTCCCCCCCCCCCACCCACTCACCCTTGGTCATGAAGGTTTAACTCCCCCCTTGGTCATATGAAGATTTATCTCCCCCCCCCCCCCCCCCCCCCTTGGTCATATGAAGGTTGATCCTCCCTCGTTGGTCATGTGAAGATTTATCTCCCCTCTTGGTCATGGTCATATGAAGATTTATCTCCCCCCCTTGGTCATATGGAGGTTGATCCTCCCTCATTGGTCATATGAAGGATTATCTTCCCCCCCCCCCACCTTGGTCATGTGAAGGTTTATCTCCCCCCTTGGTCATATGAAGGTTTATCTCCCCCCTTGATCATGTGAAGATTTATCCCCCCCCCAGGGTCATACATCGGGTTTATCTCACCCCCCACCCCCCTTGGTTATGAAGGTTTAACTCCCCCCTTGGTCATATAAAGATTTATCTCCTCCCCCCCCCCCCCCCCCCTTGGTCATATGAAGGTTTATCTCCCCCCTTGGTCATATGAAGGTTTATCCTCCCTCCTTGGTCATATGAAGGATAATCTCCCCCTGCCCCCCCCAACCCCCCCCCCCCCCCCCCCCACCCCTTGGTCATATCTGCCGTGAGATGGCCTTTATTCGCCTCCTCGGCGTTAAACCCAAATAACTAACCCTTGGTCATATAAAGGTTTATCTCCCCCCTTGGTCATATGAAGGTTTATCTCCCCCCTTGGTCATATGAAGGTTTATCTCATCCCCCTTGGTCATATAAAGGTTTATCTCCTCCCTTGGTCATATGAAGGATTATCCTCACCCCTCCCCCCTTGGTCATGACTGTGAAGGTTTATCTCTCCCCCCCCCCCCCCCCTGGTCATATGAAGGATTATCCTCCCCCCCCCCCCATGATCATGTGAAGGTTTATCTCCCCCCTTGGTCATATGAAAGATTATCCTACCCCCCCCCTCCCCCCCCCCCCTTGGTCATGTGAAGGTTTATCTCCCCCCTTGGTCATATGAAGGATTATCAACCCCCACACCCCCCTTGGTCATATGAAGGTTGATCCTCCCTCGTTGGTCATGTGAAGATTTATCTCCCCTCTTGGTCATATGAAGATTTATCTCCCCCCCCCCCTCTCCCCCCCCCCCTTGGTCATGTGAAGGTTTATCTCCCTCCTTGGTCATATGAAGGATTATCAACCCCCACCCCCCCCCCCCCCCCCACCTTGGTCATGTGAAGGTTTATCTCCCCCCTTGGTCATATGAAGGTTTATCTCCCCCCTTGATCATGTGAAGATTTATCCCCCCCCAGGGTCATACATCGGGTTTATCTCACCCCCCACCCCCCCTTGGTTATGAATTTTTAACTCCCCCCTTGGTCATATAAAGATTTATCTCCTCCCCCCCCCCCCCCCCTTGGTCATGTGAAGGTTTATCTCCCCCCTTGGTCATATGAAGGATTATCAACCCCCACACCCCCCTTGGTCATATGAAGGTTGATCCTCCCTCGTTGGTCATGTGAAGATTTATCTCCCCTCTTGGTCATATGAAGATTTATCTCCCCCCCCCCTCTCCCCCCCCCCCCTTGGTCATGTGAAGGTTTATCTCCCTCCTTGGTCATATGAAGGATTATCAACCCCCACCCCCCCCCCCCCCCCACCTTGGTCATGTGAAGGTTTATCTCCCCCCTTGGTCATATGAAGGTTTATCTCCCCCCTTGATCATGTGAAGATTTATCCCCCCCCAGGGTCATACATCGGGTTTATCTCACCCCCCACCCCCCCTTGGTTATGAAGGTTTAACTCCCCCCTTGGTCATATAAAGATTTATCTCCTCCCCCCCCCCCCCCTTGGTCATATGAAGGTTTATCTCCCCCCTTGGTCATATGAAGGTTTATCCTCCCTCCTTGGTCATATGAAGGATAATCTCCCCCCGCCCCCCCCCCCCCCCCCCACCCCTTGGTCATATCTGCCGTGAGATGGCCTTTATTCGCCTCCTCGGCGTTAAACCCAAATAACTAACCCTTGGTCATATGAAGGTTTATCTCCCCCCTTGGTCATATAAAGGTTTATCTCCCCCCCCCCCCCCCCCCTTGGTCATATAAAGGTTTGTCTCCCCCCTTGGTCATATGAAGGATTATCCTCACCCCTCCCCCCTTGGTCATGACTGTGAAGGTTTATCTCTTCCCCCCCCCCCCCCCCCCCCCCCTTGGTCATATGAAGGATTATCCTCCCCCCCCCCCCCCCATGATCATGTGAAGGTTTATCTCCCCCCTTGGTCATATGAAAGATTACCCTACCCCCCCTCCCCCCCCCCCCCCTTGGTCATGTGAAGGTTTATCTCCCCCCTTGGTCATATGAAGGATTATCAACCCCCCCCCCCCCCCCCCCCCCCCGCCGCCATGGTCATGTGAAGGTTTATCCTCCCCCCTTGGTCATGTGAAGGTTTTTCTCCCCCCTTGGTCATATGAAGGTTTATCTCCCCCCCCCCCCCCCCCCCCTTGGTCATGTGAAGGTGTATCTCCCTCCTTGGTCATATGAAGGATTATCCTCCCCCCCCCCCCCACCTTGGTCATGTGAAGGTTTATCTCCCCCCTTGGTCATATGAAGGTTTATCTCCCCCCTTGATCATGTGAAGATTTATCCCCCCCCCCCCCCCCCCCAGGGTCATACATCGGGTTTATCTCACCCCCCACCCCCCTTGGTTATGAAGGTTTAACTCCCCCCTTGGTCATATGAAGGTTTATCTCCCCCCTTGGTCATATGAAGGTTTATCCTCCCTCCTTGGTCATATGAAGGTTTATCTCTCCCCCCCCCCCCCCCTTGGTCATATGAAGGATTATCCTCCCCCCCCCCCCATGATCATGTGAAGGTTTATCTCCCCCCTTGGTCATATGAAAGATTATCCTACCCCCCCTCACCCCCCCCCCCCTTGGTCATGTGAAGGTTTATCTCCCCCCTTGGTCATATGAAGGATTATCAACCCCCCCCCCCCCCCCCCCCCCTTGGTCATATGAAGGTTGATCCTCCCTCGTTGGTCATGTGAAGATTTATCTCCCCTCTTGGTCATATGAAGATTTATCTCCCCCCCCCCCCCCCCCCCCCTTGGTCATGTGAAGGTTTATCTCCCTCCTTGGTCATATGAAGGATTATCAACCCCCACCCCCCCCCACCTTGGTCATGTGAAGGTTTATCTCCCCCCTTGGTCATATGAAGGTTTATCTCCCCCCTTGATCATGTGAAGATTTATCCCCCCCCCCCCCCAGGGTCATACATCGGGTTTATCTCACCCCCCACCCCCCCTTGGTTATGAAGGTTTAACTCCCCCCTTGGTCATATAAAGATTTATCTCCTCCCCCCCCCCCCCTTGGTCATATGAAGGTTTATCTCCCCCCTTGGTCATATGAAGGTTTATCCTCCCTCCTTGGTCATATGAAGGATAATCTCCCCCCGCCCCCCCCCCCCCCCCCCCCCCACCCCTTGGTCATATCTGCCGTGAGATGGCCTTTATTCGCCTCCTCGGCGTTAAACCCAAATAACTAACCCTTGGTCATATGAAGGTTTATCTCCCCCCTTGGTCATATGAAGGTTTATCTCCCCCCCCCCCCCCCCCCCCCCCCCCGCTTGGTCATATAAAGGTTTATCTCCCCCCCCCCCCCCCTTGGTCATATAAAGGTTTGTCTCCCCCCTTGGTCATATGAAGGATTATCCTCCCCCCTCCCCCCTTGGTCATGACTGAAGGTTAATCTCTTCCCCCCCCCCCCCCTTGGTCATATGAAGGATTATCTCCCCCCCCCCCCATGATCATGTGAAGGTTTATCTCCCCCCTTGGTCATATGAAAGATTACCCTACCCCCCTCCCCCCCCCCCCCCCTTGGTCATGTGAAGGTTTATCTCCCCCCTTGGTCATATGAAGGATTATCAACCCCCCCCCCCCCCCCACCCCCGCCGCCATGGTCATGTGAAGGTTTATCCTCCCCCCTTGGTCATGTGAAGGTTTTTCTCCCCCCTTGGTCATATGAAGGTTTATCTCCCCCCCCCCCCCCCCCCCCTTGGTCATGTGAAGGTTTATCTCCCTCCTTGGTCATATGAAGGATTATCCTCCCCCCCCCCCCCCACCTTGGTCATGTGAAGGTTTATCTCCCCCCTTGGTCATATGAAGGTTTATCTCCCCCCTTGATCATGTGAAGATTTATCCCCCCCCCCCCCCCCCCAAGGGTCATACACCGGGTTTATCTCACCCCCCACCCCCCTTGGTTATGAAGGTTTAACTCCCCCCTTGGTCATATGAAGGTTTATCTCCCTCCTTGGTCATATGAAGGTTTATCTCCCCTCCACCCCTTGGTCATATCTGCCGTGAGATGGCCTTTATTCGCCTCCTCGGCGTTAAACCCAAATAACTAACCCTTGGTCACATGAAGGTTTATCCCCCCCCTTGGTCATATGAAGGTTTATCTCCCCCCTTGGTCATATAAAGGTTTATCTCCCCTCTTGGTCATATGAAGGATTATCCTCCCCCCTCCCCCCTTGGTCATGACTGAAGGTTTATCTCCCCCCCCCCCCCCCCTTGGTCATATGAAGGATTATCCTCCCCCCCCCCCCCCCCATGATCATGTGAAGGTTTATCTCCCCCCTTGGTCATATGAAAGATTATCCTACCCCCCCCCCCCCCTTGGTCATGTGAAGGTTTATCTCCCCCCCCCCCCCCCCTTGGTCATATGAAGGTTTATCCTCCCTCCTTGGTCATATGAAGGTTTATCCCCCCCCCCCCCCCCCCCCCACCCCTTGGTCATATCTGCCATGAGATGGCCTTTATTCGTCTCCTCGGCGTTAAACCCAAATAACTAACTAACCCTTGGTCATATGAAGGTTTATCTCCCCCCTTGGTCATATGAAGGTTTATCTCCCCCCTTGGTCATATAAAGGTTTATCTCCCCCCTTGGTCATATGAAGGATTATCCTCCCCCCCCCCCCCCATGATCATGTGAAGGTTTATCTCCCCCCTTGGTCATATGAAAGATTATCCTACCCCCCCCCCCCCCCCCTTGGTCATGTGAAGGTTTATCTCCCCCCCCCCTTGGTCATATGAAGGATTATCGTCAACCCCCCCCCCCCCCCCCCCCCCCCCCCCCCCCCCCCCGCCGCCTTGGTCATGGTCATGTGAAGGTTTATCCTCCCCCCTTGGTCATGTGAAGGTTTTTCTCCCCCCCTTGGTCATATGAAGGCTTATCCTCACCCCACCCACCCCCCACCCCTCTTGGTCATGTGAAGGTTTATTTATTTCCCCCCTTGGTCATATACCCCACCCGGGTCTGCCCTGGGGGACTTGGGTGGGGTTAGGTATTTTTTAGTTCCCAGGGTCATCCTGATCAGCCCCACAGGGTGGGTTTTTCTCTCTATTCTGGGGCATGTGTTTCTGTCTACCCTTTGTCCATTCACCTGTATTTGCCTTTTTAAAACTCTTCCTACTGTCTGCACTGCCTGTAGCTCTTGATATTGGATGTGTGTTGCTAAATGGTCTTAGCTTTATTTAGGCCCCATGTGTTAGGTTTATTTAATGTATTTGACCGGCTGGCGACATACATTCAATGTTCTGTTTATTTTTTTCACAAGCAGTGCAGGCACGTCCTGAGAAAGCCTTGTTGCTGTCGGGACGTTAAGCAATGTACAATCAATCAATCAATTAAACCCCTTGGTCATATGAAGGTTTATCTCCCCCCTTGGTCATATGAAGGATTATCCTCACCCCCCCCCCCCCCCCTCCCCACCCCTCTTGGTCATGTGAAGGTTTATTTATTTCCCCCCTTGGTCATATGAAGGTTTATCTCCCCCCTTGGTCATATGAAGGATTATCATCACCTCCCCCCCCCCCCCTTTGTCATGTGAGGGTTTATCTCCCCCCTTGGTCATATGAAGGATTATCATCACCTCCCCCCCCCCCCCCCTTTGTCATGTGAGGGTTTATCTCCCCCCTTGGTCATGTGAAGGTTTATCCTCCCCCCTTGGTCATGTGAAGGTTTTTCTCCCCCCCTTGGTCATATGAAGGCTTATCCTCACCCCACCCACCCCCCACCCCTCTTGGTCATGTGAAGGTTTATTTATTTCCCCCCTTGGTCATATGAAGGTTTATCTCCCCCCTTGGTCATATGAAGGATTATCCTCACCCCCCCCCCCCCTCCCCACCCCTCTTGGTCATGTGAAGGTTTATTTATTTCCCCCCTTGGTCATATGAAGGTTTATCTCCCCCCTTGGTCATATGAAGGATTATCATCACCTCCCCCCCCCCCCCCCTTTGTCATGTGAGGGTTTATCTCCCCCCTTGGTCATATGAAGGATTATCATCACCTCCCCCCCCCCCCCCCCCCCCCCTTTGTCATGTGAGGGTTTATCTCCCCCCTTGGTCATGTGAAGGTTTATCTCCCCCCTTGGTCATGTGAAGAGTAAAGTAGGCGCCATTAGCAGGATACACTTTTTGTGTCATTTGTGCAAATCTGTGATTTTGGGCCTCACAGCCTAGAGCCACATGGTCCAAAATCACAGACCAGCACATTTGTTACAAGACAGATTAACCCTTTGACTGCCACTGGCGGCAGCTTGTGTTGACATCATGGTCAGTTCAGTGGCGGCAGCTTGTGTTGACATCATGGTCAGTTCAGTGGCGGCAGCTTGTGTTGACATCATGGTCAGTTCAGTGGCGGCAGCTTGTGTTGACATCATGGTCAGTTCAGTGGCGGCAGCTTGTGTTGACATCATGGTCAGTTCAGTGGCGGCAGCTTGTGTTGACATCATGGTCAGTTCAGTGGCGGCAGCTTGTGTTGACATCATGGTCAGTTAAGTGGCGGCAGCTTGTGTTGACATCATGGTCAGTTCAGTGGCGGCAGCTTGTGTTGACATCATGGTCAGTTCAGTGGCGGCAGCTTGTGTTGACATCATGGTCAGTTCAGTGGCGGCAGCTTGTGTTGACATGGTCAGTTCAGTGTCCGACAATTCCAGCCATCACAAAAACAGGGATAATAATTATTATAATAACTGGTGTCAGCAAGAGCTATAGATTCTCATCAGCCCCTGTAACTGTCTCATGAGCATCTGTACTTCTTGCAGATGGACGGTGTTCAAGTTTTCGCCGCAGTGAAGGGGTTAAAAGCACGAACAAGAAGAATAAGAAGAAAAACTATTGTGTTGAAGGACTATTGGTTTTGTTGAAGAACTATTGGTTGTGTTGCAGAGCAAGAGTGACACGGAAGACGAGACAAGACTGTGGCAAGTGTAAATCTCATCTTCTGACAATTTGATTCCGGGATGTGCCAAACTACCATCATCCAGCACTGTCTTCCATCACTGCAACATTTCTCCAGCAAGTGTTTCAGGAAGCTGCAGTATTTGATTATTTGGGGTGCAAATGAGGGCTGAATGCCAGCTTGTGCTGGGCTGAACATCTGTTAGCGTGTGGTGAACAGCAAGTTACCAGTAGTTGGAGGTGTTGTACCAATATGGGTTAACTCTTGGTCTGAATACATTGTTGGCCTGAACACATTTAGTGTCAACAGGTTCACACTCCACATGACTGTGTCTTTGGTCAGTTGCTGATGGCTCGTCAGGTTAATAGAGCTTACAGCCTTTGTCTGTGGCATAGATCAGGAAGTACGCAATGTGCAGAGCTTACAGCCTTTGTCTGTGGCATAGATCAGGAAGTACGCAATGTGCAGAGCTTACAGCCTTTGTCTGTGGCATAGATCAGGAAGTACGCAATGTGCAGAGCTTACAGCCTTTGTCTGTGGCACAGATCAGGAAGTAAGCAATGTGCAGAGCTTACAGCCTTTGTCTGTGGCATAGATCAGGAAGTACGCAATGTGCACGAAGTTATGATGTCCAGTTGATATCTGTAGATGATGATGCAGGAAGTTGTAGTGTCCATTTGATATCTGTAGACAATGCAGGAAGGTTGTTGATGTGTTGGCTGTTGGTAGCAGTTTGTGTCGTCATCATCACGTGCTACCGACACCACAGGTTGACCCTTGTGTTGCCACTGGACACAGACTGTGTTTATACAAGTGTAGATTCAACGGCAAAGATCCACAGCCGTCAAACAGAAAAACACAGTGGTGTCAGCAAGAGGCGTAGATCCGAACGCGCCTCCACAAGCTGATGAGGATCTCCACCTTTTGCAGTCGAGTGGCCAAGTGGTTGAATGGCCGAGTGGTTGAGTGGCCAAGTGGTTGAGTGACCGAGTGGCTGAGTGGCCAAGTGGTTGAGTGGTCGAGTGGTGTTCTAGGCAGTAAAGTGGTTGCCACTGTCAGTGTCAATGGGAAATTATTTTTAAAATTTGGAATTGGTTTAGTGATATAATGTTAGTTGGATACGAGGCCCGTTTTGTAATATTTTCTGTACAATGGTCTTGGAACTGTTTTAAACACATGGCATTTTCCACAAGTTTCTTTTACTTGAAATGAGCCCATACAAGGCTTTTTGTATCAGTTACAAGTCCAAAAGAGGTGTATTTTGAGCTGAGCCTATACAAGGCTTTTTGTATCAGTTACAAGTCCAAAAGAGGTGTATTTTGAGCTAGTTTTTCATGATGACTTTGACCTATATTGCTTTAAGTCCAAAAGAGCAATAGTTTGGACTCGAGTTGCAGAGTTATGCAACTTGTGTATCGTTTAAAGAAGTTGGCAGTTCATTTTAAAAACTCAATCCCAATGTCATGTCCTGAAAGTTCTGCATCAGTTGCTTTCTCGAGAGATATGGGCTATAGTTGCAAATCAGACCTGAGCAAAGCATGGGTTTTGTTTCGTGCACCGTTGTGAAGGTCCGAATCGCACCTTTTGACAAAAGCAGTGCATTATTACATTAATACATGCCAGATTAGCCCAAATCATACTGAGGCTAAAAGCTTCAAATTTGTACACTGCCATATGCAAGCTACATTATAGTACTTACAAATAAGGATATAGACCAAGGGATTTAGTTCAAGGGTGGTGCCAGAATAGCTTGGCACCTAAAGGTGCCAAACTTTTCTGGCACTACCCTTGAACTATTTTAGTCACACTTATTTCACACACTGGTGTATTGCGAATGATGAGGGGTAATAGGCCAGACACACATTTGTTTGGGTTTTTAATCATTGTTTTTGTCAAAATGTTCAATTTTGACCTACTTATTTATGGAACACCATCTTAAAAAGAAAGGGTTTGTATTGTAGTAGTGAATGCACACAAATACACAGGGACACTCAGAAAGGCTTTGTATTGTGGTAGTGACATTGTTACATAGGTAATTTCAGCAGGGACGTCCAGAGCTTCGTTTGTATTTAATCCTTGTCTGTCGGTAGGGTTTTTGTCAAAATGATTTCTACAGGAAGAATGGCCGCTACTGAGCCAGAAGTGGGAAACTTCATCATTGGGTCTACTGAACGTGTCGTATATATTGCTACACAAAGAAACATTTTTATTGGCAGAAATTTAGAATCAATGACTTTTGATATCCTTGTTTTGTTGTATTAAAAATTAGTAGTTTAACTCAATACGTCATTGAAACGTCTTAAAAGGGTTTAACTCAATACGCATCATTGAAACTACTAGTAAGGGTTTAACTGAATATGTGTCATTGAAACTACTAGTAGTAGTAGTAAGGGTTTAACTGAATGTGTCATTTAAACTACTAGTAAGGGTTTAACTCAATGTGTCATTGAAACTACTAGCAAGGGCTGATGTTTTGTGTGAACTACTACGTGTCAGCATTAATCAGTACCTGGTCACAATGTATTTTTGTTGTAACATGAATGTACTTACGTTTTTGTGTCTTGCTAATCAGAGTGCAGGAACATGTGTTTAATGTTTATCTTGTATTTTTGTTTTCGTGGAATCACGTTGACACACGCTGTTTGGGATGACGGCAAGATGCATATTTCCTCCCTAGTTCCGCGCTGGCTGCTACAGCTCGTCAGGAGCTGGGTCACCACTTGCAGATGGGTGGTTTTCATTACATACAGGTTTCATCGTTTTGAAAACAGTTTGCATGAGGTTTTCGTGTTTGAAGTTTCAAGATGAGGTTCTTTTTTCCTGGTGCTAACTGCTACTTCCTTGATTTGATCATCCTTATTCAGGAGCTTGTCAACAAATTTTTGCCTACAAATACGTGTGACAAAACTGCCGGTGCAGGCTAGTCGTGACAAAACCGCCGGTGCAGGCTAGTCGTGACAAAACCGCCGGTGCAGGCTAGTCGTGACAAAACCGCCGGTGCAGGCTAGTCGTGACAAAACAGCCGGTGCAGGCTAGTCGTGACAAACGGCCGGTGCAGGCTAGTCGTGACAAACCTGCCGGTGCAGGCTAGTCGTGACAAAACTGCCGGTGCAGGCTAGTCATGACAAAACTGCCGGTGCAGGCTAGTCGTGACAAAACTGCCGGTGCAGGCTAGTCATGACAAAACAGCCGGTGCAGGCTAGTCGTGACAAAACAGCCGGTGCAGGCTAGTCGTGACAAAACAGCCGGTGCAGGCTAGTCCTTTTGTTTCATGGCAGACTTGAACATGGACTTTTGGATGATGGCGCTGTTTTGTCTCAATATGGTGGTGATAATGTCTGTTGCTGCTGCCTTTCAGTCCCCCCAACGCCCAGTTCGGGCAAGGGACTGATGATGATGATGGTGGTGATACTTTCCTAACATATCATGGAATGTTGTATCTGAGTGGAACATGAAGAATCAACATTTGTACATCATAAAAGAAAATGCGTACACACACACACACACACATGAATGCTACACACACATACAAACACACATGCATGCTGCACTTGCATACAAACACACACATGAATGCTGCACACGATTTACCCAGAAAGCACGAGGTCCTGGGGCTGACATTGCCTTAACCCATTTTACCACAAAGCCACATTTCCCACATGTTGGAGGCAGCATTATATACCAGCTGGGTGTCTGATGGCCAGCGTTATATACCAGCTTGGTGTCTGAACATCGTTTAACAACCATGTACCAGTGATGGATTAGCTTGGCGTCTGATGGCCATCGTTTAACAACTATGTACCAGTGCAGGAGATGGATTAGCATGGCATCTGATAACCATCAGGCACCAAGCTAATCTGGCACTACACTTGAATTATCATGGTTGATCCATCGCCTGCTGTTCTGCTTTGGGGACAAATGAGTTAATAGGCGCGGGCGCAGGCCAACTACATCCGTGGGCCATTAGACCTTTTGAGCGCTGGGTTTGTATGCACTTGCGTGGAAACATTTGACACAAGTATTTTGCAGTCTATTCAGTTGACTACAAATCAGTGTGTGACAGTTGAGTACAAATCAGTGTGGGACAGTTGAGTACAAATCAGTGTGTGCAATATGTGGAGAACTACTAGTGATGACGTGTGCACGTGTAGAGTGTTAACTTATTGGTGCTATAGTGCATTGGCAGAAGGTTGCTCTTTTTTTTTCCTGCATGTTGCGACTGCTGTGCGAAGAAAATTGTGTACATAAGAATGCCTCATAACCTGAGGAACAAGTCAACATAATACCCGCAAGAGGTGACGATCCTCATAAGCCCCTGCATCGGGGAAGAGACCGCGGCTCATGTGACTGTTCCTCTTGACAATGGGTTGTCTGCTCACAGTTCAAATCGTTTTTATGCATGTGCAAGGGCATGTTTTGCCAAGACTTCATTGCATTTTTTTTTTTTTTTTTTTGGGGGGGGGGGGGGGGGAGGGTTAGGGGGGCCAACAATCAGCATATAATGTACTTATGTCTTGGGGGAAAAAAATCATTTGCTTTTAACATCTGTAAGTGCTAGTGCGGAACAAGATGCATGTTGATTAACTCATTCAGCCTGACGCATGTATTTCACAAATTTTGGAGGTGTCATCTAACGACTACGCACCTGTTGAAGGAGGTGGATCGACCATGATAATTCAAGGGTAGTGCCAGATTAGCTTGGCGCCGATAGGCACTACCCTTGAATTATCATCGTCAAGCCATCTCCTGCTGTAGTGCGTCAGGGCTGATTGGGTTAATCATGAAAATGTTTTGAATTTGCTTTCTTTTTCCAACGCAAAATTGCGTTTTAAAGTGAACAAATTCATCATCATCACACGTACTTAAAAAAAATGTTTTTACAACTTTCACATCGGTATCAAATTCAGTCGTGATACAACAAAATGCTGTAATTTTCACCTGTATTTTGGCATGTGTCACATCTATGCATGTCTCGTTAGTTTGAATTCCCTCCGAGTTTCTGCGTCTAAAAGAAGCATATCTGCTGTGATGATCAACAATTGATTCGTCAGTTTAGAAACATTTTGTACTTGTGTTGTCGGCGCAATAACTAAATGATGGAATGTGTGAGCGAAACAGCATGAATGTGAAGTGTGTTCGTCAGTCTGTGTTACCTGCTGGTCAGGTAAATAATTGATGCTGGTCATAGGTGCACAATGTATCATATCTGTGTTGTGATTAATTTAGAGATCCGGTCTGTTTTGGAGTATTTGTATGAAATATATACATGTACAGTAATTTTCCCCAAGGAAACAAAATACCATTGGCTATGTAGACTTGTGGACTCTGTCACCCTTGGCCTGCCGGTGCTTTTTGTGGAGGGGATTCCCGCGGGAAATCAGGATGTTGTTCCCGCAGGAATCTCCTGGACAACAGCTGCTACCGACAGCCAAAGTTCTATGTCTTGACCGATTTTAACCGTCTTGGAAGTGCTTATGCTGTATGCATTTGTTTATTTCTAGACACTGTGAAATGTTTGAGATCTTTGGAAGCGAAGTTTTTTGTGCAAACTGAAATGCATGATTATGCAAAGAGCAGAGATTTCGGTTTTGCAACTTTTTAAAAAAAATAGATTAGTTTGCGCATCAGTCTTCCATGTAACGGCTGAACAGACTTAATTTAAGAGAGCAAGTGTATTTGGATCGTTTTAGCTAGTTTGTGTACAGTAACCATTCCTGTTCGTGTGTGCAAGAATGTGCACGTCTGTGATTTTGGACAGTCCCAGGCCTGCACGTAAATAGCCATAGTGTAGTCTGTGTATGATGCTTTATTTAGTCTATAGATAGATTTTGTACAGTGTATATACTTTGTTATTTAATCTGCTGACACGAAATAAATGACGCGAGACATTGTTGTAATGTTTGTGTTTGGAGTAAACACTTCAACGGCGTCACTGCCAAAAAGTGAAAGTGGCCCCATGATAAGAGACCTGTGTCTATTGCTGAGGCCGATCTACACTGCAGTTATGTGCACATAAGTCAGACGTGTCTTGCCGAGACCGATTTACACTGCAGTTATGTACGGAAGACGGAGATGTGTCTCTTGCCGAGACCGATTTGTATTGCAGGCCTGTGCACAGCTGGGACGACTGCCGGTTCTGGTTGTTGAAAGATTTCAGAACACGCGTCCAGTAGCATGGAACTTGGGGTTATGGCGAGGTTTTTTAACACAGTCCTGGTGTGTATTTTGGACCTTCTGGCTGTAGCCTTAAGGTCCAAATTGACAGACTAGCACACGAGCAACATGCTGACAGAAGACAATGTAGACAATTTCAATTTACTTCTACAACAAAACGACTTGAGAACTTTTGGAACATGAATTATTAACAGGAAAAGAAAATACTAATAATTTACATGATATCCTCACAAAAACAGCAATGACGCACCAGAATGAGCCAACATTCTCTTTGCCAGCACAAATCGTAAACAAATGTATCACACAGGCCTGCTTTTCTCAAGTATACCGATATGAAAAATAAATGCATCGTTGGAATTACCGGAACACTCCAATGTCACATTTCTTTTGCTGTTCAGTATATAATCATGTTATATTTATTCACATCCTGATGATCGCGGGATGAAACCTGAACTGGTGATAACGTGCTATGTGTAATTACAGATGCAGGGTTGAACATTTCAGATGAGTTTATGCTGAAACAGACGAGTATACGCTGAAACTATAAACTCCTTCACTGAAGAGAAAACTGAAACACCACCCACCTGCAACAGGCATAGCTCATCAACACCTACAGTTGCGGGGGCTCATGAGGATCTATGCCTCTTCGTGAAACCACTTCTAACTCGTGTTCCTTTGATGGCTGGGCATCTTGGATGTCAGATTTACCATGCAAATATTTCCATTGCTAGCGTTCAGTTTGTATGTTGCAAGGTAAATCCTACAAGTTTGATAGAAAATGCTATCATGACAGATGACGCATTATTTACAATCATTTTACGGTGGCAAGAAGACGACACCATGAAACGCACACACACAAAAAAGTAACAAGCCACAAACAGAGACTTTATTGACAATTGCTGCAGTGATGCAGAAAGCTTCGGAGGAAAACGTAAACCTTTTGGCTGTTGGAGGCGATCTTGTCGTAATGATATCCAAAGGGTTAACTCATTCAGCCCTGATGCACTACAGCAGGAGATGGGTCGACCATGATAATTCAAGGGTGCCTGTTGGCGCCAAGCTAATCTGGCACTACCCTTGAATTATCATGGTCGATCCATCTCCTGCAACAGGTGCGTAGTCGTTAGATGACGCCTCCAGAATTTGGGAAATGCGTGCGCCGGGCTGAATGAGTTAACATGATTGCTTCACCGATTCAGCCCTGACACTAAACCAGGAGATGGAATGACCGTAACTGCTCATGGGCTGTCCCAGAACAACCTGTGGGTGCTATGTGGGCACCACCCTAGAACTATCAAGGTGAACTGTCATGGTGGACGTCATACCCAACAAGTACAGGATTAGGTCAAACAGTGCATGGATTTCAAACAGTTGCAGCAAAACAATCTCTTTACTACTGCCTGGATGTCCTTACCATAACGGAGCACAACTATTTGTCTTTCTTTGTTATAAAGATGGGGGGGGGGGGGGGGGGGGGGGGGGAGGGCAGTGGCATGCCCTAAAATCGAGATTTGCGATAGGCGGTCTTTTTTGGGGGTGGTTGTTCTCGCGGTTCATAACTGCAATTTCTTCATCCTCATGATCTGTTACTCGGTATCTTGTTTAACTCTTTAATGCCTGTCAGCCAAATTCTCAATGAAGGGGTCATTGTGAAACATGTAAAGTCAAATAAAAATGTCATGATCCACGAAAACACCCTAAGTAAAACTCAAAATACAACTGTCGTGATATGTGAAAACGCCCTGTTAGTAAAGATTCTTTCCTCTTGCCAAAGATTCTTTCCTCTTGCCAAGTTGACAACATAATGCATTTTTACCGTACACTTTTCTACATGTTTCTCAGCTGGTGACAGGAGTTCATGTTTCCTGCACTTTTACAATGATAAAGTTGTACATATCGATGGTGTTCCCATGCAATATCGTAATAACAATTTCATCTTTTAGAGAAAAACTATTTTAAAAAATGTGCAGAGTATGGCGATTCTCAAGGCGGTTAAGAGCATTCGTAACTACAGGTTTGAGATTTCCTCTGGAGACAACCACATTTCATAATGTCACTTACAAGGTTGCTTGCGAACGACATCGATATATACTGCTGCAGTTCATTTTTCCAGACATTTGTCAGTGACTGACAGAAAACTGTGGTCCTTTTTCACAAACATCAATATATATTGCATCAGTTCATTTTTCCAGACATTTGTTAGTGACTGACGGAAAACTGTGGTCCTTGTTCACAATGATTAAATTAATTTGTGACATGATCATGACAAAATGTTACTCCATTTCTTCGGCATCTTGAAACTGTCCCATATCCATAGGCTGTTGATTCGTCTCCATTGTTGTATCGCCTGTGAGGAAAAATCATGTTAATTATTTACAGTCCCTCTGTCAGCCACGCAAGGCAAAGAATTTCATAAGCCCTTGCAGCTGAAGAGAAAATCCATTTCCATTGAACTCACTTCCACTGCATGTCCGTCTTTCCCCTACCCTGATGACCTTCAAAACAAATTTGAAGACCCATCTTTTCCTGGTAGCATATCAAGATTAGCTTAGTCTGGATGTGCTGCCTGGAAATGTTGGTTGTTTCGTATGTGGGTAGCCCATGTAGATAGGCTGTGTGTGTGTATGTGTGTGTGTGTGCGTGTGTGTGTGTGTGTGTGTGTTACGTGTTAGAAATGCGCCTACATGGTGCGAGCAGATGTTTATTTAAAGAGTGAATGTGTTCTAATTTTTCTCTTTTTTAATGTTTTTTATGTGCTGTAAAGCGCTCCGAGCTTGCTGTTCGTGGGGAAGGGCGCTATATAAAAACTATGTATTATTATTATTATTATTATCATCAGAGACTAATGACACACATTCCCTCAAACTGAGGAAGTCGCTGAGGTTTCAATCTACAACTCACTTTTAGGACACCAACCTGTTCTAATCGTGGTCTTGTAAAGTCAAAATGGAAGGACCAATTCTAATCTGTGGTGGAAAACATGTTGCTTTTTTTTACAACGGCTAAGAAAAAGTCTGGTGCCAATTGAAAAGAAAATGTCCTGAGAATAATAAAAGGCAGGAATTCAGTTTATTTTGTGTGTAGGATAATCTACATAATCATCCGGTGCCTGTGGTTCTAATGTGAGCAATGACGCAGCAATCATCCGGTGCCTGCGGTTCTCGTGTGAGTAATGATGCAGCAATCATCCCGTGCATGCCTGTGGTTCTGTGAGCAATGACGCTGCAATCATCCGGTGCCTGTGGTTGTAATGTGCAGGAACTGAGGAAGAAGATTTGCACTGCCTGATGGAAGAGATGTTTTCAGCTTAAAGGGGCATAACTCACCATTTTGAAAGCTTCAGTTTGCAAAAAGCTCTTACTGGGATTCAGTATACATACCCACCAAATGCTTTTGTCCGTTCGAAGTGAAAAATGGTCAACCGGAATCTTTTGACAAAAGCGTGAAAAAAATTCTTTCTGAATAAGCGAAGGTAGCTGACATAACTATTGTATACAACCTTAGGCCATCTGCATAATTATAACCAATCAGAGATAAGATGGCAAATGAACCAGCAAAAAAAAAAAAGTTTTATCGAGTCGCTCCAACATTGACACACTTGGAATTGAAAAGAAGAGAGAGAGAGACAAGATCCCCAAAATAAAATTGACATCGGGCAAGGGAATATGGACATGTGGCAATGCATAAAGCAAGAGCTTGGCTTGACCACCCACCCGGAATTTGTCACTTTCCTTTTGAATCAGTAAGTAATCTAGTCTTAGTCGATCTTCCTATAGTTCCGCGAGCACTAGTAATTTTCAGAATTCATGATCTTCAGCAGAATTTATCTCTTACTGATTTTGCAAGATTTTAAACTTGTTTTATCATATAGTTATGATGTTACACTGAACTTATCACCTTTATGCTGCAGAGATCAGAAAACTGCGGTGTGTGTCAACGTTGCACATCGCTGGTCGTAACATTTTTGTCTGTGCTCTCATTCACTCGATTGAGTGAGGTAGTGTTTCTGCTGTGAGGGTGCATTTGTCATCTCATTCACTTGACTCAGTGAGGTAGTGTTTCTGCTGTGAGGGTGCATTTGTCATTTCCAATGATCGATGTGTGAGATGTGAAACTGATTGCAGTGCAGAAAGTGGGTATAAATACCAATGTTCTGTTTCAATGATGGAAAGAGGTGCGTGTTTCCGAGGGGTAAAGGATCAAAGGTCAAACTAAACACCATGGACTCGCTTTGTGAGCATCACACACACGCCCTCGGTGCACTACGCATAATTGTTATTACTACAATACTAGCAGGTCGAGCGCAACCCGCATTGTGATTTTGACAGCACAGCGAGTATGGAAGATTATTCTACTTTCTCGTGCAAATTAGGTCAAGGGGATGCCGGAGAACATCAGTACACGTGTAGACTGACATCCCTGTGACACACTGAGGACATTGTGACCTGCAGTGTTGTGATAGTATATCTGGGTTCTGCCTTGAGACGCAGGCTCGTAAATATGCGCATTAACCCCTATCCTACTGAGGCTAAAAGCTTCAAATTTGTACACTGCCATATGCAAGCTAAATTATAGTTCTTACAGATAAGGACATAGACCAATGGCTTTAGTTCAACCCCTATCATACTGAGGCTAAAAGCTTCAAATTTGTACACTGCCATATGCAAGCTAAATTATAGTTCTTACAGGTAAAGACATAGACCAATGGCTTTAGTTCAACCCCTATCATACTGAGGCTAAAAGCTTCAAATTTGTACACTGCCATATAAGCAAGCTAAATTATAGTTCTTACAGATAAGGACATAGACCAATGGCTTTAGTTCAACCCCTATCATACTGAGGCTAAAAGCTTCAAATTTGTACACTGCCATATGCAAGCTAAATTATAGTTCTTACAGATAAGGACATAGACCAATGGCTTTAGTTCAACTCCTATCATACTGAGGCTAAAAGCTTCAAATGTGTACACTGCCATATTCAAGCTAAATTATAGTTCTTACAGATAAGGACATAGACTAATGGCTTTAGTTCAAGGGTGGTGCCAGAATAGCTTGGCGCCTAGAGGCGCCAAGCTATTCTGGCACTACCCTTGAACTATTTTAGTCAAACTTATTTCACACACTGGTGTATTCCGAATGATAAGGGTTAATTCAAAACCAGGCCACTGCAGACCATAATCCACAACTCGGGTACAAAAAGACACCCTTCAAATGATGAATTTCAACATTTGGTATTGTATTCGCATCACAAAGCTCTAAGATAGTACACACAGGACCCAAACTGTCATCAGTACCTGTTGCAGACAGTTTTCCGATTGTGTTGGGATGCTTTATCTAAGGGAAGTTAACTTGAACACCTGAAGAATCTCTTCCATCGAAAGCAGCAATGCCACAATATTTTCCCTCAGCAAAACAGGATGGTCAGAAAAAACATGTATTCGCGGGCGACAGTCCGAAAAATTGAAATAGGTGAAAAGAGCCTGATGGACCCCCATGACAGGAGCAACACTACTGGTGTCTGCACATCCTTGCCAGCAAGGCATAGATCCTCATGAGCCCCTGTGGATGCATGCGACTCATGAGAATCTATGCCTCTTTCGCATGGAACAGGATGACTAAGGACTGTGTTTATGTACCCCAAAAACTGAATTCACTTTAAAAGCATTTGAAAAAGATACATCAGTCTGCAAGACTGAAGACCCATGTATTCGTAAATAAATACGAGAGTTTAGAAATTTATAAAGGCTATATTCTATTATGAGTATATTACATTTATGGAAACCCACATAACAGTTTTTTTACACTTTTACCTGTGAGAATGACTGGGAGATGCCGTCCGTTTGTTGTTCGCTGCGCGTCCCCCTGTCCAGCCTCTAACATGGCTTCCATCTGTGCCAGACGAGACTGACCCTCCGCGGTCAAATGGGCAAGACCCTCCTCATCAGCATACAAACCTGATGGAAAAAAAGAAACTCATCAGCGTATGTACAAACCTGATGGAAATGGTTTACATGAAAAAATAAACTCGTCAGCATACAAACCTAACTGCAATGGTTTACTAAAAAAATGAGTTAGTTATCTGGGTTTAACGCTGAGCAGGCGACTAAGGCCATCTCACGGCGGGATGGGGGAAAATCTGGCCAGCCGGACTAAAAGAAAGGTCTTAAGACAAGATGTAAATATAGCTTAAAAATATTTCAGGCTAAAATGTCGCACAGGTCTTTAAAGTAAACGTCTAGACTCACAAAAAGGTCAAAATAATAGAATTGTCAAAATGTTGAAAATGCTGCCAAAGGTTCGGCATCGATCAGTGGCATGTTCTCAGCTGCTCAGGTCAAAACAGTGTCTGGAGAAGCTTTGAAAGTGATTCGTGCAGAAGCGATGTTACGCAATTACATCGCTGTGGAAAACATCCCAATCAACCAAACACAGAAGTTGGCGCACTTGATGAAGGAAATGTTTCCTGACAGACAGCACAAGGTTGGTTTAACTCTTTCCCTACGTAACATTTTCAGCGAGTCAGTTCCCTGCAGATGTAGCAGGAAAAAGGACTTGTGTTCCCTAGTGATGTACATTTTTGGGGTAGATTGAATTAATTTTCACAGCCTTTCAACGTAACAACCATAGATAAATTGGGTATCATTGGAAAGAGCATTAAAAGTACTTTTAAAAACTGCATGTGTTTGTGCATCGGTTTAGTGGGAAGTTGAACCAATTTGATTATTATGCAACAGAACAAACATGCAATCCAGAACAAACATGGCAGAGCAAAAAATGAGAAACGTGGTTTTGGTCGCAACAGTGTAAACACATGCAACGAAAAACCCCGATTTACTCACCAACATGGCAGGAAAAAGTATGGGGCCACCGTTAATTCGGGCGGACCGTCGGGGGTTCTTTCTCTGGGTACTCCGGTTCCCCCACCCCCCACACTTTGGTACTGGTTTCATTGATTGATTGATTGTACATTGCTTAACGTCCCGACAGCAACAAGGCTTTCTCAGGACGTGCCTGCACTGCTTGTGAAAAAAAAAATAAACAGAACATTGAATGTATGTCGCCAGCCGGTCAAATACATTAAATAAACCTAACACATGGGGCCTAAATAAAGCTAAGACCATTTAGCAACACACATCCAATATCAAGAGCTACAGGCAGCGCAGACAGTAGGGAGAGTTTTAAAAAGGCAAATACAGGTGAATGGACAAAGGGTAGACAGAAACACATGCCCCAGAATAGAGAGAAAAAAACCACCCTGTGGGGCTGACCAGGGTGACCCTGGGAACTAAAAAATACCTAACCCCACCCAAGTCCCCCAGGGCAGACCCGGGTGGGGTTCAGGCCACTTTACAAATTTCTAATACAAGCGATCAAAAATCTCTGTAACTTCAGTAGCTGAATGGGCCCTTCATCTGTCTTGTACTGTGTTTGTCTTAAATGGCGTAAATCGGTGTCTGTTACGTGAGTGTGCGTGTTGGATTTCGCGGCGCTTTAAGTCGATTTGCCCAAAAATTGAGAAAAAGCGCCTATATAATAACGGTATTATATATTATTATTCCACAAGCAAGGAAATCACATAAGAGAACTGTCTCTTCCTGAATCACAATATTACGAGATAAAAATCACTGTTGAAACCGCACTCATGAGGATTGAATTAGCTCATTGTCGGCTATTTTGGCCTTGTTCTGACACCATCCGACAAGGGCATTCACTGCCAGATAACTTAGAAATGGTTGGTGAAACATTATAGTGGTTGCTTCCCTTAGACCGATAGCTGTGCATCATGCGATTTTTGTACCAACACAACGCTAGAATACTAGTGACTCATCCATAGACGGCAACGAGCACAACGCTATAACGTAAGTGTTTCGATGGCTAATTGATTGTACATTGCTTAACGTCCCGACAGCAACAAGGCTTTCTCAGGACGTGTCTGCACTGCTTGTGAAAAAAAAAAAAATAATAAAATAAACAGAACATTGAATGTATGTCGCCAGCCGGTCAAATACGTTAAATAAACCTAACACATGGGGCCTAAATAAAGCTAAGACCATTTAGCAACACACATCCAATATCAAGAGCTACAGGCAGTGCAGACAGTAGGGAGAGTTTTAAAAAGGCAAATACAGGTGAATGGACAAAGGGTAGACAGAAACACATGCCCCAGAATAGAGAGAAAAACCCACCCTGTGGGGCTGACCAGGGTGACCCTGGGAACTAAAAAATACCTAACCCCACCCAAGTCCCCCAGGGCAGACCCGGGTGGGGGGTTTCGATGGCTAAGGGTTTGTTTGGGCTAACACTAAACCAGGAGTGATACGTAGGGAAAGAGTTAAACAGCATTTTATTCACCATGTATAGACTGTTTGTAAAAAAGCAACAACAAAAACAAACAATCTTAAGTAAAGTGACCAAGTGGCAAGTGTCATTCTAAGTATATTAACAACAAAAAATTGGCAAAAATCAAAGAAAAGAAGAAGAAAAAACAGCGAAGTATGCCTACATATAAAAGCAATTGAATTAAATGAAAGTATATGATAAAAGGATTTTCTTTCATTTATGGCTGGCATGTTGTAATTTAAATATATCGCCTTTTATAGCAGAATACATAGTAGCAGTAGTAGTATGTGGTATATTGAAAACAGTAGTAGTATGTGGTATATTGAAAACAGTAGTAGTATGTGGTATATTGAAAACAGTAGTAGTATGTGGTATATTGAAAACAATATATACAGTAGTAGTATGTGGTATATTGAAAACAGTAGTAGTATGTGGTATATTGAAAACAGTAGTAGTATGTGGTATATTGAAAACAATATATACAGTAGTAGTATGTGGTATATTGAAAACAATATCTACAGTAGTAGTATGTGGTATATTGAAAACAGTAGTAGTATGTGGTATATTGAAAACAGTATCTACAGTAAGTATGTGGTATATTGAAAACAATATCTACAGTAGTAGTATGTGGTATATTGAAAACAGTAGTAGTATGTGGTATATTGAAAACAGTAGTAGTATGTGGTATATTGAAAACAGTAGTAGTATGTGGTATATTGAAAACAATATATACAGTAGTAGTATGTGGTATATTGAAAACAGTAGTAGTATGTGGTATATTGAAAACAGTAGTAGTATGTGGTATATTGAAAACAATATATACAGTAGTAGTATGTGGTATATTGAAAACAATATCTACAGTAGTAGTATGTGGTATATTGAAAACAGTAGTAGTATGTGGTATATTGAAAACAGTATCTACAGTAAGTATGTGGTATATTGAAAACAATATCTACAGTAGTAGTATGTGGTATATTGAAAACAGTAGTAGTATGTGGTATATTGAAAACAGTAGTAGTATGTGGTATATTGAAAACAGTAGTAGTAGTAGAAGACCACCTCCCAGAGGGCCAGTGTGGCTTCAGAGCCAACAGGAGTACCACCGACATGGTCTTTGTGCTGAGACAGCTTCAGGAGAAGTGCCGCGAGCAGAACAAAGGGCTGTACGTAACGTTTGTCGACCTAACAAAAGCGTTTGACACTGTGAGCAGGCAAGGTATGTGGCAGATCCTGGAGCGACTAGGCTGTCCCCCAAAGTTCCTCAACATGATCGTCCAGCTCCACGAGGACCAGCAAGGCCAGGTCAGACTAAACAGTGACCTCTCAGAACCATTCCCCATTCGCAACGGCGTGAAGCAAGGCTGCGTGCTGGCACCGACCCTCTTCACCATCTTCTTCAGCATGATGTTGAAGCAGGCCACAGTGGACCTCGACGATGACGACGCAGTGTACATCAGGTATCGTCTCGATGGCAGCCTGTTCAACCTCAGACGACTGCAGGCCCACACGAAAACCCTAGACCAACTGATTCGTGAGCTGCTCTTTGCTGATGACGCTGCCCTCGTTGCACACACAGAGAGAGCCTTGCAGCGCATTACGTCCTGCTTCGCAGATGCCGCCCAGCTCTTTGGACTTGAGGTCAGTCTGAAAAAGACAGAGGTCCTTCATCAGCCGGCACCCAAGGAAGAGCATCGCCCTCCCCACATCACCATCGGCGAGTCCGAACTGAAGTCTGTACACCAGTTTACCTACCTTGGCTGCATCATCACGTCAGACGCCAAGCTGGACAAGGAGCTGGACAACAGGCTGGCAAAAGCGAACAGTGCTTTCGGGCGACTATTCAAGCGGGTGTGGCACAATCAACAGCTGAAAAAAGGCACCAAGATCAGCGTGTACAGAGCTGTCGTCCTCACCACCCTGCTGTACGGTTCCGAGTCCTGGGCCCTCTACCGCAGCCAACTACGACTCCTCGAACGCTTTCACCAGCGCTGCCTGCGTACCATCCTGGGCATTCACTGGAGTGACTATGTCACCAACGTCGAGGTCCTTGAACAGGCGGAAACTGTGAGCATCGAGGCTTTGCTGCTGCGGACACAGCTTCGCTGGGCGGGGCACGTCTCCAGGATGGAGGATCATCGCCTACCCAAGATCACTCTGTTCGGCGAGCTCGCCACTGGACACCGAGACAGAGGGGCACCAAAGAAGAGATACAAAGACGGTCTCAAGAAGTCACTTAGTGCCTGCCAAATCGACCACCACCAGTGGTCTTCGCTTGCCGCGGACCGTGACACCTGGCGCTCCACCATTCACAAGGCAGCCGTCTCCTTTGAGGACTCTCGCAGAGCTAACCTTAAGGACAAGCGGCTCAGAAGAAAAAACAGAGCTGTCGTAACTCAGAACCCTGACCAGACCTTCCCCTGCAGCCACTGCGGTCGAACCTGCCTGTCCCGGATTGGCCTCCGCAGCCACGAAAATGCCTGCAGACGACGTGGGCAAGCCCTATAGAATCTTCGTTCGCGAAGTCAAGCCAAGAGAGTATGTGGTATATTGAAAACAATATATACAGTAGTAGTATGTGGTATATTGAAAACAATATCTACAGTAGTAGTATGTGGTATATTGAAAACAGTAGTAGTATGTGGTATATTGAAAACAGTAGTAGTATGTGGTATATTGAAAACAGTATCTACAGTAGTACTTTACTTTCTTACGCCCGTCACCCCTACCCGGGTATAGGCCGTCGACGAGAGACCTCCAGCGACTCCTGTCCTGTGCTTCTCCTTCAATTTTACTCCAGGTGGTTCCCATTCTCTTGATGTCTGCTTGGAGGTCTCGACGCCAGGAGTTTCTCGGCCTACCTCTTTTCCTCTTTCCCTGGCAATGCCTGCCTAGTGATACTGGAAGCTGGCTTTCTCAGACTGTGACCAATCCATCCCCATCTTCTTCGCCCAATTTCATTCTCTGCTGTTATCTGCTCTGTTCTGTCCCAGAGTCTGATGTTGCTGATCTTCTCTGGCCAGTGGATTTTCAAAATTCTTCTAAGGCAACTGTTTATGAAGATCTGTACTCTGTTGACTGTGGTTTTTGTCAATCTCCAAGTCTCTGCTCCATATAGGAGAACTGCTTTAACGTTTGAGTTGAAAATCCGGACTTTGGTGTTTTGTGACAGCTCTCTGGAACTCCACACTTTTTTCAACTGGAGAAAGGCTGCTCTGGCTTTACCGATTTGTGCTCTGACATCTGTATCAGTGCCGTCTTTTTTGTCTATGATGCTCCCGAGATAGGTGAAGGACTCCACCTCCTCCAACGGGGTGCAGCAAGCAAGACTGGTTCTTCCCTGGTTGCGTTCAGCCTCATTGTCTTTGTTTTCTGTTTGTGGATGGTGAGGCCCACTTGGGACGAGATGTCAGCAAGCCTCGTGGTCTTGTCCTGCATTTGTTGATGAGTGTGGGACAGTAATGCCAAGTCATCTGCAAAATCGAGGTCGTCAAGCTGTGTCCACAGTGTCCACTGTATTCCGCTTCTTCTCTGCTCTGTGGTCCTCTTCATGACCCAGTCTATGGCCAGTAGGAAGAGGAACGGAGACAGCAGACACCCCTGCCTGACACCGGTTCTGACCTGGAGCTCCCTGGTGAACTGCCCTTCATGGATCACGCGACATGTCATGCCATCATAGCTGCTCTTGATCAGGCGGACGAGCTTTGTTGGTACACCGTAGTGTCGTAGGAGTTTTCACAGAGTCTCTCGGTCCACGCTGTCAAATGCTTTCTCGTAGTCCACAAAGTTGACGTACAGCGGGGAGCTCCACTCCAGAGACTGTTCCACGATGATGCGGAGAGTGGCGATCTGGTCTGTACATGATCGGTTTTTTCTGAATCCTGCTTGCTGGTCTCTCAGCTGGGGGTCAATGGAGCTCTTCATTCTCTCCAGGATGATCCTGTTGAAGAACATTCCTGGTACTGACAGCAAGGTGATTCCTCTATAGTTGGAACACTTGCTGAGGTCACCTTTCTTGGGAAGCTTGATTAGGTACCCCTCCTTCCAGTCAGCCGGCATCACTTCCTCTTCCCAGATCTTTCCAGTGGGTACACCATCTCTACTGTTGTCTCTAGGTCTGCTTTCAGAGACTCTGCTGGGATGCCATCTGGCCCTGCTGCTTTGCCATTCTTCAAAAATGCCACTGCTCTTCTGATCTCTTCCCGGCTGGGTCTGTCACAGCTGATGGGTAGGTCGGTCTCTGCTGGCTGGATGTCTGGGGGGTCGGGTGGGCTGGGCCTGTTCAGTAACTCTTCAAAATACTCGGCCCATCTGTCGAGTTGGTCTGCTCTGTCTGCAATAGGCTTGCCTTCCTCGTCTTTTACTGGTCTTTCTGTATGGCCATACTTGCCCGACAATCTTCTGGTAATGTCGTAGAGCTGTTTCATGTTGCCGCTGCCTGCTGCCTTTTCTGCCTCTGCTGCCAGGCTGTCTGTGTAGGCCCTCTTGTCTGCCCTGATACTCCTCTTCACCTTGCGGTTGGCTTCCGAGTATTCCTCCTGTGCCCTTGCTTTGGCTGCTCTCGTGCGACTGTTGTTGACAACTGCTTTCTTCTGCTTCCTCACTTCTATCTTCAAGGTCTGTGCCGACAGCCAGTCCTTGTGATGGTGTTTCCTGAACCCTACAGTGTCTTTGCAGGTTGAGTTCAGCGCCTCTCTAACTGCCTTCCACTGCTGCTCTGTGGTGACCGCCTCCTCTTCATTTACTAGCTCCTGTAGCGCTTGAAACCGGTTGGACAGCACCAGTTTGAACTCTTCTCTCACTCCAGTCTCTCTCAGGAGGCCTACATTATAGCGCTGTCTTCTTGTTGTCTCTGTGCGGCTTTTCTTTAACTTGAGCTTTATTCTTAAGGTGAGCAGATGGTGGTCTGAGGCGACATCTGCTCCCCTCCTCACTCGAACATCTTGAAGGGATCTTCTAAATTTCTGGCTAATGCAGATATGGTCTATTTGGTTCTCTGTAGTATGGTCAGGTGAGACCCACGTTGCTTTGTGTATTCTTCTGTGTGGGAAGATGCTGCCTCCAATGACAAGTCGGTTTAGAGCACAAAAGTCTACAAACCTCTCCCTGTTCTCACTCATCTCCCCTAGTCCCTGTCTCCCCATCACCTCTTCGTATCCAGTGTTGTCCTCCCCTATTTTGGCATTAAAATCACCCATGACGATGGTGATGTCTCGCTCTGCACATTTGTCCACGGCACTCTGGAGTCGGTCGTAGAACTCTTGTTTCTCTTCCTCGTCACTGTCATTAGTGGGCGCATAACACTGGATGACATTCAGCTTGAGCTTTTTCTTGGTTCTAAAGGCTGCTGTGATAATTCTTGGCACAAGAGGTTCCCAGCCCATCAGCGCTCTCTGTGCCACTGGTGACAGCATGAATGCTACTCCTTCTGTATGGGGGGCATTCTCCTCTTCATGACCTGAATACAGAATCATCTCCCCACTTAACAGCCTTTTCTGGCCAGACTGCGTCCATCTGGCTTCACCGATACCTAGCGGGGAAAGGTTGTACTTTTGCATTTCCGCTGCTATCTGGGCGGCCTTGCCGCTCTGGTACATGGTCTTGACGTTCCATGTGCCCATTGTTGTGTCCCTGGATAGAGAGAGGCGGCTCGGTCCTGTGGCTTCCAAAGACTTCCGGCTTTCACCACAGGATGTCATAAATCTTCTGGTAGAAAAACCTTCCTCCTCCAGGAAAGGAATTACTGTTTGTCTTTTCGTCGGCGTTTTTGTAGCTATTTCCTTTTTTGTAGGGTGGGGAAGCTACCCCCACGCCCAACCCCCTTACTAGGAGGACCAGGGGTTTTCTGTCGGGGGTCACCTTCCCTTAGACCATGTTGGTTCACGGCACCTTATTTTATTCGGTGCACCCCTCTCACGAGGGACCCCCTATCCACCACCCAGGGGACGCGCCTCAACGCCATATGGTCCCAGCGCGAGGTATCTACAGTAGTAGTATGTGGTATATTGAAAACAGGAGTAGTATGTGGTATACTGAAAACAATATCTAGCCATTTGGTAGACAAGATGGCGGCCATGCAACACCTCCTGGACGCCCGCTCAGGCAGAAATAGTCGCCACCGGCAGTATTCTAGCAGCCATTGTACCTTTGATATACGATGTCAGGCCCTGCAATGCTGCATCACGACCGTTTTTTTTTGTTGAGGACTTTTGGTAATTTTATGTGCTGTGACTGTTAATTGGATTTTATATTTTTCTTCGCTATGACGCTATGATGGGAGTTGATACACGCCAATTCTTGTTGTAATAAATAATAATACATAATTCTTGTATAGCGCTGTTCTCCAGGAAAACACCGGACTCACTGCGCATGCACAACAGCACACCCTCTCTCTCAGACACATGCACGATTATACACTACTTTAAACCACCATCTCTTCCCAACACCTTACATTCACTTCCTCTAGGATCAGAATAAAAGGCAGTCAGTCAACAGTTAGCTAAAGATGAGCTAAGTGTTAAATGCCCGACAGAAAATAAAAGTCTTTAAGTGAGCTTTGAACTGTGACAATGTGGGCAGATTCCGCATTTCAGTTGGCAGCGAGTTCCACACACTTGGGGCTAAAAAGGTGAAATAACGCTCCCCGACAGTTTTCATGTTAAGCTTCGGGATTTAAAAAAGTTTTTCACTGGAGGAATGGAGGGTGCGTGATGGCTGATGAACAGACAGCTTGGCAGAAAGGTATGGCGGGAGAGATCCGTCAAAATGCCGATAGGCGAAAATTGCAATTTTGTACTGGCAGCGGAATTTTACGGTCAGCCAAGCGGATATCAGAAGAACAGCGCGCGCTATGCTGTGGCAATACAACCAACGTGCTTTCCTCCCCTTTCATCATCTCAGGAGTGGCTCTTCCGGCACGCCACGCTCAACATCACTGCCTGCGCTAGTGCACTCAACGAAGCGAGTACCAGCAAGCTTCAGGCCCCACATTCTAGCCGAATGATGTAATGACAGACACCTCCCAGACGCAGTGACTGTGTTTCTTACTGAACAGCCGCGTGTGTACTCTTTAGAAACCATTAATTTTGGACTGCTTTCACGTTATTGATGTAGTTCTACTACTTTTGCTTTTAAAATGACTATGAAGTTATATACTAGTTAAGTTCAGTATAATTAAGGTGGTGACTGTTTATGCTGGAGCGACTGTCTAAACACCGGTGCTGTACTATGGCGGCGACGAGCCCCCAGGTGCTGTTTGACCGTTGTTCAGTTTTATGTTGCCTAGATCGGAGATCATCTCCGTATCAACGCGGGTATTTTGTTTTCTGTTGTTAACTTGTTTTATGTACTAGTTTTTAGCCAAGTAGGAACTTAATAAAGAACATTATAATAGTGTGTTCAGGAGACATAGGGCTGTCTTAGTTTTTGTTTTTGTCAGGGAGGTTCGGGTCGGGATGAGGCCACTGGCGCTGGCCATTAGATGCCTTGGCGACGGGCTTCACCCGTCCCGAGTCATTGTCCATTTTGTAACCTGTTATTGTAATTTGTGGAATGAGCGAGTGAGTGAATGAATGTAAGCAGCACCTGTGGTGGCAAAAAATGTGAATTTCCCCATGAGGGATTAATAAAGTATTATTGTATTGTATTGTATTGTACAGTAGTAGTATGTGGTATATTGAAAACAGTAGTAGTATGTGGTATATTGAAAACAGTATTAGTTTTGATTGTACATTGCTTAACGTCCCGACAGCAACAAGGCTTTCTCAGGACGTGCCTGCACTGCTTGTGAAAAAAAACAACCAACTAAACAGAACATTGAATGTATGTCGCCAGCCGGTCAAACACATTAAATAAACCTAACACATGGGGCCTAAATAAAGCTAAGACCATTTAGCAACACACATCCAATATCAAGAGCTACAGGCAGTGCAGACAGTAGGGAGAGTTTAAAAAAGGCAAATACAGGTGAATGGTTTGATTGTACATTGTACATTGCTTAACGTCCCGACAGCAACAAGGCTTTCTCAGGACGTGCCTGCACTGCTTGTGAAAAAATAAAAAAGAAACAGAACATTGAATGTATGTCGCCAGCCGGTCAAATACGTTAAATAAACCTAACACATGGGGCCTAAATAAAGCTAAGACCATTTAGCAACACACATCCAATATCAAGAGCTACAGGCAGTGCAGACAGTAGGGAGAGTTTTAAAAAGGCAAATACAGGTGAATGGACAAAGGGTAGACAGAAACACATGCCCCAGAATAGAGAGAAAAACCCACCCTGTGGGGCTGACCAGGGTGACCCTGGGAACTAAAAAATACCTAACCCCACCCAAGTCCCCCAGGGCAGACCCGGGTGGGGTGCAGGTGAATGGACCTCGGGTAGACAGAAACACATGCCCCAGAATAGAGAGAAAACCCCACCCTGTGGGGCTGACCAGGGTGACCCTGGGAACTAAAAAATACCTAACCCCACCCAAGTCCCCCAGGGCAGACCCGGGTGGGGTAACAGTATTAGTATGTGGTATATTGAAAACAGTAGTAGTATGTGGTAAATTGAAAACAGTATCTACAGTAGTTAAGTAGTAGTATGTGGTAAATTGAAAACAGTATCTACAGTAGTTAAGTAGTAGTATGTGGTAAATTGAAAACAGTATCTACAGTAGTTAAGTAGTAGTATGTGGTATATTGAAAACAGTATCTACAGTAGTTAAGTAGTAGTATGTGGTATATTGAAAACAGTATCTACAGTAGTTAAGTAGTAGTATGTGGTATATTGAAAACAGTATCTACAGTAGTTAAGTAGTAGTATGTGGTATATTGAAAACAGTATCTACAGTAAGTATGTGGTATATTGAAAACAGTATCTACAGTAGTAGTATGTGGTATATTGAAAACAGTATCTACAGTAGTAGTATGTGGTATATTGAAAACAGTATCTACAGTAGTAGTATGTGGTATATTGAAAACAGTATCTACAGTAGTAGTATGTGGTATATTGAAAACAGTATTTACAGTAGTAGTATGTGGTATATTGAAAACAGTAGTAGTATGTGGTATATTGAAAACAGTAGTAGTATGTGGTATATTGAAAACAGTATCTACAGTAAGTATGTGGTATATTGAAAACAGTATCTACAGTAGTAGTATGTGGTATATTGAAAACAGTATCTACAGTAGTAGTATGTGGTATATTGAAAACAGTATTTACAGTAGTAGTATGTGGTATATTGAAAACAGTATTTACAGTAGTAGTATGTGGTATATTGAAAACAGTGGTAGTATGTGGTATATTGAAAACAGCAGTAGTATGTGGTATATTGAAAACAGTATCTACAGTAAGTATGTGGTATATTGAAAACAGTATCTACAGTAGTAGTATGTGGTATATTGAAAACAGTGGTAGTATGTGGTATATTGAAAACAGTATCTACAGTAGTAGTATGTGGTATATTGAAAACAGTATCTACAATAGTAGTATGTGGTATATTGAAAACAGTGGTAGTATGTGGTATATTGAAAACAGTATTTACAGTAGTAGTATGTGGTATATTGGAAACAGTAGTAGTAGTATGTGGTATATTGAAAACAGTAGTAGCATGGGGCGGTCCGTGGCGCAGCGGTAAAGGCGCCTGCCACCAATGCAAGAGGTGCGAGGTTCGATACCCGGTTGCGGCGTCAGACTTTTCTCCTCTAGTAAGTGTCACCATTAATTCGGGCGGACCGTCGGGGTTTCTTTCTCCGGGTACTCCGGCTCTTTCCTCCCCCACGAATTTGGTATTAATTTAGTCCATTTAATGAAATTCCCAAAATATTAAAAACGATTTAAATTTCCAAAAATTTCAGTAGCTCGCTTGAGCTTGCCCTTAGCAGCACGTGAATGTTCTGTGTTTATGTACAGTGTGTGAGGGAATGCGCGTGATTCACGTGAGCGTGCTTGTTTGGGTTCAGTTCGCGGCTATGTCTTGCGCATTGAGTTAGATTATAAATAAGAGAAAATGCGCCATATAAATACTATGTATTATTATTTTATTATTATTTGTATATTGAAAACAGTATCTACAGTAGTAGTATGTGGTATATTGAAAACAGTAGTAGTATGCAGTTCTACCTCAATCGCCGCACGTGCCGTTTGTGGGCGTGGTCTAGAAGTCAGCTCAGGTGTGAAACCTGTCAACACATCTTGATAACTCAACCCACTAACTCGCACTGTTTATGTTTCAGCGCTGCTTGCCTGGCATCTGGTCACAGTCAAGGCGGCTCTGTTTCACTTAGACTCAGTTTGAGAAACATCAGCATGAATGACACCAGTAAGAGTATGAGCCCTCAAGCAGAGGGGATAATGAGTATCTGTGCCCCTTGCAGATGTGGACCGGTTTCTTGCACAGACTACAATCGTTACTTAGTCCGCATCCACTTCCTCAGTTTAAGGAACGATGTCAGTTACAAACACACAAAAATCAAGCTAAAGGCATAGATTTTCATAAATAGCCTTTCGTGGCGAGGACTTATGAAAATCTGTACCTCTTGCAGATTTCACAGACTCACTCTTGCAACTTGACAATCCTTACTTCAGCCGTTTACGAGATACCGATAGTGATTTTCTAGTAAAGAGAGTAACAAAGGTTTGGGTATATCAAAATGAAGTCTAGTATGAATAAAAGCAGTGCGAATTCGGAGGACGGGGACATTTTTCTGTAGCATATTTTGTTTCCAGTATGGCTGCAGACGACACCAGGACTGTCGCAGCCATGTTCACTGGGGATCAGTAGTTTACACGGGCTTCATTTGGTCCTGTATTCAGTGGTAGTATGCACTATATGTCACTTAAAAGGATTTCATTTTAGTTTTAAAGTAAAATTTCACACTTAATTATATTAAGAGAAAAAACAATTACGAAAAAGCTTGCCTCGAGCTCAAATATCGTTAATAGTGTAGGCATGTCCTGAGAAAGTCTTGCTGTCGGGACGTTAAGCAATGTACAACCAACTTAAATATAGTTACTCAACAATAAGGTATCACAAATCACGTGATCGACACATGATACAAGATACATGCGGACTCGTTGGCGTGAATTTTGGTGTGCTGACGAGCTCTTTTTATTTGTTGTACATAAGCTTGTTTGTTTCCCCAAAAAGCAAACGTGTAAAGTTACTCAGTTTGTGCATTTTTACATCTTGATAAATGTTTGTCATGTTTATTTCCATTCACTTTACCATCGCTTTGCCCGTTTATCGACACCACAGCATCAAAACAAAACGCAACCCACAAAAACAAACGCTATCTTCGAAAACTATGTCCGAAGTGCAACATTCTGCATGCTGTAAAAGAGAAGGAGTGCCCGCCACACCACTTGGTTTTAACTGTTATGGCTGAACAAAGTTTCGGAACTTGATTAATTATTTGTTATTGTAACATTTAATTCAATCAGTTGCACTGGCAAGCTATGTTGTGATGTGCGATCACTGCCAGTGCCAATTATGCAGTCTCAGTGATCACTGATGGTACAGTACACTTCACACTGAAAAGATTGATTGTACATTGCTTAACGTCCCGACAGCAACAAGGCTTTCTCAGGACGTGCCTGCACTGCTTGTGAAAAAAAAAAAATAAAAAAAAACAAACAGAACATTGAATGCATGTCGCCAGCTGGTCAAATACGTTAAATAAACCTAACACATGGGGCCTAAATAAAGCTAAGACCATTTAGCAACACACATCCAATATCAAGAGCTACAGGCAGTGCAGACAGTAGGGAGAGTTTTAAAAAGGCAAACACAGGTGAATGGACAAAGGGTAGACAGAAACACATGCCCCAGAATAGAGAGAAAAACCCACCCTGTGGGGCTGACCAGGGTGACCCTGGGAACTAAAAAATACCTAACCCCACCCAAGTCCCCCAGGGCAGACCCGGGTGGGGTCACACTGAAAAGAATAAGAGCAACTTTTATATGGCATTAAGTACCCCGTAGATTAATCAGAGCAGAATTACAGAAGGTTGGGCCGTTTCCCTCTGATTAAAAAAAAAAAAGAATGAAAGTAACCACTAATGATCCGTAGCTATGTATACCAACGTGCCTAGAGAATAAATGTGTGATTTCATTTGTCGCTGAGTACCTACAGTGTCATAAATTTGTAAAAATATCTGTAAAAGAAAGTAAAGGTGCACGTAACTGAAGATCCATAACTTACATTTTTAAAAAGACAGCAATAAATAACCGTCAGACTTCCTCTTTGGGAAATAATATCAAAAGGTTAAAGAGCTGGTTGCCAAGTCATCAGTGGTCCCCCAACGGTCGGCAAGACTGCGGGATAGATAAATAGATAGAAATATTCATCGTGTTCTGTTCTCATGTGCATTATGAAGTCGCACAGAGAAAGGAAATAAGACCTAAAGTAACAAGTCGACTGACGTTTCAGTCATGTCCCAAATAAAGCATTAAGAATTTGTTTGTACCGTACATGTAATTTGCGGCCTGACTATGAAACGCTTTAGTGCGTCACAAATTGGAACAAGACAACGATATGCATGACACGCTTTCAGATACTCAGCCCGTGATTTAGTAAGTCAACAAAATCAATGTGGTGAAAAAGAATTTCAATTATACTATGCAGTGGGCACACATGCTGCTCGTTGATATCGTGCAAACTGTCGAGAATCGTGTACAACGTCCAACTCTACCATTTTTGCACCCGGTTCATTGATCTTTCATTACAAAGGATCGAACTTTATCCAGAATTCGCCTGCCTTTGAGTACTGTTCGAATGATCTATATAGTTTTGCTGCTCTTTGTGAGGACTGTGATAAACGCATCACATCTGCATCAGTTTCAGGCCTATTTTTGGCCCATAAAGTGACGATAGTTACCATCTTTCATTCTGTTGCTTTCCCTCTGATATTCCTGTCAAAATCAAAACCGTTTTGAAAGTTGTTTGAAAGGCTACTTTTGTATCATCTAGCATTTTCTACAAGTGGGTTGGGCAGGAAATGTCTTACGGAAGACCAAGACATTCTGAAGAGATGGACAGAGTACTGCTCAGATTTGTACAACCATCGAACTACAGGGGACCCAGGCATACTTGTCACCCCACCAGTGACCAACAGTGACAACTAACCCATCCTCCAAGAAGAAGTAGAGGCTGCCGTGAAGTCGCTGAAAAAAAGGGAAGGCAGCAGGAGCCATCAACATCGCTGCAGAACTAGTCCAAGAAGGGGGAGAAGACATGATAAGCGCCTTACTATCTGCAATAAGATCTGGCAGTCAGGGGAATGGCCCACACCATGGACCCAATCACTTATAATAATTCTCCCCAAAAAAGGCAACTTACAGCAATGCCAGAATTATCCCACGAGCAGTCTTATATGCCACCCAAGCAAAGTCATGTTAAAGATCCTTCTGAAAAGGCTGAAGCCACAGGCAGAGGAAATCATAGCTGAGGAACAGGCAGGATTCAGACCAGGGCGCAGCACAACTGAGCAGATCTTCAACCCGAGAGTTATATGTGAGAGGTACCTCCAGCACCAGCAAGACCTCTATCATGTCTTTGTGGATTTTAAGAAGGCGTTTGACAGAATGTGGCATGCAGCCCTTTGGTCCACCATGAAGCTGTACAACATCAATGCCAACCTGATCAAAGTCATAGCAAACCTTTACAACAAGGCCACTAGCGCAGTCTGCTTCAACGGCAAAATAGGGAATTGGTTTAGGACAACCGTCGGAGTCAGACAAGGCTGCAGGGAATGGAGGGAGCTGGTTTCATGTGCTTTATGAAGTTGCACAGAGAAAGGAAATAAGAACCAAAGTAACAAGTCGACTGATGTGGCAGGTTTTCCGGTTTTGGTGTTTTGGATCTTACACCCACACAAACAGGCAAAAATTAAAATCAACAGAGGGCTCCAGTTGTGCTTTTTTAATGAAGTTACATGTTTCTGCAGCAAATTCCAGCAAACATTTTTATAGCTAGACCTCTTGATACAACATAAGTAGGTCTGTAAACAAGCATACCCCCTCGTAAGCAAAAAATCCCTTGAAATCATTAGTACACATAGGCAACAACTTGTTTTGTGAATGAAATGACATAAAGCAGAAAAACACCAAAAGGCAACTTAAACAACAAGATATACACACTCCTACTTCCTTCTCTTCATCTTATGTTGATCTCTTGACTTGAAACATGCAGCAAAATGAACCATCCCCATTTTCAATAAAATCAACGACAATATTTCACTTTGGTGAAAAACTACTGATGATAAAATCATCCAAAACACACACCTGGTAAACCTGAGAGTGTAGAATAATTTCAGATAAATATAATCTGTAGTCAGTGTCAGATTCAATGTTTTTTCATGAAATTGGAACCCCACCCCCTAAACAGCGTGTGGTACGAAAAATGTCCGTCTAAGGAAAATACCAGTTTTATCTTCACAGGCACAAAATAAAAACTCTTTATGAGAAAAGTCACTTTCTGAGCAATTGTTCCACATTTTCAATAAAAGCAGGCAAAAAGAATTGCAAGAAAATAAAAAAAAAGTGGTGGCCTCTATTGTTGACAGTTGGATGGGGAACTTTTCGAATCTCAGACTTCCGCACAATTGAAAGGTCATCTGAAGATGGGAAGACAAAGTAACGTCCTTGGCTCTTCAGGAATTTAACCAACAGCTCCCCCTCTTGAAGGGGAACAGAGGAGGAAGGTTCAACTACCATGGCCTTGAAGTCTGTGGTCGAGTTAGGCTTCCTGGCGGAAGGTACAGAGACCAGAACGAAGTCTCCCAACAAAATATGCTGTTGCTCCTGATGTTCTTTACAGCTTTGTAGAGGGCCCTCTTGGCTGCTAGCTTGATGTCCTGGTCTTCTACTGCTGACAACCGAACTGCTCTGTTAAAGGCCAGGAGTTTGAGTCTAACATTGCAGCAGTAGACACACTGGCAGGTTTCCAAGAAAGTGGATGAGATTTTTCTCACATTTTTTGGACACAGCTTGGTGAAAGTTGAATAGCTGATCTTTATATCAGGGTGTTCTCTTGTGAAGATGGCATGAGCTGCTTTTAGTGTTTGTTGCAGCACAAATCCTGAGCCATGTTTTGTTGCAAATCGCTTGTGTGCCAGCATTCTGGAAATGTCCTCACGAACGTAGAAAATTTTCACCTTTTGGGTAACTTCTCCTGAAAGAGCGTCTTTTCTCCTCCTTCGCTGAATTCTTGCTCTCTGTGTCTGCAACTTCTTCCCTAATCCAGTAACAAAGGAACGCCGCCTCTTGTCTGTGGTCTTTGCTTCACAAAACAGCCCTTCTGCTACCATGGCTTTTTTCTTCCGTATGCTGTGCTAAGTTCTTGACATATTTGGCATAAGTCTCAGGTGAGTCAGCTGTGTAAGCCAGTCTTTTTCTGATCCGGGAGATGAATGCATAGTCTTTTTCTTTCAGTTTGGCTTGTGATTGTGGTGTTGGGGACAGTAGGGTATGGAAAGGGTTGGTGGCAGGTTCTTGGTTTGGGGTAGCTTGCATCTGACACGGAGTCTTTGGGGGCTCTTGCTGTGAAAGAAGGCTCTTCTGAAGCTTGTTTTGTGGTAGAGATGTCTGTTGTGCTGCTGCTCTCTGTTGTCTCTTGTACTCTGTTTTTCCACTTGACCCACACTTTTTTCATTGGTGTCTCACGCTTGCGAGATTCAGCTTTCTGTATTCGCCCTTGTTCTCTGTACTCATCTGGGGTCATATCCTTGGGCTGCTTGTTGAGTTTGTAGCCAGCAGGATGACCAGATGGTGGCTGAAAACAACTGTTGCGTGTCTTTCTTGTGTTCTGCTGCTCTTTCGCCTCCTTGTACCTCTGCCATCTCTGTCTGAAAGGATAAACAAGACCAAACATTCTATTAAGGCCCCCCACCCCCCCTCCCCTCCCCCCCAAACATGTTCCTAATTTCCCGACTGACTCTAGTTTGACGATTTTGAAAAATCAAAATGACCTACTTACCCTATAATATAAAAATGATCTAAATTAATAAAAATAATTTTTAAAAATTGAAAGACCAGTAGCAGAATAATTTCCATTTTACCTATTTTTTTTCTTTGAACTCCTCTTGTTCCTGAATAACTGCTCGCGTCGGAGGCTGAGCCTGGGACCATCTTTGCTTTCTGGCGTCTGTTGTTTTGGTTGCTGATTCAAGCTTTTTCCAACATTGCCTCATATCTCCCTGAATCCCCTTCTTTCACTCTCGCCCAATATACTGAAGATTTTGAGGGCATGTTTCATGCCGTTATATCTGCAATCAAACACAAACAAACAATTCTGCCATCAATTTTTTTTTCTTATTCTAATTTTTTTTCATTTTTTAATCTTCCCTCCCCCTCTTAATTATTTTTTTTTTTTAGATTTTAAAGGATCAAGTGCACCTGTAGCCTTCTGGAGAGTATGTACACACAGAATTTTTGTAGAATTCTTTGCAAGCGCTTTAATTTTCGTTGATTGCTTGTAATATTTTATTTACTTATTTTTTAAATTTTATTTTCATTTCGACATACTAATTTAATGTATTCTCACCTCCTCAAATGTCAAATACCTGATTACATTATAGTTTATAAATAATAAACTAACATTCACACTGCCAAGATATATTTATTTTAAACATAATTATTGTCTGTTTACATACAGTTTTTCCATCATAAATATGAGACGTTTTTTGCATAATAGTGCAAATAAGTACAAAAAATAACCTTGAAAAAAAATAGTTCACTTATAATTTTGATGACATTCCTGAGAATTTACAGGAATAGACAGAGAACACACATTTCAATATCATCCTAGTGCTGGAATCTATCATTACTTACAAATATGGTCGGTCACTATAACTGCAATCGCCATATCTTTCAGTCACAATTGCTGCAATCGATATTTCCGTCAGTCTAGACTGCAGCGATCGCAATAACCAACCTCAGATTTTGATTAACAAAGCCTTAAAACAACATGGAACGCTAACTATGCCTTGTCATCCATTCTTTTTAATCAGTCGTACATGCAAGTTATTTTCTGCATTAAAAATGTGCTCAAAAACTTGTTACAATGCAAAAAAACTAAAGCCTTTGCCATTACCTCTCTACGATGTTGCGTTTGCAGAGCTGCGATTGCTGGTGACAGACACGATGAATCGGTAACTTGCTTGAAATCCCCGCCAAAAACATGGAAGAAACTTCGCCGATCGAAAGTATGGATGTACCGGAAGTTGATTTTCGACTGAAATAACGCTCTCGCGAGATCTTTCTAGGTGAAAAATAGAATTCAACCGAGAGTGCGATCGTTGCCAACTGTGACTGACCGGCGAATGCGTTCGCTTTTTTTCTGTCTCGGGCCGCTTTTGCCGGGTTAAATTGCTTGCAATGTTTATTTCTGCCCAGTGTAGATTCTAGATGCCAGTGTAGCAATTGCAAATAACCGTTGCAATGTTTATTTATCTGTTTGTTGACCCGAAATGTTGACAGCGATCGACGCATTTTACGTGACTGACAATGACCTACTTTCCAATCAAAACTTTCGGATCGAAAATAAAAATGATTAAACTGATATTTGAATTTCACATCGTAAGCAATTCTTCAGAAAACACTATAAATATACATGAAACGAATAATTTTCTTAAAGGAACACGATTGTGAATGTAATAAAAGAATTTCTAATGTGCAGTTTCCTGTGTAAGATCGTGTCAGTCACAATTGTAGCAATCGCACCCAAGAAACATCTGAAATCGAAAGATACAGAACACAAAAGAAGTGTTGAACTATATTTTTTTATTTAGTAAGTCAGTATTTAATGACACAATCAATATTTCAGCACAATCTAACAGCATTATAGTTTAAAAACAACATTTGTGATGCGATCTATTTTTAGCTCAATGACCGGAAAACCTGCCATGTTTCAGTCATGTCCAAAATAAAGCATTAAAATTTTTTTGTACCTTACCTGTAATTTGCGGCCTCGCTATGAAACACTTTAGTGCGTCACAAATTGGAACAAGACAACGATATGCATGGCACGCTTTCAGATACTCAGCCTGTGATTTAGTAAGTCAACAAAATCAATGTGGGGATAAAGAATTTCAATTATACTATGCAGTGGGCACACATGCTGCTCGATGATATCGTTCAAACTGTCGGGAATCGTTCGAATGATCTATATAGTTTTGCTGTTCTTTGTGAGGACTGTGATAAACGCATCACCATCTGGACCAGTTTCAAGTAAATTTTTTGCCCATAAAGTGACGATAGTTGCCATCTTTTCATTCTGTTGGTTTCCCTCTGATATTCCTGTCAAAATCAAAACCATTTTGAAAGTTGTTTGTTAGGCAACTGTTGTATCATCTAGCATTTTCTACAAGTGGGTTGGGCAGTTCAAAAATGAAAGAGAAAATATGTAAATTCGGATTACAGTCAATTTTGTCAAGTGTTAAGCGGGACCTGCAAGCCTTGCTCTTTGTTTACACAAAGGAAAAGTTCTACATTATTTTGAACAATATTTGTAACTTCCCGTCTTTATTTCTGAGTAGTGCCAAAGGATAGAATTTGTAAATTCGGATTACAGGTCATTTTTGTCAAGTGTTAAGCGGGACCTGCATGCCTTGCCTCTTTGCTTATACAAAGGGAAAGATTGAAATTATTTTAAACAATACTTGTCACTTCCCGTCTTTATTTCTGAGTATTTCCAAAGGATAGTGTGCGATGCCCCTGGCCTCCGAACATTCTCTGCAAAGGATACTCCATTTCTCGACAGAGGCTCAGAAGAAACAGAAAGTGGATCTCAGAGCAACTATTGAAAATGTTTAGGACAAGTGGCCCCCATAGGACAAAGTGACTGGCTGCATACAAGAACAGTTGGTACAATGCCTGTCGCATTCACAGTCGTGCCATGTTGCCACAATGTCTATATCCTTTGGGACACCTTTCACTGAAACGGGCAAAGTGCATAACTGGGATGATCTGGACTCTCCTCTGATTGTGTCAGAATGAAAGGTTAGCCACACCAGGTTGTCCAGACAGACAACGAGAAAACAATCTCGAAGACTAACTGACCGCTGCACTCGTCCACCCACAGAACAGTACTCCAATCTGAAGCGTCTTTTGTAGGTGTTGTAATAGCAGTTGTTGAATGATGCTTCCTTTTTCAGACGACGCTCGGCTTTACACAAGCTTACTGTCAACCCGGCTTGTCCAGTGATCACGAAGACTGTCCTAACACTGTGGTAGCTGTACGAAAGGTAGTCAGTACATAGTCCCTGCAGCACACCTGCATAGCGTATATCATGTGTTCCGAGCAGAGTGTGAAATGTTTCGTACAAACGTTTCAATCTCTTCATAATGTAAGAATCTGCATCGACGGCTTTCGAAATGTACCTCTTGTTTAAAAATGATTCAAAGAAAAGCTGGACTTCCAGAGGAACATTGTGAAACCACCTGTGACCACATCTAGCTCTTTCCAATGCAGCGGGTCATTTGCACTGGCGGTTGCATGACTGCAAGCTGCACATGGCAACTCATCACCAGTGCTGACTCCAGAGCCATTATGATTTTGGCGATATGCAGACTGCGAGAGACTTTCTTCAGCTGGATGATGATCATCCAACCTAAGAACTTCTCTCTCTCTCTCTCTCTGCACATGCAGGGTTTTTGATCGAAGCTTCCCGAGAGAAATGTCATCTTGTAATCGCAGAGTGTTATCGTCCGCATACGCTTTTAATGTACCACTTTCGAACACGTGTATTTCATTGCAAAAGTCCAAATGGCGCTGCTGAACTTCTGTTGTGATGAGCAGCAGAACATCATTCAAGAAGGTTGGGTCTGTACTGACTACTTCTCTGGAAAATTCAATGAAAACATGAACTCCATTTTCATTACCACAGCGAGTAATGGCACACTCGCCACAATATAGCTGTTGTTTATCTGTATCGAGCAAGTTTTTCAAAATGTCCCTTTGAATAATGTCAGGATAATGAATACATCTTGCATAAAGCTGGATGCCTTCCCGTAGGTTTCCAAATGCTTGCCTGTTTCTCTCTGCTGAAACTGTTTCAGTGCACAGCTGATTCAGATCCGGCTTTCAGTTCCTCGCATTGTAACACACTTACTCAAGAAAAAAATCTTCTTGTCCAAAAGTCTTTCATATGCAAACTCTGAACAATCTGGAAATTCACGCTGAAAATGCCGCTCGCAAACAGTTTGATTTTCTCCCAGGATGTAGTTTTGTTATGATCTGTTCTGTACTGGCTGTACATAATTTAATTCAGATGAGTCTCAGCGGTTAATGAATATTTCAAAAAGAATGTATCAATCTCTTTCTCCTTCACTGGCTCCCCATCCCCCAACGCATCCAATACAAAATTCTGTCTCTCTGCTACAAATCCCTGAACAACTGCGCTCCTGCCTATCTCTCCAACTTACTTCACCCCTACACACCTTCCCGCTCCCTCCGCTCTGTTTCTGACCCTCTCCGCCTCCACATCCCTCGCACCAAACTTAACACTTTCGGCCCCCGCTCCTTCTCCGTCTACGGTCCATCCACCTGGAACACTCTCCCACTCTCTCTCCGTCAGAAACACTCTCTCCTCCTTCCAGTCCGCCCTCAAAACTCACCTCTTTCAACAGTTTTAGCACTATATCACCACACTCCCCACCCCAAGCTGACCGTCGTAATGTATTCCACTGTTTGTGGTACGCAAGTCATTGTCTAAAGCGTGCGCATGCGTGCGTGAGTTGTGAGTGCGCACTTAGAGTTATAATTATTATAAGATAAGCACATTATAAATACCGTAATTATTATTATTATTTTTTATATGAATGTTAGCCCTCGCAACTTTTTGATAAAGTTCAGATATTGAATTAATAGAGTCCGATTTTTTTTTTTCAAATGTCCTACCGGCAGCACACGTGTTCGCAGACGGCGGTGAACAATTCAGTCCACAATATTCCACCTCCTTTGCGAGCTGAGGACAGATGCACAAAGCGTTTTTGTTTTTGAAGACGTATGCTACAATCTCACTGAAGATATTGAATTTTCCATCGGCTTGTTAAGCAATGCACTCTGGGCCTTTAGGGACTGCAGGATATTATCCCTCCTTAACGTGACAGTGTCTGAAGCGCAATGACTCTTTTTAAGAGTAATATAAACTGGTCAAAACCCACCCACACTTGACTGTCTTCCTCTATAAAAGGTAGCTTTCCATTGTATGGTGAAGCCATGCTCGTGCCGAACGTAGATGAACCGGCCTAGACACACATTCAATGGCATTTAATAACATGTCAGGAAACCTGCAACATGTTCTTGACTGGATGAAAGAAGTTAAGGCTTTAATGATAAGATGTACTAATACAGAGGGAATGCTAGGTCCTCGTGATTGCAGATTTAAAAACAAAAACAAGAACACAGGGTTGGTAACTTCAGGTTTCCACATCGAATGCCGGCCAAATAATTATTGGTCAACTGCTAAGATCATACACACTGAAAATCGGCGGCGTGAAACTCCCGCGGCACTAAACTCAGTAAACACTGGCCCTGTTTTAAATAGTAATGCCTAATGTAGAAACTGACTTGGCCGAGATCTTTTGTTCCAGCTAAATCTGTTGCAACATTTATCTATAAATGCGTACACAGTAACATGATAATCATACTTTGAATAAAATAACAATTTTTATTTACACAAATAAATATGATGTTTATAAAAAAATCGGACACCCGAACCGGCCCTTACCTACATTTTTGCGCCCTTGCCGTGTGTCAAACAATCCAAAGCTCGTCGAAATGAAGGACAAATGCACAAAGAAACTGTTCGGCATACTCTGTGTGAATTCATGAACACACAAGAATTCGTGAACACAAAAGAACGTGTTTTCATGAGAGAAAGTAAAAGAAAACGGACTACATAGTCATAGAACCAGTCCGCAGCGGCATCCTCATACGTAGATCAGAATCAACATGAAAAGTCCAACAAGAGAATCAAATTTAATGCAGCCTTGGGGGCTGATGAGGATGTATGTCTCTTACAGATGGAAGGGGTTTTGAATTGGGCTGCAGCGCGAAGATAGGACCACGCATGAAGTATCAGTTTACATTTGCTCTAGAGAGAGGGGACAAGAGGGGGCAAGTGTTATCTATCACCGCTGACAACTGGCATCCTGCCTCCCTAATTTTTAGGATGCACTTTGTTCATTGAGGACTAACTGTATGTGGTATATTGAAAACAGTATCTTTACCCATTTACAAATAAATCGGGTCAAAACTGCCATAATCTGGTTTTAACTGCCTGGAGTACTGACAAGTTTTTTTCAGGTAGGCAAGTCTGTGTAATCCGCATCCTGTAACCCACATCCTGTAACCCACATCCTATAACCCACATTCTGTAATCAGACCTGTTTAGCCCCTGGGTGCAGTCAGTGTACTTTCAACTGCCGAATTGTGTACTTTGGACCTCACATGTGTATTTATTCACAAGCCAGTGAGTTGTCAGTTTCTCCAAAATGTGTATTTTTGTGTATAAACGTGTACATGTATGTGTACCCCAAAGCAAAATTGTGTACTTTAATACGCCAAATGTGTATGGTAAACAGGTCTGTGTAATCCTCATCCTGTAACCCACATCCTGTAATCCGCATCCTGTAACCCGCCTTCTGTAATCCACATCCTGTAACCCGCATCCAGTAATCCGCATCCAGTAAAACCCACATCATGTAATCCACATCCTGTAACCCACATCCTGCAGCCCACTTTATGTAACCCACATCCTGTATCCGCATCCTGTAACCCACATCCTGTAACCCACATCCTGTATCCGCATCCTGTAACCCACATCCTGTATCCGCATCCTGTAACCCACATCCTGTAATCAACACACACACCCTCAACACACATCCTCCCCAATCAACACACTGACCATTGTCTCCATCTCCCTCCTCTTCACCTTCCTCATAATCGTCAAATTCTCCGTCATCCGAGTCCACATCTTCAGGGTCCGGATGCAGTGCCTGACATGCTGACATGGCTGAATACATGGGTTCCACTGACAAGTAGAAAAACAGAGTGAGATAATCAATAAATAAACAGCCTATATCTCCGACTTGCTCCATCTGTATACTCAATCTCGCACCCTCCACTCCTCTTCTGACACACATCAATTCTGCCTTCTCAGTTTCAGTGCAAGACAAATGGCGGTTGTGCCTTCTCCTATTTTGGCCCCGCCCCTGTAACAGCCCCCCTGCCCCCTGACCGTAACTGTTAAACATTCCGATTCCTTCAAATCATTTCTTAAAAACCACTTCAAAACTGCCTTTGTCTAGTCCATATCCCCAGCCATTGTACATGGTCATCATTACTATCGCGTGTGTGTGTGTGTGTGTGTGTGTGTGTGTGTGTGACCCAGCACTGTTAATGGAAAATTCACCATATTTGACAGACAAATTTTGAGAGGTACGGAAAAAATGGGAGGCTATCGATCTTCAAGATGGATAAATTTTGATAAAAAAATCAACTTAACCCTGTGTGCTTCAAGTACGTGATGGACTGTTGAGCACCTGGGATGGAATCATGGATACTGTCCATCCACATGCTGCACAATTTTAAATCTTACAACACAATTTATTGTCCATGAGATGGAAATTTTTTTCAGCTTTGACATTAAAACACACATAAGAACATATGTGACCCTCTCTCACAAAATCAGTCTTAACTCGCATTTTGGATGTTTTGTCATATACATTTCTGAAAACTACAATGCTTGCTGATTACTGTGATATATGACTGTATGCTGTAGTGCAAAAATTGTAGAAGTTGTTAGTGTTTAAAGTTGTTAAAGCCTCCGGCGGCCATTTTGAGAAAACAGCCTGGGAAGTTTCCGTGTGCAGCATAAGGGGCCAATGGCAGACTTTTAAAATCATTTAAAAACTATTTAATGGCATTTTTCATGATAAAGATTTTAACCATACGATACTTTGGTGTATGTAGAATACATTTCTGCAAAAAAGTGAAAATGACCCAAATTGACCCCCACCACATATTATTGCGTGTAATGCTGATCGGTTCCCTGCGAGTTAAGACTGGTTTCGTGAGAGAGGGTCACATATGAGAATAATAAACATACGGTCAAATATGATAACCACATTCATGCTCACACACGCACACGCTCAAACACACACACGCAAACACTGTCACCATGGACAATTATACACATACTTCACCGTGATGGTCAGTTAGATTGACACCTCGATTATCGCACAAAATGGACTCACGCCCCTCGTCTAGACAGAGCAGAGTTACTATGCTTAAAATATTGCCGGTCATATGGTGCAGCAGGTACATGGAGTTCTGCAATGGTATTGCAGACAGGCACAAATAGCTTTTTTGAAAAGATTCCTGGGAGCCAGGGGCATTCTATAGGACCTACCAGGGGCACTCTATAGGACCTACCAGGGGCACTCTATAGGACCTACCAGGGGCACTCTATAGGACCTACCAGGGGCACTCTATAGGACCTACCAGGGGCATTCTATAGGACCTACCAGGGGCATTCTATAGGACCTACCAGGGGCACTCTATAGGACCTACCAGGGGCATTCTATAGGACCTACCAGGGGCACTCTATAGGACCTACCAGGGGCATTCTATAGTGCAGGTGAGAACTATCTGATGTGGTGATGGAAATGGTTTTTCTGTGAACAGAAACGAAATGTCACTGAGCTGACTTTTTGGTCTGCCTATAATCTTACTGGCTGTGTTCACAACTGTAGTCAATGTACTCGTGTTCTTTGCACTCAGGTTACTAAACCACACTGTAATGTTGAATGATAACAACTCTAGTCAATGTACTCTTGTTCTTTGCACTCAGGTTACCAAACCACACTGTGATGTTGAATGATAACAACTCTAGTCAATGTACTCTTGTTCTTTGCACTCAGGTTACCAAACCACACTGTGATGTTGAATGATAACAAGTCTAGTCAATGTACTCTTGTTCTTTGCACTCAGGTTACCAAACCACACTGTGATGTTGAATGATAACAACTCTAGTCAATGTACTCTTGTTCTTTGCACTCAGGTTACCAAACCACACTGTGATGTTGAATGATAACAACTCTAGTCAATGTACTCTTGTTCTTTGCACTCAGGTTACCAAACCACACTGTGATGTTGAATGATAACAACTCTAGTCAATGTACTCTTGTTCTTTGCACTCAGGTTACCAAACCACACTGTGATGTTGAATGATAACAAACTTTGCATGAGACTTTTATACGCATTTTCGAAATCAGTGTTTTGATTAAAACTGAGTTTATTGTCTATCTGCATGCCAAGATATTTAAAGCACTCCACAACTTCAATAGGCTGGCCACTGACGATGACTGATTGGAATTTATCAGGTGGTGTGGAATCATCCATGATCAACTCTCTTGTTTTACCGCCATTCATATGTAATGCACTGGACGTGCACCAGTCTAGAAAGGCGAGAACATGATCAAAATATATCTGTTCACATTAGGAAAGCTGCCAAAGCCACGTCATCTGCATACTTGTACAAACTCTCTTGGCTTGACTTCGCGAACGAAGATTTTATAGGAGTTGCCCACGACGTCTGCAGGCTTGTTCGTGGCTGCGGAGGCCAATCCGAGACAGGCAGGTTCGACCGCAGTGGCTGCAGGGGAAGGTATGGCCAGGGTTCTGAGCTGCGGCATCTCTGTTTTTTCTCCTGAGCCGCTTGTCTTTAAGGCTAGCTCTGTGAGAGTCCTCAAAGGAGACAGCTGCCTTGTAAATGGTGGAGCGCCAGGTGTCACGGTCCGCAGCAAGCGAAGACCACTGGTGGTGGTCGATTTGGCAGGCACTAAGTGACTTCTTGAGACAGTCTTTGTATCTCTTCTTTGGTGCCCCTCTGTCACGGTGTCCAGTAGCAAGCTCGCCGAACAGGGTGATCTTTGGTAGGCGATGATCCTCCATCCTGGAGACATGCCCCGCCCAGCGGAGCTGTGTCCGCAGCAGCAAAGCCTCGATGCTCACAGTTTCAGCCTGTTCAAGGACCTCGACGTTGGTGACATAGTCACTCCAGTGAATGCCCAGCATGGTACGCAGGCAGCGCTGGTGGAAGCGTTCGAAGAGTCGTAGTTGGCTGCGGTAGAGGGCCCAGGACTCGGAACCATACAGCAGGGTGGTGAGGACCACAGCTCTGTACACGCTGATCTTGGTGCCTGTTTTCAGCTGTTGATTGTGCCACACCCGCTTGAAAAGTCGCCCGAAAGCGCTGTTCGCTTTTGCCAGCCTGCTGTCAAGCTCCTTGTCCAGCTTGGCGTCCGACGTGATAATGCAGCCAAGGTAAGTAAACTGGTGCACTGACCTTAGTTCATACTCGCCAATGGTGATGTGAGGAGGGCGATACACTGTCTTGGGTGCCGGCTGATGGAGGACCTCTGTCTTTTTCAGACTGACCTCGAGTCCAAAGAGCTGGGCAGCATCTGCGAAGCAAGACGTGATGCGCTGCAGGGCTCTCTCTGTGTGTGCAACGAGGGCAGCATCATCAGCAAAAAGCAGCTCACGAATCTGTTGGTCTAGGGTTTTTGTGTGGGCCTGCAGTCGTCTGAGGTTGAACAGGCTGCCATCGAGACGATACCTGATGTACACTGCATCGTCATCATCGAGGTCCACTGTGGCCTGCTTCAACATCATGCTAAAAAAGATGGTGAAGAGGGTCGGTGCCAGCACGCAGCCCTGCTTTACGCCGTTGAGAATAGGGAATGGTTCTGAGAGGTCATTGTTGAGTCTGACCTGGCCTTGCTGGTCCTCGTGTAGCTGGACAATCATGTTGAGGAACTTTGGGGGACAGCCAAGTCGCTCCAGGATCTGCCACATGCCTTGCCTGCTCACAGTGTCGAACGCTTTTGTTAGGTCGACAAATGTTACGTACAGCCCTTTGTTCTGCTCGCGGCACTTCTCCTGTAGCTGTCTCAGCACAAAGACCATATCGGTGGTGCTCCTGTTTGCTCTGAAGCCACACTGGCCCTCTGGGAGTTGGTCTTCAGCGATGGCAGGTACCAGCCGATTCAGGAGCAGCCTTGCAAGGATTTTCCCAGCAATGGACAGCAGGGTAATTCCCCGATAGTTGGAACAGTCGGACTTCTCGCCTTTGTTCTTGTACAGGGTGATAACGACTGCATCACGGAGATCTTTTGGTAGTGTTCCTTTATCCCAGCAGCAGAGAAAGAGGTCATGGAGCTTGTTGTGCAGTGCTGTGCCTCCATGTTTCCAGATCTCTGGCGGTATTCCATCAATGCCTGCTGCTTTGCCACTCTTGAGCTGGTGGATGGCTGTGAGGGTCTCTTCAGCGGTGGGCGGTTCGTCCAATTCAACCTTTACTGGGAGGTGTGGGATTTGTATGACGACTGCTTCTTGAACAGTGCGCTCAGCGCTGAAGAGGCTCTGAAAGTATTCCGACCAGCGGTTCAAGATGGAGGTATTATCTGTGAGGAGTGCCTGGCCATTCGCGCTTCGCAGGGGACTTTGTACCAGGTGCCTGGGGCAATACACTGCTTTCAGTGCTTCGTAGAAGCCCCTGTAGTCACCATTGTCAGCGCAAAGCTGGGTCCTCTGTGCAAGTCTGGTCCACCACTCATTCTGGAGATCTCTGAGCTTGCGCTGGAGACTGCTGCAGACGAGGCGGAAGGCAGACTTCTTCACAGGGCAGGAAGGCTGGGCTAGGTGGGCCTGATGGGCGGCTCTTTTTTTTTGCTAGGTGTTCCTGGATCTCTACATCGTTTTCGTCAAACCAGTCTTTGTTCTTCTTTCTGGCGAAACCCAAGACTTCTGCAGAGGATTTTGCAATAGCAGTTTTCAGTTGTTCCCAAAGTGTTTCAGGGGAGGAGTCTACTGGGTCCGCTGTGTCTTTGAGCCTGCGCTGTAAATCTGTCTGAAAGGCAGCTTTCACATCGTCACGCTGAAGGCTGGCAACATCAAGCTTTTTCTTGGGGGGCCCCCATTTCTTGGGTTTTGGCTTGAAGTGGAGCCTGAGTTTGCAGCGGACAAGGCGGTGGTCAGTGTGGCACTCTGCGCTGGGCATCACTCTGGTGAGGAGGACGTCACTGCGGTCCCTCTGACGCACTAGGACATAGTCGATAAGGTGCCAGTGTTTGGAGCGAGGATGCATCCAGGTGGTCTTTCGACTGTCCTTTTGCTGAAAAGTAGTGTTGGTGATGACCAGTTGCTGCTCCGCACAGAACTCCAACAGTAGGCGGCCATTGTCATTGCAGTTCCCCACGCCATGCTTGCCGAGGACTCCTTTCCAGGCTTCAGAGTCCTGGCCCACTCTGGCGTTGAAGTCGCCAAGGATGATGACTTTGTCGTCTGCAGGGGTACTCTGTAGGAGGCTGTGCAAGTCAGTGTAAAACTTGTCCTTTTCAGCAGGCTCTGCCAGGAGGTTTGGGGAGTACACACTGAGAAGGGCGACGTGTTGCTGGTGTCTCAGTGGGAGGCGCATGGACATGATGCGGTCTGAGTGGCCCGTTGGTAGGTTTTCCAGCTTAGTCGCAATGGATGTCTTGACCATGAAACCCACGCCTGAGAGCCGTCTTTCTGACGCAGGCCTGCCTGACCAGTAGAGGGTGTACCCAGCACCAAGTTCTTGGAGGCTGCCTTCGTCCGGAAGGCGTACTTCGCTGAGCGCGGCGATGTCGATGTTTAACCTCCGCAATTCATGGGCAATGAGGGCGGAGCGACGTTCAGGGCGTCCGCTGTCTGCTTTGTCGAGCATGGTTCGGACGTTCCAGCATGCTACGTTGAGTCCGGTCGTGGTCGTCATGAGAGTGGATCCGTTATTCTTTCTTGTTTTTTGACCGCAGGAGAAGATGCCCGTTGACCGCGGCTAGCCAACTGGGGTTGCGAGGGGACGAGCTTTGGTTAGGCCACCTTTTCTAGGCCCCTCTCCGTGTGGAGCAAGCAGTGCTGTCCCTAGAGAAGGCTGCTTGGTCGTTCAGGGTGTGCCGAGTGATGTTGTCATCCCCAGGTCAACATCAGGCGACCAATATCCTGAACCGCCTGCATGCAGGTTTGAGACTGCGGCTTCCAGTGACATCTTTCACCTGCCGTTTCACCCCTCGCCCGTCGCTACAGGACTTGGAATGGTCAGTGTCATGGTCCGTGGACGTTTTCTAAAGCCTGCGCGGTGGAGCTTTTTGGTGGAGTGCAGTGTGCGCAGTACTGGCCCCACCCTTTAAACCCTTGGTTCATCTGCCATGGCCTAGCAAGCTGGGACGATGGCATCGAGGTCCTCGGGTCGTAGGTTTTATATCAGACTGTCCTTGTCCTAGTCTCTGGCTCAAAAGCCTTCCCCGAAAACAAACAAACTACAAAACAAACTACAACAGCATTATCGACCTTCATTTCATTTTCAGTGTCAATATAATATAACAATGGTGATAACACACTGCCCTGAGAGCACCTGTGTATAACCTTTCATTTCATCAGTGTAAAGAGAAAATAACAATGGTGATAGCACACTGCCCTGATAGCACCTGTGTATAACCTTTCATTTCATCAGTGTAAATAGAAAATAACAATGGTGATAGCACACTGCCCTGTGTTTAAGACAAGTTCACTAGAAAAGAAGCACTTCATGAGAACTGTCTGAGGGCGATCTGACAAGAAATCTTTGATTCAGAGGATGAGACCAACATTCACAGGTCTCTGTCAATGAAAACACCAAGGTTTTTGACACTGTCAGAGAAAGTGATATGTGACTGGGAAGATAGGACAACTGCTAAGGACGCACACCAGCTGTGATAAGCATGGAGTCTGTTTTACCATCATTTAGCTGGAATTTATTTCTAATCATCCACTTTGTAACTTCTGTCAGACAGTTTTCTATGTTGGAAATTAAACGACCAGCTTCAGGAACGGAACCAGAATCGTGCAACTGTGTGTCATCAGCGAACATATGATGTCTAACAGAGTACTTTGAAAAAATAGTAGCTAATGGCTGCATATACAGAATGAAGAAAATCGGCCCGAAAATGCCAAACTTCAGGCACAGGACGCTATTGTTGTAAAGCCAGGGGAAGCTATCTGCCACAGAGTACTACATGGATTCCCTCCCTTTGAATGAGACTAGTGATTTCTAGATTATTAGTTTTTTTATGAACAAATTGGGTTGACCACATTACAGTGAACACACAATTATTGTTTTGGCTTATGGTGGATCCATCTCTAACAACTGGTACGAGGTCTTTAGGTGACACCTCCAAAATGCAGCCTTATGGTGGATCCATCTCCAACAACTGGTATGAGGTCTTTAGGTGACACCTCCAAAATGCAGCCTTATGGTGGATCCATCTCTAACTGGTACAAGGTCTTTAGGTGACGCCTCCAAAATGCAACCTTATGGTGGATCCATCTCTAACTGGTACGAGGTCTTTAGGTGACACCACCACAATGCAGCCCTATGGTGGATCCATCTCTAACTGGTACGAGGTCTTTCGGTGACACCTCCAAAATGCAGCCCTATGGTGGATCCATCTCTAACTGGTACGAGGTCTTTCGGTGACACCTCCAAAATGCAGCCTTGGGCTTAAAAGGGTTAATGTGCTACTGCTAAACTGAAACAGGCCTGTGAGTGTGAAGGAAAGAACACACAAAAAGCAAAAAGTCCTCTGGCTGACAATAAGCCAAATGTCCTCTGGCTGCCAATAAGCAGAACAGCCTCTGGCTGATGACAGCCTTTGCTGGCCTGTATACAGGGACTCTTTGTTCACTCGGTGTCAACATGGAGCCACAGACCTGGTGGAATTAGATCTGACTTCGCAATATTCTGATGAACATAATACTGAGGACAACCTGTATTTCAGATGAGTCTGATTCCTGTCACTTTGGATTCACTGTCAAAACTTACATGCTGCTTTATCTGAAGGGGTGAATCTGATTCCTGTCACTTGGGATTCACTGTCAAAACTTACATGCTGCTTTATCTGAAGGGATGAATCTGATTTCTGTTACTTGGGATTCACCGTCATCTTCCTCATCACTCGAGTTGTCTGCTTTATCACCTTCTGCTCCTGTTACAGGGAAAATAAATATGGAGTCAAAAGAAGATACTGCTGAATGCAAAAATTTAATTTCTTATGAATGCCTTTGGTATGGAACGCACACACACACACATGCATGCACACACACATGAGCACACACACACGAACATTTTTGATGAATATATATATGCTAACCTGGCAATTTGCCATCTATCATGAGGTACAGGCACTCGTGTGGAAATGCTGACAGGTCTCGTGATATGGCATGGAGGCTGATGCCAGGGTAAAGCAGAGAAAACCCAAGTCCGTCGCTTTCTTTCTGCCACGCCACTGAGCTTAAAACAAACATCAAAATGTCAAAATGAAGTTCACGGTGGAATGCATGTTCGGTGACAGCTGAAAACACTAGCCCTTCTGAAAAAGACATGTTTCAATAAATATTTCATCAATATAATCATGGGTATGTGTTTTATTTGTATTCATCAGGTCTCACCAGTGTTGACAAATGTGACAGACCTCTCTGAAATGAAAAGTGTTCCGTTGCCTAAGTCTTTTCCGTCAATATCCACGGTAGTGTTCGCTTGCTGATGTCGAACTCCTTCTGTTGGTGGTGGAAAATTATTCAGGAAAACCATTTTATGCGTTCACGCAACCTGTCAATTTGTCTGCAAGTATGTGTCCTAGTTGAAAATTTAACTTCTTTGTGCAGCGTGTTCCTCACGTTTGGACTGACCGGAAGTATTGAAAATGCGCGAAAATGTGAAGTCGGTACTGGTGCCCATTACAGAAATATTATTTTCGTTACCATGCAAACCTCTATCGGGTAATCAAAATTAATATCTTGCGAATGATGCAGGAATACTGAATATGGAAACGTTCGCTTTTTAATTTAGTGAAAATTAGAATAGATGTTTTACGTCATCAAAATATGTGTTATACAGACACTACTAATATTTTTGACCTAGTTTTGAAACTGACCAATTAGATCGGAGAAAAACAAACCGGAAGTTTTCTAAAATTACCTGCGATCATCTGTACCGACCTTCTTGTGGCACGTCAGAGACCATTTGTGCAAGAAAAAATGACGTTATTTTTTCATTGAAATGTATTCCAGTCTGTCGAATGTGATAATGAAAAAGTGCAGCAATTCTTGAGAAATGCATGCAATCCTTGCATAGCGTGTCTTTTGGGATCGCCGTCTGCTTCATGCCGCCACGAGCACAATGCAAGCAGACGATAATAGGTAGAGAGGTCGATTGGCTGATCGGCGTCAGTGACGAGGATGGTCGGTGATGAAAGCCGCTGAAGCGTGATATTGAAGCAGAGGGCAATCATCGGTTCTTTTCCGTGAAGAACATTGTTCCATACATGAGATATGTAAGTATTTATTGACATGTCTATTTTAGATGTTATTCGTGAGTTTGGTCTAAAATTCATAACGGTAACAGAATGTGTGTGTTGCGTTCGATGTGTTTATATAATATTTAAAAAAAGAAAGATGTAAATTGTATTTTAAAGGCTGTTTTGAAATGTTATTATTTTAAGAATCATTTATTGATTATCTTGTTCCTGTGATAGGCATCATGAACGTGACTGATGGTGCTAGCAAACTATGAATATAGAAATTTGGTTTGAATTATCAGATCTTTAGAAAGTGCCACAGTGTGAGGTGTAGGTTAACTTGATCAATGATTCAATGTGATTGTGTCGCAGACAATGAAGAGTTGGATTAACAGCCTTGCCCATTTGTGTACATGCAGATTCTGCCACTGTATTTGTTAATAATAATATGTTTGAACTAAGGAAGTACTCTGCATTGTGACGTTAGATCATTTAAGTGAAAAAGTGGTTTTAACTTTTGAGGAATAATTTTCAGTGGAACATGAGTGTTGTCAATTCTCTCTGTATTGTTAATTAACTGATGGTGATAGTGAGGCCATGGAGTCCAAGACTGGAGGCAGACAAGAACACATGGTTCTTGGCTATGTGTCATCTGCTACGCGAAGCAGAGGCGAGTAGTGAGCCACGGGCACATTTCTGAAAGATTAAAGCATTTATACCATTTAGTCATGGTCTGGCAACTTAACTGTGACTTATCAAAAAATACGTAATGGCATTTTTGTGTCAGGGGATGAGTGTTATCAGACCCTGTGCAGAATAGCACAACAAACAGGAAAACCTAACCTATGTGACAGTTAAGAAATGGGGTGGGGTAGGGGGGGGGGGTGGGTGTAAAAACTAAAAAAACTAAAGGCTGGTATACCAAAGCATTTTGAAAGATATTCATAGAAATTAGAATACTTTAAAATGTTAAAATCGGACAAGAAATGTGAAGTTGTGTTATTTTGAAATTCGTCTTTGTTTTTTACCGCAAGCCGATTTTTGCTGGAGAGGCATTTTTGGCTGACTGGCATTCAGAAACTACTATTACCATCACACCTCCAAAACTTTGAGCTTATACTGATCAATACTTTAAACAAAATCCCAGATTTTGAGCCAATTTAGAATAGATCTGAAGAAATTGTGGATTGTCAAAGTTTGCTTGCCAATTCGCAAAAAATAGCCTTTGACGTGGCAATTTTTCTCAAAACTCTTTTCTTTGTATGTCTGAAACTATTTGAGTTAGACACTTCCTGTTTTTTTTTGTTTTTTTTTGTTCTTCTTATTTTGCTTAAACTTTAAAAATACCTTCTTTTCTTGATACATATTTGCAAGGGAATTTTGTAGTTTTAGGGGCTGCCTGTACCTACACATACACAAAAACACACACTTTTGTCAAGTGATATATTATCCCTAAAGGGATAATTAGCGCACAACTCCCACTACTCCCAGTCATTAATTAATTAAACAAGAAAGGCAAAGCCCTTATGGCTCACATGTACTGATAAGTGATATGACCGATATGTGTGACCTTTGTGACAATAAGGGCTGGCTCCTGCACCACCAGTTAAATGCATGTTTTCTCTAAATCAAAATGTAAGCATTTTCCACACATCTGTCAACCACGCGTGGCCCTTGACCTTTGTGATGGATTGACTAAATTAGTATGCATAGAAATGTCTTGCCATCAGCAAACTTGATGCCAGATTTCATGGCTAGCCATGTCTGGTCTCGACTGAAAGTCATGTAATTAGCAAGCGTTCTTGTGTTGCTGGGGAACCAACTGGCCTACTACTACATGTTTTGATTGAGATGTGACTGATCCCCGGGAAAGGCATAGCCTTATACCATAAGTGTACCTGAATGGATGATGTTTGTATGCCAGCACAGTACTCGGCAGTGGTCATAGAAAAAACTACTCACAACTACAGGCTGGCACTTTTGTTACTAATAACATATTCTGTTACTAATAACACCTTCAGTGGCACAGCAAGGAAGAAGAAGAAGGTGAGCGACAGACCTGCTGCACAAAAAAATCAGGGGGTGGGTGGGGGGGGGGGGGGTAGAAGGTGAGCGACAGTCCTACACAAAAAGGGGGGGGGGGGGGGGGGGGGGGCTCCTCTTTTTCAGCTTGAAGGGTCTAAAGGGGTTGGAATGGCAGTCTTGTTCAAGACACAGGGCAGGAGAAATTACAAATTCTAGCTGAATCAGAGAATTTGTAATTGCTGATTTTTGGCCCACGTGCAATAGCAAAAGTGTGTCTATGTAATGGGCCATCTGTTGTCTCTCCGTCATCTGTCGTCCATGGTAAACTTTAACATTGGCTTTTGCTCGGAGACTATTTAAGTCTTAGACTTAAAACTTGGCCCAAGTGTACCAAAACCTTTCTAAACATTTCAGTGACCTCTCTCAAAGGTCAAGGTCACATGGGGTCCAGAAAAATAGCCATATTTTGACAAAAATTGTTTCTCCTCAAATACTGTTTTCAACTTCAAACCCAATCTTGGGAAATTATGGTACTGAGATACCTGATGTAAGACCTTTCAGTGCATACTAATTTGGATGACCCCTCTGAAAGTTCAAGGGTCACAGGAGGTCTGCAAATGTGTGAAAAGTGCTGTTTATGTGATAGAATTGTTGTTTTTGGCTCACATGCGAAGCAAAAGTGAGTATGTATTGGGCCAGTGGTCATACGTCCGTCGTCTGTCATCCGTCTGCTGTAGGCCATGGGAAACTTTAACGTTGGCATTTTCTTGGAAACTATTCAGGCCACAGTCTTCAAACTTGGCCCAAGGACACTTTGTGGCGAGACTTTTCTAAACATACCAATTTGAGTGACCTCTCACAAAAGTAAAGGTCACAGGAGATCTTTCAGTTGAGTTGACAGATTGATTTTCACTACTCTCACATGGGCTTTATCCCTGTCACTAGGCCACATGTCATTCCTACATACTTTGAGTTGACAGATTGATTTTCACTACTCTGAATCTGACGTGGGCTTTAACCCTGTCACTGCCAAGAAAAGGTGAACACAATCCAATTGCAAGAGACATAAATCTTAATGAATCCCTGCGGTTATGGCAATCTGTAAATGTTAATGAACTCCTGTGGTTATGGCAATCTGTAAATGTTAATGGACCCCTGCGGTTATGACAATCTGTAAATGTTAATAAACCCCTGCAGTTATTACAATCTGTAAATGTTAATGAACCCATGCGGGTTGTGACAATCTTTAAATGTTAATGAACCCCTGCGGTTATGACACTCTGTAAATGTTAATGAACCCCTGCGGTTGTGACACTTTGTAAATGTTAATGAACCTCTGCGGTTGTGGCAATCTGTAAATGTTAATAAACCCCTGTGGTTGTGGCAATCTGTAAATGTTAATGAACCCCTGCAGTTGTGGCAATCTGTAAATGTTAATGAACCCCTGCAGTTATGGCAATCTGTAAATGTTAATGAACCCCTGTGGTTATGGCAATCTGTAAATGTTAATGAACCCCTGCGGTTATGGCAATCTGTGTCTCATGCTGACACCACTTTTTACATGGTTCACGCTAGGATTTTTCAAACCAGTCCCCCCATCTTCCACCCCTCCTGTTTCTTTTCCAGTTCAGATCAAGACCGGTCCCCAGGAAACGCTTTGCGGTAAACAAGGATTTTTTTTTCACTGGCAGAACTCTAAGCAGTGCAGCCAACATAAAACCAGTCCCTGGGACTGGCTGCTTTGAAATTTCCGGTATTCTTTGTTTGCAAACGGTAAAATATCGGTAATTACCGGTTATCACGAACCCTGTTTGATGGATGGGACTCTTTGGTGTTACATTCAGGAGGTTGCCCTGTAAACCTCTCAATTTCAAACCCATTTAGGAGCTTTATGAGTGACTTCAGTAAGTTCCCTATGGTTCCAGCCCTTCACTACATGCAAAGCGTACCCCAATCAAGCTCTCAAAAACACTAATTATTTCCTTTAAAAAAACACAGGTACAGATTCATATTTGTGTGTTTTGACAGAACAGCGCAGGGCTCCTGTTTTCACGACAGCTGGAAGGGTCTGTAGACACCCAGGTGTCAATTTTAGAGTATACACAGACCCACGTAATAAAGGGTACAAAATTTGATGTAAGAAAACTGCATCATTTCTATCTTCTTTAAATATGTGTTTACAGAGCATCTTGCAAAAGACGCAGTCATTTAACATGACAAACCAAACTAAACCGCAGGGGAAAGAAAACTACACATCCAAACCTCCTCCCAACAAACACAATGAATGGCAAAAAGGTGCTAAAATAATCTACCATTGCAGCAAGGGCAATGGAACGTGGCCAGTTCATAGAGACGTCATAATGTGTTTACACAAGGTCTTCAAAGACACAGTTCTTTCATAGGACGAACCAATCTGAGCCATAAGAGAAAGAAAACTGCACATCCCACCCTCTCCCAACAATGCAATCAATGGCAAAACAATGCCAGAATAATCTACAATCAGGAACAGACCCAAAAATCGTCGTGAACGACAGAACAATTCCAGAATAATCTACAAACAGGAACCAACCCAAAAACCGTCATGAACTGCAAAACAATGCCAGAATAATTTACAATCAAGAACCAACCCAAAAACCATCGTGAACGGCAAAACAATGCCAGAATAATCTACAATCAAGAACCAACAAAAAAACCGTCGTGAATGGCAAAACAATGCCAGAATAATCAAACAATCAAGAACCATCCAAAAACCAGTCGTGAACGGCAAAACAATGCCACAATAATCTGCAATCAAGAACCAACCAAAAAACCGTTGTGAACGGCAAAACAACGCCAGAATAATCTACAATCAAGAACCAACCAAAAAAATCATTGTGAACGGCAAAAAAACGCCCGAATAATCTACATCAAGAACCAAGCAAAAAACCGTCGTGAAGGGCAAAACAACGCGTGAATAGTCTACAATCAAGAACCAAGCAAAAAAACGTCGTGAACGGCAAAACAACGCCCGATTAATCTACAATCAAGAACCAACGAAAAAAACGTCGTGAACGGCAAAATAATGCCAGAATAATCTACAATCAAGAACCAAGCAAAAAACTGTCGTGAATGGCAAAACAATGCCCAAATAATCTACAATCAAGAGCCAACCCCAAAACCGTAGTGAACGGCAAAACAACGCCCAAATAATCAACAATCAAGAGACAAACAAAAATACGTCGTGAACGGCAAAACAATGCCAGAATAATCTACAATCAAGAACCAACCAAAAACTGTCGTGAATAATGCTAGAATAATCTACAATCAAGAACCAACCCAAAAACCGTCGTGAATGGCAAAACAATGCCAGAATAATCTACAATCAAGAACCAACCGAAAAACCGCCATGAACGGCAAAACAATGTCAGAATAATCTACAATCAAGAACCAACCAAAAAACCATCGTGAACGGCAAAACAACACCAGAATAATCTACAATCAAGAACCAACCCAAAAACCGTTGTGAATGGCAAAACACGCCCAAATAATCTACAATCAAGAACCAACCAAAAAAACGTCGTGAACGGCAAAACAATGCCAGAAAAATCTACAGTGAGGAACCAACCAAAAAAAAACACATTGTGAACGCAAAACAATGCCAGAATAATCTACAATCGAGAAACCAACCAAAAAACCGTCATGAATGGCAAAACAATTCCAGAATAATCTACAATCAAGAACCAACCAAAAACCGTCGTGAACGGCAAAACAATGCCAGAATAATCTACAATCAACAACCACCCAAAAAACCATCGTCAACGGCAGAACAATGCCAGAATAATCTACAATCAAGAACCAACCAAAAAATCATCGTGAACGGCAAAACAATGCCCAAATAATCTACAATCAAGAACCAACCAAAAAACCGTCGTGAACGGCAAAATAATGCCACAATAATCTACAATCAAGAACCAACCCAAAACCCGTCGTGAACAGCAAAACAATGACCGAATAATCTACAATCAAGAACCAACCATAAAACCGTCGTGAACGGCAAAACAATGCCAGAATTATCTACAATCAAGAACCAACCCAAAAACCGCCGTGAATGGCAAAACAACGCCAGAAGAATCTTCAATCAAGAACCAACTCAAAAAAACGTCGTGAATGGCAAAACAATGCCAGAATAATCTACAATCAAGAACCAACCAAAAACCGCAGTGAACGTCAAAACAATGCCAGAATAATCTACAATCAAGAACCAACCAAAACACCGTCGTGAACTGCAAAACAATGCCAGAATAATCTACAATCAAGAACCAACCAAAAAACCGTTGTCAACGGCAAAACAATGCCAGAATAATCTACAATCAAGAACCAACCAAAAACCGCAGTGATAGTGAAAACAATGCTAGAATAATCTACAATCAAGAACCAACCAAAACACTGTTGTGAACGGCAAAACAATGCCAGAATAATTTACAATCAAGAACCAAACAAAACACAGTCGTGAACGTCAAAACAATGCAAGAACCAACAAAAAAACCATCGTGAACGGCAAAACAATGCCAGAATAATCTACAATCAAGAACCAACCCAAAACACTGTCGTGAATGGCAAAACAATGCCAGAATAATCTACAATCAAGAACCAACGATACCGTCGTGAACGGCAAAACAATGCCAGAATAATCTACAATCAAGAACCAAACAAAAAACCATCGTGAACGGCAAAACAATGCCAGAATAATCTACAATCAAGAACCAAGCAAAAAGCCATCGTGAATGGCAAAACAATGACAGAAGAATCTTCAATCAAGAACCAACTCAAAAAAACGCCGTGAATGGCAAAACAATGCCAGAATAATCCACCATCAAGAACCAACCAAAAACCGCAGTGAAAGTCAAAACAATGCCAGAATAATCTACAATCAAGAACCAACCAAAAAACCGTCGTGAACGGCAAAACAATGAGAGAATAATCTACAATCAAGAACCAACCCAAAAACCGCAGTAAAAGTCAAAACAATGGCAGAATAATATACAATCAAGAACCAACCAAAACACCGTCGTGATCGGCAAAACAATGCCAGAATAATCTACAATCAAGAACCAACCCAAAAAACCGCAGTGAACGGCAAAACAATGCCAGAATAATCTACAATCAAGAACCAACCAAAAAAACGTCGTGAACGGCAAAACAATGCCAGAATAATCTACAATCAAAAACCAACCCAAAAACCATCGTGAACAGCAAAACAACGCCCGAATAATCTACAATAAAAAACCAACCCAAAAAACGTCGTTAACATCAAAACAATGCCAGAATAATCTACAATCGAGAACCAACCAAAACACCGTCGTGAACGGCAAAACAATCCTAGAATAATCTACAATCAATAACCAACCAAAACACCGTTGTGAACGGCAAAACAATGCCAGAATAATCTACAATGAAGAACCAACCCAAAAACCGTCGTGAAGGGCAAAACAACGCCCGAATAATCTACAATCAAGAACCAACTCAAAAACTGTAGTGAACGGCAAAACAAAGCCCGAATAATCTACAATCAAGAACCAACCCAAAAACTCTCGTGAACGGCAAAACAAAGCCCGAATAATCTACAATCAAGAACCAACCAAAAAACCGTTGTGAACGGCAAAACAATGCCAGAATAATCTACAATCAAGAACCAACCAAACACCAGTCGTGAACGGCAAAACAATGCCAGAATAATCTACAATCAAGAACCAACCACAAAGAAACGAGTGACGAAAACCAAATTTAGACCTGTGTCAAGCAACTTTGTGTATAAGTCCAATCTCGAACCCAGCTGAAATTAACATGTCTTTTGGTGTGCGATGCTGAGCAGCATTTCCTACGACTTGACATGGCTCAAAAGTCAACGCAAAATGATGCCATATCCCAAAGTAGTATGAATGGCTGACATCACAGCAAATAATGTGTTCAACATGCAGTGCGCACTTTGTGGTAATATACCAACACCACTCATAAATTAACAGGTTGACCGTCCAGTTATACTCACGCAGACCCCAGTGTCATTCAAATCTGAACGTAGCCACAGCTAAACGAGCCAACTCTTCACTAAAAACAGAACAACTGACACTGTTACCCCTTATCATTCGCAATACACCAGTGTGTGAAATAAGTTTGACTACAATAGTTCAAGGGTAGTGCCAGAATAGCTTGGCGCCTCTAGGCGCCAAGCTATTCTGGCACCCCTCTCTTGGCTTGACTTCGCGAACGAAGATTTTATAGGAGTTGCCCACGACGTCTGCAGGCTTGTTCGTGGCTGCGGAGGCCAATCCGGGACAGGCAGGTTCGACCGCAGTGGCTGCAGGGGGAGGTATGGCCAGGGTTCTGAGTTGCGGCATCTCTGTTTTTTCTCCTGAGCCGCTTGTCCTTAAGGCTAGCTCTGCGAGAGTCCTCAAAGGAGACAGCTGCCTTGTAAATGGTGGAGCGCCAGGTGTCGGTCCACAGCAAGCAAAGACCACTGGTGGTGGTCGATTTGGCAGGCACTAAGTGACTTCTTGAGACAGTCTTTGTATCTCTTCTTTGGTGCCCCTCTGTCACGGTGTCCAGTAGCAAGCTCGCCGAACAGGGTGATCTTTGGTAGGCGATGATCCTCCATCCTGGAGACATGCCCCGCCCAGCGGAGCTGTGTCCGCAGCAGCAAAGCCTCGATGCTCACAGTTTCAGCCTGTTCAAGGACCTCGACGTTGGTGACATAGTCACTCCAGTGAATGCCCAGGATGGTGCGCAGGCAGCGCTGGTGGAAGCGTTCGAGGAGTCGTAGTTGGCTGCGGTAGAGGGCCCAGGACTCGGAACCATACAGCAGGGTGGTGAGGACCACAGCTCTGTACACGCTGATCTTGGTGCCTGTTTTCAGCTGTTGATTGTGCCACACCCACTCAAAAAGTCGCCCGAAAGCGCTGTTCGCTTTTGACAGCCTGCTGTCAAGCTCCTTGTCCAGCTTGGCGTCCGACGTGATAATGCAGCCAAGGTAAGTAAACTGGTGCACTGACTTTAGTTCAGACTCGCCAATAGTGATGTGAGGAGGGTGATACACTGTCTTGGGTGCCGGCTGATGGAGGACCTCTGTCTTTTTCAGACTGACCTCGAGTCCAAAGAGCTGGGCAGCATCTGCGAAGCAGGACGTGATGCGCTGCAGGGCTCTCTCTGTGTGTGCAACGAGGGCAGCGTCATCAGCAAAAAGCAGCTCATGAATTAGTTGGTCTAGGGTTTTCGTGTGGAACTGCAGTCGTCTGAGGTTGAACAGGCTGCCATCGAGACGATACCTGATGTACACTGCATCGTCATCATCGAGGTCCACTGTGGCCTGCTTCAACATCATGCTAAAAAAGATGGTGAAGAGGGTCGGTGCCAGCACGCAGCCCTGCTTTACGCCGTTGAGAATAGGGAATGGTTTTGAGAGGTCATTGTTGAGTCTGACCTGGCCTTGCGGGTCCTCGTGTAGCTGGACAATCATGCTGAGGAACTTTGGGGGACAGCCAAGTCGCTCCAGGATCTGCCACATGCCTTGCCTGCTCACAGTGTTGAACACTTTTGTTAGGTTGACAAACGTTACGTACAGCCCTTTGTTCTGCTCGCGGCACTTCTCCTGAAGCTGTCTCAGCACAAAGACCATATCGGTGGTGCTCCTGTTTGCTCTGAAGCCACACTGGCCCTCTGGGAGGTGGTCTTCAGCGATGGCAGGTACCAGCCGATTCAGGTGCAGCCTTGCAAGAATTTTTGCAGCAATGGACAGCAGGGTGATTCCCCGATAGTTGGAACAGTCAGACTTCTCGCCTTTGTTCTTGTACAGGGTGATAACGACAGCATCACGGAGATCCTTTGGTAGTGTTCCTTCCTCCCAGCAGCAGAGAAAGAGGTCATGGAGCTTGTTGTGCAGTGCTGTGCCTCCATGTTTCCAGATCTCTGGCGGTATTCCATCAATGCCTGCTGCTTTGCCACTCTTGAGCTGGTGGATGGCTGTGAAGGTCTCTTCAGCGGTGGGCGGTTCGTCCAATTCAACCTTTACTGGGAGTTGTGGGATTTGTAGGACGACTGCTTCTTGAACAGTGCGCTCAGCGCTGAAGAGGCTCTGAAAGTACTCCGACCAGCGGTTCAAGATGGAGGTATTATCTGTGAGGAGTGCCTGGCCATTCGCGCTTCGCAGGGGACTTTGTACCAGGTGCCTGGGGCCATACACTGCTTTCAGTGCTTCGTAGAAGTCCCTGTAGTCACCATTGTCAGCGCAAAGCTGGGTCCTCTGTGCAAGTCTGGTCCACCACTCATTCTGGAGATCTCTGAGCTTGCGCTGGAGACTGCTGCAGACGAGGCGGAAGGAAGACTTCTTCACAGGGCAGGAAGGCTGGGCTAGGTGGGCCTGATGGGCGGCTCTTTTTTTTGCTAGGTGTTCCTGGATCTCAACATCGTTTTCGTCAAACCAGTCTTTGTTCTTCTTTCTAGCGAAACCCAAGACTTCTGCAGAGGATTTTGCAATAGCAGTTTTCAGTTGTTCCCAAAGTGTTTCAGGGGAGGAGTCTACTGGGTCCGCTGTGTCTTTGAGCCTGCGCTGTAAATCTGTCTGAAAGGCAGCTTTCACGTCGTCACGCTGAAGGCTGGCAACTTCAAGCTTTTTCTTGGGGGGGCCCCCATTTCTTGGGTTTTGGCTTGACGTGGAGCCTGAGTTTGCAGCGGACAAGGCGGTGGTCAGTGTGGCACTCTGCGCTGGGCATCACTCTGGTGAGGAGGACATCACTGCGGTCCCTCTGACGCACTAGGCACCACCCTTGAACTAAAGCCATTGGTCTATATCCTTAACTATAAGTACTATAATGTGGCTTGCTTATGGCAGTGTACAAATTTGAAGCTTTCAGCCTCTGGATGATAGGGGTTAAGGTACGCATGGTGGCCGAGCATAGTGCGTCTTGTAAAGCATTAAACTGGAGCCCTCACTCTTGTCTGCATCCCAACAAGATGGGATGACCCATGCCCACAAAGTCAGAGGCGGTGAATTAAAGCATTAAACTGGAGCCCTCACTCTTGTCTGCAGCCCAACAAGATGGGATGACCCATGCCCACAAAGTCAGAGGTGGTGAATTAAAGCATTAAACTGGAGCCCTCACTCTTGTCTGCATCCCAACAAGATGGGATGACCCATGCCCACAAAGTCAGAGGCGGTGAATTAAAGCATTAAACTGGAGCCCTCACTCTTGTCTGCATCCCAACAAGATGGGATGACCCATGCCCACAAAGTCAGAGGCGGTGAATTAAAGCATTAAACTGGAGCCCTCACTCTTGTCTGCAGCCCAACAAGATGGGATGACCCATGCCCACAAAGTCAGAGGCGGTGAATTAAAGCATTAAACTGGAGCCCTCACTCTTGTCAGCATCCCAACAAGATGGGATGACCCATGCCCACAAAGTCTCTGCTATGTGAGCTTGCATCCATTTTCCCACTTAATGCACAATATGCAGATATCGTAAGAAAAAAATGGGTCTGTCTTCCTAAATCAGGTTGCCTCAGTTGATGTATAACAATGATGTGTCTTGCTTTGCGTCAATTTAGTGGCAAACAACATAATAGCTTGCCAATTTAGCCAGCCTAAGCCATGAGGATGTGAAAAATAATAGGTGGTTCTTTGTAACACAATGGCTTCCTGACAAATCCTGTCTGTGAGTACCTAACTTCCTCCCTATCTTCTTGAATATATTTGTGTCAGTTTTTCACTTTGTATTTGGCAACATTTAAAAGGATTGGAGACATCTACCGGTATGATGTGATTTTTGTTTGTTTTATTGAGCTTAGCTGGCTGAAAGTTTGAACATTTTTGCTATGGCTGATAGACAACAAAAAATATAATAATAATAATTACGGTATTTATAATGCACTTATCTTATAATAATTATAACTCTAAACGCGCACTCACAACTCGCACACGCATACGCACGCTTTAGACAATGACTCACGTACCACAAATAGTGAAAAAAAAAACATTACAACGACAACAACAAAACTTCCGCAGTACATGTTTTCGCTAACTGAGAGCAGATAGAATTCTGAAAGTTTCCATTCAGAAATGTGCATGTCCATGCAAATAGTGCCCACATTGTTTGATAAAGCCGTGACAGCATCCCATATTTTTCAACTTTAGAGGTGAAAGAAAATGTGCGAGGAGGACTGGGAGGCAACTTTGGGGGAGATGCTGAGGAGCCTTCCGGGATTGGAATACATGTATAGTCCATTTGAGCAAAGCTTGCCTCATGTTTTTTCCAATTAACTTTTAAACAAGACATATTTCATGACAATAATAAGAACAACAAGAAGCAGATTTCATCCCAAAGTCTACCATATTGTTTGGAGCTCAGATGTGTTTATCTTTTAGGAATATTCAGAGTTGTTCATATTTTTAGGCTTATTATGCTGATCCATTTCCCTCCTCTCTACGCCAACCTTTGATCAACACACACCTCGGCGCACACAAATAAAGACGGACACATGGTGCTTCCCGCCATTAGTACGCTCTGTGGGCTTGTGTAGCGACAGGAATCCATCTCTTTTACTCTAACCCACCCTCTGATCCACACGCACTGGCACACAGAAATAAAGACGGACACATGGCGATTCCCGCCATTCGGTCTGGCGTGGCATAGCTATTCTGAAGATCAATAATAGCATGAGCAATGAAATGAGATCACTTCAAGTTTCATTTGTCCCAAGATGCCGGGTTCATAGTGACGACTCAATGTTATACGTTACTCATCGCAGTACTAACATTTGACGTATCAGAGGATCAACTTCGCAATTTTCTTGCTGATTTTCACGCCTAGTGCTTACAGGTCACAATTTTGACCTAATCCCACCCCAAGGCCAGGACAAACAGCATTCTTATGCAAACCCTGTTTATGAAAAATCATGGGTATTAATGAGAAGATAGGTTTTTTTGTAAAAGAAAAATTAAAGTTATGTTAGCTGTTTTACAAATGACCCCAAAAAAGTGGTGCAGAAAATTGTCTGATTTTCACACCTGGCGCATACAGGTCACAATTGACCTAACTGTGCCCGACAGCCGAGACAAACTGTAGGCTTATGTAAATACTGTATATGAAAAATCATGCGATTATTAATGTGAAGAATGTTTTTTTTTTTTTTCATAACAAAAATTCAATTGTTTTAAGATTAGCCCATATAATTTGTGAAATTAATCCCCAAAACATGAAAATATATTTGTTTTTTTTTTAAATATTTAATGATCACTTAAAAGGTTCTAGGGGTACAATGCTGGTTAACAAACTCATTTAATATCTTCCTTTTATCGAGCTATTTGCAAAATAAGAAAAATTACGGACTCCAGTGTGGGTCAACCGGTTTTTGTGAAACGGCCATTTTCTTGCCAGTGAGCAGTAATCAAAAAATCTTTAAAAAATGTCTCGGGATAATTCTTTTAGGGACAATATCCTAAAATTTCAAGTTTGTCTGTCCTCAAACGCGGGCTCTAGTCGCTATCACATACACACAAACACACACGACGTAGGTGCCAAAGACATTCTTTAGCAAGGTTTGCGTAGCTAGACATGACGTCATTTTAAAGTCCCTTCTATTTATAGAAGGCACTTTTTAGGACGCGGTGGGGCAAAATTAACAGCATGTCCATGATGTCAAAGGTGGGCAGGCTAATCCTCTAACAATTAAAGTAACAAGATAAAAATTACGTCATGTATAGTTATTCTAACGTCGCTGCTCAACGTACATTTGCCGCAGAGAGCCGTATGTGCGTATGTATGTGTGTGCCCATGTATGAAAACGAAAATCTCCAATATTTCTGTACACACAAGCTTGAAACTTGGTGTGATGAAGCTCTATGCTCGTACATAATGCTCACACATTAGTTTAGTATGGTACGGTTTTTGTTAACGGTTTGTTTGTGCCGATAGTCCGTGGGGCCTGCTGCCCACGTGGAATCTTTAAGACATGGTTAGCATGGGAGTTATAGTGAGTACTGTTATAGTGAGTTCTAGGCGGAAGCTGTCTTGCAGAGCAGAAATACGTTAATACGGGCTTTCTTGTCAGAGGAATCAGATGTGTTTGAGATACCTAGCCTGTATTCCAAGACTCTGAAGCCTAGAATTCAGGTATGTTTCTATATATGTAGTATTGATAGTTGCTTAGTTAAAGACAGTATGCGTTACTTACTTACTTACGCCTGTCACCCCTACCTGGGTATAGGCCGTCGACGAGAGACCTCCAGCAAATCCTGTCCTGTGCTTCTCCTTCGATTCTACTCCAGGTGGTTCCCAGTCTCTTGATGTCTGCTTGGAGGTCTCGACGCCAGGAGTTTCTCGGCCTACCTCTTTTCCTCTTTCCCTGGGGGGGGGGGGGGGGGGGGTTCCATGACAATGCCTGCCTAGTGATACTGGAAACTGGCTTTCTCAGGCTGTGACCGATCCATCCCCATCTTCTTCGCCCAATTTCATTCTCTGCTGTTATCTGCTCTGTTCTGTCCCAGAGTCTAACGTTGCTGATCTTCTAAGGCAACTGTTCATGAAGGTCTGTACTCTGTTGACTGTGGTTTTTGTCAAACTCCAAGTCTCTGCTCCAACCCCACCCGGGTCTGCCTTGGGGGACTTGGGTGGGGTTAGGTATTTTTTAGTTCCCAGGGTCACCCTGGTCAGCCCCACAGGGTGCGTTTTTCTGTCTATTCTGGGGCATGTGTTTCTGTCTACCCTTTGTCCATTCACCTGTATTTGCCTTTTTAAAACTCTCCCTACTGTCTGCACTGCCTGTAGCTCTTGATATTGGATGTGTGTTGCTAAATGGTCTTAGCTTTATTTAGGCCCCATGTTGTAGGTTTATTTAACGTATTTGACCGGCTGGCGACATACATTCAATTTTCTGTTTAGTTTTTTTTTTCACAAGCAGTGCAGGCACGTCCTGAGAAAGCCTTGTTGCTGTCGGGACGTTAAGCAATGTACAATCAATCAATCAATCTCTGCTCCATATAGGAGAACTGCTTTTACATTGGAGTTGAAAATCCGGACTTTGGTGTGTTGTGACAGCTCTCTGGAACTCCACACTTTTTTTAACTGGAGAAAGGCTGCTCTGGCTTTATCGATTCGTGCTCTGACATCTGCATCAGTGCCGCCTTTTTTGTCTATGATGCTCCCGAGATAGGTGAAGGACTCCACCTCCTCCAACGGGGTGCCAGCAAGCAAGATTGGTTCTTCCCTGGTTGTGTTCAGCCTCATTGTCTTTGTTTTTTGTTTGTGAATGGTGAGGCCCACTTGGGACGAGATGTCAGCAAGCCTCGTGGTCTTGTCCTGCATTTGTTGACGAGTGTGGGACAGTAATGCCAAGTCGTCTGCAAAATCGAGGTCGTCAAGCTGTGTCCACAGTGTCCACTGTATTCCACTTCGTCTGTGCTCTGTGGTCATCTTCATGACCCAGTCTATGGCCAGTAGGAAGAGGAACGGAGACAGCAGACACCCCTGCCTGACACCATTTCTGACCTGGAGCTCCCTGGTGAACTGCCCTTCGTGGATCACATGACATGTCATGCCATCATAGCTGCTCTTGATCAGGCGGACGAGCTTTGTGGGTACACCGTAGTGTCGTAGGAGTTTCCACAGAGTCTCTCGGTCCACACTGTCAAATGCTTTCTCATAATCCACAAAGTTGACGTACAGCGGGGAGCTCCACTCCAGAGACTGTTCCACGATGATGCGGAGAGTGGCGATCTGGTCTGTACATGATCGGTTCTTCCTGAATCCTGCTTGCTGGTCTCTCAGCTGGGGGTCAACGGAGCTCTTCATTCTCTCTAGGATGATCCTGTTGAAGACCTTTCCTGGTACTGACAGCAAGGTGATTCCTCTGTAGTTGGAACACTTGCTGAGGTCCCCTTTCTTGGGAACCTTGATTAGGTACCCCTCCTTCCAGTCAGCTGGCATCACCTCCTCTTCCCAGATCTTTCCAAACAGTGGGTACAGCATCTCCACTGTTGTCTCTAGGTCTGCTTTCAGAGACTCCGCTGGGATGCCATCTGGCCCTGCTGCTTTGCCATTCTTCAAAAATGCCACTGCTCTTCTGATCTCTTCCCGGCTGGGTCTGTCACAGCTGATGGGTAGGTCAGTCTCTGCCGGCTGGATGTCGGGGGGGTCGGGTGGGCTAGGTCTGTTCAGTAACTCTTCAAAATACTCGGACCATCTGTCGAGTTGGTCTGCTCTGTCTGCAATAGGCTTGCCTTCTTTGTCTTTTACTGGTCTTTCTGTATGGCCATACTTACCCGACAATCTTCTGGTAATGTCGTAGAGCCGTTTCATGTTGCCGCTGCCTGCTGCCTTTTCTGCCTCTGCTGCCAGGCTGTCTGTGTAGGCCCTCTTGTCTGCCCTGATACTCCTCTTCACCTCGCGGTTGGCTTCCGAGTATTCCTCCTGTGCCCTTACTTTGGCTGCTCTCGTGCGACTGTTGTTGACCGCTGCTTTCTTCTGCTTCCTCGCTTCTATCTTCTTCAAGGTCTGTGCCGACAGCCAGTCCTTGTGGTGGTGTTTCCTGAACCCTACAGTGTCTTTGCAGGTTGAGTTCAGCGCCTCTCTAACTGCCTTCCACTGCTGCTCTGTGGTGACCGCCTCCTCTTCATTTACTAGCTCCTGTAGCGCTTGAAACCGGTTGGACAGCACCAGTTTGAACTCTTCTCTAACTCCAGTTTCTCTCAGGAGGCCTACATTATAGCGCTGTCTTCTTGTTGTCTCTGTGCGGCTTTTCTTTAGCTTGAGCTTCATTCTTAAGGTAAGCAGATGGTGGTCTGAGGCGACATCTGCTCCCCTCCTCACTTGAACATCTTGAAGGGATCTTCTAAATTTCTTGCTAATACAGATATGGTCTATTTGTTTCTCTGTAGTATGGTCAGGTGAGACCCAAGTTGCTTTGTGTATTCTTCTGTGTGGGAAGATGCTGCCTCCAATGACAAGTCGGTTTAGAGCACAAAAGTCTACAAACCTCTCCCCGTTCTCACTCATCTCCGAGCCTAGTCCCTGTCTCCCCATCACCTCTTCGTATCCGGTGTTGTCCTCCCCTATTTTGGCATTAAAATCGCCCATGACGATGGTGATGTCTCGCTCCGCACATTTGTCCACGGCACTCTGGAGTCGGTCGTAGAACTCTTGTTTCTCTTCCTCGTCACTGTCATTGGTGGGCGCATAACACTGGATGACGTTCAGCTTGAGCTTTTTCTTGGTTCTAAAGGCTGCTGTGATAATTCTTGGCCCAAGAGGTTCCCAGCCCATCAGCGCTCTCTGAGCCACTGGTGACAGCATGAATGCTACTCCTGTATGGGGGGCATTCTCCTCTTCATGACCTGAATACAGAATCATCTCCCCACTTAACAGCCTTTTCTGGCCAGACTGCGTCCATCTGGCTTCACTGATACCTAGCAGGGAAAGGTTGTACTTTTGCATTTCCGCTGCTATCTGGGCGGCCTTGCCGCTCTGGTACATGGTCTTGACATTCCATGTGCCCATGGTTGTTTCCCTGGATAGAGAGAGGCGGCTCGGTCCTGTGGCTTCCGAAGACTTCTGGCTTTCACCACAGGATGTCATAAGTCTTCTAGTAGAAGAACCTTCCTCCTCCAGGAAAGGAATTACTGTTAGTCTTTTCGTCGGCGTTTTTGTAGCTATTTTCTTTTTTGCAGGGTGGGGAAGCTACCCCCACGCCCAACCCCCTTACTAGGAGGACCAGGGGTTTTCTGTCGGGGTCACCTTCCCTTAGACCATGTTGGTTCACGGCACCTTATTTCATTCGGTGCACCCCTCTCATGAGGGACCCCCTATCCACCACCCAGGGGACGCGCCTCAACGCCATATGGTCCCAGCGCGAGGACAGTATGCGTTGTTAAGAGTAATTTGCTTGTATAGTGTTGGCCGGTTTGGTTCAGTTATGTTGGTTTAGAATTCAGTGAAGTAACCGGTGTTTTTGGTACACAGTTATTTACCGAGATGGATGACTAAAGGAATGTGAGGTGTGTATGTCTAAGTCGCTATGAAGGTAGTACGTGGATGGTTAAGCATAGTCTTTTCCAGTGTATAGAGTAGTGGATAGCAAGAGTGTTAGGCTATAGTCTGTTTCAAGATAGTGACAGAGATATGGGGGTGTTACGGAAGTAGACAGTTTATGAAGCACGTGTGTGTGTGTGAATGAACGTGTGAGTTATTTGTATCAGCCAGGTTACGTGACGTTTCTCATTTATCCAATATGTTGTGTGTTTAGCAAGTGTTATGTTGGGACTTTTTTTGTCGTATTCAGAGTGCTTGTAAAGAGTGGAACGACGGACGACGAGACGTCAGTCACAGGTAGGACCTAACGTGAGGTCATCCCTCCAGCTCTTCACTCAGAGTGAGTCTGATCGGGACCAAGATACCCGGATCACAGCGAGAACTGCGCTACGGTGCGAGTACAAGGACGTCCGTGTACGATAGGAAAGAGCATACAACGGACTTGCACGCCTAGACGTGAGAAGGACCAACGTAACCAGGCAATAACATCAAACAGGTTGGAGACTGAGAACTAACACCTAGCCTGGCAAGGATATTGTGATTTGTGTGTGTGTGATGTTCGGATGTTAGCAGAGAAGTGTATATAGTTTGATAGTCATTTAAGCCTTTCTTTTCTTGCATATTGTATAAAAGTCACTTTAGAATGGGAGCCCGTGTGTTTGTTTTACCGCATGAATGCGCCCGTCTGAGTCAGTGGCGGTGTATGCGTCTGTTGCGTGAGAGTCTGTACGTGCGATTGTGCGCAAGTCTGCGTGCGTTACACTTGGTGAAATACTTTCTTCAAGTGGGTGGCTAAGAGAGCCTCCGAGCATATTGTAATTGAATGTCTCATTAAAGACATAAACAGCCGTTTATAGGAAGTCGGTTGACCCAGATTAGAGGCCATAATTTTTGTCATATTTACTTGAACTTTTGCATATAGCTAGTTTGGAGAAAGACATTGGATGTGTTCGTTAGCCAGCTTTGTATCCTTTCAACTTCTTTAGTAAAAAATAATTCTTTTCAGAAAAGAATTAAAACATTAAAAAACCTTTACTTCTAGAGAAAGTCAGACAGTGGCGGTGACGTAAAAGAGGCAACTCCGTCACGACGCAGACATTGACATAATACTCTAAATATGACGTCATTCTCTCTCGCATGCACGGCTCTCTCTCTCTCTCTCTCACACAAACGTGCACATCTCCAGGAGGAATAGATCTTCGTGCACCTTCCAGGCGCATGGGGATCTATTCCTCTTGGAGATGTTTGGAGCGCGTGTGCACGCACGCATGCATTAATATGCACACAACACACACATCGACGCACTTTCAGAAGAGCATAATATATTCCAAAATTTAGTTGGCTTCAGTCCCAATGCTTTAGCCACTACCCTCGGGCGATCATGTTACACTAAATCATGGAGATAATGTTCTTAAAAGTTGAAATATGTACCCTGTTCAGGCCTGAGTAACCACTGACCAGCATCATTGATGCTAAAACTCTGACAAGCTATGCACCGATCAGCCCCTTGAAAGAGTAGCAAGATTAAGCTTTAGAACATTCAACATGCAGAGCGTGAAGTTTACAGGAACAAATAATTAATGTGTCAGCTAGTGTCTCTGAGGGGGGCTCGATAAGGGGTATAATTTTGCTTGTTTAAATGGGTCAGGTGAAAAATTTCCCTAGGGCAGTGCTAAACCATTGTCATCACTACAGGAAATAGAATAAATTAGGACCAAGGTCACTGATCACCTTTTCTTTTTAGGGTCGTCTTTAAATCATCTGCTTTCAAAAGTTATTGCAAAAATCAGGAGGCAAGCTTTCTTTATACAGACTATACCTTGACAGATTTCAGTCTGCATTCACTGGCAGTGACCCACTTGGCTCATGAGTAACCTTACAGCGCTGCTCAACATTCTCAGCATGCATTTAAACAGGCAATTTGTTCATCAGTGTTTTTGTTTGCTTAGTGATCCATCAGAATTGACCATTTCACTGTGCCCATGAAAGCATTGTTCTCGTGGCAGTGGATTGTTGGGTGTAAAAAAGTCATTTCAGATAAACTCTTGGTGTAAACGATTACAGAAAACCCATGATACCACGGAATTCCAGGTCATAAATAGTTGCATGTAATCACTACTATACTGCATGAACAAAGGATTGGTGAAATGAATACTGGGAAATTAACTTGACCCTGTCACTGGCGGGAAAATGTAAACCAACCGCTAGAGTCACAGATCCGCATGAGCTCCTGCAGTTAAGGGGCTGATGAGGATCAGTGCTTCTTGCCGACAACACTTTGTATTCATGCTCTTGTATGGCTGAAAGAGTCCTCTTCACTCTTCAGAAGACTGGGGCTGTTTGGTGTGGCAATAACCCATTTTATACTGAGGCTAAAAGCTTCAAATTTGTATACTGCCACATGCAAGCTACATTACAGTACTTACATAACTATAAGGATATAGACCAATGGCTTTAGTTCAAGGGTAGTGCCAGAATAGCTTGGCACCTAGAGGCGCCAAGCTATTCTGGCACTACCCTTGAACTATTTTGGTCACACTTATTTGACATACTGGTGTATTCCGAATGATAAGGGTTAAAAAAGATGGTGTCAAAACAGAATCTGCATGCGCTGGCAGTGAAGTGTTTTACCTCTCATTCCACAATGCCTGGTACACAGGTGTTGAATGGGTTAAAATCAATAGGTACACCACAGCTGTGCTAAATTATCAGCAGGGCATTCACCTTATTGATCAGTTTATCATGTTGGTCTGTGATTTTGGACCTTATGGCCTACAGCAGTAAGTTGCAAAATCAGTTCTAGTACACAGATTATGAGTACAAGTGAGCATCTGTTGCTTTGATACTTTTGTGAAATTTTTATGGGCGTTGCTACTATTGTTAAAAAGCCACATCCATAAGGGTGTTTTATGGGCATTTGAAGTTGCAGAGCTAGTAGTACTTTAGTAATGATGTAGAATGAACAGTTCTTCTTGCAAAGCTAGTAGTACTTTAGTAATCATGTAGAATGAACGGTTCTTCTTGCAGAGCTAGTACTTTAGTAATGATGTAGAATGAACGGTTCTTCTTGCAGAGCTAGTACTTTAGTAATGATGTAGAATGAACCTTTCTTCTTGCAGAGCTAGTACTTTAGTAATGATGTAGAATGAACGGTTCTTCTTGCAGAGCTAGTACTTTAGTAATGATGTAGAATGAACGGTTCTTCTTGCAGAGCTAGTACTTTAGTAATGATGTAGAATGAACGGTTCTTCTTGCAGAGCTAGTACTTTAGTAATGATGTAGAATGAACCTTTCTTCTTGCAGAGCTAGTACTTTAGTAATGATGTAGAATGAACGGTTCTTCTTGCAGAGCTAGTACTTTAGTAATGATGTAGAATGAACGGTTCTTCTTGCAGAGCTAGTACTTTAGTAATGATGTAGAATGAACGGTTCTTCTTGCAGAGCTAGTACTTTAGTAATGATGTAGAATGAACGGTTCTTCTTGCAGAGCTAGTACTTTAGTAATGATGTAGAATGAACCTTTCTTCTTGCAGAGCTAGTACTTTAGTAATGATGTAGAATGAACCTTTCTTCTTGCAGAGCTAGTACTTTAGTAATGATGTAGAATGAACCTTTCTTCTTGCAGAGCTAGTACTTTAGTAATGATGTAGAATGAACCTTTCTTCTTGCAGAGCTAGTACTTTAGTAATGATGTAGAATGAACCTTTCTTCTTGCAGAGCTAGTACTTTAGTAATGATGTAGAATGAACCTTAATTCTTGCAGAGCTAGTACTTTAGTAATGATGTAGAATGAACGGTTCTTCTTGCAGAGCTAGTACTTTAGTAATGATGTAGAATGAACGGTTCTTCTTGCAGAGCTAGTACTTTAGTAATGATGTAGAATGAACCTTTCTTCTTGCAGAGCTAGTACATTAGTAATGATGTAGAATGAACGGTTCTTCTTGCAGAGCTAGTACTTTAGTAATGATGTAGAATGAACGGTTCTTCTTGCAGAGCTAGTACTTTAGTAATGATGTAGAATGAACCTTTCTTCTTGCAGAGCTAGTACTTTAGTAATGATGTAGAATGAACGGTTCTTCTTGCAGAGCTAGTACTTTAGTAATGATGTAGAATGAACGGTTCTTCTTGCAGAGCTAGTACTTTAGTAATGATGTAGAATGAACCTTTCTTCTTGCAGAGCTAGTACTTTAGTAATGATGTAGAATGAACGGTTCTTCTTGCAGAGCTAGTACTTTAGTAATGATGTAGAATGAACGGTTCTTCTTGCAGAGCTAGTACTTTAGTAATGATGTAGAATGAATGGTTCTTCTTGCAGAGCTAGTACTTTAGTAATGATGTAGAATGAACGGTTCTTCTTGCAGAGCTAGTACTTTAGTAATGATGTAGAATGAACCTTTCTTCTTGCAGAGCTAGTACTTTAGTAATGATGTAGAATGAACGGTTCTTCTTGCAGAGCTAGTACTTTAGTAATGATGTAGAATGAACAGTTCTTCTTCTTCTTCCTGGAACACTCTTGTATGAACAGCCCGTTCTCCTCTATGAATGCTGCTGTGCGCCGCAGGTCCTCCAGATCTCTACAGAGCTTGCGGGACATCTCTTTCTCCTCTGGCCAGTATCTCCGTCTGAGGGTTGTGAATGTGGGGCAGGTCTGTAGCAGGTGGTCTGTTGTCATGCTACCAGAGTTGCATGGGCACTGGTCTGACTGGCCAAACTTGGTGTGGAGATGCCAGTTCAGTTTGTTATGGCCGCTGCATAGTCGGAAGATGACTACCTGCTCCGGTCTGGTCAGTAGGTGATAGCCATCTGTTTTGTTATAGCTGGGGTGTTCTCGCAGCCACATTGTTTTCTGCTTGTTTTTGATGATTGTCTCTTTTACTGGTGCCTTCAGAGCTATTATATTTATCAACCATGACAGCCCAGAGGTAGTAGTTTTAACTAGTACCACTGCCACACTGCAATATTAGTTGTTCAGATCTGTGACAAAATTATGGCTTTGGTCACATTGAGACATCGCCAGAACACATGAGTCAAGATGTAACCAAAGACCATAATTTTGTCATGGATCTAAACAAGGAATTTGTCTCAATTCACTACCACATGCGAGTCATTTCAAAAACAAAAGCAACACTTACTTGCGACTGTCGGACATGTCGTGGTGCTTCACTCACACATGTATGTCATGCACATCCACACTAGCATTTGGAACATAGAACCATGCCTCCTAACCACCCAAGATCTTCAAAAAGCACCCCATCCGTTAAACTCTTCATTCGTGCTTGTGAATTTCTCTCCTTCTTTTTGACAAACGCCTTTTGTGCAATGGATTGGAGGCCGTCCTGATGATAGCTTTACTTGTACAGTTTGGTGTGGAACTATGACGCAGCACAGAATACTCCACGTTCCAACTATGACGCCATTCTTTCTTCCTCCGTATGTCTTCACTCTAACGCTGTATGAACACAATCGCGAGTATAAAGTTCTGAGGCAAAACTAGCGAGGCAGGAAAAATTTAACAGACGCTTCTTTTAAAGTTGAAAGCTTATTGAATAACATTTATTTCATGAAGACTCTCAGGGATAATCCAGAACCATAATAGCAGTTCAGTAAATATTCTCCAAACCATTGTACTCAACAAACTGTGTTGGTGGTATTATCCTCAAATAACTGGAGTGTACGGTACTATAACTTTATTATTATTAGTAATAGACTTACGACCATACTTATCAAAATATAACCTTCCGTTTATGAAGACACTCAGTAGTCCACAATCAGGATAAAGTCAATATCCATGTCTCCGTACACTCGGGATTATTATTGGGACCTTTTGAGTTGAATGGTTTTGGAGAACGTCTACTAAATTGCTTATCTGTACTATCATTGAGTGTGTTAATTCAAAGGAAGGTCGATATGTCATTCCACAGGTTCCACATTTTTTGCACATCAGATTTTGTTTGTTTGTTTTTTTGCTTGTTTGTTTTTCTGCTTTTTTGTTGTGGTCTCAAAATGGTCCACTCGTCTCATCTCTTTTGTGTTGATGCAGTGTGACTGTGTTGCGTGTGTTCGAAGAAGAGGGAGGTTGGGTTATACCATGAAGATTATGTGTCTGCATTGAACGACACGAGTTACATGTGCGTATTCCTCAAAGTAAGATCGAAATAACCTAGCGACTGCCTGGTCACTCTGTTCATTACCTCCAGAGTGAGTATACGCTTTTAAGCAGAGGGCAACATTAGCATACGCTGGATAGTTATTAAAAGAAAGGTAGGCCCTAGACATCAGTGCGCTTTTGAAAGGTGAAGGTCATCATGTCAACATGGAGATCATTTGACATAGTGTTCTGTCACCGCTCTGCCTTACTTCTGTACACTTATGTGACGTAACATGTGAATCGGGACAAAGTGTCGTTACATTTCATTGTACGACTACAGTACCATTGTTTCCAGTTGTTTGTATCTTGTACTGGTGTCTTAGATTTGCACACTAATCACACCATGCAAATGAGCTGTCACAGATGATCTGTCTACTGCATTTGGCACCCAAAAATTACCTTTTTGCTGTTGATAGTGCTGTTTGTGAAACTGATTCCTACAAGAATCACCTCGACAGAAAGCGCTTACAACAGCCAGAAGGTTAACGATAGTTTAGTTGCATTGTTGAACCAAGGAGCACAAATGTACTGTGGTTCTTTCTTCTCTTCTACAGGTGTTTGCATAATGTCCGCATTTGAAAGCAGGCAGCATTGCATGCCACGCAAAACCAATCAAGTTAACGTGCTCTCTCAAGGTTCTCTATTGTCTGCTACTGACGCAGAATACAGTTAGGCAGGCTTTCAACGTGGCTCTTTAGTCTCAAGGCTGTACCTGTGCAGACAAGTGGCGTTGCAATTTCGGTGTTCTGGACCTGTAGGCAGGACCAGTTACATTTATCTAGCGTTAAACCAGGTGGTACCTACATACATGTAGATTTAATTTTTACGATTTGACAGTTAAGTGTTTTATTGTTTTGAAGTCTGGTTTATGTGCACCTCTGTTTAACCCATTACATCCTGAGGCTTATTTGTGAAAATGTGCTTATTGTCCTATGTCTTGTATGTTGCATATTAGGAGAGAAATCAATCGTGTTCGTTCAAGGGTGGTGCCAGAACAACTCTTGAACTATCATAGGCAGATTTATTACGAGCAATAGGTGTATCAGGATGAAAAGGGTTACAGCTGCTGTGGTTTGTTTGACACATTCTATTCCTGTTTTGACACCGCCCTTGAACTATCATAGGCAGATTTATTACCAGCAATGGGTGTGTCACTGTTTGAGACTTCTAAAGAGAGAGAGTTAATTGCAGACATCTTCATGAATTAATATTTAAATGAAAGCCTGACACGTTTCATGTTGTTTTCATGGCACTTGGTTGGTTGGTTAGTTCGGGGTTTAACATCTGCGGCACCGAAGTGATAATGGACGGCCCTGACGGGCGGGTTTATGGGGTTTCATGGCACTTCAAAAGTTTATTGGAATGTTATTTGTATTGTACAGATGCAAAAACTGGTTTTGTTCTTAATAGGCCTGGTCATTGGGGCTTGAAGTTAAGTGTCTCTTGTATCACTGGAAAAGCTTAAGACATTTAGTGGAGATAATGTACATGAGAATGTATCGTTATAAGAAAAAGAGGATTTTGATTCATTTTTTCCACTACACCCCAACTACCCCCCCCCCCCCCCCCCACAACTACCACCCACTCTGTTAAATTGATTAGTATCATTCTCTCAGTTTCTGTCCCTTAGTTGAAACCTCTACAGGATAGAAATATCGTTGCATTGTGACAGATGAAATAGAAATGAAAGAGCATGAGGGAAATATGGCACTGCCCTCGGGCTTGCAGTGAGGCCAGATGGCCCCAGGTGATTCTGACAGACTTCAGCATTACGATCATGAGGGAAATACGGTGCTGCCCTCGGGCTTGTAGTGAGCCCAGATGGCCCCAGGTGATTGTGACAGACTTCAGCATTAGGATCATGAGGGAAATACGGCGCTGCCCTAGGGCTTGCAGTGAGCCCAGATGGCCCCAGGTGATTGTGACAGACTTCAGCATTACGATCATGAGGGAAATACGGCGCTGCCCTAGGGCTTGCAGTGAGCCCAGATGGCCCCAGATGATTGTGACAGACTTCAGCATTACGATCATGAGGGAAATACGGCACTGCCCTCGGGCTTGCAGTGAGCCCAGATAACCTCAGGTGATTGTGACAGACTTCAGCATTACGATCATGAGGGAAATACGGCACTGCCCTTGGGCTTGCAGTGAGCCCAGATGGCCCCAGGTGATTGTGACAGACTTCAGCCTTTCACTTCAGTCTTGTTTCAAGCAGTTTAGTTTTACCTAGTAGGCAAAAGACACAGACTTTTGTCAGCTGCAATGGGCCAGTTGTGTTGGTGTAATCCAGAGCCGTGCACTGTGGCCTACGTACGCCTGAGGATAATTTCAGGGAAACACCACTCATGTATGTATACTGTAGGAGACGGGTCAACCGTGATGATTGTGTCAAGATTAATTTATTCAAGTTTAGTTCGAGTGTACAAATCTTTTCAGTTTCAGATGCCAAACATATGTCAGTTTGAATGCTTCTGGCACGTTCCATGTACACACATGCTATGAGAGATGCACCATGTTAGGTCGAAGGTAGTGCTTGGGGAGCGGGCATTACCTCTGATCTAACATGGTCAGTCTCTCACAGCTCATGTGTACAGTACTTGATCCTAGCCACAAACGTTTAAACTGAACAATAAATGGCATGGTCCTCCAGAATGCAAGTATGATTAGCAACTGCCTTGGCGCCATCACTTTATTTCTTATTGTTTTGCAATTTGATTGAAGAAGGTATTGTGCAATTTGTAAAATATGAGCATTTGGCCCTGGAAGTAGAAAGATTTGTGAAGCGGGCCTTTTCTAACAGACATAGTAGAACAGTTTAGGTCTGTAGCCTTCTCCTTAACCTGAAATACTTAGATACACAGGTATAATAGAAATGTATATCTGTAGCCTTTTGAAGCCAAGATACTTGGACACACAGATACAATAGAAAAGTTACGTCTGCAGCCTTTTCATCAACCCAAGATACTTTTACGCTACCCTTGAGTAGCCATGATGGTTAATCAGTCTCCTGCCATTTTCCAGTGTTGAGCAGCAGTGAGCAGCACATGAGGACGTAGCTTAGTGGATAAGACACTGCACTGGCAGTCGTAAGATCCCGGGTTCGAATCCCCTGGTGGGCAGGAATGGGATGTGGACTTTTCCTCATTCCCATTGAGTCAAATTTACGTACAGTCTCGGCTTACCGGGCCTGTCTCGCTTTCGTGTGCACAGCACGCATAATCATTAAGTGCTCACGTTAAAAATCCCATTACCACTATTCAAAAAGTCCCAGTAGGTAAAATGGAAACAGAAATATATCACATGTACCGAAGTTAATAGCAGGGTGGAGGTTTGCACATAAAGTAGTGCTTAGTAGCAGCAGGCTTTCAAAGCTCCAGCGTCCATCCCTACAGCACCTTGAGCATCTTTAAATAGATGGATATGTGCGCCACAAAGACAATATACCATACCATTGACAGATGTGGGCTGCATCATTTGCCACCAGGATCTGAGCTGTTTGTGATCAGCACCTTTCACTAGAGGCTGGCACAGGCAAGTTTACACTATATCTATCTATCTATCTATATCCCGTAGTCTTGCCGATCGTTGGGGCACCACTGATGACTTGGCAACCATCTCCCTCCATTCCTCTCTGTTCTCTGCCATTCTCAGCGTATCGCCCAGCTTCAGTCCTGTCCACTCTGAGATATTGTCCTCCCATCTTTTCCTCTGTCTTCCTCTCCTTCGTCCTCCTTGCACAGTGCCTTGCAGGATTGTTTTGGCAAGCCCTGCTGAACGCGTGACATGCCCATACCACTTCAGTTTGCGTTTTCTCACAATGGCTAATAAGTCTTCATAGGGCCCGATGGCTTGCCTGATTCTGCTTCCCACTTTCTCGTTTGTGATGTGATCTCTGTATGAAATGCCAAGCAGCCTTCGAAAACATCTCATTTCAGTGGCTTGTATCCTCCTTTCAAGGTCTGCTGTGAGGGTCCATGACTCGCAGGCATACAAGAACACTGAGATGACTAAGGAGTGCATCAGTCTGATCTTGGAGCAGAGTGTGATGTTTCTGTCCTTCCATATGGTCTTTAATCTTGTCAGTGCTGTTGTTGTCTGCGCAATCCTGGACAGTATTTCTGGTTTTGATCCCTCATCTGTCACAATGGCTCCTAAGTATTTGAATTTCATAACTGTGTCCAGTTTTTGGCCTCCAACCATGATTTCAGTGCCAATGCCACTGGCGTTATTGGTCATCAGTTTGGTCTTCTCTGGACTGATTTCCATCCCATATGCAATGGCTGTACTACTATCCAGCTTTTCCACCAGCTGAGCTAGCTCCTTCTCTGTTCCTGCAAGGCCATCAATGTCGTCCGCAAAGCGCAAGTTCGTGATTGTTCTGCCTCCAATACTGACAGATCCTTCATGATCTTTCAGAGCGTCCGTCATGATTCTTTCCAGGAAGATGTTGAAAAGAGTAGGTGAGAGCAAGCAGCCTTGTCTGACTCTTAACTGTAGTCTTAAACCAGTTTCCTATTTTGAAGCAGACTGCGCTAGTGGCCTTGTAAAGGTTTGCTATGACTTTGATCAGGTTGGCATTGATGTTGTATAGCTTCATGGTGGACCAAAGGGCTGCATGCCACACCCTGTCAAACACTTTCTTAAAATCCACAAAGACATGATAGAGGTCCTGCTGGTGCTGGAGGTATCTCTCACATAGAACTCTCAGGTTGAAGATCTGCTCAGTTGTGCTGCGCCCTGGTCTGAAGCCTGCCTGTTCCTCAGCTATGATTTCCTCTGCCTGTGGCTTCAGCCTGTTCAGTAGGATCTTTAACATGACTTTGCTTGGGTGGGATATAAGACTGATCGTGCGATAGTTCTGGCATTGATGTAAGTTGCCTTTTTTGGGGAGAGTTATTATAAGTGATTGGGTCCATGGTGTGGGCCAGTCCCCTGACTGCCAGATCTTGTTGCAGATTGTTAGTAAGGCGCTTATCGTGTCTTCTCCCCCTTCTTGGACTAGTTCTGCAGGGATGTTGTCTGCTCCAGCTGCCTTCCCTTTTTTCAGCGACTTCACTGCAGCCTCTACTTCTTCTCGGAGGATGGGATAGTTGCCATTGTAGGTCACGGGTGGGGTGACAAGTATGCCTGGGTCCCCTGTAGCTCTGTGGTTGTACAAATCTGAGCAGTACTCTGTCCATCTCTTCAGTATGTCTTAGTCTTCCGTAAGACAGTTCCCACAGTTTTACACTGTAAACATTAATTGGCAGCATGCTGGCAGTTCACTTGCGCAATTGCTTGTGGACTGTAAACAGTTTATTGTGGGACCTTTCTGCAGGAGTTCAGCACAGGTAAAATAATACATATTATATGACTCGGAGATTTTAAAATGAAAACTTTGTTAGATAAACTAACATGTAGACAACAATAGAACTTGTAATCTCATAAGGAAAACAAGATGAGTATTTCATCCCAAAGTCTACCATATGGTTTTGAGCTCACATGTGTTTTCTTTTAGAAATATACTGAGGGGTTCCTGTTTTTAAGCTTATTCTTCTGATTCATCTCTCTCCACCTTAACTCTCTCTCTCTCTCTCTCTCTCTCTCTCTCTCTCTCTCTCTCTCTCTCTCTCTCTCTCTCTCTCTCCTCCCCCCCCCCCCCACCCGGGTCTGCCCTGTGAGACGGGTGGGGTTAACTACTTTTTAGTTCCCAGGGTCACCCTGGTCAGCCCCACAGGGTGGGTTTTCCCCTCTATTCTGGGGCATGTGTTTCTGTCTACCCTTGGTCCATTCACCTGTATTTTCCTTTTTTAAACTCTCCCTACTGTCTGCGCTGCTATAGCTCTTGATGTTGGATGTGTGTTGCTAAATGGTCTTCCGTTTATTTAGCATATTAGACCGGCTGGCGACATAGTTACATTCAGTATTCTGTTAAGTTTTTTTTTTCACAAGCAGTGCAGGCACGTCCTGAGAAAATCTTGTTGCTGTCAGGACGTTAAGCAATGTACAACCAACCAACCAATCTCTCTCTCTCTCTCTCTCTCTCTCTCTCTCTCTCTCTCTCTCTCACACACACACACACACACACACACACACACACACACACACACACACACACACACACACACACACACACACACACACACACACACACACACAATCCGCACGGCAATGCCACACACAAACGGCACCTACCAGTTATACATTTTGTGGGCTGGTGTAGCCACAACCATTTTGAAAAAAACAAGGTGGGATGGCCCATGGCAAAAAGCCCCTTCTGTATGAGCTTGCATGCGTTTTTCACCTTTTCCACAATACGTTCGCAAACATAATAACACAAATAGAGAGACTGACTTCCTGAATCAAGGAGAGCATTGTGTCAGCTCACACGCATGTCAACACTGATGTGCTGGTGCTTTGTGTCAACTAGGAACAGTGTCTAAAACACTGATGCATTTGGTGCTTTTACTTCACCGTCACTGATACTTCTGATGAAATCAAGGAGTCTTACTTTTGACATTTTTTTCCCACATTGAATTTTTATTTTTGAAAAAGTTGAAGAGGTACAAAGCTGGCTAAAGAACTGATCCAGTGTCTTTCTACAAACTAGCTTTATCCAAAATTTCAAGTGCATATAATCAAAATTATGGACTCCAATGTGGGTCAACTGACTTTCTGTAAACGGTCATTTAACTCTTCAATGAGATATCCAATTTCAGTATGCTCGGAAGCTGTCCTAGACACCCCCTGAATGAAGCACTTCCTCTATTTTCAAGCTTGTACATAGCCAGCTTCGGAGATTTTCATGTTTGCATACATATGCACAAACGCACACACACAGCGTTTTGCGCCAAAAGTATGTTCAACAGAAAGGTTAGAGTAGCTAGACGTGACGTCACTTTGATCTTGTTACTTCTTGACCACAGTCTGAGGCCCGCCCGCCTGTTATGTCCTTGACATTCTACGGAATGTGCTCCCACCAGCCCCATCCCAAAGTCCTACTTATTTTTAATATGGTAGACAAAAATGACTAAAAGGATGATTGTTATTTTGGATTTTACGGACGTGATCTACATTGACTGTGGTTCATTATGCCAGAAACCGCACTATGAAATGATAGCATGTGACAAATGTGAAGGATGAGTGCAGCTTGTTGTTACCGTGAAATGATAGCATGTGATAAATGTGAAGGATGAATGCAGCTTCTTGTTACTGTGAAATGATAGCATGTGACAAATGTGAAGGATGAGTGCAGCTTGTTGTTGTTGTGAAATGATAGCATGTGATAAATGTGAAGGATGAGTGCAGCTTGTTGTTACTGTGAAATGATAGCATGTGACAAATGTGAAGGATGAGTGCAGCTTGTTGTTACTGTGAAATGATAGCATGTGATAAATGTGAAGGATGAGTGCAGCTTGTTGTTACTGTGAAATGATAGCATGTGATAAATGTGAAGGATGAGTGCAGCTTGTTGTTACTGTGAAATGATAGCATGTGATAAATGTGAAGGATGAGTGCAGCTTGTTGTTACTGTGAAATGATAGCATGTGACAAATGTGAAGGATGAGTGCAGCTTCTTGTTACTGTGAAATGATAGCATGTGACAAATGTGAAGGATGAGTGCACCTTGTTACTATGAAATGATAGCATGTGATAAATGTGAAGGATGAGTGCAGCTTCTTGTTACTGTGAAATGATAGCATGTGACAAATGTGAAGGATGAGTGCAGCTTGTTGTTACTGTGAAATGATAGCATGTGATAAATGTGAAGGATGAGTGCAGCTTCTTGTTAATGTGAAATGATAGCATGTGACAAATGTGAAGGATGAGTGCACCTTGCCAGTGTCATTCACTTTTAGCCCCCTCCCTGCTGAGAAAAAAAGGAACACAGTTCAACTGCAAAAGACCTCCACATCAGCCCCCGCAAATGTTCCTTGGACAGCTATGCCTCTTTGGCAGTGAAATAACATCGTATCCCCCAGGCATTAGACTTTGAAATAACAAAGATTTCGGAAACATCTTATCCCCCAGGCACTGGACTTTGAAGGGTTTATTAATGACATTTATCAAAACGACTGTTATTAATGGACAGAAACAATTTGCTGCTTCAGCTGGTCTGTCAATGTGTATGCAGTTGTACTGTGGAGAATGTGTTTGCATAAATGCGTATGGGACATGTGTGAAGATGGGAATGCAGCACGCTATTGAGGTCACACGGGGCAATTGCTTCTGGTGCATGTAGTAACTTTTCTGGCAGAAATAATTGAAAAAATTTCCTCCCTTTTTGCAATTGTTTTAGGGTGTAAACTTCAATTTTTTGCCTTTTTGGGTGATTTGAGCAACAAAAGGCATGACAGGTGGTGTGAAAAAGAGCAAAATCTGGGTAATTTTAGTCGACCTAGTGTGTTCATGGGAGCCTTTTTGGGGCATGTGCACGATTGTATGCAGGCTTGCAGATGACAGTTTTGTCATGGGGTACTTAGTGCATTAGAGTGTTGCGGAAAATGCTAATAGACAATTTGTTTAAGAATTACTGAAAATGTTTCTCCTGTATTATGCTCTGCGTGGATGTTTTGTTTTGGCGGGAAGGTTCTTCCTTCATAGCGTTGTGTTGCTACTAGAGAACAGTGTGTGAAAAGGGGGCATAACCTAATTGCCCTGTTTGGCCTGACTGAGAATGGATTATGGTGTTCCATCAACTCTGGGGGTGTGACCAGCCCATTGACTTGTGCCCTGCCAGTGGCGCTTGGTGTCTGGCTGCTATCAAATGCTGTCGATCTGCTGGAAGAACAGATATACATGAGCACTCACAGCGATCGGCAGCACATAATGATCTCTGCTTTGTGTAGGTGTGTGTGGTTCATGTATTAGGGTCTCCCTTTGCTGTGCTTGTATTAGTGTTCCTCAGTCAAGAAAGCCATAGGATATGCAAGGTATTGCGCAGAGGTGGATTGCTGACTGTAACCATCAGAGCTACTGTGTCATTTTTACGGTTAATGAGCCAGCCGGAAGTAGCACTGGAACAGTTGAGTGTAGATGTCCGTGCAGCCATCTGCCTGCAGAAGTGAGTGATTGCAGGGTGTATGTTGATAATATCAAACCACCGCACCGTCATTTGGCAAGGTAGGACTGGGATTACAGTATCATAGTGTCGGGGAGGTGAAGGGGGATCGAGTTGCTACAGCAGGATGTGGATATATATATTCATGCACTAGCCTCCCCTCTCGGGGGGAGGACTGGATATTCTCCAGCGGGTTGCGGGGCGCCTGGGGGTAGTCCCTATTACCTTATGTAGTAGGTGTTCAGTGGAAGGCTCAAAAGATCTAATAAGCGATGCAGTCACAAAAGGACAGCTGATGTCCTGATGACACAATGCAAGCTTACCAGCCTGGATTTCCATGGCATTAGCACAGCATTCTCAGAATTTATTGAAAAATTATATATATATATATATATATATATATATATATATATATATATATATATATATATATAATAGTTCAGGGGTGGCGTCAGAATAGCTGGGCGTCTGTAGGCTGATGGGTAGTGCTGCCTGTAGGCGCCAAGCTATTCTGACACCACGCCATAGTCGATCTGTCTCCAGAACTCTGATGTAAACCTCACAGGTTATGTTAACCCCTATCATACCGAGGCTAAAAGCTTCAAATTTGTACACTGCCATATGCAAGCTACAGTATAGTACTTACAGATAAGGTTATAGACCAATGGCTTCAGTTCAAGAGTCGTGCCAGAATAGCTTGGCGCCTGGAGGCGCCAAGCTGTTCTGGCATTACCCTTGAACTATTTTAGTCACACTTATTTCACACACTGGTGTATTCCGAATGATACAGGTTAAAAGGATGTTAAACTATTCATCTTTTTTTTTCCCACGGGGAACACCACACAACATTTTTCTCAGGCAATCAACATTTGCGCTGTCAGATTCTGCGAAGAAAAGAAGGGGTAATCACATTAGTTTCTTTGCACCAGCACTTCGACAATCGGTTTCTAGCAAAATTTTCAACAATGAATCGCTTTATAAAACCACATCCAGAAAATGAACATATCTAAATTGTAACAAGATGAGGATTTCATCCCATCGTATTGTTTGAAGCTCAGATGCGTTTATCTTTTAGGAACATTCAGAGTTGTTCATATTTTTAGGCTTGTTATGCTGATCCATTTCCCTCCTCTCTAAGCCAACCTCAATCAACACACATGTCGGCGCACACAAATAAAGACGGACACATGGCGCTTCCCGCTATGAGTATGCTCTGTTGGCTCATGTAGCAACAGGAATCCATCTCCTTTTACTCTAACCCACCCACTAATCCACACACACTTGCACACAGAAATAAAGACGGACACACGGCGAATCCCAAATTTCGGAAGCTCTGTGGTCTGGCGTAGCATAGCTATTCTGAAGAAGAATAATAGCACGAGCAGCGAAATGACGTCACTTCAAGCTTCATGTCATGGCATCATTAGTCCCACGATGCCGTGTTCATAGTGACGACCCGATCTTATACGTCACTCATCGCAGTACTAATATTTGATGTATCAGAGGATCAACTTTGCAATTTTCTTCCCGATTTTCATGCCTAGGGCTTACAGTTCACAATTTGACCTAATCCTACCCCAGGGCCGGGACAAACAGCAGGCTTATGCAAACACTGTTTTTGAAAAATCATGTGTGTATTAATGAGAAGATAGGTTTTTTTGTTAAAAAAAATTAAAGTTATGTTAGCTGTTTTACAAATGACTCCAAAAAAGTGGTGCAGAAAATTGTCTGATTTCACACCTTGCGCTTACAGGTCACAATTGACCTAATTGTACCCGACAGCCAAGACAAACTGTAGGCTTATGTAAATACAGTATACAAAAAAAACCATGCGATTATTAGTTTCGTAAAAAAGATTCAATTGTTTTAAGATTAAACCATATTAAATTTGTGAAATTAACCCCAAAACGTGAAAAGATTTTTATTTTTTTTAAATATTTAATTATCACTCAAAATGTTCTAGAGGTACAATGCTGGTTAATTAGCTCATTCAATATGCCCCTTTTATCTAGCTATACACAAAATATCTAGTAAAAATAAGAAAAATTACGGACTCCAGTGTAGATCAACCGGTTTTTGTGAAACGGCCATTTTCTCTCCCATGAGCATCCTGAGAAAAAAATCTCGAGATTATTCTTTTAGGGACAATATCCTAAAATTTCAAGCTTGTCCATCCTCAAACGCGGGCTCTAGTTGCTGTCACACACACACACACACACACACGCACGCACACAGAGCACTTTGCGCCAAAAAGACGTTCTCTAGGAAAGTTTGCATAGTTAGACGTGACGTCATTTTTATCTTGTTACTTATTTGCCAGAATTTCTACCCCACACACCAAAACACCATTTGCATGCTCTCCGACCAGCCCCATTTCAAAGTCTACCGGTAGACAAAAAGTATAGACATTCTATGGAAAGTGCAGTACACAGAGAAGCAGAAGCATAACAGCACTTGATGTTTGCGATCACACTGTCCGCAGTAGTGACAATACTTTAGTCACGATGTGTATTTTTAACTCACGTTCGAAGCAAAAGTGAGTATGTTCTGGGCCGTTGGTCGTCCATCCATCGTCCATATTAAAAACTTTAATGTTGGCATTTTCTCGGAGACTATTAAAGCCACAGTCTTCAAACTTGGCCCAAGGATACTTTGTGGCAAGACCTTTCTAAACATACCAATTTCAGTGACCTCTCACAAAGGTCAAGGTCACAGAGGATCAGGGAATAGGTAAAAAATAGCTATATTTTGACATAATTTATTTTTTCTTAAATACTATTGACAACTTCAAACCCAAACTTGGTACAAAGATACCTGATGGTAAGACCTTTCTATGCATACTAATTTGGTTGATCCCTCGGAAAGGTTGAGGGTCACAAGAGCTCAGGAAATGGGTCCAAAATAGCCATTCTTTGACAAAAGATGTTTTTTTTTCTCAAATAGTATTCACAACTTCAAATCCATATTTGCTACAGAGATACCTGATGGTAAGACCTATCTTTTAAGAAAAGGTTCTAGGTCAGATGCAGGAAATTACAGACCAGTAAGTTTAACGTGTATTGTATGTAAAGTTTTAGAGTCTGCCATTTCTCTCTCAAGTCTTTCTCGATCTGTGTGTGTGTGCGAGCGTGTATGACACACATCAGCACAATAAATCTCTCGTGCGGACTGCCTCGCTGAACTGCATGCACACAGTAGAATGCTAACCTTAGTGGAAGCGTGTTCTAATGTGATACATCATCAGTGGAAATTACCTCTATTGATCTCATGATTGCATATGCTTGTTCTATGGACCACCGTCCCAAAGTCGGGTCTCACTCAATAAGCAAACTGACCTTTTGATGTGCAAAATATGATCGATAGCGTGTCCGATTAGTTGGGACAGATTCTGTTGCAAAACACTTGTCAACATTCTTGCCGATTGTACAAGTGGTATTCTGTGTTTAAATTAGATTAGGGAATTTTAGTCTCTTTCGAGGTGAAAAGGGTGCCTGATGATGGGACTATGATGTGCAGGAATGGTTGCGGTTGCGCCAAGATGACCTACAGTGTGAAGAATGTGTGACTACACTGTGCAAAAATCGTTGCCCCCACCCCCACCCCCCCACCTCCATCCCCTCCCCCCAGCCTACATTGAATTGTTACATTACGTAGCTGTCTGATTTTAATATACTGTAAAATACAGTCGATAAACTAGTTGAAATTCCATTAAAAGATGTAATGAAGATACTTACTTACTTACGCCTGTCACCCCTACCCGGGTATAGGCCGTCGACGAGAGACCTCCAGCGACTCTTGTCCTGTGCTTCTCCTTCGATTCTACTCCAGGTGGTTCCCAGTCTCTTGATGTCTGCTTGGAGGTCTCGATGCCAGGAGTTTCTCGGCCTACCTCTTTTCCTCTTTTCCCTGGGGGTTCCATGACAATGCCTGCCTAGTGATACTGGAAGCTGGCTTTCTCAGACTGACCGATCCATCCCCATCTTCTTCACCCAATTTCATTCTCTGCTGTTATCTGCTCTGTTCTCTCCCAGAGTCTGACGTTGCTGATCTTCTCTGGCCAGTGGATTTTCAAAATTCTTCTAAGGCAACTGTTCATGAAGGTCTGTACTCTGTTGACTGTGGTTTTTGTCAATCTCCAAGTCTCTGCTCCATATAGGAGAACTGCTTTTACATTGGAGTTGAAAATCTGGACTTTGGTGTGTTGTGACAGCTCTCTGGAACTCCACACTTTTTTCAACTGGAGAAAGGCTGCTCTGGCTTTACCGATTCGTGCTCTGACATCTGCATCAGTGCCGCCTTTTTTGTCTATGATGCTCCCGAGATAGGTGAAGGACTCCACCTCCTCCAACGGGGTGCCAGCAAGCAAGACTGGTTCTTCCCTGGTTGCGTTCAGCCTCATTGTCTTTGTTTTCTGTTTGTGAATGGTGAGGCCCACTTGGGACGAGGTGTCAGCAAGCCTCGTGGTCTTGTCCTGCATTTGTTGATGAGTGTGGGACAGTAATGCCAAGTCATCTGCAAAATCGAGGTCGTCAAGCTGTGTCCACAGTGTCCACTGTATTCCACTTCATCTGTGCTCTGTGGTCCTCTTCATGACCCAGTCTATGGCCAGTAGGAAGAGGAACGGAGACAGCAGACACCCCTGCCTGACACCAGTTCTGACCTGGAGCTTCCTGGTGAACTGCCCTTCGTGGATCACGCGACATGTCATGCCATCGTAGCTGCTCTTGATCAGGCGGACGAGCTTTGTGGGTACACCGTAGTGTCGTAGGAGTTTCCACAGATTTTCTCGGTCCACGCTGTCAAATGCTTTCTCATAATCCACAAAGTTGACGTACAGCGGGGAGATCCACTCCAGAGACTGTTCCACGATGATGCGGAGAGTGGCGATCTGGTCTGTACATGATCGGTTCTTCCTAAATCCTGCTTGCTGGTCTCAGCTGGGGGTCAACGGAGCTCTTCATTCTCTCCAGGATGATCCTGTTGAAGACCTTTCCTGGTACTGACAGCAAGGTGATTCCTCTGTAGTTGGAACACTTGCTGAGGTCGCCTTTCTTGGGAAGCTTGATTAGGTACCCCTCCTTCCAGTCAGCCTGCATCACCTCCTCTTTCCAGATCTTTTCAAACAGTGGGTACAGCATCTCCACCGTTGTCTCTTTGTAATAAAGATACCTGCTGGAAAAAGAAGTATTATAGAGGCAAAGAAAAAGTGTGTGTTATGACAGAATGCATTTGGCTTTGCTAAAATACCCCGGCTGGAATGTTGACTATTTTATATGAGGCTGATCAACACTATCACTTGTGGGAACAAGACCAAGTCATGTCAGCTGCATGCAATGGCGTATGTTACTTACGGATGTTCATTGACTAACCCCTGCAGTAGCTAACTCCTATTTAGGTCCCCCTTGAACTATATATGTGATCTAGAAACCCCTGCAGTGTTTCCATGGGCTAATTTATGCATATGCTGTCTTTCGCGTGCTCCGTGTGTCGCCACCATGATGACTGCATGTCACACGTTTAGTGCTTTACTTTCGGCTAAGTCTCGTGTCCCAATCATCGAAAATGGCACAGCAATCAATGACATGGATTGTTTGTTTGTTTCAAGTGAGGAGCTGAAGATCATAGACACATGCATCTTCTATGATCTTGTACAAGAGCACGTGACAGTAGTGATATTGCAATGGGTAGAAAGAAAGAAAGTTTCATAAGTCGCACGTCGGTTCAGCTATCATAACCTGCCGGCGTTGAGAACAGAGACTGTCAATGTGATGAACATCCAATATAACAAATCGTTTGTGGACCTAAACATTTTTGTTGTTGCATCGAAACCTTTTTAAATGTGAAGTAAGTTGTGAGGTCAGGACCTCAGGTGCTATAAATGTCTGGCGTTTGTTATATCCCCTTGTGTAACAGGCGCGAAGTCGCAGCAAGGGTTCCTTTCATTTATTAAGCAAACCCTGACAAAGACAAATCAACATAAATAAATAAACATCGAAAGTACATATTAACACCACATAAATATAACCGATATAAATAACAATAACATTCACTTTTCTATATAAATCATGTAACCATGCACACAAAATAATGAATCGATAACATTGACAAAATAGTTACAAAACCAAATGATTCCGAATCAAATCCAGAACAATCTACAAAATTCACTTAAGAATGAACACTATAAATATTAAAGAGCACACACTGATCAATCTGCTCCAAGACTCACGCAGTCTACAACAGATTGATCAGGGAGAATGCTATAAGCATAATCAAACGACACCATTCAATCCTAACACCAAACACACAAAAATCATTCTAATCCGACATACATACGATCATAATTATAATAATCAAAAATATAATAATCAAATAAAATAGACAATAAACTTACCCCACCAGCAGTCGGGTGCAGCATGTCAAGAGTACAACCGGTGGCAAGCCAATGTCAAATACAGTATAGCGAGTATAGATTGCTGTGAAATATAGTGATGGTGAGTACAGATCAGACACTGAGTTCAGTTCACTATGTTACACTTGTTATAGGTGAAGTAAGTTGTGAGGTCAGGACCTCAGGTGCTATAAATGTCTGGCGTTTGTTATATCCCCTTGTTATAGGTGAAGTAAGTTGTGAGGTCAGGACCTCAGGTGCTATAAATGTCTGGCGTTTGTTATATCCCCTTGTTATAGGTGAAGTAAGTTGTGAGGTCAGGACCTCAGGTGCTATAAATGTCTGGCGTTTGTTATATCCCCTTGTTATAGGTGAAGTAAGTTGTGAGGTCAGGACCTCAGGTGCTATACATGTCTGGCGTTTGTTATATCCCCTTGTTATAGGTGAAGTAAGTTGTGAGGTCAGGACCTCAGGTGCTATAAATGTCTGGCGTTTGTTATATCCCCCTTGTTATAGGTGAAGTAAGTTGTGAGGTCAGGACCTCAGGTGCTATAAATGTCTGGCGTTTGTTATATCCCCTTGTTATAGGTGAAGTAAGTTGTGAGGTCAGGACCTCAGGTGCTATAAATGTCGGGCGTTTGTTATATCCCCTTGTTATAGGTGAAGTAAGTTGTGAGGTCAGGACCTCAGGTGCTATAAATGTCTGGCGTTTTTATATCCCCTTGTTATAGGTGAAGTAAGTTGTGAGGTCAGGACCTCAGGTGCTATAAATGTCTGGCGTTTTTATATCCCCTTGTTATAGGCGAAGGTGACTGTATTATTTGTCTCAGCACTGAATGAAAGCATCATATGTTGATCAAGTCAGTGTGTTGTTTACTTGATTACAACGATCAGTGTGTGCGCATGTGTGTGTGTGTGTGTGTGCTTGTGTATGAGAGAGAGAGAGACATAGGCAATATGACGCAGAACATACTGTAACAAATGTGTCACGACACGAGTTTTCTTCGTATAATTTTTAGGGGAGTAGGTTTAGAGGGGTGACAGAGTTTAGGTAGTCACCGGGTAATGATAGCGTAGGTGTATAGTAGTTGGCCTTTACACGCGGGCTTGTTGCTGTGCGAGGCTTGGGTGGACGGCGTGCAGCCACGTGGCCACCCAGTCTGAACGTCATCGGGTGGTACCTGCTTCACGTGAATTTTTATCACGTGAGGTAGTGAGCAGTTTTTTGCCAACCTAACGGTTTAGAAATTGTTAATCAGTCGCAAAACACCAGCGAACGAAAGCAGTTGTTTTTCAACATAGTCTCTGAGGGGGGTTTGTGCGGGCGTGGTTCTCAATTAGCCGCCGCCTCAAGTAGCTGTGTCGTCCCTCTGTGACGGTCCTACGATATGGCCCTGGTTCGAGCCCGGGAGTCGGTGTCCTGTGACGAGAGAAGAGCTGCGACGACTGTACCCTTGGCTTGTCTTGTCTTGTTTGTCTGCGTCCTAGCCGGGGTGTCTCCACGGATGACAGTGAGTACACGTAACAATCCTTTAGTGGCCATTTGCTCGGGGGGTTTGTTTGTGTTTGCTTGTTCGGTGGTATTATGTTGGCTAGTGTATTGGGGAAAAGGTGTAGAATGTAGATTGAATGTCATTTGTTGTATGTTGTAGGTTCTAGAGTAGTTAGCGGGGGTTTAGTTATTGGGGTTGAACGTCAAGCAGGCGACTAGCGCCATTTCACTATTTAGCGACGGAGGGTGTTTTCGGGGGCGAGTTACGGGGTGACGTGTAAATATGTATTTGTTAAATTTGAAGTTTACATGTGGGAGAGAGAGAGAGGGAGAATATGGTGGAGGTTGAGGTTATGGTTGTGGAAGAGGCGAAGGGATTATGAAAGACAGCAGTTATAGTTGCGGGAAGAGTGATGTAATTATCTTTGTTTTGGTGGCTAGTGGGCAGATGTTCACATCTGCACGGGACATAGACGACCCCGCCCTCCACGAGTCGCCTGCTGCCTTGCAGGCCTGGCCGCTTGGCTGCGGAAAGGCTAAGGGAGGAAACCCCTGACATCAAAGCCCCCGTGTCTCCGGGGAAGGCTTCTGAACCAGAGACTAGGACAAGGACAGTCTGATATAAAACCTACAACCCGAGGACCTCGATGCCATCGTCCCAGCTTGCTAGGCCATGGCAGATGAACCAAGGGTTTAAAGGGTGGGGCCAGTACTGCGCACACTGCACTCCACCAAAAAGCTCCACCGCGCAAGCTTTAGGAAACGTCCACGGACCATGACACTGACCATTCCAAGTCCTGTAGTGACGGGCGAGGGGTGAAACGGCAGGTGAAAGATGTCACTGGAAGCCGCAGTCTCAAACCTGCATGCAGGCGGTTCAGGATATTGGTCGCCTGATGTTGACCTGGGGATGACAACATCACTCGGCACACCCTGAACGACCAAGCAGCCTTCTCTAGGGACAGCACTGCTTGCTCCACACGGAGAGGGGCCTAGAAAAGGTGGCCTAACCAAAGCTCGTCCCCTCGCAACCCCAGTTGGCTAGCCGCAGTCAACGGGCATCTTCTCCTGCGGTCAAAAAACAAGAAAGAATAACGGATCCACTCTCATGACGACCACGACCGGACTCAACGTAGCATGCTGGAACGTCCGAACCATGCTCGACAAAGCAGACAGTGGATGCCCTGAACGTCGCTCCGCCCTCATTGCCCATGAATTGCGGAGGTTAAACATCGACATCGCCGCGCTCAGCGAAGTACGCCTTCCGGACGAAGGCAGCCTCCAAGAACTTGGTGCTGGGTACACCCTCTACTGGTCAGGCAGGCCTGCGTCAGAAAGACGGCTCACAGGCGTGGGTTTCATGGTCAAGACCTCCATTGCGACTAAGCTGGAAAACCTACCAACGGGCCACTCAGACCGCATCATGTCCATGCGCCTCCCACTGAGACACCAGCAACACGTCATCCTTCTCAGTGTGTACTCCCCAACCCTCCTGGCAGAGCCTGCTGAAAAGGACAAGTTTTACACTGACCTGCGCAGCCTCCTACAGAGTACCCTTGCAGACGACAAAGTCATCATCCTTGGCGACTTCAACGCCAGAGTGGGCCAGGACTCTGAAGCCTGGAAAGGAGTCCTCGGCAAGCATGGCGTGGGGAACTGCAATGACAATGGCCGCCTACTGTTGGAGTTCTGTGCGGAGCAGCAACTGGTCATCACCAACACTACTTTTCAGCAAAAGGACAGTCGAAAGACCACCTGGATGCATCCTCGCTCCAAACACTGGCACCTTATCGACTATGTCCTAGTGCGTCAGAGGGACCGCAGTGACGTCCTCCTCACCAGAGTGATGCCCAGCGCAGAGTGCCACACTGACCACCGCCTTGTCCGCTGCAAACTCAGGCTCCACTTCAAGCCAAAACCCAAGAAATGGGGGCCCCCCAAGAAAAAGCTTGATGTTGCCAGCCTTCAGCGTGACGATGTGAAAGCTGCCTTTCAGACAGATTTACAGCGCAGGCTCAAAGACACAGCGGACCCAGTAGACTCCTCCCCTGAAACACTTTGGGAACAACTGAAAACTGCTATTGCAAAATCCTCTGCAGAAGTCTTGGGTTTCGCCAGAAAGAAGAACAAAGACTGGTTTGACGAAAACGATGTAGAGATCCAGGAACACCTAGCAAAAAAAAGAGCCGCCCATCAGGCCCACCTAGCCCAGCCTTACTGCCCTGTGAGGAAGTCTGCCTTCCGCCTCGTCTGCAGCAGTCTCCAGCGCAAGCTCAGAGATCTCCAGAATGAGTGGTGGACCAGACTTGCAGAGGACCCAGCTTTGCGCTGACAATGGTGACTACAGGGGCTTCTACGAAGCACTGAAAGCAGTGTATGGCCCCAGGCACCTAGTACAGAGTCCCCTGCGAAGCGCGAATGGCCAGGCACTCCTCACAGATAATAACTCCATCTTGAACCGCTGGTCGGAATACTTTCAGAGCCTCTTCAGCGCTGAGCGCACTGTTCAAGAAGCAGTCGTCCTACAAATCCCACACCTCCCAGTAAAGGTTGAATTGGACGAACCGCCCACCGCTGAAGAGACCCTCGCAGCCATCCACCAGCTCAAGAGTGGCAAAGCAGCAGGCATTGATGGAATACCGCCAGAGATCTGGAAACATGGAGGCACAGCACTGCACAACAAGCTCCATGACCTCTTTCTCTGCTGCTGGGAGGAAGAACACTACCAAAAGATCTCCGTGATGCAGTCGTTATCACCCTGTACAAGAACAAAGGCGAGAAGTCTGACTGTTCCAACTATCGGGGAATTACCCTGCTGTCCATTGCTGGGAAAATCCTTGCAAGGCTGCTCCTGAATCGGCTGGTACCTGCCATCGCTGAAGACCAACTCCCTGAGGGCCAGTGTGGCTTCAGAGCAAACAGGAGCACCACCGATATGGACTTTGTGCTGAGACAGCTACAGGAGAAGTGCCGCGAGCAGAACAAAGGGCTGTACGTAACATTTGTCGACCTAACAAAAGCATTCGACACTGTGAGCAGGCAAGGCATGTGGCAGATCCTGGAACGACTTGGCTGTCCCCCAAAGTTCCTTAACATGATTGTCCAGCTACATGAGGACCAGCAAGGCCAGGTCAGACTCAACAATGACCTCTCAGAACCATTCCCTATTCTCAACGGCGTAAAGCAGGGCTGTGTTCTGGCACCGACCCTCTTCACCATCTTTTTTAGCATGATGTTGAAGCAGGCCACAGTAGACCTCGATGATGACGATGCAGTGTACATCAGGTATCGTCTCGATGGCAGCCTGTTCAACCTCAGACGACTGCAGGCCCACACGAAAACCCTAGACCAACTGATTCGTGAGCTGCTTTTTGCTGATGACGCTGCCCTCGTTGCACACACAGAGAGAGCCCTGCAGCGCATCACGTCTTGCTTCGCAGATGCTGCCCAGCTCTTTGGACTCGAGGTCAGTGTGAAAAAGACAGAGGTCCTCCATCAGCCGGCACCCAAGACAGTGTATCGCCCTCCTCACATCACCATTGGCGAGTCTGAACTAAAGTCAGCGCACCAGTTTACTTACCTTGGCTGCATTATCACGTCGGACGCCAAGCTGGACAAGGAGCTTGACAGCAGGCTGGCAAAAGCGAACAGCGCTTTCGGGCGACTTTTTAAGCGGGTGTGGCACAATCAACAGCTGAAAACACGCACCAAGATCAGCGTGTACAGAGCTGTGGTCCTCACCACCCTGCTGTATGGTTCCGAGTCCTGGGCCCTCTACCGCAGCCAACTACAACTCCTCGAACGCTTCCACCAGCACTGCCTGCGTACCATCCTGGGCATTCACTGGAGTGACTATGTCACCAACGTCGAGGTCCTTGAACAGGCTGAAACTGTGAGCATCGAGGCTTTGCTGCTGCGGACACAGCTCCGCTGGGCGGGGCATGTCTCCAGGATGGAGGATCATCGCCTACCAAAGATCACCCTGTTCGGCGAGCTTGCTACTGGACACCGTGACAGAGGGGCACCAAAAAAGAGATACAAAGACTGTCTCAAGAAGTCGCTTAGTGCCTGCCAAATCGACCACCACCAGTGGTCTTCGCTTGCTGCGGACCGTGACACCTGGCGCTCCACCATTTACAAGGCAGCTGTCTCCTTTGAGGACTCTCACAGAGCTAGCCTTAAGGACAAGCGGCTCAGGAGAAAAAACAGAGATGCCGCAGCTCAGAACCCAGGCCATACCTTCCCCTGCAGCCACTGCGGTCGAACCTGCCTGTCTCGGATTGGCCTCCGCAGCCATGAACAAGCCTGCAGACGTCGTGGGCAACTCCTATAAAATCTTCGTTCGCGAAGTCAAGCCAAGAGAGAGAGGTGGCTAGTTATTTATGAACATGTTTGCACCTGTGTTTTAGTGCATCTTTAAATCCGGAGAGCTTACGGGTTAAGTCTGCCACCGTGCTGTGGTACTGAGAGTGGAGGCTGACTTTCTTGCTCTACCTTGTGGGCCACCGTGCTGTGGTACTGAGAGTGGAGGCTGACTGTGTCGCTCTACCTTGTGGGCCACCGTGCTGTGGTACTGAGAGTGGAGGCTGACTGTGTCGCTCTACCTTGTGGGCCACCGTGCTGTGGTACTGAGAGTGGAGGCTGACTGTGTCGCTCTACCTTGTGGGCCACCGTGCTGTGGTACTGAGAGTGGAGGCTGACTGTCTCGCTCTACCTTGTGGGCCACCGTGCTGTGGTACTGAGAGTGGAGGCTGACTGTCTCACTCTACCTTGTGGGCCACCGTGCTGTGGTACTGAGAGTGGAGGCTGACTGTGTCACTCTCCCTTGTGGGCCACGACACCGGACCACCGTGCTGTGGTACTGAGAGTGGAGGCCGACTGTGTCGCTCTACCTTGTGGGCCACCGTGCTGTGGTACTGAGAGTGGAGGCTGACTGTGTCGCTCTACCTTGTGGGCCACCGTGCTGTGGTACTGAGAGTGGAGGCCGACTGTGTCGGCTACGACGCCGGACCTGAGTGTTTTCGCAAGTGTCGCAGCCCGTCTCGTATTTAGACAGGTCGGGTCGTCCCATATAGTTATTTCTAACCCGTTTAAGCAAAAAGTTTTGTATGTTTACGTTGTAACGAACTGTGTTTATTTTATTTCCTCGTGTCAGTATTGTGAGACGAGTTACCTTAGCAATCTTGTGAGTTACTGTGTTAAAGCTCGAGTTATTGTATTATCTCCCCCTGTTGGAGACAGGGGGACATGTTACTTTTCAAAAGAGGGGGATTTGTACAAGTGGGCTTAATGTACTCATGTGGTTTCTGAGGAATTAGAAAATCAACTGGTGGTTATTACACTATACAGGCACTGAAAAAACAGCTGGATAAGAAAATACCAAGTAAAAACAATAAGTCACAACTCACTTAAAGGTTACCTTAAAGTGAGTTACAATAGGAACTTATTAACTACTTACATTAAGAACTTATTAATTACTTACCCTAATTACTTGCAAGTACTTAATAACAACTTGACTCTAGTCACGTATACTAAGTCTTTTTTATCAAGACACAAGGGCACCGGAAAACTTTTTTTTCTCAATAATATTCTGGTGGTGCAGATGGTGCAGGCCTAAACTGTGTAAGTGGCATGTCATCTCTCTGTGAAGTGTAATGAAAAAATAAACGATTACCAAATCTGATTTTTATTTGTTTAAAAGATTGTGTAGCTTTTCTGTGGTTTCCTGAACACCTATCTTTTTTCCTTCCGCTAAAAAACTGGCTTTTAGCTCTTCAACATTCACAGGAGATTGACTACGCATCTTATTTTGTATTTCAGACTTTTGTTGTTTGTAGTTATTTAAATCATCCTGGACTCGTTTAAATTCCTCGTCATTAATACAATTATCATTCAATGCCTTACTGATAATAAGTTTAAGACTGCTCAGCTTTGCACCCGCCAAAGTACTCAATGCTTCATGTTTTTCTAATTTTGTGTGAAACCTCTTGTTCAAGGCCTCCAAACCAAAGCACGCTAGGCATGTAGCAACGCTTAGACCCTCAATTGCTATTCCAGCCAAACTCCCAATTCCTGTGGCGAACAAAACAATGCCCCCTACAGAACATGAAGCTGAAAGTGCACCAATAGCCATAGAAGTGTTTTGAACAGAATTAAAAACGGTCTTATACCGTCTTTTGCACCGTGAATATTTCGCCTCCTCACTCTCCAAATATTTCAAAGCTTCTGTAATATTATTTAATCTGAATGCATCTGCCTGTAATGTTTTATCTGAAGCAATTGACATATGTGGATCAGGCGCAAGTGTTGTTTTAGTCATCACATTTGTTTCAGTCGGCTCAAGCGTTGGTAGTTGTGGATAGAAGTTTACCATTTTTTTTTAATTGACAAATATTTTTTTTTATTTAATCAGCAATTGCATTTTGCAACTCTTCAGGGGTATGCGGTTTGCTGGCATAATAAAATGCAACAGTGGGCAGTGGGCAGATGTTCACATCTGCACGGGACATAGACGACCCCGCCCCCACGAGTCCCCTGCTGCCTTGCAGGCTTGGCCGCTTGGCTGCGGAAAGGCTAAGGGAGGAAACCCCTGACATCAAAGCCCCCGTGTCTCCGGGGAAGGCTTTTGAGCCAGAGACTAAGACAAGGACAGTCTGATATAAAACCTACGACCCGAGGACCTCGATGCCACCGTCCCAGCTTGCTAGGCCATGGCAAACAAACCAAGGGTTTAAAGGGTGGGGCCAGTACTGCGCACACTGCACTCCACCAAAAAGCTCCACCGCGCAGGCTTTAGGAAACGCCCACGGAGAGCTAACCTTAAGGACAAGCGGCTCAGAAGAAAAAACAGAGCTGTCGTAACTCAGAACCCTGACCAGACCTTCCCCTGCAGCCACTGCGGTCGAACCTGCCTGTCCCGGATTGGCCTCCGCAGCCACGAAAATGCCTGCAGACGACGTGGGCAAGCCCTATAGAATCTTCGTTCGCGAAGTCAAGCCAAGAGAGATTGTATTATCTAAAGTTGAGTCTTTGTATTACTTATTTGTGTTACCTTATCGCGGAATCTAGAGCGTAGAGTCGAGTTGCGCTCAACGGTTGTGCTTCCGGCGAGAAGGTCCCGTGACGAAAGATATTGTTTATTCAACCTTCAGTTATATTGGGTTAAGGACGTTGCTCCATTTGCCTGCATGATATTTAGTCTCTATTTGCATATGCGATATTATCTGTTCTGAACGTTGTTATAGGAGCCTTGTGCTACGAGTGTCTTTTGTGAAAGCGTTAGCTTGATTCAAACGTTTTGTTCGTGATCCCTTTGGGGGGATATAGGAGCGTACGGATTGTATTTTGTTTCGATCCTCGCTTGTGCTAGTAAGCATATTTAGTTCAGATTCAGTAGTTTACGTATTACTGTCATTCGGCTTGATCTCCATTTGGGTTCTGTCGAACACATTTGGTTGATCGTTTATTTGACGTGCTATTTTTCATTACTATATTAAGGAACCACGTACTGTAAGGTACTCCTCGCGGAGGCAAAGGCGTTGGTCTAACTGGATTTAGCGCCTTACGCTTGTGCTTCCGTCGGGGTCGAGTGGTTGATTAGGGTTCTCAGTTTGGTTTCTGTTGATGTGATTTCATATATGTTAGTTTGCTTAGTTTTTTGTATTAGAAATATTTAGTTATTGTATATTTTTTTAGTTTGTATTTGTAGATAGTCGGAGAGGAGAGTTTGGGCGTGTGTGAGTGTGAACGTGACGTGTGAATGCGTGGTTAAGATTGCGTGAGATTAGTTGTTGTTAGGATTACATTTAATAAACGTCGTTGTTATTGTTCCTCCGGTGTTTGTGTTAGCGTGGGTTGGGTGAATCTCGAGTGACAGCACTCATAGTTCGCACCCCGGAAGCGGGGTCGTGACAAAATGGTCTTTCATTACCAGTGAGGCTGACAATTAGTATGTCATGTGTAACCATATGTGTGTTTATATAGCATTAGTGTCAACAAACATTTTGATTTTTTTCCCCCTTATTTAGTATTAATGTTCTATTGTGTTTTCTTGTTGTAATCAATTAGCAGGATATTCTGTTGTTACCTGTGCTGGGGGGGGGGGGGGCAGCGAGTGAGTGAGTGAGTGGTGAATGACCTGCCATTTTGCGTGAAGGCCTAACGTAGCCAGACTAGCCGTACTCGTACTTTTTGTGGTTTTTGTCAATGATACGCCGACTGTTGACCATGTTCAGCAAGGTCTTGGCTTGACTTCGCGAACGAAGATTCTATAGGGCTTGCCCACGTCGTCTGCAGGCATTTTCGTGGCTGCGGAGGCCAATCCGGGACAGGCAGGTTCGACCGCAGTGGCTGCAGGGGAAGGTCTGGTCAGGGTTCTGAGTTACGACAACTCTGTTTTTTCTTCTAAGCCGCTTGTCCTTAAGGTTAGCTCTGCGAGAGTCCTCAAAGGAGACGGCTGCCTTGTGAATGGTGGAGCGCCAGGTGTCACGGTCCACAGCAAGTGAAGACCACTGGCGGTGGTCGATTTGGCAGGCACTAAGCGACTTCTTGAGACCATCTTTGTATCTCTTCTTTGGTGCCCCTCTGTCTCGGTGTCCAGTGGCGAGCTCGCCGAACAGAGTGATCTTGGGTAGGCGATGATCCTCCATCCTGGAGACGTGCCCCGCCCAGCGTAGCTGTGTCCGGCGCAGCAAAGCCTCGATGCTCACAGTTTCCGCCTGTTCAAGGACCTCGACGTTGGTGACATAGTCACTCCAGTGAATGCTGCCCGCACCCGGGGCGGTCCGTGGCGCAGTGGTTAAGGCGCCTGCCACCAATGCCAAAGGTGCGCGGTTCGATACCGGGTTCCGGCGTTGGACTTTTCTCCTCTGGTAAGTGTCACCGTTAATTCGGGCAGACCGTCGGGGGTTCTTTCTCCGGGTACTCCGGTTCTTCCACCCCCCACCCCCCCCACTTTGGTACCGGTCTCAGGCCACTTTACAAATTTCAAATACAAGCGATCAAAAATCTCTGTAACTTCAGTAGCTGACTGGCCCTTCGTTTGTCTTGTACTGTGTTTGTCTTAAATGGCGTAAATCCGTGTCTGTTTCGTGAGTGTGTGTGTTGGGTTTCAGGCGCGGCGCTTTGAGTCGATTTCCCCAAAATTGAGAAAAAGCGCCTATATAATAACGGTATTATTATTATTACCTGGGTCTGCCCTGGGGGACTTGGGTGGGGTTAGGTATTTTTTAGTTCACAGGGTCACCCTGGTCAGCCCCACAGGGTGGGTTTTTCTCTCTATTCTGGGGCATGTGTTTCTGTCTACCCTTTGTCCATTCACCTGTATTTGCCTTTTTCAAACTCTCCCTACTGTCTGCACTGCCTGTAGCTCTTGATATTGGATGTGTGTTGCTAAATGGTCTTAGCTTTATTTAGGCCCCATGTTGTAGGTTTATTTAATAATAATAATAATAATAATAATAATACCGTTATTATATAGGCGCTTTTTCTCAATTTTGGGGAAATCGACTCAAAGCGCCGCGCCTGAAACCCAACACACACACTCACGAAACAGACACGGATTTACGCCATTTAAGACGAACACAGTACAAACACAGTACAAGACAAACGAAGGGCCAGTCAGCTACTGAAGTTACAGAGATTTTTGATCGCTTGTATTTGAAATTTGTAAAGTGGCCCGAGACCTGTACCAAAGTGTGGGGGGTGGGGGGGGGGGGGGGTGGAAGAACCGGAGTACCCGGAGAAAGAACCCCCGACGGTCCGCCCGAATTAACGGTGACACTTACCAGAGGAGAAAAGTCCAACGCCGGAACCCGGTATCGAACCTCGCACCTTTGGCATTGGTGGCAGGCGCCTTAACCACTGCGCCACGGACCGACCGGCTGGCAACATACATTCAATTTTCTGTTTAGTTTTTTTTCACAAGCAGTGCAGGCACGTCCTGAGAAAGCCTTGTTGCTGTCGGGACGTTAAGCAATGTACAATCAATCAATCAATCCAGTGAATGCTGAGGATGGTACGCAGGCAGCGCTGGTGAAAGCGTTCGAGGAGTCGTAGTTGGCTGCGGTAGAGGGCCCAGGACTCGGAACCGTACAGCAGGGTGGTGAGGACGACAGCTCTGTACATGCTGATCTTGGTGCCTTTTTTCAGCTGTTGATTGTGCCACACCCGCTTGAATAGTCGCCCGAAAGCACTGTTCGCTTTTGCCAGCCTGTTGTCCAGCTCCTTGTCCAGCTTGGCGTCTGACGTGATGATGCAGCCAAGGTAGGTAAACTGGTGTACAGACTTCAGTTCGGACTCGCCGATGGTGATGTGGGGAGGGCGATGCTCTTCCTTGGGTGCCGGCTGATGAAGGACCTCTGTCTTTTTCAGACTGACCTCGAGTCCAAAGAGCTGGGCAGCATCTGCGAAGCAGGACGTAATGCGCTGCAAGGCTCTCTCTGTGTGTGCAACGAGGGCAGCATCATCAGCGAAGAGCAGCTCACGAATCAGTTGGTCTAGGGTTTTCGTGTGGGCCTGCAGTCGTCTGAGGTTGAACAGGCTGCCATCGAGACGATACCTGATGTACACTGCGTCGTCATCGTCAAGGTCCACTGTGGCCTGCTTCAACATCATGCTGAAGAAGATGGTGAAGAGGGTCGGTGCCAGCACGCAGCCTTGCTTCACGCCGTTGCGAATGGGGAATGGTTCTGAGAGGTCACTGTTTAGTCTGACCTGGCCTTGCTGGTCCTCATGGAGCTGGACAATCATGTTGAGGAACTTTGGGGGACAACCTAGTCGCTCCAGGATCTGCCACATACCTTGCCTGCTCACAGCGTCAAACGCTTTTGTTAGGTCGACAAACGTTACGTACAGCCCTTTGTTCTGCTCGCGGCACTTCTCCTGAAGCTGTCTCAGCACAAAGACCATGTCGGTGGTACTCCTGTTGGCTCTGAAGCCACACTGGCCCTCTGGGAGGTGGTCTTCAGCGATGGTAGGTACCAGCCGATTCAGGAGCAACCTTGCGAGAATTTTCCCGGCAATGGACAGCAGGGTAATTCCACGATAATTAGAGCAGGCAGACTTCTCTCCTTTGTTCTTGTACAGGGTGATGATGACTGCATCACGGAGATCCTTTGGTAGTGTTCCTTTTTCCCAGCAGCAGAGAAAGAGGTCGTGGAGCTTGTTGTGCAGTGCTGGGCCTCCACGTTTCCAGATCTCTGGCGGGATTCCGTCAATGCCTGCTGCTTTGCCACTCTTGAGCTGGTGGATGGCTGTGAGGGTCTCTTCGGCGGTGGGCGGTTCGTCCAATTCAACCTTTAGTGGAAGATGTGGGATTTGGAGGATGACTGTTTCTTGAACAGTGCGTTCAGCGCCGAAGAGGTCCTGAAAGTATTCCGACCAGCGGTTCAAGATGGAGGTATTATCTGTGAGGAGTGCCTGTCCATCAGCGCTTTGCAGGGGACTTTGCCTAGGGCCATACACTGCTTTCAGTGCTTCGTAGAAGCCCCTGTAGTCACCGTTGTCAGCGCAGAGCTGGGTCCTCTGTGCGAGTCTGGACCACCACTCGTTCTGGAGCTCTCTAAGCTTGAGCTGGAGACTGCTGCAGATGAGGCGGAAGGCAGACTTCTTCACAGGGCAGGAAGGCTGGGCTAGGTGGGCCTGGTGGGCGGCTCTTTTTTTTTGCTAGAAGTTCCTGGATCTCTACGTCGTTTTCGTCAAACCAGTCTTTGTTTCTCTTTCTAGCAAAGCCCAAGACTCCCACAGAGGATTTTACAATAGCAGTTTTCAGTTGTTCCCAGAGTGTTTCAGGAGAGGAGTCTGCTGGATCAACTGTGTCTTTGAGCATGCGCTGTAAATCGGCCTGAAGGGCAGCTTTCTTGTCGTCACATCAGGCTTTTTCTTGGGAGGGCTCCCTTTCTTGGGTTTCAGCTTGAGGCGGAGCCTGAGTTTGCAGCGAACAAGACGGTGGTCAGTGTGGCACTCTGCGCTGGGCATCACTCTGGTGAGGAGGACGTCACTGCGGTCCCTCTGGCGCACTAGGACATAGTCGATAAGGTGCCAGTGCTTGGAGCGAGGATGCATCCAGGTGGTCTTTCGACTGTCCTTTTGCTGGAAAGTAGTGTTGGTGATGACAAGTTGCTGCTCTGCACAGAGCTCCAGCAGTAGGCGACCATTGTCATTGCAGTTCCCAACGCCATGCTTACCGAGGACTCCTTTCCAGGCTTCAGAGTCTTGGCCCACTCTGGCGTTGAAGTCGCCAAGGATGATGACTTTGTCGTCTGCAGGGGTGCTCTGCAGGAGGCTGCGCAGGTCAGAGTAGAACTTGTCTTTTTCTGCAGGCTCTGCCAGGAGGGTTGGGGAGTACACACTGAGAAGGGTGACGTATTGCTGGTGTCTCAGTGGGAGGCGCATGGACATGATGCGGTCGGAGTGACCCGTTGGTAGGTTTTCCAGCTTAGTCGCAATGGGGGTCTTCACCATGAAGCCCACGCCTGAGAGCCGTTTTTCTGATTCTGGCCTGCCTGACCAGTAGAGGGTGTAGCCAGCGCCAAGTTCTTGAAGGCTGCCTTCCTCCGGAAGGCGTACTTCGCTGAGCGCGGCGATGTCGATGTTTAACCTCCGCAATTCATGGGCAATGAGGGCGGAGCGACGTTCAGGGCGTCCGCTGTCTGCTGTGTCGAGCATGGTTCAGATGTTCTAGCATGCTACGTTGAGTCCGGTCGTGGTCGTCATGAGAGTGGATCCATTGTTTTTTCTTGTTTTCTGACCGCATGAGAAGATGCCCGTTGACCCGCGGCTAGCCAACTGGGGTTACAAGGGGATGAGCTTTGGTTAGGCCACCTTTTCTAGGCCCCTCTCCGTGTGGAGCAAGCAGTGCTGTCCCTAGAGAAGGCTGCTTGGTCGTTCAGGGTGTGCCGAGTGACGTCATCCCCAGGTCAACATCAGGCGACCAATATCCTGAACCGCCTGCATGCAGGTTTGAGACTGCGGCTTCCAGTGACATCTTTCACCTGCCGTTTTGCCCCTTGCCCATCGCTACAGGACTTGGAAAGTTCAGTGTCATAGTCTGTAGGCGTTTCCTAAAGCCTGCGCGGTGGAGCTTTTTGGTGGAGTGCAGTGTGCGCAGTACTGGCCCCACCCTTTAAACCCTTGGTTCGTTTGCCATGGCCTAGCAAGCTGGGACGGTGGCATCGAGGTCCTCGGGTCGTAGGTTTTATATCAGACTGTCCTTGTCTTAGTCTCTGGCTCAAAAGCCTTCCCCGGAGACACGGCGGCTTTGATGTCAGGGGTTTCCTCCCTTAGCCTTTCCGCAGCCAAGCGGCCAGGCCTGCAAGGCAGCAGGGGACTCGTGGGGGCCGGGGTCGTCTATGTCCCGTGCAGATGTGAACATCTGCCCACTGCCCAGACGGTGACACCAGAGGAGAAAAATCCAACGCCGGAACCCGGTATCGAACCTCGCACCTTTGGCATTGGAGGCAGACGCCTTAACCACTGCGCCACTTCCCCATCTCAGCAAGGTACTTTGTGTAGTAACTGTCGTCCGTGCAAATCGTCTGTGGCCAGTCAAAGCAGATGACCGTACAATCGAGGGACGGCCCAAATCAGGGGATACTGTATATATTTTATGTTTTAACTCTCTCTCTCTCAAGCTATTCAAATCTCGCTTCCAGCGAGGGGGCTCGATAAACGTCCTGCAGACCAAACGTGCTGCGGACCAACCGGCCGTGTGGAGAATTGGAATAGGTCCACATTATCCTACATATAGCCTAAGGGCTCATGACAATCATTGAGACTCCAGAAGTATTTGAGGGTGTATTCTTACATTTGTATGGTGTATGCTGCATTTCGGTTAATGATTGCAAACAAACACAGCCACTCATCAGTGTTTTTCAGCAGGGTTCATGCAGACCTGTTTGGCTACAAATGCTTATGATAATCTATTGCCGCCTACACTGGCGACTGGCGTTGGCCAAGTGAGTGACAAACGAAAGTCAAGCTGTCACAAGAAGAACAGATGCTCATACGCTAGTTTTGCTGTTGAGATCTGGAATATCTTTCACTGGTGTCTGGATATATGTAGATATATGCCCTTTGCAAACTTGCATGAGCACAATTTTGGGTGTGAAACAGAACTTCTTTGTCTCAGTGAGATATGACTTTCATCATTTATCTTGACTCGTGACATAGTGATGGCGTGATGCATGCTTTGTTAGTTTGTTTGTCAATAACTCGGGAGACATGTAGATATTAATGGTATTGATGAATGACATACTTTATAGGATTTTCTAACAAAGTCCCTGTGACTGAAGTTGTGACAGTAGCTACCCCAAGCCCCTCCATACACAACGTCAGCTCATGGGCACATTATCCGACAGTTGTGTAAATTTTGTGCTTTTCCTGGCTTCATTTACCTCTGTTTTTGGTCCATTTACCTGTAACCCTTCTCTCTCTCTCTCTCTTTCTCTCTCTCTCTCTCTCTCTCGGCTCTGTGTGTGTGTGTGACGCGCGCGCACATGCACGCACGCACACACATACTCGCACGCGCACACACACATACACAACTGAGCTGAAATTTTATTTTTTAAGGATGGAGACAGTAGGCACGCGGGCCTGTCTCATGTCTGTCCTTATTAATCATGTCTGTACTTAAATATAAAAATCGGAAAGGTAGCCACAACTAGAAAAGTCATAAAGAGAGAGAGAGCATTTTATGTGCATGAAATTACAAAACTAGAGTTTTATTTACTTCCTAGAGCTCTCAAAGAGGATCTTTTGTCAATTATGCATCAGTGTGGTCAAAGATTACTTCCTTGTGTGTGCACAGTGTAGTCCCAAATTCTTCACACCGTAGGCCATTTCTGAAGAACCGAGATCGTTTTCTGCACAGCATAGTCCCAACATCACATAACCTTTTTCAGTTCGAAGGACACTAAAATTCCCTAACCTTACCACTTATTGTCATTTGTACAACCCACGAGAATGTTCACACATGTATTTAGTGTAGACACAGATCAGCAGCAGAATCCGGCCTGACGAATTGGACACGCGATCGATCAAATTTTGCACACTTAAATCTTGCTGATTTCATCAAATTATGACAGTTTGTGGCGACATCTTTTACCTCTGCAACTAGCTACAGGTGCGCCAACCTATTTGCAGCCAGCGGATGCTTAAAATGAACAATATTGACTTACATTTTGTCTGACCCAAGCATAAATTGCAGCCTAGTGGGTCGTGCAGGATGTAATCCTTACTTAGGCTACGTGCACAGGATATGCCCTGAACCAGCCCTTTCCTTATCGTCACAAAGGTCACACATATGTGGATCGGTCATACACGTGAGCCATATGGGTTTTGCCTTTCATGTCCTCAAGTTGCATCATGTAACTCAGAAAGTGTGTTTGCCTCATTGATTTATTGATGGCAGTGTACTTTCCCATTAGACCCTCCTTCCTTCTCTGGCAGCAACAATTTATCATTAAAGTAATAATGGTACATTTGTACCATTGTTCTCTGGTAGTGGTAGCAACAATTTACCATTATAGTAATACAGGTACATTTGCACCATTGTTCTCTGGTAGTGGTAGCAACAATTTACCATTAAAGTAATACAGGTACATTTGTACCCGGAGCAGAATTTCTCATGGCCAGTGTTTGATGGGTGACCATTTATTGTTTTCTTTCACAGTAATTCAGTATTCACACTGAAAAATGTGTGCACCTTGACATATATGATGAGACGGAATGCAAAGCATGATTTGAAATTAAGTGCTTAAAAATGTCCAAGATTTTAAAAACAAATGTCTAGATGGTTTACATTTGTAATGCTGGTGCAGTATAATTATAGAATGGTTTACATTTGTAATGCTGGTGCAGTATAATTATAGAATGGTTTACATTTGTAATGCTGGTGCAGTATAATTATATAATGGTTTACACATTTATTTTTGATTATGTCTAGGATGGTTTACATTTTAATGCTGGTGCAGTATAATTATATAATGGTTTACACATTTATTTTTTTATTATGTCTAGGATGGTTTACATTTGTAATGCTGGTGCAGTATAATTATAGAATGGTTTACATTTGTAATGCTGGTGCAGTATAATTATATAATGGTTTACACATTTATTTTTTTATTATGTCTAGGATGGTTTACATTTGTAATGCTGGTGCAGTATAATTATATAATGGTCTACACATTTATTTTTTTATTATGTCTAGGATGGTTTACATTTGTAATGCTGGTGCAGTATAATTATTGAATGGTTTACATTTGTAATGCTGGTGCAGTATAATTATAGAATGGTTTACATTTGTAATGCTGGTGCAGTATAATTATTGAATGGTTTACACATTTATGTTTGACTGATACAATGTGCAGTGTATCCACTGCTCTGCATATGACAAACTCCTTGTGTATTGTTACGTGTGCAGTCGTCGTCGTAGTATGATATCACACCAGACGGCACGCACGTAAGGTTGTTTTAAAGAAACTTCACTCAGCTGCAACCCATCACACGTGGCTTAAGGATGTAGACCATACTGGAGTAACAGTTCCAACAATATTTTATGGCAGTGATGTGATCTCCAAACAATGCATTCACAAATAAACCAACACTGATACAATGTCTCCTCTACAATGTCTCCTACACAAAACGCCTCTGCACGTCACTTTTAAACCACAATCTTACACAACACTAAACCCACCCACCGACTTGGCCACACCCTCGACCGGATCATCACCCGCACCTCCGATCAACTCTTTCTCGACTCTGACACCTCCTCTGTGCTTCCCTCTGACCACTTCGCTATTCTCGTCTCCCTCAATCTACCTCCCCCGAAAAAAACCAAGTTCGTTGTCTCTCGCCGCAAACTAAAATCTGTCAACCGCGAGAGCTTCTTTGACGAAGCTGTCGACCTTCTCTCGGACCCCACCCCCTCTCCCGATCTTGAATCCCATTTCGATTCCTCCCTTCGAAAACTTCTAGACACCCATGCCCCTGTCACCACCTGTTCCATACCCAACCGACTCCCCTCCCCCTGGCTCACTGATGACATAGCTGAGGCCAAGCGTGAGCGCCGACAAGCGGAACGCCTCTGGCGCTCATCTGACCTCACCGTTCACAGACAGATCTTCCAAACAACCAGATCCAAAGTCTGCAAAATGATCTCCAAATCTAAACGCAAACACCTTCAAAACCAAATCCTGGAATCCACCTCTTCCAAAACCCTCTACGCCACCATGAACACACTCCTAGGCACTTCTAAAGACTCTCCTCTCCCCAACACACACAGCAAAGAAGAACTCCCGTCTGCTTTCTCTACCTATTTTTCGGACAAAATCCAAAACCTGCGCGACACACTCGACACCCTGCCTCCTCCGCCTTGCCCTCCCGACCCCACCTTTTCCGGCACTCCCCTCTCGTCCTTCCGCACCGTCTCTCAGGATGAAGTCCTCAAGACCATAAAGTCCACGCCCTTCAAAACCTGCGAACTTGACCCCCTCCCAGCTTCTCTCTACCGTGACGGCCTTCCAAAACTTCTACCCTTCATTACCGACATCATCAACGCATCTCTAGAGAACGGCTCCGTCCCCGATATCTTCAAGTCCGCCATCGTCCGTCCTCTCCTCAAAAAACACAACCTCGACCCAAACGAACTCAAGAACTATCGCCCAGTCTCCAATCTCTCTTTCCTGTCCAAGCTTCTTGAAAAGGTTGTTCTCAACCAGCTCAACCTCCATCTCACCGACAACAACCTCCTCAGTCCATTCCAGTCTGCCTATCGCAAACATCACAGCACTGAAACAGCCCTTCTACATATCTTAAACGAGCTGCTTCTCTCCACTGACTCTGGCAACATCTCCCTTCTTACACTACTCGATCTCTCTGCCGCCTTTGACACTATAGACCACTCTATCCTCCTCCACCGACTCCACCACTCCTTCGGCATCACTGACTCTGCTCACTCCTGGTTTCTCTCCTACCTCTCTGACAGACAGCAGTCCGTCACCATCAACGGCGTCTCTTCCAACCCGGTAACGCTCTCCTGCAGAGTTCCACAGGGATCCGTCCTGGGCCCGGTCCTTTTCACACTCTACACCTCTCCTCTGTCCAACATCATCCAGTCTCACCGCATACACCACCACCTCTACGCTGACGACTCACAACTGCAAGACAAAGACAAACTCGACAACACTCAGTCACTACTGACTCGCACGGCTGACTGCTACAAAGACGTGAAAAACTGGATGACAGCAAACAAGCTGAAACTGAACGACGACATAACGGAAGCCATGCTGGTAGGCACTCGCCAAAAACTCTCCCAGCTCCCTCCCTCTCTCCACCTTCAACTCGATAGCACCCCCATCTCCTTCTCTGACTCGGCCAAGAACCTCGGCGTCATCCTCGATTCCTCTCTGTCCATGACCAACTTCGTCTCCGCCACGACCCAGGCATGCTATTTCCACCTTCGCCGCATCAGTCAGATCAGAAAATACCTCACTACCGAAGCTGCCACCAAACTTGCTGTCTCTCTCATCTTATCTCGCATTGACTATTGCAACTCTCTCCTTTCCGGTCTCCCTCACTCCACCATCTTCACTCTCCAACGCGTCCAGAACAATGCTGCCCGCCTCGTCCTCAGAAAGAAAAAATCCGACCACATCACACCCCTGCTCAAACTCCTTCACTGGCTCCCCATCCCCCAACGCATCCAATACAAAGTTCTGTCTCTCTGCTACAAATCCCTGAACAACTGCGCTCCTGCCTATCTCTCCAACTTACTTCACCCCTACACACCTTCCCGCTCCCTCCGCTCTGCCTCCGACCCTCTCCGCCTCCACATCCCTCGCACCAAACTTAACACTTTCGGTCCCCGCTCCTTTTCCGTCTACGGTCCATCCATCTGGAACACTCTCCCACTCTCTCTCCGTCAGAAACACTCTCTCTCCTCCTTCCAGTCCGCCCTCAAAACTCACCTCTTTCAACAGTTTTAGCACTATATCACCGCACTCCCCACCCCAAGCTGACCGTCGTAATGTATTTCACTGTTTGTGGTACGTGAGTCATTGTCTAAAGCGTGCGCATGCGTGCGCGAGTTGTGAGTGTGCGCTTAGAGTTATAATTATTATAAGATAAGCGCATTATAAATACCGTAATTATTATTATTTATTACAATGTATCCACGCTTTTGACACACTGCGGTTATCATACAATGTAAACACTATACACTGCATAACTCCATCACTGACAATGTACCACGATACCTTGCATAGCTCTCTCAATGTCAATGTGCTTACGATACACTGCAATTATACAACTGAACAATGTACACACACGCTTCCTAGCATGATCTTTTATAGTATACTAGCTTTCCAGAATAATCTAGCAAATTCATACAACACAACCAATCAGAACGGAACACATTTATAACTGAAACTCATAAATATTGATGAAAGAGAACTTTCTAGAATAGACTACAATAGTCTACAAAATTTGACTGCTAATTTCAACCCCAATTTTGGGAAATCCCGGTATGTAATGATGTCACACAAGAATACGCTACACAGTTCATGAATTCTCCGGAAGTGTCATGACTTTTCGTAACTTATACTGGCTGCTAACTTCACGTGCAAAGAAAACAATGGTGATTACACGAGTGGTTTCTAGAATCTTCAGGATTCAACTCCGTGTATCAAAAGACAATCAATTCTGCTCTGTGCGAACGATAGCGAATTTTACTAAAAAGGTACATGATTCGTAATCATGATAGCTCAAATAAATATCGGAACGTTTCCTACGATTAATGCATGCATGCTCCCACAGAACAACACAACCACAATCGTAACATGTATGTTCTTATTCAGTGTTCTAAACATTTGCTTCGATGTTTACTCTGAACTCTGACATTTCTGATGCTAATCACATGGCTTGCGTGATATGTACAACACAGCAATATCACGAGAAACAACACTTTCAGGCGTAACGTTTAACTGCGGTAGCTGTCTGTATTTGAGGTATAACTATTCAACTTTAACCTTTCACTGCCAAGAAAAAGTGAACATGGTCCACCTGCAAGAGAAGTAGATCCTCATGAGCCCCACAATGGTGGGGGCTCATGAGGATCTATGCCTCTAGTTGACAACACTTTGTATCCATCTACCTTGGACGGCTTGGGGTCTTTGAATTAAGTCAGTTTTCAGAAACGTAACTCATTCTACCCCAGACACACCACAGCAAAATATGGATCGACCATGATAGTTCAAGGGTGATGCCAGAATAGCTTGGCGCCTATGGGCTGACTGACTGACTGCCTATGGGCACCAAGCTATTCTGGCATCCCCCTTGAACTATCATGGTCGATCTGTGTCCTGCACTGCAACGCAGTCTTCAGAGGATGATTTCACAATTTGGGGATTTGGGTCCACTGCAGTAAAGGGGTTGTTCCCAAAGGCGGGATGTTCAGGTTGCCATCAGCCCCAGCATGCTGAATGAAGCTGATCACAGGACAAGTCATCTTCCTAGATATAGTATGTGCAAAAATCATCATAAAGGCAGGCAAACAGTGGATGGGAGATGTATTTAAGCAGATAATATTAATAAACTCTCATTTATGAATGATATACCAAACAGGAAATGAGACAGTTTATTGGTCAACTTGCAGGTACAGTGTGTTCTGACCTAGTGATAAACATGCACAGACAGCATTCAAACGGTAATCTAGGTGAATACTCTTTTATATCCAGTGATACATCTGGAGAAGGTTTGCGGGGTCTTTGTCCCCTGGATGTGAACAGACGTGGATCTTTATCATGTGCTTTTGTGAACTGTTCACTTTCTGCCCAAGGTGTACTGTACTTGTATAATAAAAAATAATAATTACGGTATTTATGCTGTAGGGCATACCCAGTTGTCGGTGACCATCACACAGTTACATACATGTGTCCACCTCATTAATAATATTCTTCTTCTGTTTAATCTGATGGCCCTCTACCCGGGTCTGCCCTGAGGGACTTGGGTGGGGTTAACTACTTTTTAGTTCCCAGGGTCACCCTGGTCAGCCCCACAGGGTGGGTTTTTCCTTCTATTCTGGGGCATGTGTTTCTGTCTACCCTTGGTCCATTCACCTGTATTTTCCTTTTTAAACTCTCCCTACTGTCTGCACCGCCTGTAGCTCTTGCTATTGGATGTGTGTTACTAAATGGTCTAGTTAGGTTTATTTAGCGTATTAGACCGCCTTGCGACATACATTCAATATTCTGTTTAGTTTTTTTTTCACAAGCAGTGCAGGCACGTCCTGAGAAAGTCTTGTTGCTGTCGGGACGTTAAACAATGTACAACCAATTAATCTGATAGCTCTCATTTAGGAGAAAACAAGGTTTAAAATATGTTCTGCTATTCTCCATATACTGGTGAAATGATACTGGTCTGGATGCAGCATTCCGTTCATGCTTATGCAGTTTATGGTCTTATGCATGCAATTTGCCATGTGTTTCACACTCTCTTACTTCCTTACTTACGCCTGTCACCCCTACCTGGGTATAGGCCGTCGACGAGAGACCTCCAGCAACTCATGTCCTGTGCTTCTCCTTCGATTCTACTCCAGGTGGTTCCCAGTCTCTTGATGTCTGTTTGGAGGTCTTGACGCCAGGAGTTTCTCGGTCTACCTCATTTCCTCTTTCCCTGGGGGTTCCATGACAATGTCTGCCTAGTGATACTGGAAGCTGGCTTTCTCAGACTGTGACCGATCCATCCCCATCTTCGCCCAATTTCATTCTCTGCTGTTATCTGCTCTGTTCTCTCCCAGAGTGGGTGTAGGGGGCTCTGGATAGAGGTAGTACCTTTGCTGTTCGGCAGCTGCATCCTACATAGGACGGACGGGCATCACTGGTCCTCATCCATCTCCTTAATCTCTCATGTGCTGGCTCCAAGCGCCACACCCTGGCAAACCACCTCAGCTGGTGGGCTAAACCACGTGAGGGGGTGGTGTTCACATTGCACCACTAGGCGGATGAGCTGTTTCTGACAGCCAACGGCTAGAGGACGGAGGAGATCAGGTTGGATCCAACGGCCAAATGTGGGGGAGTAAACCCTTCAAATCAGGAGTGGAGCCCCGAAGGCAGACAGCTGCCTGTATTCACGCACTGTTCTGGCAGCTCCTGCAGCCAAACTGGTGCCAAACGTACTGCTTTGCATTCCTTTGGATACATCAGCGAGGCCGAGAGGGGGATCTTGATGACTGGGCATCCCAGGATCTCCATACACTTCGCCCAGGCTTGCGCACTGGAGAAGTCACTCCAGTGACTGACCCAGCAGGCGCATACTCCATTGTCTTCCGAGACAGGATGCCATGCCATCTCTCCCAGAGTCTGACGTTGCTGATCTTCTCTGGCCAGTGGATTTTCAAAATTCTTCTAAGGCAACTGTTCATGAAGGTCTGTACTCTGTTGACTGTGGTTTTTGTCAAACTCCAAGTCTCTGTTCCATTTACGAGAACTGCTTTTACATTGGAGTTGAAAATCCGGACTTTGGTGTGTTGTGACAGCTCTCTGGAGCTCCACACTTTTTTCAACTGGAGAAAGGCTGCTCTGGCTTTACCGATTCGTGCTCTGACATCTGCATCAGTGCCGCCTTTTTTGTCTATGATGCTCCCAACAGGGTGCCAGCAAGCAAGACTGGTTCTTCCCTGGTTGCGTTCAGCCTCATTGTCTTTGTTTTCTGTTTGTGAATGGTGAGGCCCACTTGGGACGAGATGTCAGCAAGCCTCGTGGTCTTGTCCTGCATTTGTTTATGAGTGTGGGACAGTAATGCCAAGTCGTCTGCAAAATCGAGGTCGTCAAGCTGTGTCCACAGTGTCATAATAATAAAATAATAATTACGGTATTTATAATGCGCTTATCTTATAATAATTATAATTCTAAGCGCGCACTCGCATCTCGCACACGCATGCGCACGCTATAGACAATGACTCATGTGACACAAATGGTGAAGATACCTTACGATGGTCAGCTTGGGGTGGGGAGTGTGGTGATACAGTGCTAGAACTGTTGAAAGAGGTGAGTTTTGAGGGCGGACTGGAAGGAGGAGAGCGAGTGTTTCTGACGGAGAGAGAGTGAGAGAGTGTTCCAGGTAGATGGACTGTATGCTGAGAAGGAGCGGGGGCTGAAAGTGCTGAGTTTGGTGCGGGGGATTAGGAGGCGGAGAGGGTCGGAGGCGGAGCGGAGGGAGCGGGGAAGGAGTGTAGGGTGAAGTAAGTTGGAGAGATAGGCAGGAGCGTAGTTGTTCAGGGATTTGTAGCAGAGAGACAGAATCTTGTATTGGATGCGTTGGGGGATGGGGAGCCAGTGAAGGAGCTTGAGCAGGGGAGTGATGTGGTCGGATTTTTTCTTTCTGAGGACGAGGCGGGCAGCATTGTTCTGGACGCGCTGGAGAGTGAAAGTGGTGGAGTGAGCAAGTGTCCACTGTATTCCACTTCGTCTGTTCTCTGTGGTCATCTTCATGACCCAGTCTATGGCCAGTAGGAAGAGGAACGGAGACAGCAGACACCCCTGCCTGACACCGGTTCTGACCTGGAGCTCCCTGGTGAACTGCCCTTCGTGGATCACGCGACATGTCATGCCATCGTAGCTGCTCTTGATCAGGTGGATGAGCTTTGTGGGTACACCGTAGTGTCATAGGAGTTTCCACAGAGTCTCTTGGTCCACACTGTCAAATGCTTTCTCATAATCCACAAAGTTGACGTACAGTGGGGAGCTCCACTCCAGAGACTGTTCCACGATGATGCGGAGAGTGGCGATCTGGTCTGTACATGATCGGTTCTTCCTGAATCCTGCTTGCTGGTCTCTCAGCTGGGGTCAACGGAGCTCTTCATTCTCTCCAGGATGATCCTGTTGAAGACCTTTCCTGGTACTGACAGCAAGGTGATTCCTCTGTAGTTGGAACACTTGCTGAGGTCGCCTTTCTTGGGAAGCTTGATTAGGTACCCCTCCTTCCAGTCAGCCGGCATCACCTCCTCTTCCCAGATCTTTCCAAACAGTGGGTACAGCATCTCCACTGTTGTCTCTAGGTCTGCTTTCAGAGACTCCGCTGGGATGCCATCTGGGCCTGCTGCTTTGCCGTTCTCTTCAAGAATGCCACTGCTCTTCTGATCTCTTCCCGGCTGGGTCTGTCACAGCTGATGGGTAGGTCGGTCTCTGCCGGCTGGATGTCTGGGGGGTTGGGTGGGCTAGGTCTGTTCAGTAACTCTTCAAAATACTCGGCCCATCTGTCGAGTTGGTCTGCTCTGTCTGCAATAGACCCCACCCGGGTCTGCCCTGGGGGACTTGGGTGGGGTTAGGTATTTTTTAGTTCCCAGGGTCACCCTGGTCAGCCCCACAGGGTGGGTTTTTCTCTCTATTTTGGGGCATTTGTTTCTGTCTACCCTTTGTCCATTCACCTGTATTTGCCTTTTTAAAACTCTCCCTACTGTCTGCACTGCCTGTAGCTCTTGATATTGGATGTGTGTTGCTAAATGGTCTTAGCTTTATTTAGGCCCCATGTGTTAGGTTTATTTAATGTATTTGACCGGCTGACGACATAATTCAATGTTTTGTTTATTTTTTTTCACAAGCAGTGCAGGCACGTCCTGAGAAAGCCTTGTTGCTGTCGGGACGTTAAGCAATGTACAATCAATCTGTCTGCAATAGGCTTGCCTTCTTTGTCTTTTACTGGTCTTTCTGTATGGCCATACTTGCCTGACAATCTTCTGGTAATGTCGTAGAGCTGTTTCATGTTGCCGCTGCCTGCTGCCTTTTCTGCCTCTGCTGCCAGGCTGTCTGTGTAGGCCCTCTTGTCTGCCCTGATACTACTCTTCACCTCGCGGTTGGCTTCCGAGTATTCCCCCTGTGCCCTTACTTTTACTGCTCTCATGCGACTGTTGTTGACAGCTTTCTTCTGCTTCCTCACTTCTATCTTCTTCAAGGTCTGTGCCGACAGCCAGTCCTTGTGATGGTGTTTCCTGAACCCTACAGTGTCTTTGCAGGTTGAGTTCAGCGCCTCTCTAACTGCCTTCCACTGCTGCTCTGTGGTGACTGCCTCCTCTTCATTTACTAGCTCCTGTAGCGCTTGAAACCGGTTGGACAGCACCAGTTTGAACTCTTCTCTAACTCCAGTTTCTCTCAGGAGGCCTACATTATAGCGCTGTCTTCTTGTTGTCTCTGTGCGGCTTTTCTTTAGCTTGAGCTTTATTCTTAAGGTAAGCAGATGGTGGTCGGAGGCGACATCTGCTCCCCTCCTCACTCGAACATCTTGAAGGGATCTTCTAAATTTTTTGCTAATGCAGATATGGTCTATTTGTTGTATGGTCAGGTGAGACCCAAGTTGCTTTGTGTATTTTTCTGTGTGGGAAGATGCTGCCTCCAATGACAAGTCGGTTTAGAGCACAAAAGTCTACAAACCTCTCCCCGTTCTCACTCATCTCCGAGCCTAGTCCCTGTCTCCCCATCACCTCTTCGTATCCGGTGTTGTCCTCCCCTATTTTGGCATTAAAATCGCCCATGACGATGGTGATGTCTCGCTCCGCACATTTGTCCAAGGCACTCTGGAGTCGGTCGTAGAACTCTTTGTTTCTCTTCCTCGTCCCTGTCATTAGTGGGCGCATAACACTGGATGACGTTCAGCTTGAGCTTTTTCTTGGTTCTAAAGGCTGCTGTGATAATTCTTGGCCCAAGAGGTTCCCAGCCCATCAGCGCTCTCTGTGCCACTGGTGACAGCATGAATGCTACACCTTCTGTATGGGGGGCATTCTCCTCTTCATGACCTGAATACAGAATCATCTCCCCACTTAACAGCCTTTTCTGGCCAGACTGCGTCCATCTGGCTTCACTGATACCTAGCAGGGAAAGGTTGTACTTTTGCATTTCCGCTGCTATCTGGGCGGCCTTGCCGCTCTGGTACATGGTCTTGACGTTCCATGTGCCCATGGTTGTATCCCTGGATAGAGAGAGGCGGCTCGGTCCTGTGGCTTCCGAAGACTTCCGGCTTTCGCCACAGGACTTCATAAGTCTTCTGGTAGAAGAATCTTCCTCCTCCAGGAAAGGAATTACTGTTAGTCGGCGTTTTTGTAGCTATTTCCTTTTTTGCAGGGTGGGGAAGCTACCCCCACGCCCAACCCCCTTACTAGGAGGACCAGGGGTTTTCTGTCGGGGTCACCTTCCCTTAGACCATGTTGGTTCACGGTACCTTATTTCATTCGGTGCACCCCTTTCACGAGGGACCCCCTATCCACCACCCAGGGGACGCGCCTCAACGCCATATGGTCCCAGCGCGAGGGTTTCACACTCTCACTCTTACAAAATGTTGCGGATGTGTGCATGGCAACGGCACATCAAACTGTGATCGGCCAGACAAAAGCATTCAGGCCAGTCAGGATTGGACTCCTAGCCCTTATCATTCAGAATACTCCAGTTTGCGAAATAAGTTTGACTAAAAGAGTTCAAGGGTAGTGCCAGAATAGCTTGGTGCCCCTCTTGGCGCCAAGCTATTCTGGCACTACCCTTGAACTAAAGCCATTGGTCTATCTCCTTATCTGGAAGTACTATAATGTAGCTTGCATATGGCAGTGTACAGATTTTAAGCTTTTAGCCTCAGTATGATATGGGCTAGTTGATTGTAAGTGTGTATTCAACATAATGAAGGCTTCCCTACTCATGTGGTTATCATCAGTCAAGTGTTGCGTTTATTGCTGGATTACAGCACTGATATGTCAAGATAAAACTAAGTACGTGACTGATAGTAGTTTAGGGTATGATCTCACAATGCACAATGCCAACCACCACTAAATCATCATGTTGAGCGGTGTCACAATGGCTCTTTCACCTTTTTGTGCTTACAGTCATTTTCTGTTTTAAGGATGGTAAATTACCATATTCTGTGTGTGTGTGTGTGTGCTAAATATGCTGTATGACTATGACATACATGTATTATTTACTGGTACACATAATGTGTTTCGTTGGTCTTGTGCTCGCGGTATAAGACCAACGAATATGTACGGAGCATCGTCACTTCCCTGGTGGGCCCACATGAACCCCTTCTGGCAACCGTGAAACGGCGCAAGCTTGCTTGGTTTGGCCACGTGACCCGACACAACACCTTGTCCAAGACTATCCTCCAAGGCACTCTCGAAGGAAGTCGTCGGCGAGGTCGTCAGAGAAAGAGTTGGGTCGCAAACATAAAAGAATGGACCGAACTCGAGATGTCAGACTTGCTTGCCACCGCCCAAAATAGAACTCAGTGGAGAGCACTGTCTGTTGCTGCTGCCTTTCAGTCCCCCCAACGCCCAGTTCGGGCAAGGGACTGATGATGATGATGATGATGATGATGATGATAATGTGTTTATTTTCTGTGCATCTCACGCAGTGCACAAACTGAGGTCATAACACATTTCAGTGTAATTTGTGTTGGCAAAGCTGCATGTTATTTAACATGCATGAATTATGGGACTGCTATTGTATTACAACAATTAATTTACCCTTCCCACAATAATTAACTTCCTCACCCTAGGATATATTTTCGAGCTTGCAGTCGATTTATGTCTGCTGTCAAATAGTGGGTTCTCACCTGGAGAATACATTCTGTGCTGAGTTTGATTGTAATGTGAATAACTGACCAGGATCTTATTGAAAGATTTATTTTGTAATCAGGACTATTGGTCTCTCATTGGAGCTACATGTGCAATTTTGGTGTCCTTTGTATTTGAGAGCCAAACAGCTGTCATTATAGTATCTTGAAGTAAGAGGAAATCAAGGTAAATCAATCGACCATGACAGCTAAAAAATAGTGACTGATTAGATTGGTGGTTTTCTCCTTTAGTAAATGTTTCTTCATGGAGCATCATGGTCAGTTCTTCAGGTGTAGTGCCTGCCTACCCGGCACCGGCCTCCACGTGGCGTAGGTGGGTAGTCCGCTCAGTCCCTGACTGAGTGGGCTAGCGGACGGGTGCCATCTTTGTCCAGGATTAGGACTTGATGTCAGCAGATATGTTGTTCAGCCTTTTCACTGGTCCGGTTTTTAAGGAGCTGTGCTAACCTAGGTCGTACCATGTTGGATTGGTCCTTAAAAATACTCGTGACTTTTTGGTCCTTTGGATCCCAAGTGTTTGCCGTGCTTGGAGACCCGTGTCGGGGGAGAAGAGGATCCTGGTGGCTGAGGTTCCCTTTGGGCTGCGGCTCACTGGTGCCAACACTCCACTTCGGCCTTGACTTCTACCTGAACGGGAGGCTAGTCGTACCGGCCTAGTCAATCGGCTCTTGTCACGTTGAGCCCTATCCCACTGTTGACATGCGGGTTGCTATACGGAGCACCATGCTATAGCTTCTGCTGCTGATTAGGTGCTTTACGCCAGTATTCCCCTGCATTCAACGGTGTGATAGAAGGCGGTGGCTCAAACGGTTCAATCGGGCTTACCCCCTTGAGTATATCTTTCGGGCAGTCTCCATTGTGCGTCGGCTGGAGACCCGCCGACAGTTGCACTTTCCCTTGTTGGGCTCGGTGGCGGGCGGGGACCCCCGGGGGATGAATATCTCTACTAATATAATATGGATAAAACCAAAAAACCAAAACTAGCACAGAAACGGCGCATAGACACCGACATTGCACATGACAGTGATTCAGACTGTGAGGAAGCGACGCCTCAGGCGTCGGCCGTATGGCCTCGCTTCCTCATTGTCCATAGCAAGGTGAAGGAGAAACCAGTTACCAAGCTGCATCCTTTTCTGGTGGGGGAGACCCTCAGGAGCCGTGTTGGCAGGCCTGACGCCCAGCGCCTCAGGTCTGGTGACTTGCTGGTGGAGTGCCGTACTCGGGCACACTCCAGCGGGCTACTGGGGCTCTCTTCCATCGGAGACACTCCTGTGGAAGTCACACCCCACAAAACTATGAATTCGTCAAGAGGCGTAATCAAAGATCAAGCTTTGGCAGAACTGTCAGAAGATGAACTTGTAAGGAACCTTAAGTCTCAGGGGGTGACTTGCGTCAGGCGCTTCGCTTCCAAGCGAGGTGGTGGGGAGATCCGTCTCCCTACCATCATCCTGACGTTTGGCACCCCCACCCCTCCTACTACCATCTGGGGAGGTTACTACTCCCTGAGAGTGAAAAAGTACGTCCCTCTTCCCCTCCGGTGCTTTAAGTGCCAAAAGTATGGCCATGGGCAGAAGACATGCCGTCAGGCAGAGGCTTCATGCGCCCGTTGCACTAGGCCCGGACACTCTGCTGAGTCCTGCACAGCCACCCCCCTGTGTGTGAATTGCCAGGGGGCGCATATGGCTTCGGATAAGAAATGCCCTCGTTGGATATCCGAGTGCAAGATTCAGCAGGTGCGTGTGGAGAAGGGGCTGTCCTTTCTGGATGCCAAAAAACTGGTTGAAGGCCCTGGTGCAGCTGCGGCTGCCCCAACCTCTAACACCTCAGTGTATACTTTTAGTGCAGCGGTGGCAGGCAAGCACCCCACCAAAGACTTTTCATGTCAGACCCCAACTTCTTGGTTGGGGGCGGAGCCTCGGCTCATCTCGCCCCTGGAGAGTAACCCTCCTCCGGTGGTGACAAGGAGCCAGGGAACGCAGAAGGCGGACACTGCCGGTCCGGTTGTGCCGCCTTCTGTTGCCCCTAAGCCTCAGCCCCCACCCAAACCTGTTAGTCAGTCAACTCCAAAGGCTTCTGGCTCTGGTCAGCCTTCTAAGGCCGCTAACTCTAGCGGCAGGAACGCTGCCCAGGACCAGAAGTCTAAGAAATCTATGGGACCGCTGTGCGCACGGGCCCAGAAGGGGAACACAGATGTGCCCCTTCAAAACAAATATGCTGCACTGGAGGAGCGGATGGAGGGAGTGGAAGTTGTTGTTGCTGATGCTGCGGCAGCTCCACCCCCTTCCTCTCCGAAGAACCAGAGGAGGCCCGGGAGCCGGCCCCCCTCTGTTTCTTCAACTCCTTCCAAGGTAAAGGAAAAAGGGGGGAAAAACTCCTTACCCCCAGATCAGACTTAATCATGGACTCTTTGCTTCAGTGGAATTGTCGTGGTTTTCGAGCTAACTTTGAGGAATTACGTCTTTTAGTCAAGTTCTATAACCCCTCAGTCATATCTCTTCAGGAGACTTACCTGAAGACTTCTGACCCTGTGTCCTTTAATGGTTTTAATGTTATACATAAAGGCTCTGATTCGGAGAGGCGCTCGGGTGGAGCGGCTCTTCTCATTAGTAGCCAAATTTTATGTAGCCCCGTTAGCATCGACACCTGTCTTCAGGCTGTCGCTGCTCGGGTTACCTTAAAAAAGACCATAACCATATGCAGTATTTACCTGCCACCATCACTGCGGGTCTGTAGCAATGATATTTTTCACTTAGTAGATCAACTGCCCCCTCCGTTTATTCTCATGGGGGATTTTAACGGTCATGCTCACCTTTGGGGTAGTGACCACTATGATGGCAGAGGTCAGATGTTAGAAGATGTTTTTTCTCAACTTAACCTATGTGTCTTTAACGATGGCTCACCTACATACTCTAACTCAGGTTCCGGATCTAGTTCTGTTCTAGACCTCACTGTGTGTGATCCTTCTCTCATGCTGGACTTTGACTGGAAGGTTCACGACGACCTGTGTGGTAGAGACCACTTCCCAGTAGTCCTGTCATCGGTCAGCTGTGAGGAGGATTCGCCGGTGGGGCGCTGGAATCTCAAGAAAGCTAACTGGTCTCTGTTTGCCTCTCTCTGTCAGTCTCGTCTTACAGAGGAGGTGATCATGTCAGCTGAAGAACCTGTTTCTTGTTTTACTTCTATTTTGTTGGAGGTTGCAGGTGAAACCATCCCTAGAACTTCCACATCACTCCCTCGGAAGCCGAGAGTACCATGGTTCAATGAAGAGTGCCGCAAGGCCCAAACAATGCGCAAATCTGCTCAGCGACGTGCATTTCGTAATCCATCGCAAGCAAATATTTTAACCTTTAAAAGACAGCGGGCGAAAGCCCGTTATATTTTTAAACGTGAACGCCGTGCTTCCTGGAGACGCTTCGTCTCATCTTTATCTTCTAGGACTCCGTCCCAAAAAGTCTGGAAGGCTGTTCGAAGAATTAGGGGCAGGGGTGGCTCGGCTTCTGTCGGCCATCTTAGAGATGGTGCCAGTTTGGTCACAGATAAAAAGGCTGTGGCCAATTTGCTTGCCTCCACCATTGCCCATAATTCTTCAACAGAGCATTATTCACCTTTCTTCCAGAGAGAGAAGGAGAAGCGAGAATCTTGTGCTTGTGATTTTATATCGGATAACTTGGAAGACTATAATGCCCCTTTTATGTTTTCAGAATTGCAGCAAGCCATGCAGAAATGTACTGACTCTGCTGCTGGATTAGATACCATCCATTATCAGCTCATAACACATCTGCCTGAGGATTCACTCCTTGTACTTCTCAAGGCCTTTAACCATATCTGGATAACCGGTCATTTTCCGCCATCTTGGCGCCAGGCTGTGGTTGTGCCAATTCCCAAGCCGGGTAAGGATCCTTCCGACCCGGGCAACTACCGGCCAATAGCTTTGACATCATGTTTATGTAAAACTATGGAACGCTTGGTCAACGCCCGACTGGTGTGGCATCTTGAGTCACAGGGTCTCATCACAGACCTCCAGTGCGGTTTCCGGCGCTTCCGTAGTACAACTGACCATCTAGTCCGCTTTGAGTCTTTTATCCGAGATGCTTTTGTTAACAAGCAGCATGTCTATGCAATTTTCTTTGATCTTGAAAAGGCATATGACACTACCTGGAAGCATGGTATAATGTCTGATTTGTCGGACATGGGTTTTAAAGGGCATCTGCCCGTTTTTATTCACAATTTTTTGTCCAACAGGTCGTTCCATGTCCGTGTGGGCTCCACCCTCTCCGACTCCTTTGAACAAGAGATGGGTGTCCCGCAGGGCAGTATTCTATCTCCTGTTTTATTTAGCATTAAAATAAATAACATTGTAAAGGCCGTCAAGGATGATTCTGAATGCTCTTTGTTTGTGGACGACTTTGCTTTGTGTGCACGAGGTCGAGGACTTGCGTCCCTTGAGAGGCGCTTGCAGCTGTGCGTTGATCGCATCCAGGGGTAGGTGTCTCTCAATGGATTCAGATTCTCGCCCTCCAAGACAGTCTGTGTGCATTTTACTAACCAGACGAAATTTTTTCCAGAACCTAGCCTGAGCATTGCTGGAGTGCCAATTAAGGTGGCTGAAGAGGCTAAGTTTTTGGGGGTCATCTTTGACAAAAGATTGACCTTCTGCAACCATGTTAACTACCTTAGAACCTCTTGTCGGAAGGCCATCGACATTCTTCGTGTCGTTGGTCGTACTGACTGGGGTGCAGACCGCATCGTCTTACTTCGACTGTACCGGGCCCTTGTTCGGTCCAAACTGGATTACGGCTCTGTGGTATATGGCTCGGCTTCCAAGTCTGTTCTGCAGCGTCTGAACACAATTCACCATCAAGGTCTGCGCATATGTCTGGGAGCCTTCAGGACATCTCCAGTTCCTAGTCTGTATGCAGAGGCAGGGGAGCCTTCTCTCAGGCTCCGCCGCATCCGCCTCATGCTCAGCTACGTTCTGAAGCTGAAGGCCCATCCAGAAAATCCTGCCTATGATTGTGTTTTTAACCCGTCGTTTGCAGAGATTTACGATGCCCATCCGGGAGCTGTCCGTCCACTTTCCTTCCGTGTCAGACCTCATCTGCAGGCGGCCGGAGTGGACCTGGACAAAGTTTCGGAATCTCTGCAACACGTCACTCCACCCTGGCTACTACCAGTTCCTGACATCTTGCTGGACTTGACTGCCCACAAGAAGGATTGTACTCCACCAGCCATATACCAACAGAGCCTCAATGAACTCCTTTCAATTTTTCCTGGCTATTGTCGTCTTTATACGGATGGGTCCAAGTCTGAGGATGGAAGAGTGGCTGCGGCTGCAGTGTCCTCTCGCCATCCTAGACGCCCATTTAAGCTCCGTCTCCCTGACCATTCCTCTGTATTTAGTGCAGAACTGCAGGCCATTCTGCTAGCACTCAAGCATGCCTATCAGTCTCGGGAAAGGAACTTCCTGATTCTGTCTGACTCTCTTTCTGCCCTGCAGGCCCTTCAGGGCGCGGGAACAGACCATCCACTGCTGGTGCAGATTAGAGAGCTCTACGCGGACTTGATGAAGGAATATTATGACATCATTTTTATTTGGGTCCCAGGCCATGTGGGCATCGAAGGCAACAGAATCGCAGATTCTGCTGCCAACAGTGCCCGCAGTGACCCTGTCCCTGACACACAGACTGTCTATAGTGATTTTAAACCTGTTATTAGTGCGTACATAGCCCGCGAGTGGCAGTCTGAGTGGGACAAAGAGGAAGGGAACAAGCTTCATGAAGCTCTTCCTAAGTTGTCTGACAGTCTACCTTTCCGCTGCGGCAGCCGCCGTGAGGAGACTGTCCTTGCTCGGCTCCACATCGGGCACACATATGTTACGCACTCTTACTTACTTAAACAGGATGAGCGTCCATGGTGTTTTGCCTGTGATGAGCAGTTTTCTGTTCGACACTTTTTGCTGTATTGTGCTGACCTAATTGACACCAGATATAAACACTTCACAGCAGACTCCTTGAAGGTTTTGTTCCGGGATGTTCCCCCGGACAAAATCTTCAATTTTTTGAGAGAATGCAATATTTTTAACAAGATCTGAGCATTCATAGACTATGTGAATTTTTTTATTTGCCCTTTTTGAGAGTCTGTAGACGTTTCTTTTCCAGACATGTGCGACATTTTAGCCTGAGATTTTTAATCTATATTTACATCTTGTCTTAAGACCTTACTTTTAGTCTGGCTGACCAGATTTTTACCCATCCCGCCGTGAGATGGCCTTAGTCGCCTGCTCGGCGTTAAACCCAAATAACTAACTAACTAACTAACAGGTGTAGTGCCTGATAAGTGTGGAAGCTCTCAAGGCAAGTACCAAGATAATTATTCACTGCCTTTGAGTGTCATGGTCACTAGTCCCCCACCCGGGTCTGCCCTGGGGGACTTGGGTGGGGTTAGGTATTTTTTAGTTCCCAGGGTCACCCTGGTCAGCCCCACAGGGTGGGTTTTTCTCTCTATTCTGGGGCATGTGTTTCTGTCTACCCTTTGTCCATTCACCTGTATTTGCCTTTTTAAAACTCTCCCTACTGTCTGCACTGCCTGTAGCTCTTGATATTGGATGTGTGTTGCTAAATGGTCTTAGCTTTATTTAGGCCCCATGTTGTAGGTTTATTTAACGTATTTGACCGGCTGGCGACATACATTCAATGTTCTGTTTATATTTTTTTTTTTCACAAGCAGTGCAGGCACGTCCTGAGAAAGCCTTGTTGCTGTCGGGACGTTAAGCAATGTACAATCAATCAATCAATCATGGTCACTAGTTCAAGAGTAATGCTTGTTAAGTGTGTTGCCTCTCAAGGCAAGAACCAAAGTAATCATTTGCTGCCTTGCAGCGTCATGGTCAGTAGTTCAAGGGTAGTGCTTGTTAATTGTGTTACCTCTCAAGGCAAGAACCAAAGTAATCATTTGCTGCCTTGCAGCGTCATGGCCAATAGTTCAAGGTTGTGCTTGATAAGTGTGTTACCTCTCAAGGCAAGTACCAAGCTAATAATTGACTGTCTTGGAGCATCACAACCAGTAGTTCAAGGGTAGTGCTTGATAAGTGTTTTACCTCTCAAAGCAAGTACCAAGCTAATCAGTCACTGCCTTGGAGCATCATGGTCAGTAGTTCAAGGGTAGTGCTTGATAAGTGTGGCGCACTACGGCACCAGCCTCCACATGGTGTGGGTGGGTAATCTCCTCAGTCACAGAGATAGAGAAAGTGAGATTTCAAAACCCTGCCACAAAATTTTTACTGAGCCCATGTCTAAATCATGCTATTTTAAACATCAACACCCACAACTCTAACAAAACCCTGCCTCAACTCACACCAAAAGTGAATTTTGAGAGATTATTTATATCTTCAAAAAAATCAATATTTTACATCATAAAATGAATCAGGACGAATGATATCTGTGCTGTAGAGAATAAAGACTTAGACTCAAAAAAAGAACAATTTCTCTCTGTAGTTGTTTCTGGAAAATCAAAGGCATATCTGGGAAAACAGTATACAACAGAAGAAATTGAATCACTCACCGCTGAGGACAAGATAAAGCTACACGCAAAATATGAAAATTACATTGGTTCACTAATGACCCGCGATTTAAGTCGATCTCTCATGTGTCTGTACACAAAAGCGGTTAGTCACTTTTTGCCTGTGGACACTGACAATCTATCACATGATCTTGAAAGCAATGGTATTGTTTTAAGTTCAGTCAGCAAATTAGCATGCATCATGTTTTACAAGTTTGGAAATTACCTAGCACCTGCAGTAGCCTTACTGATTACAGGGAGTCATGTAGATTTTTTAAAAATAAATTTTAAAGCAGAAGAAATTGGAGGTCAACCAGATGCCGACACAATCAAGCTCTACTCAAATTCAAACAGTAACTAAGGCTAAACTCCCCGGCAGGGTTGAGGCGGGGAAAAGATTAGCTGAATATAACAGACAAAAACGAAGTTACGACTACAGGTGATAACTGACCCACCACCACCATCGTCAACAGCTGTGTGAGATACTGACAGTTGTGTGTCATCCTGACAGTCATGTGCCATACTGATGGCCAAGTGAGATACTGACAGCCTTGTGTGCCTTACTGATAGCCATATGTGATACTGCCACATGTGTGAGATACTGAGAGTCGTGTGTGATACTGCCAGCCGGGTGAAAAACTGACAGCCGCATGTGATACTGACAGCCATGTGTGATACTGACAGCGACGTGTGATACCGACAGCCGTGCAAGATACTACCATCCATGTGTAAAATACTAACAGCCACATGAAATGCTGATGGCTTTGTGTGATACTGACAATAATGTGCGATACTGACAGCAGTGTGCGCTGAATAATAAATAATAATAATAATAAAGAGCATTTATATCGCGCTGAATCCCCAGGAGCAGTGGGCTCTAAGCGCGTTACAAAAAAATGTATATATGCAGAATCTCACTACCTTTAAAAAAGTCTAATCTATGCACTTCTAATCTACGCACGCACATACAACTAAAACAAACATAACAAAACCATATGTATGCAGACCAAACCATCATCACACACACGCACACACAATCTGTGGATTAATGGTATGCAAGCTGAAAGAAGTAGGTTTTAAGTTGGGTCTTAAAGACGTCAATGTTTTCAGCATTCCGCTGACAGCCACGTTATAAATTGACAGCCATGTGAGATACTGACAGCCGTATGTGATACTGTCATATGCGATGCAATACTGATACCGACAGCCATGTGAGATACTGACAGCCGTATGTGATACTGTCATATGTGATACTGATACTGACATCCATGTGAGATACTGACAGCCGTCTGTGATACTGACTGTCCTATGCAATACTGATACCGACCCCCCGACCCCCCCTCCCACCTGGGTCTGCCCTGGGGGACTTGGGTGGGGTTACCTACTTTTTAGTTCCCAAGGTCACCCTGGTCAGCCCCACAGGGTGGGTTTTCCCCTCTATTCTGGGGCATGTGTTTCTGTCTACCCTTCGACATACATTCAATTTTCTGTTTATTTTTTTTTTTCCACAAGCAGTGCAGGCACGTCCTGAGAAAGCCTTGTTGCTGTCGGGACGTTAAGCAATGTACAATCAATCAATCAATCCATTCAACTGTATTTTCCTTTTTTAAACTCTCCCTACTGTCTGCACTTCCTGTAGCTCTTGATATTGGATGTGTTTTGCTAAATGGTCTTAGGTTTATTTAGTATATTAGACTGGCTGGTGACATACATTCAATATTCTGTTTAGTTTTTTTTCACAAGCAGTGCAGGCACGTCCTGAGAAAGTCTTGTTGCTGCCGGAACGTTAAGCAATGTACAACCAACCAACCAACCAACCAACCATCTGATACCAACAGCCATGTGAGATACTGACAGCCGTCTGTGATACTGACTGTCCTATGCGATACTGATACTGAAAGCCATTTGAGATACTGACAGCCTTATCTGTTACTGTCGAATGCTTCCTCCTCACAGGTCTGCCCTGGGGGACTTGGGTTTGGTTACCTACTTTTTAGTTCCCAGGGTCACCTTGGTCAGCCCCACAGGGTGTGTTTTCCCCTCTATTCTGGGGCATGTGTTTCTGTCTACCCTTGGTCCATTCACCTGTATTTTCCTTTTTTAAACTCTCCCTACTGTCTGCGCTGCCTGTAGGTCTTGATATTGGATGTGTGTTGCTAAATGGTCTAGGTTTATCTAGCGTATTAGACCGGCTGGCGACATACATTCACTGGATCCTTGACTTTCTTCTGGACCGTCCTCAGGTCGTAAGACTCTACCATTCACACTCTGCCGCTGTAACACTGAACACTGGCGCTCCACAAGGATGCGTTCTCTCTCCGCTTCTCTTTACCCTGTTCACAAATGACTGTGTCTCCGCAACCCCGTCTGTGAAAATCTTGAAATTTTCTGATGATACCACCCTTGAGGGCCTGTTGTCTGATGCTGACGAAACTGTGTATTGAGACAAGGTGCACAGAATGGTCGACTGGTGCTCGGAAAACGACCTGGAACTGAATGTCTCTAAGACAAAAGAGGTAGTGATTGACTTTCGTCAAATCAAAGTCCCGATACTGCCCCTTGTCATCAATGGGAAAACCGTAGAACAAGTCGACTCGTTCAAATTTCTCGGCTCCTTCATCTCGAGCGATCTGGATTGGGACAATAACACTACGGCCATTGTGAAAAAGTGCCAACAACGTCGCCTCTTTCTGAGACAGCTGCGGAAACTTGGTATGTCAAAAGGATTAATGGCACAGTTCTACTGCACAGTGATAGAGAGCACCTTGTGCTTCTCTATCACTGTCTGGTATGGCAGCACAACCGCGACAGAAAAGAACCAGCTCGAGCACATTGTTAAAACTGCCTCCCAAATAGCTGGTTGCGACTTTCCATCTGTCGCCTCCATTTTCAAAATGCGTATGGAACGGAAGGCAGGAAATATCGTTCTCGATCTGTCACACCCAGCCAATCATCTCTTCGAGCTTCTGCCCTCTGGCCGTCGGTTTCGTGCTTTGAAAGCCAGAACCGCTCGATTCAGATGCAGTTTCTTTCCAGAAGCTGTCAAGGTGATTCCATGATTGTGACATAGGACTGATATGTGTGTAATATTGTGTTTATCTATCTTAGTGCTGTATACAGGACGATCGCCAACTGAGTGTATGTCATGATGAATGCATGTGCAGCAAGTGAGGATGTATTTTACTGTCGCCATGTCACACAAAAATCCTTGTAACGTTTTACTTGGTGAATAAATGTCTTATGTCAATATTCTGTTTAGTTTTTTTTCACAAACAGTGCAGGCACTTCCTGAGAAAGCCTTGTTGTTGTCGGGACGTTAAGCAATGTACAACCAACCATCCTGTCGTATGCGACACTGATACTGACAGCCATGTGAGATACTGACAGCTGTATATGAAACTGACTATCGTATGTAATACTGATACTGACAGCCATGTGAGATACTGATAGCCATGTGATATACAGACAGCCGTGTGAGGTACTGATAGCTGTGTGAGATACTGACAGCAGTGTGAGATACAGATAGCTGTGTGATATACTGACAGCAGTGTGAGATACTGATAGCTGTGTGAGATACTGACAGCCGTGTGAGATACTGATAGCTGTGTGAGATACTGAAAGCCGTGTGAGATACTGATAGCCTCCTGAGATACTGACAACCCTGTGCGATACTGACAGCTGTGTGCAGGTCAGCAGTAGCCGACCTCAGCCTAATGGCTTTTAAAGACCATGTTTGACCTTGGGTCTAAGTGTGATATGTTTTCACTTGTCTACAGATGTAGGTCTGTGAGGATTGTCCAGTCACTGATGATGGTGTAGATGCTCCAGAATCCTGCAGTCAGGGCCCACAACTCACCATGGCAGCTAGCAGAGAGGGAGGTAACTCCACCTGGTCTGATATCTTTGGATGGACTTATCTTGGCGTGGACTTCACACTGCCAGGAAATGGTGGCAAAGAATGCGTGGACTTTCTCAGCACACAGCAGAGACTGATCGAGAGCGTAGCGGCCTCTCTTTTTGCAGCATACATCGTGTGGCTGGCTTACCCACGACTGACGCTTCCAGCTACAGAACCAAAGAATCTCACCGAGAGAGAAACCTCAGGGAAGAGACTTCTGCTTGTGCTGATGTGTTTGACATGGGGGTGCGAACTGGGATTCAAGTTTGCCACACGACAGATGATTTGGATATTTAACCCTTGTCATATAGCTACAGCAGTACAAGTAAGTACTTGCCTACCTCATGTTGCCATATAGCTACAGCTGTACAAGTTAGTACTTGCCTACCTCATATTGCCATATAGCTACTGCAGTACAAGTACTTGCCTACCTCATATTGCCATATAGCTACAGCAGTACAAGTAAGTACTTGCCTACCTCATGTTGCCATATAACTAATGCAGTACAAGTACTTGCCTACCTCATGTTGCCATATAGCTACAGCTGTACAAGTTAGTACTTGCCTACCTCATATTGCCATATAGCTACTGCAGTACAAGTACTTGCCTACCTCATATTGCCATATAGCTACTGCAGTGCAGGTAAGTACTTGCCTACCTCATATTGCCATATAGCTACAGCTGTACAAGTAAGTACTTGCCTACCTCATGTTGCCATATAGCTACAGCTGTACCAGTTAGTACTTGCCTACCTCATATTGCCATATAGCTACTGCAGTACAAGTACTTGCCTACCTCATATTGCCATATAGCTACTGCAGTGCAAGTAAGTACTTGCCTACCTCATATTGCCATATAACTAATGCAGTACAAGTACTTGCCTACCTCATATTGCCATATAGCTACAGCTGTACAAGTAAGTACTTGTCTACCTCATGTTGCCATGTAGCTACTGCAGTACAAGTAAGTACTTGCCTACCTCATATTGCCATATAGCTACTGCAGTGCAAGTAAGTAATTGCCTACCTCATATTGCCATGCCATGTAGCTACTGCAGTGCAAGTAAGTACTTGCCTACCTCATGTTGCCATATAGCTACATCTGTACAAGTAAGTATTTGCCTAACTCATGTTGCCATATAGCTACAGCTGTACAAGTACTTGCCTACCTCATATTGCCATATAGCTACTGGCTTGGCTTGACTTCGCGAACAAAGATTTTATAGGAGTTGCCCACGACGTCTGCAGGCTTGTTCGTGGCTGCGGAGGCCAATCCGAGACAGGCAGGTTCAACCGCAGTGGCTGCAGGGGAAGGTATGGCCGGGGTTCTGAGCTGCGGCATCTCTGTTTTTTTCTCCTGAGCCGCTTGTCCTTAAGGCTAGCTCTGTGAGAGTCCTCAAAGGAGACAGCTGCCTTGTAAATGGTGGAGCGCCAGGTGTCCTGGTCCGCAGCAAGCGAAGACCACTGGTGGTGGTCGATTTGGCAGGCACTAAGTGACTTCTTGAGACAGTCTTTGTATCTCTTCTTTGGTGCCCCTCTGTCACGGTGTCCAGTAGCAAGCTCGCCGAACAGGGTGATCTTTAGTAGGCGATGATCCTCCATCCTGGAGACATGCCCCGCCCAGCGGAGCTGTGTCCGTAGCAGCAAAGCCTCGATGCTCACAGTTTCAGCCTGTTCAAGGACCTCGACGTTGGTGACATAGTCACTCCAGTGAATGCCCAGGATGGTACGCAGGCAGCGCTGGTGGAAGCGTTCGAGGAGTCGTAGTTGGCTGTGGTAGAGGGCCCAGGACTCGGAACCATACAGCAGGGTGGTGAGGACCACAGCTCTGTACACGCTGATCTTGGTGCCTCAGGGTTTGTAGCGATTGGGAAAGTTTGTGAAAGTTTGGGGAAAATAAAATCCTTTTTCCAGGCCCTGGAAAGTCTTTGAAAAATGACATTTTTGGGGAGGGTTTGTGAAAGTTTGTGAATTTTACAATTCTGCTTACTTGGCTTCATCATGTACACATTTTGCTTTTTCGATTTTTTCGAATTTAAAAAAATAATGTACAAAACAAACAAAATACACGCACACAAACAAAACAAATAAAATCCGGCTACCAGAAAGCTACGCAAAAACGTACTTTCGATTTCGACCGGATGTACTTGCGAATGATTATTTCCCTTTAATATTATTTCCGGTCACATCGCTCACTCATTGACCATGCCTGGCGCTTGTGTTTTTAACGATTTGTGGCTTGAAGCTTCTAAGTATAAACAGTGGCTGAGGAAAGATTCAGCCAAATATATGTATAAAAGCTGGCTCCGAAAAGTAGCATCAAACAAGTGGTCGGTTTTTGTTTTGTGCCACTTGTCAAAAATCTATTGATGTGGCAAGCATGGGTGAAGGTGCCATCATGAGTCATAACAAAGGTAAGCGTCTGTTGAACAGTGGGCATATAGGCCTAGTCTATATAAGTATATTTCGGTCACACATCTTATGGCCAGGAAAAATGTAAAAATGGTCTTGAAAGTTTGTGAAAAGTTTGTGAATTTTGTGATGCCTTTTGGCTACGAACCCTGTGCCTGTTTTCAGCTGTTGATTGTGCCACACCCGCTTGAAAAGTCGCCCGAAAGCGCTGTTCGCTTTTGCCAGCCTGCTGTCAAGCTCCTTGTACAGCTTGGCGTCCGACGTGATAATGCAGCCAAGGTAAGTAAACTGGTGCACTGACTTTAGTTCAGACTCGCCAATGGTGATGTGAGGAGGGCGATACACTGTCTTGGGTGCCGGCTGATGGAGGACCTCTGTCTTTTTCAGACTGACCTCGAGTCCAAAGAGCTGGGCAGCATCTGCGAAGCAAGACGTGATGCGCTGCAGGGCTCTCTCTGTGTGTGCAACGAGGGCAGCATCATCAGCAAAAAGCAGCTCACAAATCAGTTGGTCTAGGGTTTTCGTGTGGGCCTGCAGTCGTCTGAGGTTGAACAGGCTGCCATCGAGACGATACCTGATGTACACTGCATCGTCATCATCAAGGTCCACTGTGGCCTGCTTCAACATCATGCTAAAAAAGATGGTGAAGAGGGTCGGTGCCAGCACGCAGCCCTGCTTTACGCCGTTGAGAATAGGGAATGGTTCTGAGAGGTCATTGTTGAGTCTGACCTGGCCTTGCTGGTCCTCGTGTAGCTGGACAATCATGTTGAGGAACTTTGGGGGACAGCCAAGTCGCTCCAGGATCTGCCACATGCCTTGCCTGCTCACAGTGTCGAATGCTTTTGTTAGGTCGACAAATGTTACGTACAGCCCTTTGTTCTGCTCGCGGCACTTCTCCTGTAGCTGTCTCAGCACAAAGACCATATCGGTGGTGCTCCTGTTTGCTCTGAAGCCACACTGGCCCTCTGGGAGTTGGTCTTCAGCGATGGCAAGTACCAGCCGATTCAGGAGCAGCCTTGCAAGGATTTTCCCAGCAATGGACAGCAGGGTAATTCCCCGATAGTTGGAACAGTCAGACTTCTCGCCTTTGTTCTTGTACAGGGTGATAACGACTGCATCACGGAGATCCTTTGGTAGTGTTCCTTCCTCCCAGCAGCAGAGAAAGAGGTCATGGAGCTTGTTGTGCAGTGCTGTGCCTCCATGTTTCCAGATCTCTGGCGGTATTCCATCAATGCCTGCTGCTTTGCCACTCTTGAGCTGGTGGATGGCTGTGAGGGTCTCTTCAGCGGTGGGCGGTTCGTCCAATTCAACCTTTACTGGGAGGTGTGGGATTTGTATGACGACTGCTTCTTGAACAGTGCGCTCAGCGCTGAAGAGGCTCTGAAAGTATTCCGACCAGCGGTTCAAGATGGAGGTATTATCTGTGAGGAGTGCCTGGCCATTCGCGCTTCGCAGGGGACTTTGTACCAGGTGCCTGGGGCCATACACTGCTTTCAGTGCTTCGTAGAAGCCCCTGTAGTCACCATTGTCAGCACAAAGCTGGGTCCTCTGTGCAAGTCTGGTCCACCACTCATTCTGGAGATCTCTGAGCTTGCGCTGGAGACTGCTGCAGACGAGGCGGAAGGCAGACTTCTTCACAGGGCAGGAAGGCTGGGCTAGGTGGGCCTGATGGGCGGCTCTTTTTTTTGCTAGGTGTTCCTGGATCTCTACATCGTTTTCGTCAAACCAGTCTTTGTTCTTCTTTCTGGCGAAACCCAAGACTTCTGCAGAGGATTTTGTAATAGCAGTTTTCAGTTGTTCCCAAAGTGTTTCAGGGGAGGAGTCTACTGGGTCCGCTGTGTCTTTGAGCCTGCGCTGTAAATCTGTCTGAAAGGCGGCTTTCACATCGTCACGCTGAAGGCTGGCAACATCAAGCTTTTTCTTGGGGGGCCCCCATTTCTTGGGTTTTGGCCTGAAGTGGAGCCTGAGTTTGCAGCGGACAAGGCGGTGGTCAGTGTGGCACTCTGCGCTGGGCATCACTCTGGTGAGGAGGATGTCACTGCGGTCCCTCTGACGCACTAGGACATAGTCGATAAGGTGCCAGTGTTTGGAGCGAGGATGCATCCAGGTGGTCTTTCGACTGTCCTTTTGCTGAAAAGTAGTGTTGGTGATGACTGTCACGACACGCCTGACGGAGTCAGGGCGCCGTGGACAATATGAGTGCAGACACTTGAGAAAACCCACCCACTCTAAATAAATAACGCAACGCCAGTGATAAACAACAAACAAATCCTTTTATTACCTACCCTTACTCTAACTCCCACCCCAACCCACTAACGCCCCACACACTCACACATACCCACACATGCACTCATAACGTATTAACACATAAAAAAGATTAACATATAAAAAAATGACTAACAAGTGAAAATGACTAACAGGTGAATATGACTAACAGGTGAATATGACTAACAGGTGAATATGACTAACAGGTGAATATGACTAACAGGTGATAATGACTAATATGGCCAACGGCTATACAAGGCGGGTAACTTTGTCTCTGTACAGTGTCCTCTGTCCCACACTAGACAGGGTGGCTCATAACGTACGAGTACTACCCCTGCACCACAGAGCACCGTAGCCGCGCTTGCCCACGCACGCCTGTGACCGACGCTCAGAACGTAGAATCAACCCGCTGTAGCCCAACGTACTTGTCCAACAGGACCGGCTTGCGAAGGCGTTCCGACTCCCGATGATGCGTCACCGTTGGTCGTGGATGATGAAGAGATCGAAGAACGACGAAATCTTCGAAGCCAGTCTTCGAAGCCAATCTTCGAAGCCAGTGCACTGGAAAAGGGCGCATTGTCAGTCAAAGTGCCAACACAGTTAACTCTGGCTTAACACGCATCTACTCACAAACCACGTGAGTTGTGTCTCGTCTCACCCTAATATCCGCCTTGGCCATATTAAATATACAATCATGGATAAAAAGGATTCCTATGTACATTCAACATTCACCAGGTCTGCACTACTCCATTACACTAACATTAAGCCAGCACAACCACTTTTGTATAATAACATTGCCACTGCTAAAACCAACGTTATCAAAATATCCACATGTACATACAAAGATATCAAATAATCACCAGCAACCACCCCACGTGACAATCTTATTACATTGCATCTAGGACTTAATACAAATATATTTGAAAGGATACCCACTTTAATTCATTTTACAACATGGCCCTTTAAATATACTCACTCGGCGACAGCCGACATAAACAACTAAATTCGACACCCACCACATTACAACCCAACCTAAAAAACATGGTTAAAGCCTCGATTAAAACATCACTAAAAAACTAGACGAACATACCATTCCGCACCTATATACACATTCACACACCCGAGAGCACAGCAGCTAACTGAGGAAAATGGCATGAGTGTTTACCTGTCACTGGTGAGTCCTCCGGCAGGACGAGACAAACAAAGACGAAGACGAACCGGAGGGGTCTTCTGCTGAGCAGCAGCCGTGGTCGCTAGTCTCTCGGGACACCCACACCCAGGAACACTGGCCGTGGTCTTGCAGGGAGGGTAAAACAACCCTCACACAGCTTGTCAAGGGCTCCAAACGAGGCCGCACCCTGACCCAGACTCTCACTTCGCTGGCTAACTCCGCTGACTGACTGTAATAACCTTCTGCTACCTTGCAGTTTAACTTTACTTCTGAACACTGTTCGGTTGAAGCTACTTGACGAAAGCGTGCAACCGCTGTACTCGCTCACTGCTAAGCTTGCTGCACGGGCTTTACGATTACGCTCACACTACATTTATTAACTTCCCTAAACTAAGGCTATGTACAGAATTCGGCGATCTACATTTATTAACAGAAAAACGACTTGGCGAAAAAAATAAAACAACATGTCACATCCGTTACGTGACAATGACCAGTTGCTGCTCCGCACAGAACTCCAACAGTAGGCGGCCATTGTCATTGCAGTTCCCCACGCCATGCTTGCCGAGGACTCCTTTCCAGGCTTCAGAGTCCTGGCCCACTCTGGCGTTGAAGTCGCCAAGGATGATGACTTTGTCGTCTGCAGGGGTACTCTGTAGGAGGCTGCGCAGGTCAGTGTAAAATTTGTCCTTTTCAGCAGGCTCTGCCAGGAGGGTTGGGGAGTACACACTGAGAAGGGTGACGTGTTGCTGGTGTCTCAGTGGGAGGCGCATGGACATGATGCGGTCTGAGTGGCCCGTTGGTAGGTTTTCCAGCTTAGTCGCAATGGATGTCTTGACCATGAAACCCACGCCTGAGAGCCGTCTTTCTGATGCAGGCCTGCCTGACCAGTAGAGGGTGTACCCAGCACCAAGTTCTTGGAGGCTGCCTTCGTCCGGAAGGCGTACTTCGCTGAGCGCGGCGATGTCGATGTTTAACCTCCGCAATTCATGGGCAATGAGGGCGGAGCGACGTTCAGGGCGTCCGCTGTCTGCTTTGTCGAGCATGGTTCGGACGTTCCAGCATGCTACGTTGAGTCCGGTTGTGGTCGTCATGAGAGTGGATCCATTATTCTTTCTTGTTTTTTGACCGCAGGAGAAGATGCCCATTGACCGCGGCTAGCCAACTGGGGTTGCGAGGGGACGAGCTTTGGTTAGGCCACCTTTTCTAGGCCCCTCTCCGTGTGGAGCAAGCAGTGCTGTCCCTAGAGAAGGCTGCGTGGTCGTTCAGGGTGTGCCGAGTGATGTTGTCATCCCCAGGTCAACATCAGGCGACCAATATCCTGAACCGCCTGCATGCAGGTTTGAGACTGCGGCTTCCAGTGACATCTTTCACCTGCCGTTTCACCCCTCGCCCGTCGCTACAGGACTTGGAATGGTCAGTGTCATGGTTCGTGGACGTTTCCTAAAGCCTGCGCGGTGGAGCTTTTTGGTGGAGTGCAGTGTGCGCAGTACTGGCCCCACCCTTTAAACCCTTGGTTCATCTGCCATGGCCTAGCAAGCTGGGACGATGGCATCGAGGTCCTCGGGTCGTAGGTTTTATATCAGACTGTCCTTGTCCTAGTCTCTGGCTCAAAAGCCTTCCCCGGAGACACGGGGGCTTTGATGTCAAGGGTTTCCTCCCTTAGCCTTTCCGCAGCCAAGCAGCCAGGCCTGCAAGGCAGCAGGCGACTCGTGGAGGGCGGGGTCGTCTATGTCCCGTGCAGATGTGAACATCTGCCCATATAGCTACTGCAGTACAAGTAAATACTTGCCTACCTCATATTGCCATATAGCTACAGCTGTACAAGTAAGTACTTGCCTACCTCATGTTGCCATGTAGCTACTGCAGTACAAGTAAATACTTGCCTACCTCATGTTGCCATGTAGCTACTGCAGTACAGGTAAATACTTGCCTACCTCATATTGCCATATAGCTACAGCTGTACAAGTAAGTACTTGTCTACCTCATGTTGCCATGTAGCTACTCAGTACAAGTAAGTACTTGCCTACCTCATATTGCCATATAGCTACTGCAGTGCAAGTAAGTAATTGCCTACCTCATATTGCCATGCCATGTAGCTACTGCAGTGCAAGTAAGTACTTGCCTACCTCATGTTGCCATATAGCTACATCTGTACAAGTAAGTATTTGCCTAACTCATGTTGCCATATAGCTACAGCTGTACAAGTACTTACTTACTTTACTTACGCCTGTCACCCCTACCCGGGTATAGGCCGTCGACGAGAGACCTCCAGCAACTCCTGTTCTGTGCTTCTCCTTCGATTCTACTCCAGGTGGTTCCCAGTCTCTTGATGTCTGCTTGGAGGTCTCGACGCCAGGAGTTTCTCGGCCTACCTCTTTTCCTCTTTCCCTGGGGGTTCCATGACAATGCCTGCCTAGTGATACTGGAAGCTGGCTTTCTCAGACTGTGACCGATCCATCCCCATCTTCTTCGCCCAATTTCATTCTCTGCTGTCATCTGCTCTGTTCTCTCCCAGAGTCTGACGTTGCTGATCTTCTTTGGCCAGTGGATTTTCAAAATTCTTCTAAGGCAACTGTTCATGAAGGTCTGTACTCTGTTGACTGTGGTTTTTGTCAATCTCCATGTCTCTGCTCCATATAGGAGAACTGCTTTTACATTGGAGTTGAAAATCCGGACTTTGGTGTGTTGTGACAGCTCTCTGGAACTCCACACTTTTTTCAACTGGAGAAAGGCTGCTCTGGCTTTACCGATTCGTGCTCTGACATTGCATCAGTGCCGCCTTTTTTGTCTATGATGCTCCCGAGATAGGTGAAGGACTCCACCTCCTCCAACGGGGTGCCAGCAAGCAAGACTGGTTCTTCCCTGGTTGCGTTCAGCCTCATTGTCTTTGTTTTCTGTTTGTGAATGGTGAGGCCCACTTGGGACGAGATGTCAGCAAGCCTCGTGGTCTTGTCCTGCATTTGTTGATGAGTGTGGGACAGTAATGCCAAGTCGTCTGCAAAATCGAGGTCGTCAAGCTGTGTCCACTGTATTCCACTTCGTCTGTGCTCTGTGGTCATCTTCATGACCCAGTCTATGGCCAGTAGGAAGAGGAACGGAGACAGCAGACACCCCTGCCTGACACCAGTTCTGACCTGGAGCTCTCTGGTGAACTGCCCTTCGTGGATCACGCGACATGTCATGCCATCATAGCTGCTCTTGATCAGGCGGACGAGCTTTGTGGGTACACCGTAGTGTCGTAGGAGTTTCCACAGAGTCTCTCGGTCCACGCTGTCAAATGCTTTCTCATAATCCACAAAGTTGACGTACAGCGGGGAGCTCCACTCCAGAGACTGTTCCACGATGATGCGGAGAGTGGCGATCTGGTCTGTACATGATCGGTTCTTCCTGAATCCCGCTTGCTGGTCTCTCAGCTGGGGGTCAACGGAGCTCTTCATTCTCTCTAGGATGATCCTGTTGAAGACCTTTCCTGGTACTGACAGCAAGGTGATTCCTCTGTAGTTGGAACACTTGCTGAGGTCGCCTTTCTTGGGAAGCTTGATTAGGTACCCCTCCTTCCAGTCAGCCGGCATCACCTCCTCTTCCCAGATCTTTCCAAACAGTGGGTACAGCATCTCAACTGTTGTCTCTAGGTCTGCTTTCAGAGACTCCGCTGGGATGCCATCTGGCCCTGCTGCTTTGCCATTCTTCAAAAATGCCACTGCTTTTCTGATCTCTTCCCGGCTGGGTCTGTCACAGCTGATGGGTAGGTCGGTCTCTGCCGGCTGGATGTCGGGGGCGGGGGGTCAGGTGGGCTAGGTCTGTTCAGTAACTCTTCAAAATACTCGGCCCATCTGTCGAGTTGGTCTGCTCTGTCTGCAATTCTGTATGGCCATACTTACCCGACAATCTTCTGGTAATGTCGTAGAGCTGTTTCATGTTGCCGCTGCCTGCTGCCTTTTCTGCCTCTGCTGCCAGGCTGTCTGTGTAGGCCCTCTTGTCTGCCCTGATACTCCTCTTCACCTCGCGGTTGGCTTCCGAGTATTCCCCCTGTGCCCTTACTTTGGCTGCTCTCGTGCGACTGTTGTTGACCGCTGCTTTCTTCTGCTTCCTCGCTTCTATCTTCTTCAAGGTCTGTGCCGACAGCCAGTCCTTGTGGTGGTGTTTCCTGAACCCTACAGTGTCTTTGCAGGTTGAGTTCAGCGCCTCTCTAACTGCCTTCCACTGCTGCTCTGTGGTGACCGCCTCCTCTTCATTTACTAGCTCCTGTAGCGCTTGAAACCGGTTGGACAGCACCAGTTTGAACTCTTCTCTAACTCCAGTTTCTCTCCGGAGGCCTACATTATAGCGCTGTCTTCTTGTTGTCTCTGTGCGGCTTTTCTTTAGCTTGAGCTTCATTCTTAAGGTAAGCAGATGGTGGTCTGAGGCGACATCTGCTCCCCTCCTCACTCGAACATCTTGAAGGGATCTTCTAAATTTCTTGCTAATGCAGATATGGTCTATTTGGTTCTCTGTTGTATGGTCAGGTGAGACCCAAGTTGCTTTGTGTATTCTTTGTACAAGTACTTGCCTACCTCATATTGCCATATAGCTACAGCTGTACAAGTAAGTACTTGCCTAACTCATATTGCCATATAGCTCCAGCTGTACAAGTAAGTACTTGCCTACCTCATGTTGCCATGTAGCTACTGCAGTACAAGTAAATACTTGCCTACCTCATATTGACTACCTGTACCTCAAAAGTAACTCAGCAGTGGATCAGAGAATTTAAATCTTGCCATATGGCTACAGCTGTACAAGTAGTAAGTACTTGCCTACCTCACTGCATCAGAAGTGGTCACTGTAGTATACTTTTTAGGACATCGTACCCCATGTACACTTTCTGATGTTACACTGTCTTGTGTTAAACTGTACATGGTGTACGCTGTCCAATGTCAATTTATATCCAGCTATTCAAATCTCACTTTCAGCGAGAGGGCTCGATAAACGTGCCATGGACCCAGGCAGAACTGTTTGTCTGCAAATGTTGATGATAATCTGTTGCCTTCTACACTGGCCAAATGGCATTGGCTGAATGAGTGAAGCAGGAAACTCAAGCTATCATAAGAAGAATAGATGCTCATGCACTAGCTTTGCTGTTGAGATCTGGAGTATATTTTACAGGTGTCTGAATATATGTAGACCTATGCCTTTTGCAAACTTGCGTCAGCACAATTTTGAGTGTGAAATTAAACTTCTCAGTCTAAATGAGACGCACATATCCTCATGTTCTGACTTGTAGGGCAGGAGCTGACTGGAATCACTCGGGCTGTATGGATCATGCGGATCTGTACTGTTAGTTAGTTATTGGTGTTTAACGCCAAGCAGGCGACTAAGGCCATCTTACAGCAGGGATCTGTACTGGGTGGCATGTGGGGTTCAATGCAGACAAAGCAGTGCACACAGAGAAACTGCCCCTCATTTGTTTTGGCAGGAATCGCCCCCTCGCTGGCTCTTCAGACTCAAACCAGCTGGCTTTGTTTTACTTGGATCTTCATAACCACTGTGTCTTTCAGTGGTAGTTACTGTTGCCATGTAATTATAAACTGGCACATGAGGATCTGGGTCTCGCTGAGAGTAGTTCTTTGCTCGGAATAACCGTGCTCACACCATACATTTCCCGAGGCATAGATGATAATTGGCCTATGTGAGCCGGAGAACCTCGTGAGTCTTGTAATGGTTGAATAGGCAAAAGTGGGTCAGTGTCGTCATAAGCATCTCTCTCGTATGATAGCACCATGACTATGTCAGCTCTAGACATAGACCCATACTAATTTGGATGACCCCTCGGAAAAGTCAAGAGTCACAAGAGGCCTGTGTAAAATGCAAATTTTTGATAAAATTGTAGGTATTATCAACATTTGTGCAAATTTTTCAATCAAAGACCTTCCTATGCATACATATTAATTTAGTCTACTCATCGCAAAGTTCAAGGGTCACGGGGGGGGGGGGGGGGGGGGGGAGGGGGGGGGGGGGGGCACTTCAACACTTGCTCATTTCATTGTCCTGTTGGAGAGATCAAGGTCACAAATGTCACACTTATTATGTGGATTGGTCATAGACATGAACCATAAGGGCATTACCTTTCTTGTTCTCAAATACTATTCACAACTTCAAACCCAAACTTGGTACACAGATACCTGATGAGAAGACCTGTCTATGCATACTAATTTGGATGGCCCCTCAGAAAGGTCAAGGGTCACAAGAGATCAGGAATTAGGTCACAAATAACCCTTTCTTGACAGAAATTCAGTCAAACAGGTCATAAGGGCTTTGCCATTCTTGTTGTGGATTGGTTATGCACATGAGGGCTTTAACATTCTTGTTATGGTATTTCTTTTGCATTGTTTTGTTTCAGATTTATCTATTAGCAGCACCTCCGAGTAAAGCAGTGACAGCAGCATTCCGGCTACACATGCACATGTTAACGGGGGCTCCTATTGCTATACTCTTTCCTGTGGTCAACACACGCTTGGTTAGTCTGTGTGTGTGCGTGTGTGCGTGCGTGTTGAAAGGTAATAATCTTGTCAGTAATTCATAATGTAATTTTATACGTGTGTGGTAATTAGCTTTCAAACCATTCTTGAACAGTTTGTTGTACAATTTAAATATTGTGCCTGTAATACTTCCCATTGTTGACAGTGATTGAGGTGGCTTTGTGTGTGTGCCCTGTTTATTTGAATGTAGTAGATAGTGAGGTTCACACACACAGTTGATCACATTGAACAAGCACTTATTTTGAGGAAGACGTAGATAGTGAGGCTCACGCACACAATTGATCATTTTGAACACGCACATATTTTGAAGAAGGCGTAGATTGTGAGGTTCAAACACACAGTTGATCACATTGAACAAGCATATGTTTCGAAGAAGTCATTGTCAGCAAAGTATGTAAGATATCAGAGTGTTTATTGGCTCACGTGCAGTTAGCAAAAGTGAGTCTATATAATGGGCCATCTGTTGTCTGTCTGGCGTCTGACGTCCATGGTAAACCTCTGATGAGACCTTTCTATGCATCCTAATTTGGTAGTCCCCTCGCAAAGGTCAAGGGTCTTGGGGGTCCAGAAATAGGTCCAAAATAGCCTTATTTTGACAAAAACCTTTTTCTCAAATACTATTTACAACTTCAAGCCCAAGCTGATGATAAGGCCTTCCTGTGCATACTGATCTGGATGACCCCTCGGAAAAGTCAAGGGTCACAGGAAGTCGGCAAGTGTGAAAAATATCAGTGTGATAGAATTGTAGTTTTTGGCTCATGTGTGATAGCAAAAGTGAGTCTATGTAATGGGCCATCTGTCGTCTGTCCGGCATCTGTCGTCCATGGTAAACTGTAACGTTGGCATTTTCTCAGAGACTATTCACGCCTCAGACTTCAAACTTGACCCAAAGGTACTCTGTGGTAAAACCTTACTAAACACCCCCACCTGGGTCTGCCATGGGGGACTTATGTGGGGTTAACTACTTTTTAGTTTCCAGGGTCACCCTGGTCAGCCCCACAGGGTGGGTTTTCCTCTCTATTCTGGGGCATGTGTTTCTGTCTACCCTTGGTCCATTCACCTGTATTTTCCTTTTATAAACTCTCCCTACTGTCTGCGCTGCCTGTAGCTAGCTCTTGACATTGGATTTGTGTTGCTAAATGGTCTTAGGTTTATTTAGCATATTTGGCTGGTGACATATGTTCAATATTCTGTTTAGTTTTTTTTTTTTTTTTCAGAAACAGTGCAGGCACGTCCTGAGAAAGTCTTGTTGCTGTCGGGACGTTAAGCAATGTACAACCAACCAACTTACTAAACATACCAATTTCAGTGACCTCTCTCAAAGGTCAAGCACAAGGGGTCCAGAAAGGCGGTCAAAAATAGCCATATTTTGACACAAAATAATAATAATAATTACAGTATTTATAATGCGCTTATCTTATAATAATTATAACTCTAAGCGCGCACTCACAACTAGCGCACGCATGTGCACGCTTTAGACAACGACTCACGTACCACAAATAATGAAATACATTGACGGTCAGCTTGGGGTGGGGGGTGTGGTGATATAGTGCTAGAACTGTTGAAAGAGGAGAGCTTTGAGGACAGACTGGAAAGAGGAGAGAGAGTGTTTCTGACACAGAGAGAGTGGGAGAGTGTTCCAGGTGGATGGACCGAATACAGAGAAGGAGCGGGGGCCGAAAGTGCTGAGTTTGGTGCGGGGGATGTGGAGGCGGAGAGAGGCGGAGCGGAGGGAGGGGGAGGAGTGTAGGGGTGAAGTAAGTTTGAGAGATAGGCAGGAGCGCAGTTGTTCAGGGATTTGTAGTAGAGAGACAGAATCTTGTATTGGATGCGTTGGGGGATGGTGAGCCAGTGAAGGAGTTTGAGCAGGGGAGTGATGTGGTCGGATTTTTTCTTTCCGAGGACGAGGCGGGCAGCATTGTTCTGGACGCGCTGGAGAGTGAAAGTAGTGGAGTGAGGGAGGCCGGAAATTGTTTCTCCTCAAATACTTTTTTAAAACCCAAACTTGGTACAGGGATGCCTGATGGTAAGGCTAATTTGGATGACCCCTCGGAAAGTTCATGGGTCACAGGAGGTCAGCAAATGTGTGAAAAATGCTAGTTTTTGAAAGAATTGTAGTTTTTATCAAAGTTTTTGCCAACTTTTGGTCAGATTTATCACAGCTGATGATTCTTCTTCTTCTTCTCGAACGCCATCACACTTGGAGTTTGGCTCTCAAAATGAAATCTGTGGTCTTCTGTAGTGCCTCCACAGGCCCGTACAGTTTCTCTTGTAGAGTGGCGGGCTTCAGCCATATCTCCTCCCTCAGCGGCTGGTGGTTCCCACAGTCCTGGAGGATGTGCTCTGCGGTCTGCTCTGCTTCTCCACAAGGGCACAGGGGAGATGGCACCAGGTGGAAGCGTCTGTGCAGGTGGAAATTGAGTCGGTTGTGCCCGGTCCTCAGACGAAAGATGGTCACCTGCTCTTGTCTGGACAGCTGATGGTAACTGTCTAGGGGCCGTTGTGGTGGTCTGTACGCAGACTTAATGATGGTCTTCATCTCTGTGAAGCTGACTCCATTTTCATCTTGTTCTTTCTCTGCGCCCACTTTTGCCATTCTGATGCACAGCTGATGATAAGACCATTCTATGCATACTAATTTACTAGTCCCTTCATTAAGGTCAAGGGTCACAGGGGTCCAGAAAGGGGTCAAAAAGCCATTTTAACAAAAACTGTTTTTTTCTCAAATTCTATTTTCAACTTCAAACCCAAACTTGGTATAGAGATACCTGATGATAAGGCCTTTCTATGCATAGTAATTTGGATGACCCCTCGGAAAAAGTCAAGGGTCACAGGAGGTTGGCAGCTGTTTGAAAAATGCCAGTTTTTGATACAATTGTAGTTTTTATCAAAGTTTTTGTAAACTTTTCAATAAAATTTGACATAAAAGTAGCTGATAACAACTTTCTTTGCATACTAGTTGAGTCGACCCCTCACAGAGGTCAATGGTCATGAAGGGTTGACAGTTTTGTGAAAAATGAATACATTTTGAGAAAAGCCAACCATTAACTTAATGTTTAGACACTTGAACACTTCAGTGACCTATAGGTCAAGGTCACAAAGGTCACACTTATATGGATTGGTCATGCACATGTGCCATAAGATGTTTGCAAACTTTTCAATCAAACTTGGCATCAAGGTAGCTGATGATAACACCTTTCTGTGAATGCTAATTTAGTCACCCCCTCAGAATGGTCAAGGGTCATGGAGAGTCGACAAATGTGTGAAAAATGCATACATTTTGAGAATATTCGGATTTGACTGGCACAAAAGCCAACCTTATACTTACGTTTAGACACATGAACACGCAAAAGTCACACTGATTGTCTGGATTGGTCATACACATGAGCTATAAGGGCTTTGCCTTTCTTGTTTGTACATTTGTTCATATATGTAGTTCTGTGTTCCTGCGAAATTTGAAGTAGTTCGGATAATAAACATTGAAATAACAGTATTCTGAAAATGGAGAAAGTGATGAATTGTCAAATTTGGACTTGAAATAATAGATGGCAGTCACAAAGCAAATGAAGTAATAATCTAGCAGATTACACAATTTCTTCAGAGGTCAGTAGTTCGTCAAAAGAGTAACGTTGGTTTGCAGGTATGAAACGAAAGTAGTAATGCTGTATGGTTTATGCGTAAGAACAATATTTGTCCTTAGGATGGAGACATTTTTTGGCTCACGTGCGAAGCAAAAATGAGTATGTTCTGGGCCAGTGGTCGTCCGTCCGCTGTTGTCTGTGGTAAACTATAACGTTGGCATTTTCTCGGAGACTATTCAAGCTACTGTCTTCAAACTTGGCCCAAGGATAATTTGTGGCAAGACCTTTTTAAACATACCATTTTCAGCGACCTCTCACAAAGGTCAAGGTCACAGGGGATCATGAAATATATCAAAAATAGCTATTTTGGGACATAATTTATTTTTCTCAAAAACTATTCACAACCTCAAACTCAAACTTGGTACAAAAATACCTGATGGTAAGAACTTTATACGCACACTAATTTGGTTGATTCCTTGGAAATGTCAAGGGTCACAAGCGCTTAAGAAATAGATCCCAAATTGCCATATTTTATACAAAAGATGTTTTTTTCTCAAATACTATTCACAACTTCAAACCCAAACTTGGTACAGAGATGCCTGATGGTAAGACCTACCTATACGTACTAATTTGGATGACCCCTTGGAAGGTCAAGGGTCACAAGAGCTCAGGAAATGGGTCAAAAATAGCCATATTTTGACCAAAAAATGGTGTGTTTTTTCTCAATTACTATTCACAACTTCAAACCCAAACTTGCTACAGAGATGTCTGATGGTCACACCTATCTTATGCATACTAATTTGGATGACCTCTTGAAAAGGTCATGGGTCACAAGAGGTCAACAGATGTGTATAAAATGCCAATAATTGTACTTATCAACATTTTTGCAAACTTTTCAATCAAATTTGGCACAAAGGTAGCTGATGATAAGATCTTCATATGTATCCTAATTTAGTCGACTCATCTCCAAGGTGAAGGATCACCGGTGTTTGACAGATGTGTGAAAACTGAATCAATTTTGAGAAAACATGGATTTTGTTGGTTTAGAAGCCATCGCTTTACTTATTGTCATAATTGTGTGAATCGGTCATACACGTGAGCCATAAGGGCTTTGACTTTCTTGTTATGGATGGAAGGAATTCCTTGATACACATGATCTCTAGTGGTATTGTGGTGGCCACCAAGGAGAGGAAAGGAAGACATTTTTCAATACGCAAACATCTGTGCATGTTCATATTCTGTCCTTTACTTAGCATGCATATTCATATGTCCCAGGTATCTCTGACTTATTTTATTTATTTATTTATTATTTAAATTATTTAATTATTTTTGTTTGTTTGTGATGTAGGTTTGTACATACACATCATCATACACATTGACATACAAGATGAGTACATACATGTACACACATATGGTCAGGTAATCGGTGCCATACCACCGTCTCCCAACCCCACCCCACAAACACACACAAAACCACAGAACACCCATCAAGAGACATGTACATCTGTGCATGTTCATAATCTATCCTTTACTTGGCTTTCATATGTCCCAGCTATCTTTTGACTTACTTTATTTATTTTAGTTAATTATTATTTTTTAATGTATCAAGTTTAGACAATTTTGTGATTTTTAGCTCTCATGTGAAGCAAAAGTGAGTCTATGTTCTGGGCCAGTGGTTGTTCGTCCATCATCTATCTGCCATCATCTGTTGTCCATCGTAATCTTTAATGTTGACATTTTCTCAGAGGCTATTCAAGCCACAGTCTTCATGCTTGGCCAAAGGATACTTTGTGGCAAGACCTTTCTAAACATACCAATTTCAGGGACCTCTTACTAAGGTCAAGGTCACAGGGATCAGGAAATGGGTTCAAAATAGCTATATTTTGACATCATGTTTTTTTCCTCAAATATTATTCACAACTTCAAACCCATACTTTGTACAAAGATACGTGATGGTAAGACCATTCTATGAATACTAATTTGGTTGACCCCTTGGAAAGGTCAATGGTCATAAGAGCTCAGGAAATATATAAAAAAAAATAGCTATATTTTGACAAAAGATGTTTTTTTCTCAGATTTCAAGGGTCACACGAGGTCAGCAAATGTGTGTAAAATGACAATGTTTGATAGAATTTTAGTTATTATCAATTTTTTTGAAAACGTTTCAATCAAATTTGGCACTAAGGCAGCTGATGATGAGACCTTCCTATGCATACTAATTTAATTGACTCATCGCAAAGGTCAAGGGTCACGTGGGTGACAGATGTGTGAAATATGCTTACATTTTGAGAAAACATGGATTTTGCTGGTGCAGATGCCAGCCCTTTGCTTATCGTCACAAAGGTCTTTAAATCGGTGAACTGTGAAAAAGGCACATTCTGCAGCAGAGTTCATGAAAAACAACAAAATGAACAGTTTGCTGCTTATTTCTGAGGAAATGACCTTTCAAGCAGTTTTATAACCAAATAAATCTAAACGTGTTTTCATATTTTGCGCATTAAATGCATTTGGCCACAATAAAAAGTGCTGCACTGTCTTCCATACACTTGTTCTAATGACTAATGGTAGAGATGACAAAACCAGTAACGTCTAACTTGTTCTAATGACTAATGGTAGAGATGACAAAACCAGTAACGTCTAACTTGTTCTAATGACTAATGGTAGAGATGACAAAACCAGTAACATCTAACTTGTTCTAATGACTAATGGTAGAGATGACAAAACCAGTAACGTCTAACTTGTTCTAATGACTAATGGTAGAGATGACAAAACCAGTAACATCTAACTTGTTCTAATGACTAATGGTAGAGATGACAAAACCAGTAACGTCTAACTTGTTCTAATGACTAATGGTAGAGATGACGAAACCAGTAACGTCTAACTTGTTCTAATGACTAATGGTAGAGATGACGAAACCAGTAATGTCTTTGCAAATAGATAATTTAACTTCATCATCATGAAAAGCATTTTCACGACAAGTCAAATGATTTGCCTTGAGAGCAAGTGGAAAAATAGGTAAAAATGGCACTCAGTGCTTCAAATGAACGTGCAGAACGTCAGGCTGACAAAACTTACGGCGAGGCGATAGTGGCCATTCACTCAACTGTCTGGAGGGAGGATCTTTCTTCAAACCCTTGCCTCTTCAGTTTTGACAATCATTATCATATTTAGTTATTTTTAAAGGTGAGACGAGCCTGTTCAAATCTAGGACGCTGTGCATTGTTGATTTTGGTTTGGTGTGCAGTCAGAAACTTCCCACAATCACTAGTGTTCTTTTTCTTTGAAGTGCGGAATGTCCTAAAAATAGTCAGCAGTGCAATCTGTTTTCAAAACTGACTGTAGCTGCAAAACTAGGTTTGTATGAGTCAACTGAAAATGCCATGTAACAACGTTTATGGTTGGAATGTAGCAAGAAGCTCACAATGTTAAATTGTGACCACGATCACAAAATTTGGCCGACTTCCAAACGTAAAATAAATGATATCCGCAATATTCTTTCTGATGTTGACACACACTTGCTTACCAAAATCTGTGTCTGTGAATGGACTGAACCAACAAGCATGTGAACTGAAGCAGACAGCCACGGTATGCATCGCCCTCCCTATTGTAGACATTGTGCAGAAATCATAAGCATGTAAAAATTGCATGCATTTCCACATTTAAAGGCCAGGACAAATGTGAGGTCACATCTTTGTCTGGGTTTTTGATCCAGTTTTTCTCGAAACACGTGCAATTTTGATGTACTTCTGATTGCCAAAATTCATTTATTGGACTTTGTATTTTGGTTCCTGTTTCTCTGTTTGCTTTTATTTTGTGAAATCCACACCAAAAGGGAATTTTTCTACGATAAATGAAGATAAGTAGCGACTGATCTCTTTATTTGTCTATTTTGAAAAAGGGTATTTACCCGAAATATTAATAAATTGTGTTGTAACTGTCTTTTCTAAGCGTGTTTCTTTCTCCATTGGGTACTTTTTTTATTTTGTGTATGTATTTGTATTTTCTGTTGCAGCTGCCATTTGAAACAGAGGTGTACTACATACAACATGTTTTGATGCTAGTCATTCCCTTTTACCTTATGCATCTTGGAGGTAAGTTCTTCTCTACACTCATTCAAGATGTAGTGCATTCAGATAGGCCACTTAGAGCCTGGTATCCCACTGCAGCAGTCATGATGTACTGAATTGAGATGGGCCACTTAGAGCATGGTATCCCACTGCAGCATGTCATGATGTACTGAATTGAGATAGGCCACTTAGAGCCTGGTATCCCACTGCAGCACGTCATGATGTACTGAATTGAGATAGGCCACTTAGAGCCTGGTATCCCACTGCAGCACGTCATGATGTACTGAATTGAGATAGGCCACTTAGAGCCTGGTATCCTACTGCAGCACGTCATGATGTACTGAAATGAGATAGGCCACGTAGAGCCTGGTATCCTACTGCAGCACGTCATGATGTACTGAAATGAGATAGGCCACGTAGAGCCTGGTATCCCACTGCACCATGTCATGATGTACTGAATTGAGATAGGCCACTTAGAGCCTGGTATCCCACTGCAGCACGTCATGATGTACTGAATTGAGATAGGCCACTTAGAGCCTGGTATCCTACTGCAGCACGTCATGATGTACTGAATTGAGATAGGCCACTTAGAGCCTGGTATCCCACTGCAGCACGTCATGATGTACTGAATTGAGATAGGCCACTTATAGCCTGGTATCCCACTGCAGCACGTCATGATGTACTGAAATGAGATAGGCCACGTAGAGCCTGGTATCCCACTGCACCATGTCATGATGTACTGAATTGAGATAGGCCACTTAGAGCCTGGTATCCCACTGCAGCACGTCATGATGTACTGAATTGAAATAGGCCACTTAGAGCCTGGTATCCTACTGCAGCACGTCATGATGTACTGAATTGAGATAGGCCACTTAGAGCCTGGTATCCCACTGCAGCACGTCATGATGTACTGAATTGAGATAGGCCACTTATAGCCTGGTATCCCACTGCAGCATGTCATGATGTACTGAATTGAGATAGGCCACTTAGAGCCTGGTATCCCACTGCAGCACGTCATGATGTACTGAAATGAGATAGGCCACGTAGATCCTGGTATCCCACTGCAGCATGTCATGATGTACTGAATTGAGATAGACCACTTAGAGCCTGGTATCCCACTGCAGCATGTCATGATGTACTGAATTGAGATGGGCCACTTAGAGCCTGGTATCCTACTGCAGCACGTCGTGATGTACTGAATTGAGATAGGCCACTTAGAGCCTGGTATCCCACTGCAGCACGTCATGATGTACTGAATTGAGATAGGCCACGTAGAGCCTGGTATCCCACTGTAGCACGTCGTGATGTACTGAATTGAGATAGGCCACTTAGAGCCTGGTATCCCACTGCAGCACGTCATGATGTACTGAATTGAGATGGGCCACTTAGAGCATGGTATCCCACTGCAGCACGTCATGATGTACTGAATTGAGATGGGCCACTTAGAGCCTGGTATCCCACTGCAGCACGTCATGATGTACTGAATTGAGATGGGCCACTTAGAGCCTGGTATCCCACTGCAGCACGTCATGATGTACTGAACTGAGATGGGCCACTTAGAGCCTGGTATCCCACTGCAGCACATCATGATGTACTGAATTGAGATGGGCCACTTAGAGCCTGGTATCCCACTGCAGCACGTCATGATGTACTGAATTGAGATGGGCCACTTATAGCCTGGTATCCCACTGCAGCACGTCATGATGTACTGAATTGACATGGGCCACTTAGAGCCTGGTATCCCACTGCAGCACGTCATGATGTACTGAATTGAGATAGGCCACTTAGAGCCTGGTATCCCACTGCAGCACGTCATGATGTACTGAATTGAGATAGGCCACTTAGAGCCTGGTATCCCACTGCAGCACGTCATGATGTACTGAAATGAGATAGGCCACGTAGAGCCTGGTATCCCACTGCAGCATGTCATGATGTACTGAATTGAGATAGGCCACTTAGAGCCTGGTATCCCACTGCAGCACGTCATGATGTACTGAATTGAGATAGGCCACTTAGAGCCTGGTATCCCACTGCAGCACGTCATGATGTACTGAATTGAGATAGGCCACTTAGAGCCTGGTATCCCACTGCAGCACGTCATGATGTACTGAAATGAGATAGGCCACGTAGAGCCTGGTATCCCACTGCAGCATGTCATGATGTACTGAATTGAGATAGGCCACTTAGAGCCTGGTATCCCACTGCAGCACGTCATGATGTACTGAATTGAGATAGGCCACTTAGAGCCTGGTATCCCACTGCAGCACGTCATGATGTACTGAATTGAGATAGGCCACTTAGAGCCTGGTATCCTACTGAAGCACGCCATGGATGTGTTATTTGTGTGCTGCCCCTAACAGCTTACGGTAAAGCCTGGTATCCTACTGAAGCATGTCATGGATGTGTTGATTATTTGTGTGCTACACCAAACAGCTGAAAGAAGACAAGTCCAAAGTTACACTTGTAACAGCACTCATACTGTATGTTTCTTTGCTTTGTCAAAAGAAGTGTTTCTTTTAGAGATAGCAGCTTTGCTCAAAACTAGTCCTTACAAAAAACTGCCATCTTACAAAACAAGATGGGATGAGCCAAAACCCACAAAGTCCCTTTGTATGTGAGCTGTCCTTGCTGTCAATGGTCTCTACCTGTTGTCTTTGACCCGATTCTGATGTAAAAATAACTCCTGTTGATAAAGCCATGCACATCAGCCAATGCCTCAGTGAGCTTTGCCAGGGGCACAGTGCATTTGTCTCACTAGTCTGAAAAACAGCACATCTCATGACATAAGTTTAGTTTTTGTCTACCATATTGAAAATACGGTAGACTTTGGGATGGGGCTGGCCGGAGCACGTTCCGTAGCATGCAAATGATGAACATAGGCGGGCACACATCAGACTCTGACAGTGAAGTAACACAATCAAAATTACGTCATGCCTAGCTTTGCTAACCGCGCTGTTAAACGTACATATGGCGGGAAACGCCGTATGTGTGTGTGCATAGACACGAGTATCGCCGGTGTTTGTGTATGTACAGGCCTGAAATTTTTGGAAATGCTTTGATCGAGATGTATTCGGAGACCCTCCAAGCATATTTTAAATGGTAAACTCGTCTAAGAAAAAAATTGCCGTTTATATAAACTCGCTTGACCCACATATGACTTTTTATGAGTCCATAATTTTCATTCTATTCACTCAGAATTTTGCATATAGCTACCTTGGAAATAGACATTAGATGAGTTCGTTAGCCAGCTTTGTGCCTTTCCAACTTTTTCATGAAAAGTGATTCATGGCAGAATAAAAAAAGAAAAAAATAAGAATTCCCGACTCTCAAGAATGATCAGACGGTGTAAGGAAGCAGTATTCATATTCTACTATAATCAAACTAATCAAAGCCAAATGTTTCTTACTTCAAAATTATATGAGTGAGCTGCAGTTAAATATTAATAGAGGAAAATGGACATTTAAAAAAATGACGTCGCCATCAAATATTTTTAACGGTTCCAAGGCAGAATCTCGATGGTATCTTAACCCTTATCATTCGGAATACACCAGTGTGTGAAATAAGTTTGACTAAAATAGTTCAAGGGTAGTGCCAGAATAGCTTGGCACCTCTAATCGCCAAGCTATTCTGGCACTACCCTTAAACTAAAGCCACTGATCTATATCCTTATCCATGAGTACTATAATGTAGCTTGCATATGGCAGTGTACAAATTTGAAGCTTTTAACCCCAGTATGGTATGGGTTAATCGTTTCATCATTACGGTATTGCCGGCAAGCTATTCCTGAATTTGGTGTTTTGTAAGTTGAATATGCAGAATGATGTACTTTTCATGGCACGTTTGCCTAGACTAATAAGTTTAGATTCTATATGTGTGTGTGTGCGTGCATGAGAGAGAGAGAGAATTACATCATATGTAGAGTATTGCTTCAGTGTCTGCGTAGTGATCAAGTTGCTGCTTTTACTTCACCATCACTGTCTGAGAGAGAGAGAGAATGACGTCATATGTAGAATATTGCTTCAGTGTCTGCGTAGTGATCAAGTTGCTGCTTTTACTTCACCATCACTGTCTGAGAGAGAGAGAGAGAGAATGACGTCATATGTAGAATATTGCTTCAGTGTCTGCGTAGTGATCAAGTTGCTGCTTTTACTTCACCATCACTGTCTGATACTCTCCAGAAGTTGAGCTTTTTTACTCTTTTATTTTTTATAGAAAGAATTAATTTTGACTGAAAAGTTGACGAGGTACAAAGCTGGCTAACGAACTCATCCAATGTCTTTCTCCAAGCTAACTATATCCGAGTTTTAAAGTGAATACACTGCATGTCCGTCTATCCCCTACCCTGATGACCTTCAAAATAAATTTGAAGACCCATCTTTTCCAGGTAGCATATCAAGATTACCTTAGTCTGGATGTGCTGCCTGGAAATGTTGGCTGTTTTCGTATATGGGTAGCCCATGTAGGTAGGCTGCGTGTGTGTGTGTGTGTGCGCGTGCGTGTGTGTGTGTGTGTGTGTGTGTGTGTGTTTTTCGTGTTAGGAATGCGCCTACATGGTGCGAGCAGGTGTTTATTTAAAGAGTGAGTGCGTTCTAACTTTTCTCCTTTTTAATATAATTTTTATATGTTGTAAAGCGCTCCGAGCTTGCTGTCCGTGGGGAAGGGCGCTATATAAAAACTATGTATTATTATTATTATTATTATTATGACTACAATTTCGGACTCTAATGTGGGTTAACTGACTTTCTGTAAATGGTCATTTAACTCCTCAGTCAGACATCCAATTTTAATATGCTCAGAGTCTCTCTTAGGCTTCCCTTGAATAAAGCATTTCCTAAATTTCCAAGCTTGTACATATACAAATATCAGCGAGCTCATGTTTACGCACGCACACACACAGACACACACGCACGCATGCACGCACACACAGCGTGAATAGACATTTTTGTGCGGCAACTTACTTTACTTACGCCTGTCACCCCTACCCGGGTATAGGCCGTCGACGAGAGACCTCCAGCAACTCCTGTCCTGTGCTTCTCCTTCGATTCTACTCCAGGTAGTTCCCAGTCTCTTGATGTCTGCTTGGAGGTCTCGACGCCAGGAGTTTCTCGGCCTACCTCTTTTCCTCTTTCCCTGGGGGTTCCATGACAATGCCTGCCTAGTGATACAGGAAGCTGGCTTTCTCAGACTGTGACCGATCCATCCCCATCTTCTTCGCCCAATTTCATTCTCTGCTGTTATCTGCTCTGTTCTCTCCCAGAGTGACGTTGCTGATCTTCTCTGGCCAGTGGATTTTCAAAATTCTTCTAAGGCAACTGTTCATGAAGGTCTGTACTCTGTTGACTGTGGTTTTTGTCAATCTCCAAGTCTCTGCTCCATATAGGAGAACTGCTTTTACATTGGAGTTGAAAATCCGGACTTTGGTGTGTTGTGACAGCTCTCTGGAACTCCACACTTTTTTCAACTGGAGAAAGGCTGCTCTGGCTTTACCGATTCGTGCTCTGACATCTGCATCAGTGCCGCCTTTTTTGTCTATGATGCTCCCGAGATAGGTGAAGGACTCCACCTCCTCCAATGGGGTGCCAGCAAGCAAAACTGGTTCTTCCCTGGTTGCATTCAGCCTCATTGTCTTTGTTTTCTGTTTGTGAATGGTGAGGCCCACTTGGGACGAGATGTCGGCAAGCCTCGTGGTCTTGTCCTGCATTTGTTGATGAGTGTGGGACAGTAATGCCAAGTCGTCTGCAAAATCGAGGTCGTCAAGCTGTGTCCACAGTGTCCACTGTATTCCACTTCGTCTGTGCTCTGTGGTCATCTTCATGACCCAGTCTATGGCCAGTAGGAAGAGGAACAGAGACAGCAGACACCCCTGCCTGACACCATTTCTGACCTGGAGCTCCCTGGTGAACTGCCCTTAGTGGATCACGCGATATGTCATGCCATCGTAGCAGCTCTTGATCAGGCGGACGAGCTTTGTGGGTACACAGTAGTGTCGTAGGAGTTTCCACAGAGTCTCTCGGTCCACACTGTCAAATGCTTTCTCATAATCCACAAAGTTGACGTACAGCGGGGAGCTCCACTCCAGAGACTGTTCCACGATGATGCGGAGAGTGGCGATCTGGTCTGTACATGATCGGTTTTTCCTGAATCCTGCTTGCTGGTCTCTTAGCTGGGGGTCAACGGAGCTCTTCATTCTCTCCAGGATGATCCTGTTGAAGACCTTTCCTGGTACTGACAGCAAGGTGATTCCTCTGTAGTTGGAACACTTGCTGAGGTCGCCTTTCTTGGGAAGCTTGATTAGGTACCCCTCCTTCCAGTCAGCCGGCATCACCTCCTCTTCCCAGATCTTTCCAAACAGTGGGTACAGCATCTCCACTGTTGTCTCTAGGTCTGCTTTCAGAGACTCCGCTGGGATGCCATCTAGGCCTGCTGCTTTGCCGTTCTTCAAAAATGCCACTGCTCTTCTGATCTCTTCCTGGCTGGGTCTGTCACAGCTGATGGGTAGGTCAGTCTCTGCCGGCTGGATGTCTGGGGGGGTCGGGTGGGCTAGGTCTGTTCAGTAACTCTTCAAAATACTCGGCCCATCTGTCAAGTTGGTCTGCTCTGTCTGCAATAGGCTTTCCTTCTTTGTCTTTTACTGGTCTTTCTGTATGGCCATACTTGCCTGACAATCTTCTGGTAATGTCATATAGCTGTTTCATGTTGCCGCTGCCTGCTGCCTTTTCTGCCTCTGCTGCCAGGCTGTCTGTGTAGGCCCTCTTGTCTGCCCTGATACTCCTCTTCACCTCGCAGTTGGCTTCCGAGTATTCCCCCTGTATTCTCAACCGCCTCAAAACTTTCGCCGAGGAACTGCTGGCAGAAGAACAGGCTGGCTTCAGAGTTGGAAGAAGCACTGTAGAGCAGATTTTCAACTGCCGCGTCCTGATCGAGAAACATCTGCAGCATCAGCGCGAACTCTACCACAACTTCATTGATTTCAGGAAAGCATTTGATCGCGTCTGGCACGACGGACTCTGGCAAGTCATGAGATCGTTCAACATAGAGGAGGGACTGATCCAAATGATAGAAGCGCTTTACAAGAACGCCTGCAGCGCGGTTCTACTTAACAATCAGTCAGGCGAGTTCTTCAGGACGACGATCGGTGTCCGTCAAGGATGCCTGCTCTCTCCTGTCCTTTTCAACATATTCCTGGAGAAGATCATGCAGGAAACCCTCCACGACCACCATACTTCAATCTCTATTGGTGGCAGATCCCTGTGCAATCTTCGATTCGCAGACGATATTGACCTCATGGCAGGCAGCAATAGTGAGCTCCAAAACCTGACAGACAAACTTTCAAGTAGCGCAGGGTCTTATGGCATGGAGATCAGTACGGATAAAAGCAAAGTGATGATCAACACCACAAGCGACAGCAGCAGCAACATTCACATGAACGGCCAGAAGCTAGAAGAGGTCAATAGCTTCAAGTACTTGGGAGCCACCCTGTCCAAAGACGGTAGTTGCGTAGCAGAGATCCGTATCAGGATAGGTACAGCAACATCCGCAATGGCCAGGCTGGACAGGATATGGCGAAGTAACTCCATCAGCTTCACCATCAAGTACAGGCTTTACAAGTCCCTCGTAGTGTCTATTCTACTCTACGGCTGTGAGACTTGGACACTGCTTGCAGACTCAGAAAAGAAAATCCAGGCCTTTGAGAACAAGTGCCTGAGGAAGTTGCTCCGCATCTCGTACCGCGAGCACAAAACCAACGAATATGTACGGAGCATCGTCACCTCCCTGGTGGGCCCACATGAACCTCTTCTGGCAACCGTGAAACGGCGCAAGCTTGCTTGGTTTGGCCACGTGACCCGACACAACACCTTGTCCAAGACTATCCTCCAAGGCACTCTCGAAGGAAGTCGTCGGCGAGGTCGTCAGAGAAAGAGTTGGGTCGCAAACATAAAAGAATGGACCGAACTCGAGATGCCAGACTTGCTTGCCACCGCCCAAAATAGAACTCAGTGGAGAGCACTGTCTGTTGCTGCTGCCTTTCAGTCCCCCCAACGCCCAGTTCGGGCAAGGGACTGATGATGATGATGATGATGATTCCCCCTGTGCCCTTACTTTGGCTGCTCTCGTGCGACTGTTGTTGACAACTGCTTTCTTCTGCTTCCTCACTTCTATCTTCTTCAAGGTCTGCGGGTTGAGTTCAGCGCCTCTCTAACTGCCTTCCACTGCTGCTCTGTGGTGACCGCCTCCTCTTCATTTACTAGCTCCTGTAGCGCTTGAAACCGGTTGGACAGCACCAGTTTGAACTCTTCTCTAACTCCAGTTTCTCTCAGGAGGCCTACATTATAGCGCTGTCTTCTTGTTGTCTCTGTGCGGCTTTTCTTTAGCTTGAGTTTTATTCTTAAGGTAAGCAGATGGTGGTCAGAGGCGACATCTGCTCCCCTCCTCACTCGAACATTTTGAAGGGATCTTCTAAATTTCTTGCTAATGCAGATATGGTCTATTTGGTTCTCTGTTGTATGGTCAGGTGAGACCCAAGTTGCTTTGTGTATTCTTCTGTGTGGGAAGATGCTGCCTCCAATGACAAGCCGGTTTAGAGCACAAAAGTCTACAAACCTCTCCCCGTTCTCACTCATCTCCGAGCCTAGTCCCTGTCTCCCCATCACCTCTTCGTATCCGGTGTTGTCCTCCCCTATTTTGGCATTAAAATCGCCCATGATGATGGTGATGTCTCGCTCCGCACATTTGTCCAAGGCACTCTGGAGTCGGTCGTAGAACTCTTGTTTCTCTTCCTCGTCACTGTCAGTAGTGGGCGCATAACACTGGATGACGTTCAGCTTGAGCTTTTTCTTGGTTCTAAAGGCTGCTGTGATAATTCTTGGCCCAAGAGGTTCCCAGCCCATCAGCGCTCTCTGTGCCACTTGTGACAGCATGAATGCTACACCTTCTATATGGGGGCCATTCTCCTCTTCATGACCTGAATACAGAATCATCTCCCCACTTAACAGCCTTTTCTGGCCAGACTGCGTCCATCTGGCTTCACTGATACCTAGCAGGGAAAGGTTGTACTTTTGCATTTCCGCTGCTATCTGGGCGGCCTTGCCGCTCTGGTACATGGTCTTGACGTTCCATGTGCCCATGGTTGTATCCCTGGATAGAGAGAGGCGGCTCGGTCCTGTGGCTTCCGAAGACTTCCGGCTTTCACCACAGGACGTCATAAGTCTTCTGGTAGAAGAACCTTCCTCCTCCAGGAAAGGAATTACTGTTAGTCTTTTCGTCGGCGTTTTTGTAGCTATTTCCTTTTTTGCAGGGTGGGGAAGCTACCCCCACGCCCAACCCCCTTACTAGGAGGACCAGGGGTTTTCTGTCGAGGTCACCTTCCCTTAGACCATGTTGGTTCACGGCACCTTATTTCATTCGGTGCACCCCTCTCACGAGGGACCCCCTATCCACCACCCAAGGAACGCGCCTCAACGCCATATGGTCCCAGCGCGAGGTTTGTGCGGCAAAGCAAATTAATATTTCTTTGAGCCCAGATGGCAAGTGCAACTTTCACAACACACCTAGTCATTTGGGGCTACCAGAAAAAAATTGAATTCCTAGATTTTATTTGAATGGTAGCCGGAATGGCTACTAGTGTCCTAGAACATGTAGTCCTCCCTGCAGAAGTGTAGCATGTTTTTTATCATTTGTTATTATCTTTCAGATCCATACATTCCTGAAAAACTGTCTGACTTCACCTGGGCAGCGACGACATTTGGTCTTCTGTTCATTTATCACTTCTTCCCTCTACAGCTGTTAGCGATGGTAAGATTTTAGGGCAGTGGCGTGTGCTTTGGGTGGAGGCTGGGGGTACCCAGTTAGGGATGGTAAGTTTTTAGGGCACTGGCGTCTGCTTTGGGTGGAGGCTGGGGGTACCCAGTTAGCGATGGTAAGTTTTTAGGGCAGTAGTGTGTGCTTTGGGTGGAGGCTGGGGGTACCCAGTTAGTGATGGTAAATTTTAGGGCAGTGGCGTGTGCTTTGGGTGGAGGCTGGGGGTACCCAGGTAGTGATGGTAAGTTTTAAGGGCAGTGGCGTGTGCTTTGGGTGGAGGCTGGGGGTACTCAGCGATGGTAAGTTTTTAGGGCAGTGGCATGTGCTTTGGGTGGAGGCTGGGGGTACCCAGTTAGTGATGGTAAGTTTTAAGGGCAGTGGCGTGTGCTTTGGGTGGAGGCTGGGGGTACTCAGCGATGGTAAGTTTTTAGGGCAGTGGCGTGTGCTTTGGGTGGAGGCTGGGGGAACCCAGTTAGTGATAAGTTTTTAGGGCAGTGGCGTGTGCTTTGGGTGGAGGCTGGGGGTACCCAGTTAGTGATGGTAAGTTTACATTACAGTGACACACTGCTTTAAAGATACTATCACACACTGTGGTAAACAGTACAGTTGCACACTTCTGTAAACAGTACAATCACACAGTGATGTAAATAGTACAAGCATACACTTCTGTAAATAGTACCAATGTCTGCATGCACAAGGGAGTTAATTTGAAGAAGATGTACTTGTACTATAGTTGTGCTTCCCTTTCTAAACCATAAATTAAATATTGTATTTAAACCCCATCTTGCATGAGACCTTTATTACTGTATTAATTTAACCTTTATTAACAGTACTGAGTCTGCATTTACAACGGGGTCAACAGTTGACAACTTGATCTTTGTATTCTAACCCCACTGTGTATCAGACATTCAATATTGCAGACAGTACCATATCTTTGTGTGCAGAGGGCTTACCACTTGACAACTTGATCTTTGCAGGCAACCCAGGTCAACTTGAACAACATGCTGTGTCCAGCTGTGTCAGATCCTTTTCACGGCCCATACTATCGCCTCTTTGCCATAAGCCACCAGATTCTACTCATCCCCAGCTTGGGAAAAATCTACGCGGCCCTGGCCAGAAATCTGGGCTGGTGTCCGCATGAACCAGAATCGTCCGTGGCTGATCTTATCAAAGAAGAGATGTCAAGCAGGGAGGTGTCTGTCTCGGCCAGTGTTGCGAGCGTCAGTTGCTCCAACCTGGATTCACGCTCTACAGATTGTGCTTCAGTGGACAGTAACGGGAAAGACAACACCTGTGGGAACAGATTCAAAAAGTCATCAGGGGATGTGGCAGCTTTGGTGAGTGCAGCCCAGAGTCGAGCGAACGGTGAAGCCAGGAGTGCAGAATGTCGCACGATGAGCAGTTGTGATGGACCCGTCTCTCACAGTGCAAACGGACATCTGAAGGAACAGTGACTGACGTGGTCTGTGTGGTAGTTTCTTTCCCTTTGGAGGTGTGGAGAGATTTGGGTAAAGTGGGCTGGTCTGTGATTTTGGACCTTGTGGCCAAAGGCTGTAAGGTTCAGAATTATAGACTAGCATACAAATGGTGCCCAATTGTTTCCTTGTGTCCAAGTGATGAGTTCCCTACACTTTGTTGTGTCTTGTGTAAACTTAAAGCTCACAGTTGACATGTTACCAGTATGCATTGATGTATTGCTTTGTTGCACACAGACCTTAGAACAGATGCCCATCTGCCTGGCAGCCATCTTTGCAACTATTACCGCAAGCCACAATAGTTTCAGGTTTATATGACGGCAAGCCACAATAGTTTCAGGTTTTCACTTGTGGTCGTGCACAATTTATTATTGAGTGTTGAGAACATTATTTCACAATTGATGATGTTGGATGATGAAGATGTGCATGTGTATACATTATTGTGTCATATACAGACCAAGGGGAATTACTCAGCGCTGGACAGACAAACAGTTAGATCCCCTGCCCCCGTCCAACGCTGAGTAATTCCCTTTGGTCTGTATACAATTCTGCCAGCGCTAGCCTCACCTATCTGGTTTGTGAGTTATTGTATCACCATAAAGTGATTTCTCATGTCCCTCCCCTATCTACCTCAGTGGACTGCCCAGTGGAGGATTGATCTGACCTGGTGTGTCCAACACGATTATAATCTTGTCAGCTAAATATGTATTCTTCACTGCAGACACAAGACCTAGTGTTCCATCTTATGTCGCCTCAGCACCCCCACCCGGGTCTGCCCTGGGGGACTTGGGTGGGGTTAACTACTTTTTAGTTCCCAGGCTCACCCTGGTCAGCCCCACAGGGTGGGTTTCCCTTCTACACTGGGGCATGTGTTTCTGTCTACCCTTGGTCCATTCACCTGTATTTTGCCTTTTTTAAAATCTCCTTACTGTCTGCGCTGCCTGTAGCTCTTGATATTGGATGTGTGTTGCTAAATGGTCTTAGCTTTATTTAGGCCCCATGGCGTAGGTTTATTTAACGTGTTGGACCGGCTGACGACATACATTCAATATTCCGGGGTTTTTTTTTTCACAAGCAGTGCAGGCACGTCCTGAGAAAGCCTTGTTGCTGTCGGGACGTTAAGCAATGTACAATCAATCAATTGTGTCGCCTCAGCAGTTATGGGTGTAAATGGAGCTAGTAATGAACACTTTGGGTGTGGGTATCAGTTTTTGTTGTGATGATCCCTGCAACAAAAGCAGCTACTGACACCCAAACGGCCAAGAGGTATCAAGCGTTGTCATCTGATTTATGCCTCTTATGGCTGTCAGGGGCAGGAATCATTGCGACAGAAAACGCTACAGACAGCCAAAGGTTTAAAAGCAGGTGAATTTGGAAAAGTGTACCTGTGCAAAAATTTGTTTCAGATTTGACCGTGATTTCCTCATTTTGGTCAATATTATGCAGTATTTCATAGTGGTTTTGTTTTGACAAAATTTCATAGTTTTTCATGTTTTTTCACGTGTGATGGCAAAAGTGATTCTACCTACTGAGCCATCCATCATCGGTCGTCCGTTGTCTGTCATGCGTGGTAAACTTCTTTTTTGGAAACTATTCAAGCCCCATACTTCAAACTTGGCCCAATGACACTTTGTGGCAAGACCTTTCTAAATATACCAGTTTTAATGACCTCTCTCATAGGTCAAGGTCACAGAGGGTCCAGAAAAGGGTAAAAAATAGCTGTATTTTGACCCAAATTGTTTCTTCTCAAATACCGTTTTCTACTTCTAACCCTAACTTGGTACAGAGATACCTGATGCATACTAATTTGAATGACCCGTCGGAAAGTTCAAGGTTCACAAAAGGTCAGCAAGTGTGTAAAAAATGCCATTGTTTGGCTAACGTGTGAAGCAAAAGAGAGTCTATTTTCAGGTACAGTGGTCGTCCGTCTGAAATCCGTCCAGCATCTGGCATCCGCCATTGTCCATGGTAAACTTTAACATTGGCATTTTTTTTTATAGACTATTTAAGCCACAGTCTTCAAACTTGGCACAAAGACCTTTCTAAAAATGACAATTTCATTGACCTCTCTCAAAGGTCAAGGTCGTGGGATCAGGAAATGGGTAAAAAAATAGTAATATTTTGACAAAAGATGGGTTTTTTTTTGTTTGTTTTTCTCAAATACTTTAAATAACTTCACACCCAAACTTGGCATAGAGATACCTGATGGTAAGACCTTCCTATGCATTCTGATTTGGATGACCCCTCAGAAAGTTCAAGGGTCACGAGATCAGGAAATAGGTCACAGATAGCTGTTTTTTGAAAAAAATGTTTTTTTTTCCAACACTATTTACAACTTCAAACCCATACGTGGTTCAGAGATACCTGATAGTAAGACCTTCCTATGCATGCTATTTTGGATGACACCTCAAAAAGGTCAAGGGTCACAAGAGATGTGCAAATAATGTGGAGAAAAAAAAAAGAATTTTTAGCTTTTATCAGCACTATTGCAAAATTGATCAACCAAATGTGGCAGAAAGGTAGCTGATAAGACCTTCCTATGCATGCTATTTTGGATGACCCCTCAGAAAGGTCAATGGTCACGAGATATGCAAATAATGTGAGAAAAAAATATAGAATTTTAGCTTTTATCAGCACTATTGCAAAATTTATCAACCAAATGTGGCAGAAAGGTAGCTGATAAGACCTTCCTATGCATGATATTTTGGTTCACTCCTCGCATAGGTCAAGTTCACAGGAGGTTGACAAAAGTATGAAAAATGCACACATTTTGAGATAAATGGAATTTTCAAGTACAAAAGCCAACCCTTACATTAAAACTGCATTCGTGCACATGAGCCTTAATAATAATAATGGCTACTTATATAGCGCTTATCCTTAAATAAGCTCTAAGCGCTTTACAAATAAAGAGTGGGAGTTGAGGGAGTCATAAAACCAGAGAAACAACGGATTCTGAAATACACGTGCGCGCAAACACACACACACACACACACACACACAGACAGGTACATAATGACAAAGAACTGAGCTACATTGGGGTATCGAACAGGTGGGTCTTTAGGGCAGATTTAAAGGCAGTGAATGAGAAAGAATGTCCAATGTCTATAGGTAGAGAGTTCCAGACAACAGGTCCAATGAGCGCAAAACAACGGTCACCTCTGGTTTTGTATTTGAAGAGCGGGACTCTTAAGGGTTTTGCCATTCTTGTTGATAGAATTGTGGTTTTTATCAAAGTTTTTGCCAACTTTTCAGTCAGATTTGGCACAAAGGTAGCTGATAATAAGACCTTTATGCATACAAATTTAGTCTCTCTTGGCTGGACTTCGCGAACGAAGATTTTATAGGAGTTGCCCACGACGTCTGCAGGCTTGTTCGTGGCTGCGGAGGCCAATCCGGGACAGGCAGGTTCGACCGCAGTGGCTGCAGGGGAAGGTATGGCCAGAGTTCTGAGTTGCGGCATCTCTGTTCTTTCTCCTGAGCCGCTTGTCCTTAAGGCTAGCTCTGCGAGAGTCCTCAAAGGAGACAGCTGCCTTGTTAATAGTGGAGCGCCAGGTGTCACGGTCCACAGCAAGCGAAGACCACTGGTGGTGGTCGATTTGGCAGGCACTAAGTGACTTCTTGAGACAGTCTTTGTATCTCTTCTTTGGTGCCCCTCTGTCACGGTGTCCAGTAGCAAGCTCGCCGAACAGGGTGATCTTTGGTAGGCGATGATCCTCCATCCTGGAGACATGCCCCGCCCAGCGGAGCTGTGTCCGCAGCAGCAAAGCCTCGATGCTCACGGTTTCAGCCTGTTCAAGGACCTCGACATTGGTGACATAGTCACTCCAGTGAATGCCCAGGATGGTACGCAGGCAGCGCTGGTGGAAGCGTTCGAGGAGTCGTAGTTGGCTGCGGTAGAGGGCCCAGGACTCGGAACCATACAGCAGGGTGGTGAGGACCACAGCTCTGTACACGCTGATCTTGGTGCCTGTTTTCAGCTGTTGATTGTGCCACACCCGCTTGAAAAGTCGCCCGAAAGCGCTGTTCGCTTTTGCCAGCCTGCTGTCAAGCTCCTTGTCCAGCTTGGCGTCCGACGTGATAATGCAGCCAAGGTAAGTAAACTGGTGCACTGACTTTAGTTCAGACTCGCCGATGGTGATGTGAGGAGGGCGATACACTGTCTTGGGTGCCGGCTGATGGAGGACCTCTGTCTTTTTCAGACTGACCTCGAGTCCAAAGAGCTGGGCAGCGTCTGCGAAGCAGGACGTGATGCGCTGCAGGGCTCTCTCTGTGTGTGCAACGAGGGCAGCATCATCAGCAAAAAGCAGCTCACGGATCAGTTGGTCTAGGGTTTTCGTGTGGGCCTGCAGTCGTCTGAGGTTGAACAGGCTGCCATCGAGACGATACCTGATGTACACTGCATCGTCATCATCGAGGTCCACTGTGGCCTGCTTCAACATCATGCTAAAAAAGATGGTGAAGAGGGTCGGTGCCAGCACGCAGCCCTGCTTTACGCCGTTGAGAATGGGGAATGGTTCTGAGAGGTCATTGTTGAGTCTGACCTGACCTTGCTGGTCCTCGTGTAGCTGGACAATCATGTTGGGGAACTTTGGGGGACAGCCAAGTCGCTCCAGGATCTGCCACATGCCTTGCCTGCTCACAGTGTCGAACGCTTTTGTTAGGTCGACAAACGTTACGTACAGCCCTTTGTTCTGCTCGCGGCACTTCTCCTGTAGCTGTCTCAGCACAAAGACCATATCGGTGGTGCTCCTGTTTGCTCTGAAGCCACACTGGCCCTCTGGGAGTTGGTCTTCAGCGATGGCAGGTACCAGCCGATTCAGGAGCAGCCTTGCAAGGATTTTTCCAGCAATGGACAGCAGTGTAATTCCCCGATAGTTGGAACAGTCAGACTTCTCACCTTTGTTCTTGTACAGGGTGATAACGACTGCATCACGGAGATCCTTTGGTAGTGTTCCTTCCTCCCAGCAGCAGAGAAAGAGGTCATGGAGCTTGTTGTGCAGTGCTGTGCCTCCATGTTTCCAGATCTCTGGAAATTTAGTGGTCCACTGGTAAAGGTTAAGGTCACGGGGGTGGGGGGTGTTTCTGGGCAGAAAGGGGTCAAAATTATCCATATGTTGACAAAAACAGTTTTTCAAATAATATTTTCAACTTCACACCCAAACTTGGCATAGACATACCTGATGGTAAGGCCTTTCTATGCATACTGATTTGGGTGACCTGTCAGAAAGGTGAAGGGTCACGGGAGGTCAGCAAGTTTGTGAAAAATGCCAGTTTTTGATAGAATTGTAGTTTTTATCAAACTTTCAATCAAATTTGGCATAAAAGTAGCCGATGATAACACCTTTCTATTCGTACTAATTTAGTCGACCACTCACAAAGGTTGATAGATTTGTGAAAAAATGTATACATTTTGATTTTGACTTGGGTGGTATAAAAGTTGACCCTTACTTATGTTTAGACATGCAAACACTTGCTTATTTCGAATTCAAGGGTAGTGCCAGATTAGCTTGGCGCCTTCAGGCGCCAGGCTAATCTGGCACTACCCTTGAATTAACATAAGGGGTTTGCCTCTCTTGTTTTACTCTTCATAATAATAATTTACAATCGACAGTTCTGTGAATGGAAAACTGTTTGCTAGACACTGATTTAATATGTTGATGGTTAATTTTTGTCATGATAATTTAGGCACTTAATTAATTTCCATATCAGTGAGTAAGTTTTACGGTTATTTTTCAGTTTTTCTAGTCAGCCTTTTACTGCAGTTGAATAGTTTTTTTTGGTCTGTTGATGCCGTTTACAATGTGTCCATGATTTATATTTGACAGTTCAGTCTGTGAATGGAACATAGTTACAATGTGTCCATGATTTATATTTGACAGTTCAGTCTGTGAATGGAACATAGTTACAATGTGTCCATGATTTATATTTGACAGTTCAGTCTGTGAATGGAACATAGTTGGCTAGTGCCAGATTAACTCATTCTACCCCAAGACCGAAATCCCCAAATTTTGCCGTTGTCCTCTGAAGACTGTGTTGCAGTGCAGGACACAGATTGACCATGATAGTTCAAGGGTGATGCCAGAATAGCTTGGCTCCCATAGGCGGTCAGTCAGTCAGTCAGCCCATAGGCGCCAAGCTATTCTGGCATCACGCTTGAACTATCATGGTCGATCTTTATCTTGCTGTGGTGTGTCTGGGGTAGATTGAGATAATTAATCAGTTTTGTTATGAATAATTCCAATGTGCAATAGCAAAGGTGAGTCTCTGTGTTTGACCATCAGTCGTCTGACCATCATCATTCATCTTTCGTCCATGGTAAACTTTCTCAGGGACTATTCAAGACAGACTGAAAACATGGACAAGGATACTTTCAGGCAAATAATAATAATAATAATAAAGGTAATTTATATAGCGCCTAATCACCAAGGTGCTCTAGGCGCTTTACAATCACAGTAATGAAACAGTGAAGCAGAATACACAAACAAGCACATAAAACAAAAAATATACATTAATTTACGAGGGCAAAAACTCACACCACACACTCACACACATACACACACACACACACACACACACACACACACACACACACACACACACACACACACACGCATGATGAGCCGGCAGACAAAATGGTCTTTACGTATATGCAACAGAGAAAAGGTGTGTTTTAAGCTTGGATTTGAAAATGGAAAGAGATGATGAGTGACGCACATCAGCTGGGAGAGCGTTCCATGTAATGGGACCAAAATACAAAAATGCATGATGACCTTGAGTGACCTTATTATGTCTAGGGATACGGAAAACACGAGTGTCTGAAGCAGAGCGTAGTGAGCGGGACGGTGTATACAGCTGGACAAGATCAGACAAGTAAGGAGGGGCAGAACCAGAGATGATGTTGAAACAAATAACACAGACTTTATACTGAATTCTGTATGAAACTGGCAGCCAGTGCAAATTAGCTAGTAGAGGCATAATGTGTTCACGTTTCGGTACACGAAAAATCAGACGTGCAGCACAGTTCATGACTCTGGATTTGGTCAAGAAGATTTTGCGGAACACCGGACAAAAGAGAATTGCAATAGTCTATTCGGGACAGCACAAGGGAGGTAACAAGTGTTTTGGTAACTTCAACAGTCAGCAGATGTCGAACAGTGCTGATCCTTCTGAGTTCAATGAAGGCAAGCTGGCAAACTTTCTTCACTTGTTCCTTCATTGTCAGCCTGTTGTCAAAAATGACACCCAAGTTACGGGCCGAGCTAGAAAAGGAGATGGCACTCTCGCCCACCATCATTGACTCAGGTAGATCAGCACTGCACGTAGAGGAGCACATCATTCGGAGGGACTCAGTTTTGTCACTGTTCAGCTGGAGCTTGTTCTGTGTGGTCCACTTCTGAACATCACAAATACAAGCCTCCAAAGACTGCACCATTTGATCGACATGTTCACGAAGGGAGTGTTTGTACAATTCTGTATCATCTGCATATAAATGATAAGAAACTAAGTGACGCTCAATGACATGCGACAGGGGCTGTGTATACAAAGTAAAGAGAACAGGCCCCAAGACCGACCCCTGTGGAACGCCACAAAGCAGCTCAACAGGGTGGGACTCAAATCCTGCCACTGAAACCATCTGCAAGCGACCAACAAAGTAGGATTGGAAAAATTTCAGTGCTGTGCTTTGAATGCCAAACACATCACGAAGGCGGGCAAGTAAAATGTCATGGTCAATGGTATCAAACGCTGCGCTCAGATCGAGCAGAGTCAGAACAGAGATTAGATCTTCATCGCTAGCACCAAGTAGGTCATTCACAACACGCAGCAATGCTGTCTCCGTGCTATGACCAGACCTATATGCTGACTGGAACACATGCCACAGACCATTATTCTTGATATGGTCTAGCAGCTGCGTGAGCACTATCTTTTCCAGAAGCTTTGAAAGAAAAGGTAGGTTGGATACGGGTCTGTAGTTGTTCAAACTGTTGGGATCAAGTGAAGCTTTCTTTAAGAGCGGCTTAACAATTGCAGTTTTGAAACAGGTAGGTACAGTGCCGTGCAAGAGGGACTCATTTACAATAGCTGTAACAACTGGTACAATTGCATCTTTACATTCAAAAAGAAGGGACGAAGGCACAGGGTCTAGCTCACAGGTTTTGAGAGACATCTTATTCATGGTGTCCAGCACTACCTTTTCAGTCACTGGACTGAAGCATGCAAGAGGAGTGCCAGCAAAACACTTAGATTCAAATGAGCAAGATGTATCAGCATCATCACATTTGTCAATGTTGTCACGTATTGTTCTGACTTTGGAACAGAAAAAGCGAGAAAACAGTTCTGGGAGGTCACGGATTGGGTGTGCTGGGCAGTTGAACAGATTTGGTCTTACCCAAGAGTCCATTAGTCACACGGAAAAGTTCTTTGCAAGTACTTGCTGCAGCAACTTTTGCGCAGATGAAAGCAGTCTTGGCATTGGTGGTCAAGCGAGTGATTTTATGCTTCAAACCATTCAGAATCTGTTTATGAACAGTCAGCCCAGACTTGAGCCAACGCCTCTCTGCCTGACGCCTTTCATGCTTTAAGGTGCGCAGTTCAGCGGCCACAGATGGGTACCAGGGCGTGGAGTGATGCTGCGACACCCGGCGGCGAGTGGCGGGAGCATGCTGGTCTAGGACAGCCCGCAGACCAGCGTTGAGTTGCTCGGCCGAGATGTGGGGACGGATGCTGACAAAGTCTGCAACATCGGCTATGAACTTGCCATGGTCGATCCCCTTGAGGTTCCTTGAAGTCTTGGTAACAGGCTGCAGCTGAGGTTTGGTTATATCCAAAAGACACAAAACTGGAAAATGGTCAGAAGACATGGTGTGGCTCACAGAGGCGGACCTAAAGATGGAGTCCTCCTCTCTATATACGACCCAGTCGAGTGTATGACCTTTGGTATGAGTAGGCTGATGCACGCCTTGAGACAGACTGAAGGTTTGTAATAGATCAAGCATACGAGCCGTGTTGGTGTTGGAAGGACAGTCGAATTGAAAGTTGAAGTCGCCGACAATCACAAGCTTACCACCCAAAGAATTACAGTGCTCCATGAAATCGGCAAACTCGCTGAAAAACATAGTGTCTGTGAGTTTATTCTTTCTGTTGGGGGGTGGACGGTACAGACAGTACAGGTGCACATGCTGCGGCACAGAAAGTGTCAACTGGGCAAGCTCAAACGTTGAATGAGAAAAGGGGAACGATGATGTGATGTTGGCATGCTCCAATAAACTGTCACGGATCAAAAAAGCCAGTCCTCCACCAATACGGACAAGGATACTTTCAGGCAAACACTTTCGACACATCGGCTGGAGTGACTTAAGAGGTCAAAGTCACAGTTAGTCAATAAACAGATTTTTAAAAAATTGCCTATTTTAAACTAAAATTGTCTTTTCGCAAATACTATTTTCAGCTTCAAAGCCAAACATGGTATTCAGCTACCTATGTATGCTAAATTGAGTGACCCTGCTGAAAGGTCAAGGGTCACAAGAGATAAGGAGGTGCATGGAAAATGCATATTTCTTGATAGAATGTAAGTATTGATTGGCACTTTTGCACAGATTTTTATGCCTCTTAATGGCCCAAGGCAAACTTCGTAGAAGGCTAGATAACATGCTTATTTGGCTGACCACTCATTAAAGGGACACGCCCAACCTTTTTTAAGGCTTTAGTTCACAAAAAGCTTTTACTGGGCCTCTGTATACTTAGACAGTGACCACCCTATTGTCCCACCAAATGCTTTCTTTCGTCCGTTCAAAGCGAAAAGAGGCCCACCGGAATCTTCTGATGGATACGTATAAAGATTGCTTCTGATAGGCGATGGTAGCTGACGTCATAACTATTCTATATGACTTTAGGTCATCTGCATAATTATAATCAATCAGCGAACAAAAAAAGAAAGTATCATCGACTCGTGCCGACAATGACAGACTCGGAATTGAAGAGAAAAACGAGGAAGAGAGACGAGATACCCCTAAGTAGAATTGACATCGGACAAGGGAATATGGACATGTGGCAACGCGTAAAGCAAGAGCTTGGCTTGACCGCCCACCTAGAATTTGTTGCTTTCTTGCTGAATCAGTAAGTAATCTACGGTCTTTATCAATCTTCCTATAGTTCCGCGAGCACTAGTGATTTTCAGAATTCATGATCGTCAGTAGAATTTAACTTTTACTGATTTCACAAGATTTTCCAGCTGTTTTATCATATAGTTACGAGCTAGTTATCACATTTTATGCTGCAAAGATCTGAAAACTACGGTGTGTGTCAAAGTTGCACATCGCTGGTCGTAACATGTTTTTGTCTGTGCGGGCTCTCATTCACTCGATTCAGAGAGGTAGTGTTTCTGCTGCGATGGTGGATTTGTAGTTTCCAATGGTGCTTTCAGTTACGTAGACTTCGATGTGTGAGATGTGAAATTGACTGCAGTGCAGAAAGTGGGTATAAATACCAATATTCTGTTTCAATGATGGAAAGAGGTGCGTGTTTTTGAGGGGTAAAGGATCAAAGGTCATGCCCTCGGTGCACTACTGTACGCACGATCGTTACTAATAAATACTAGCAGGTCGAGTGGAACCCACATTGTGATTTTGACAGCATAGCGAGTATAGAAGGTTTATTCTACTTTTTCGTGAAAAAATACGTCGAAGGGATGCCGGAGAACATCAGTACATGTGTGCACTGACACGTGTACTCCACACTGATGACCTTGTGACCTGCAGTATTGCAATACACTGATACACGGCTGGGTTCTGCATTGTGACGTAGCTCATAAATATGCATATTAATTCAAAACGAAGCCGATGCAGACGATAAATCCGTGACTTGGGTACAAAAACAATACACCCTCCAAATGATGAATTTCGACATTTGGCATTGCATTTGCATCATAAAGCTAAAAGTTAGTACACAAAGGATATACACATACTGTCAGCAGTATCTGTTGCAGACAGTTTTCTGACTGTGTCGAGATGCTTGATCCTGGGGAATATAAATTTAAGGTTAAGGGTTGACAAATGCTTGAAAACACCGTACAAGCCGTATGATTTTGCAAATACTATTTGACATTTAGGTATATGCTGCTATGAGTGACATGTTAGAAAAGGTCATCACAAACATCAGATAAATGAGGCAGATAAGTCATGAACGTGAGCCATGAGGGCTTTGCCATTCTTGTTTTTATAATTTAACTAGTAATTTCTAAACAGTAAGTATATTTTACAGACATTTTTGTTTTTTTCTAGTGAGTTTCATGCCACAGTTATGTTGTCATTTAGTCTGATTTGCGGTTAAAGGTTCTACATGTTAAAGGTTCACCAGTCCCCTTCTGTTGCTGTTTTTCTATTTCCAGTCTGATATGCAAATCATTCATGATCATCGTGACTTTTACTAATGAAATTGCCCGATTTTGCTGTGTGTATATCTACATGTGTCTGGATCATTCACATGTCATGAAATAGGATACACATTCTCAATGTAGCGCTTGTTTCGAGGACCATGATATATTCCAGTGTCACAAATCAGAAATTGTGCATCTACACACAATTCTTATTTGATTTAAAATCTTTGTCAGCTGTAAGAGAGAGAGGTTGTATTGTCATGAGGAAATTAGCAAATATGCACACACAACGTCATAGAGAACTGTGTCCAGATTAGAGTCATATCGCAAGTGTTCAGCATTTGTGAAAATGTATATTTATTGTGCTGGTTTTGCAGTATTTGTGTGCTGGGTAGAGGTGTCTGCACCAGCTAGAGAAAGATAATATGCATTACTTGGTGATGGAGCAGTAGGCGAGTCCACCAGTTTGTGTGTGTGTGTGTGTGTGTGGGGGGGGGGGGGGGGGGACAAAGCTGCAGCCTGCAGGGGTACATGGGGATTATGAAGATCTATGCTTTTTGGCTTATGCCGAAGGTGTCTTGATGAGCTGCGTAGGTTGGTGGTGGTGCTGGTCATTGCAGAATAGTATCACAGTATATACCAGCTTCTGAGGGCACATGCCAGTGGCATAGATCTTGATGAGCTGCGTAGGAAGGTGGTCATTGCAGAATAGTATCACAGTATATACCAGCTTCTGAGGGCACATGCCAGTGGCATAGATCTCGATGAGCTGTATAGGAAGGTGGTCATTGCAGAATAGTATCATAGTATATACCAGCTTCTGAGGGAACATGCCAGTGGCATAGATCTTGATGAGCTGTATAGGAAGGTGGTCATTGCAGAATAGTATCACAGTATATACCAGCTTCTGAGGGCACATGCCAGTGGCATAGATCTCGATGAGCTGTATAGGAAGGTGGTCATTGCAGAATAGTATCACAGTATATACCAGCTTCTGAGGGCACATGCCAGTGGCATAGATCTCGATGAGCTGTATAGGAAAGTGCCTGCCAAATCGACCACCACCAGTGGTCTTCGCTTGCTGCGGACCGTGACACCTGGCGCTCCACCATTTACAAGGCAGCTGTCTCCTTTGAGGACTCTCACAGAGCTAGCCTTAAGGACAAGCGGCTCAGGAGAAAAAACAGAGATGCCGCAGCTCAGAACCCCGGCCATACCTTCCCCTGCAGCCACTGCGGTCGAACCTGCCTGTCTCGGATTGGCCTCCGCAGCCACAAACAAGCCTGCAGACGTCGTGGGCAACTCCTATAAAATCTTCGTTCGCGAAGTCAAGCCAAGAGATAGGAAGGTGGTCATTGCAAAATAGTATCACAGTATATACCAGCTTTGCACATGCCAGTGGCATAGATCTTGATGAGCTGCGTAGGAAGGTGGTCATTGCAGAATAGTGTCACTGAATATATCAGCTTCTGATGGCACATGCCAGTGGCATAGATCTTGATGAGCTGCGTAGGAAGGTGGTCATTGCAAAATAGTGTCACTGAATATATCAGCTTTTGATGGCACATGCCAGTGGCATAGATCTTGATGAGCTGCGTAGGAAGTTGGTCATTGCAAAATAGTGTCACTGAATATATCAGCTTTTGATGGCACATGCCAGTGGCATAGATCTTGATGAGCTGCATAGGAAGGTGGTCATTGCAAAATAGTGTCACTGAATATATCAGCTTTTGATGGCACATGCCAGTGGCACAGCCAGAAGATCTTGAGTTTTTGTAGGTTGATTCCAATGCAGTTGACTGGAGAATAGCATTACTTCACACACACTCAGCGCCTGAGGCCACATGCCAAAGGCACAGCCCTTCATGAGTGGCTGTAGTCATGTATGGATGGTTTCATTGCAGAATTCTGTTTCTTCATAAAACGTAGTCTCCTGTGTTTCAAATTATTACACACCTTCCGTTTTTGATGACATTGCAGCATCTACCATACACAACCTATTTGCGTTGTCTTTGTCTAGTCCCACTTGCCATGCTGTGTTTCTCATTCTTTCTTTCTGTGTGATTGTGTGAAAATACCACAGAAATGCAGCATCTACCATACACAACCTATTTGCGTTGTCTTTGTCTAGTCCCACTTGCCATGCTGTGTTTCTCATTCTTTCTTTCTGTGTGATTGTGTGTGGTGTGTGAAAATACCACAGTAATGCAGCATCTACCATACAAAACCTATTTGCGTTGTCTTTGTCTAGTCCCACTTGCCATGCTGTGTTTCTTACTCTTTCTTTCTGTACGATTGTGTGAAAATACCACAGTAATGCAGCACTTGGTCGGGGCGGTCCGTGGCGCAGTGGTTAAGGCGCCTGCCACCAATGCTAAAGGTGCGAGGTTCGATTACGAGTTCCGGCGTCGGATTTTTCTCCTCTAGTAAGTGTCACCGTTAATTCGGGCGGACCGTCGGGGGTTCTTTCTCCGGGTACTCCGGCTCTTCCTCCCCCTCCACTTTGGTAAGAGATAGATAAATGGGGGATCCCAAACCAATACATTCAATAAAGCCGCATCCGTCGCTAATTTACGCTATTTTTAATAACAAAATTCAGTTATCCCATTACACTCTCGTTATTTCTGAATCAACCCTTTAATTTTTAAAAAATGATGAGCATGACGGATGCGACTCTATTGAATTTATTATTTTGGGATCCCCCCATTTATCTATCTCTTTATCATCAATACAATTATCATTTAATAAGACGTTTTATTATAATCATTAAATAATTAATGTTTTTTATTATATTAAATTATAAAATGAATCAAGACGAATTACTTCTTCTCAATGATATCAATGCTGTGGAAAATAAAGACTTAGACTCTAAGAAACAGAGACTTCTCTCCGTTATTGTTTCTGGTAAGTCAAAAACTTATTTAGGAAAACAATACATGGCAGAAGACATAGAGTCTTTAACTGCCGATGAACTAATCAAGCTTCATGCTAAATATGAGAACCATATTGCTTCACTAATGACACGCGATTTGAGTCGATCTCTTATATTTTTATACACAAAAGCTGTTAATCACTTCATACCGATAGACACTGAAAGCCTTTCTCATGATCTAGAAAACAACCCCATAGTTTCTAGTTCGATTGGTAGATTAGCATGTAACATGTTTTATAAGTTTGGCAATTACCTTGCTCCTGCCGTAACTTTGATGGTAACTAGTAGTTATATCGATTTATCAAAAATAAATTTTACTGCAGAAGAAAAAGAAGTATCAAATGGAGGAGAACAAGATGACTCCAGTTTTGACAGAGGTACAAACGGTGACTAAGACTAAAAGTCAAGGCAGGGTTGATGCTGGAAAAAGATTAGCTGAATGGAATAGGCAAAAAAAATTACAGATTCAAAAAGAACAAAATAATATAACTGATCCACCATCAACAGAACCAGTGTCAATACCGTCAGAGCCGACACTTACTTATAAAAGTGAGAAACAAACAACTAAGTCTAACCCTCAAACAACAAAATATATAGTTGCTGGATTTGTTGTCGGATTTGGTTACGTAGGTTACAAATTATATAAAAAATATAAACCAAACACTCGTACAGTGACCAAAAAATCAGACACTCCAAAAATAAAAGAAGAAGTCTCCACATTACCAGCAACACCCAAAGCCGTGGACCCATTTTACATGCAGTAAATAAATTTATTATTTTAATTTTTATGGTATAAAAATGAGCGACACAAAGAACTTAATGAACCTTGTCTATCACTCTGCTGTAATAAGTGGACTAGCAGTAGCTTATTCTATGTTGGGAAAAAGTCTTCTCAAAATGAAATCAGCAGACCTTAGTAAATTAGACTTTGAAGACAGTGCTAAGCTAGTAGTTGTTATAACAGCTTCGATTGCAACAAAAGATTTTCTAGTTAAGCAAGGAATTATTCCAGAAAATATTTCTATGTAAATAAAAATATGGCAACTATAGCTGTTATGATTGGCGGTGCAGTTATTAACGCATTGGCATTTAGTGGGTCAAACTATTTCTTTTCAAAAGTGAGTAAAGAAGAATCAGCAGAAGAAATGAAGCGCCACAATGAGGCGTCTGAAAAACTAGCTCAAGCTCAACAAGATTACGAGAAGCAAAGAATAGAAAAACTGGATTTTATTAATGAAAAACTAAAACTTGAGGGTCACGCACAGCATACATTTTCAAACGTCGATGACGCGATCAAAGAATACTATCTTGTTACTGGTGAAGACATATCTATTCCACAACCAAAACTTAGTGACTACTACCAACCAAGCCTAGAACAAAGAAATGGAGAAATAATATTTGTTCTAGTAGGAATGACATTAGTATATTTTACAGGAGTTTATATTGCTAGAAAAAATGGCAGACGCTAAACTATCAAAAATATATTACTCTCCAATTGGCTACTGGAAAGGGAATACTGCAGTAAAAAAATTACATGCTGCTGTGGGTGGAGATGTCAACCAAATAAAACAGTGGCTTAAAAAACAGGCAATTTGGCAAATATATCTTCCTGCTCCAAGAAAAATAACAAGGCCTCATTTTGAAAACACTATCCCTAATGACACACACCAAATGGACCTCCTGTTTCTTCCACATGACACAATAAGAAAGAAACGATACTAGTATGCATTAACTGTTGTTGACATAGCTTCAAGGTATAAGGATGCAGAACCCATAACTGACAAAAAAGCTGTAACAGTGGCCACTGCATTATCAAAAATATATAGTCGAGGTCCTTTAAAATACCCTAGGCTTGTGCAGGTTGATGATGGGAGTGAATTTAAAGGCGCTGTTAATCAGTTATTTGCAAAGCATGGAGTGCTAGTGCGGCGAGGCATACCGGGCTTGCATAGATCACAGGCTATTGTAGAAAATTTCAATAAACAATTATCGGAGAGACTTTTTAGCTATCAGTATTCTAAGGAACTCATGCATGACGCACGTAACACTGAGTGGGTTAAAAGATTACCTTCTGTGATAAAAGCAATGAATAATGATAATCACCCTAAACCTGTTGATTCTATTAAATTGAAAACAATACCGTCAGAAATAAAAGCAATAACACCTCCAGACATTAACTTATTTACAAAACAGGTGAGATATTTGTATCAACCTGGTGAGGCTGAAAATGACGTTAGACGTAGGGCAACTGATCCAATTTGGTCTACATCTGTTCATAATATAAAAAAAATAGTTCCTTCAGCTAATGCAACAATATATTATCTGTATGAGCCTGCACCCCAGAGGGCATTTGTTAGAGAAGAATTACAGATTATTCCCACAGACACCGTTACTCATTTTTAACAATTTCAATTCATCAATTAGTTCATCAAACAGTTCATCAGCTATTTTTTCAGATAATTTGAGCCTGTAATGACCTGGTGCATAAGCTTTTTCCTTACTATGAAACACTCTTTTTGTATCACCTACTGCTAGAGACTTTTTATATGTTTGAATCATTTCAATATTATGTTTGTTTGATTTTAGTGTCTTGTTTGGATAATCAGGCATTAATGCACCATCTAACACTTGCTTGTAATGTTCATGTCGAATGTCTTTATTTTTTATTGCTGTTTTCTTGATACCTTTGGCTTTCGACTGACTACCTTTCTGATGCTGTATAGAATACATTTTGGATCTCAGACCAACGTACTCAACTATTGGCACACCATTCAGTTCATCTTTAAACTTACCAGGCACTTTCTTGTTTTGTGTGCTAAACAATGGGTGATCCTTAGGGTAGTCAGACGTGTCATACATGTGTAACTCTGTTTTCATGTCTTCATAAAAGTCTTCAGTAGGCACATCAATGATCATAGAGTCAGTGTCAGTGTATAGCAGACGACACTCAGGATACTTTGGTTTGAAGTAATCATAATAAAATTCAAGCATTAATAATTTTGACAACTCCAGAATAGCCATACCTATAAATACTGGCTTATCCAGTTTAACAATCTTTTTTTTGAGTGACACTGCATACAATGATGGATGAAATTCTTTATACCCTGTGTACTGAGGCTTACTTGTAAGTTTAATTGCGCCTGATTCAGTTGTAACAAGTCTCACATCTTTTCTGTGATGAGGATTTTCCATAGTCTTACCAAAACAGGCATTGTTCATAAGCTTAAAGAAGTCTTTGTCAAATGCAGTGTTACCATCTCTTGCACGCAATGTTGTGTTCTTCATTATGTAATCTTTCATGAAAGCACTCTGATCAAATTGAATACCTCTGTGAACTTTTTTTAGTACTAAACCATGTCTGATGTAAAACTGCAGCAAGCGGTAATGACAAACGTAATTAAATTTGTCATTCAGATTGGGTACAAGTTTGGTGTCTTCTTTTTTCCCTGTCAAACTCAGTTTCTCAACTGCTAATGGATAATCATTATGGTAATCATGTAAATGGTGTGGATACTCCAAGTCTACTTCAAAGATCCAACCCTTTTCATCATTTTGACCTCGATCCATAATATATTTTGTTAATTTTTTTATGCCATACTGTGACAAATCATACAAACAAAAGTTTTTTAATGGCAACAATTCACACATCGCGAATCCGTACAAATTGTTAGCGTCCACGTATGTAATAAATGACATTGGCTTTGAGGGGTCAAAGTCGTCAAGATATTTGTTGTTGGCCTTGCCATAATTGTTTGCTGCTAGACTAATACCACCTCTCAATCCACGTTCCACCATTTCACCCATCGTACGATCAGACAACAGGTCTATAAATATCTTACTGGATTTCAAAAATGCATCCCATGTCATGCCAAGACTAGTGATGTAGCAAGCAGGGTCAAGCTTGTAGTGTAACAAACCCTTTTCACGGTAACTTTCAAATACGTCTGCTAGCAAACAGACATCAGCCTTTAAGTACTGATCGTGGTAATCACCAATTGTCTGACACCCTAACTTATCCCATGCATCAAGTGCGTGCTGGTAATCAGAGTCAGAAATACCTTTGCCAGTTAGTGTAGAATAAAATTTCTCTTTTGGAGGCAGTCTCCTTTCTTCAAAAACTACCCAGTCACTGATGTACTCATATGGATAGACTCCTTTCTTAATCAATTCTGGCTCAAAATATTTACTTGTTATTGGATACTCACTCAGTCCTTCTGCCAGACTAGCCAACCCTAAAGACAGATGTTGCATAGAGTCATAAAATGCTAATTTATCTAATCTAAAAGTCAAGTATTTCTCTTTTGTCTGGGCAATGCAACTAATTTTTTTGTAAGACTCATCCACAGCCTGCATGATAATATGTGAATCATATCCTTTGAGATTGTGGAAAAAGATAGGTAACTTATATGTCTTAGGATCTATTTTTAAAAACAAGTTACATTTGTTATGTGCGGCACCTCTGTAACGTCCAGTTATGTGATCATGGTCACGAACTTTATCACCTCCTAAAGGTTGTTCACAAATCCAACACATCACTGCTGCATCAAAATTCTGTTTGTCTTCTTCTGTCATTACCAAAGGCATCTGACAGTTTTCCAAATACTTTACTACCTGAATATACAGATGTCTCATTTCTGTTAAAAACTCAGCTGCTGCATTTTCACCCCTATAGATAACAGGTTCTGTATGCTGACCATCTGACCTAACAAGAATGTATCCAAAAGAACACACCACTTGGTCACTTAGTTTTATAGTCTTTGGTAATGACTCTGGAACAGGACCGTCATACGGAACAACGAGTGATTCAAAATCTGCATACACTACAAACGGCAGCTTTTGCTGATTCCCATAGTTCTTAAAATACACTTGACTACCAGGATCTGGATACTTAAGTACTGTTTGTACGTCATCAGCTGACCTACAATTTAAAACATGTTTGTGTGCTACTGCAATAGAAGAAAACCTCTGTAAACATTTTTTACAAACTTCCTGTTTACACTTGTGTTTTGTTACATGATTGTGAAATAGACGTGACATACTCCTAATAATTGTGTAGTGAAAGTTATCACCTGAGCTTATTAGTAACATATCAATATGCTTATCTTCTGATTGACCATAGGTTGGGGCAAGTGGTGATACTCTAATCGGTTGTAACTTGTTCTCAGACTCATTATCCCACACATACACATTCACAGATATACCAGGATTTAGTTTTTCAAACAAGTCTATGTCCTCTATTTTAACAGGGAACTCAATGCCACTGAAGTTGAGTTCGTTTACAAATTTGGTATAGTTAGATACACGATCAGGTTTTGCTTTTACAAAATGAAGTTTAGCAAGCACACACCACATAAAACAATAGTTGTCATTGTTCTGAATATTAACAACAGCCTTTTTGTTTGCAACCTCTGTTGGCAGTGGCAACCATGATTTACCTAATATAGGATGATACCTAGACTGCTTTAGTTGTAGTTCATGTACAAGGCCTTCATGCCAGCCAGACCCTTGCATTTCTGCTCTGTCAATTGCTTCATGGAAGTCTGGTAACAATCTTTCTCTAAACACTTTCTCTAGTTCTCTTCTCGAATTAACTGTGTGCTGCCTTGTCGAGATATACGTTACAATAACTTCACCAACATCTCTGGCAAATTCTATTTTTGCAACAATCTGAATCTTTACACTATCAGAAAGAAGGTTATTTTGTATGACTAAAAAAGATCTTTCTATTGATTCATAGACATTGTAAATATTAGATATAGGTAAGTCAGTTGTGTGAAACACGTTTCTTAATCTTTGTCGGTTGTCCATCTTTTTTATTTGTCCGTCAAAATAATAAATATAAAATCACACCATGTGTAATAGCTCTTTATTGACTGTAATTCCAACAAATCATCCACTTTCCTGGTACCCCACCCGGGTCTGCCCTGGGGGACTTGGGTGGGGTTAGGTATTTTTTAGTTCCCAGGGTCACCCTGGTCAGCCCCACAGGGTGGGGTTTTCTCTCTATTCTGGGGCATGTGTTTCTGTCTACCCGAGGTCCATTCACCTGTATTTGCCTTTTTTAAACTCTCCCTACTGTCTGCACTGCCTGTAGCTCTTGATATTGGATGTGTGTTGCTAAATGGTCTTAGCTTTATTTAGGCCCCATGTGTTAGGTTTATTTAATGTGTTTGACCGGCTGGCGACATACATTCAATGTTCTGTTTAGTTGGTTGTTTTTTTTTTCACAAGCAGTGCAGGCACGTCCTGAGAAAGCCTTGTTGCTGTCGGGACGTTAAGCAATGTACAATCAATCAATCAACTTTCCTGGTATGTGTCTTAAGGTCTTGTGCTCATGCTGCAGGTGTAATATCACTTTATTGACAGTAACAAATTCAATATAATCATGTTGTTTACTTATTTGGTAAAATATGTGTAAACACATACTCTCAAACCAGTCACAGTTAGCATCATAAACTATAAAATCTTGTGTCTTAAGATCAACAGTCTTGTAATTATAGCGTGGTGGTCTATTAGAATATATAAAAGTTACATTATATACCATGTATATTTTTGTTGGTGTTGAGAGTTTTATCAAAGGGTGTTTAACTTGTTTTTTTAAGTCATTAAAACGCACAACACCTCTGAAGCTCTGTGTGATATCAAATGCTTGCCCGCTTTGTCTGTCCATCATTTTTATGGACAAAACAAAAGGCTAAATTAACCCATACCCAGTGGGCTGATCTGTCTTTAAGATAAGCTTTAGATGCTTAGTTGATTTCAGTTTGTTTTTCACTATGTCTCGTTCGTGTTTGTTGGGAATGACATCGTTTTCTCTGAGACAGTCTTCGAAGCTGTCACGATCCTTACAGTAAAATAAACATATAAACTTTAACTGTTCTCAAAATCTTTCAGTACAGCATTATATTTCTGAGTGAGAATCCAAACACTGATGTTTGCATGTCTGCCACTGAAGGCCAGTTCTGCTAGTGTGTTTCTCTTCTTAACAATATCCTTATCTGCAGAGCAGTCATCGACTATGAACAGGGTTGGCTGTCCTTCAAATTGCTTGTAAAAATATTGTAGGTAGTCATTCAGTTTCTTTTCAGGGTCGACTAAGTATATGTTGCTGTCAGTCCAAATGAATAAACGGTTGTGATAAGCTTTGTTGTGTTTGATTGTAGGACAAAATATTACAATGTTTTCAAAGTGGTGTATGTATCTTGTTTGTAATAAGTCAAGTACGAATTGAGTTTTCCCACACCCTGTGGCACCAACAAATAAGCCACAGTGTGGGTCAAGGGTCATTAGGTTCATTTTAATACACAATATAATTTTAATATATGTGTCCACTCAGTCTGCTTTCTGCAATATTGAGTTGTGCGTCATATATCAGGTACAAATATATGTTAATAGCTGCAGCAGTTTCAACCTTCTTTTGTATCTGAATTGTTATTCCATCACTACCGTTCTCGACAGTACGTCCTGACCCATGAAGGTAATCATCATCTGTACTACGCAGGTCTAACCACAGTGCATACTTGTTTGTCAGGTATTGACCAATCCTAACGTCATACAGATGTAGATCTTTGCACGCAATGTTTGCTGGTTTATCTCTAATCCTTCCTCCTGCAAAATATTTTGTGATCTCATCGTAGTGTTGATAAGGTAACATTCCTGAAGCGTACACTTGATTAGGGCGGCCTTCGATTGTGCAGGACAAATGTGTAATCTTAGGATTGTAGAATTTTTCTGAATCTCTTTTGTATGGACTCACTGGTTCAACAAACAACATAAGAATACCTTTCAGTGACCTGGCAGGCGTGTTCAAGTTTATGTTCCACATTGGGTCACTCTTGTCTTTGGGTATTAAACTATGTCTAATCACACGGTCATAATAAATTGGAAGTCTTGACTGGTATTGATTTTGAATGAGTCTGGCTAGTTCAGTGTGTGTGACAATTTCATATTCCAAGGAAATGTTAGAGATCTTATATGTTGCATCTGTGGCAGATGATTTAATTACTTTGGAGTAGTCATTGAAGGTTAGTTCAAAACTCAGACGGTCATTCAGTGCTCCTTGATAATAAGGCAGATGAGCTGTTAGGATTTCAAACTCAAGTGGAATGTAGAATCTGGATCCATATGTTTCAGCCATTATAACTTCCTTTGGTACCCCAGTAGTTACCTTATCTGCTGCATTGATTCGAAGTTTACCAACATTATCAGACTGTATGCCTTGGTAAATACGATCTTCTCGTTCTTCTCTTGTTAGCCAAAGGTCTTTGTAACAGTAGAATACATCTGAGTCATCAAGACTAAACACTTCCTGTCCTTCAAGTTTTACTTTAATAGTTCTAACAATTGCTCTGCCAAGATTGTCAACCAGTGTTCTGTTTACATCTGCCTCTGATGATAGTTCAATATTAAATGCTAGGCGTGCAGTGCCAGGAACAATAACGTCACTGGGACCTAGGTTTGGAAACTTGACTGTAAGTGTTTGATTCTGGTCTATGGTACTAGGATTGTTTGTGATGACGATTGATTGTCTTATGCCCTTAACACCCAGGGGCTCACGTAGTTTTCTGTATGGGTCTAACTTTGATCCGTAAGACTGTGTCATTTTTATTATGCACAATAAAAAAATAATAAATTAATAAAACAATGGCAGCGGGAGGATTTAATCATGAAGAGTTTAAAATGGATGACATGAATGTCTCAGATACCAGTATCACAGATATGACTGGAATGGTAACTAGTTCTAGTATGTATCACGAACTTTTACAAAGTAAAGTGAACTCATTTTATGATAGTGTTGGTGAGCGTCCATATCAAATAGATCCTAATCAGTTTGAATATGAAAAAGGACATTTATATTTAAAAACTGTTGACAAAGGTAAAATACTATTAACTAAGAAAAACAACCCTAGTAGTTTTAGAGCTTTAGGTACAATCAAAGGTGAAGGTGGTGTTAGTGCCTTGCGCCAACTTGGTGTTGGTGAAAGAAGGATACCACCTCGAGCTGCTACCATTCTAAATGATTCGCAATCAAAATTACCGACTGAGCAAGAGATTGATATGGCTGATAAAACAAAACTACCAGAAATAGTAGACAAGACAATACAAGAAACATCATTTATAAATGAGGCTATAAAAACAATTGATGACCCTCCTTTTCAAATAGGTGACTCTTCTTTTACATTGCGTGAGTTAGCTGCGTATGATAAAGGACTACAGACAACAAGGGGTGAGATGGTAAATAACGTAGTCAAACTTAGTGAGCTTGATAAACACATTGAAAAAGAAAAAGAGAAACTGGCTACTGCAGACAATGGGAATTATGACATTGAAATAAGAGAAAGAATACAAGAAAGATTAAAAAATTTGTATATAGAAAGAGATGCTAGGTTAGAATTAGTTGATAATGGTAGACAAAAACTGAAAACACAGGTCAACAGAATTAGAGAAACTATTCAAAAAATACTTCACGAAGACACTACTCTGGCTGAGAGACTTAAAACACTTTTCAGAGAACAGGGTATCACAATTGCCAGTTTAATTACAGCTCTGGGGTTTATTATCAGTACAGTTGTGTTGGCTGTAACGGGAGGTAGTAGTAGTCCAGCACCTCCAGCTCCTCCAACTCCATCAGACCCAAAAGATTTACAGACGTGGGTAAAAAAACAGTTGTCTCACATATCAGACTTGCTTAAAAAATTAGCTGTAAAAGCAGCAGATGCTTTACCAGGTATTATAGGTAGTGTTGTCAGTTGGCTTATTAGTACTACAGCAAAGGTAGTAGGGTTTATGGCAGAGCATGTATGGATATTTTTGGTAACAGTAGGAGGGTTAATTATAGGATACTTAATGAAACAGGTAAAGAAGTAATATTCCTAATCCAGTAAGGCCTATTACCAATGCAGTTCTCTCTGACTCATGTGTTTTTTCTTGGCCTGTTACTGACTGTACTGGTGCCGGTTCAGGTGTCTGTGCCGATGCTTGGGCTGTTATTGACATTACTGGTTTTACTATCTGTTCAGGTGGTGGTGTTGATATTTGTGTTACTGATGTTACTGGTGGTTTTACTGGTTGTATGTGAGAGGTTGTTGGACTCAAGTTTACAGATTGATTAAGTCCTAATTTCTGATTACTCCCTGCAACAACTATTTCATTATTATAATTTGTTATTACTCCAATTTGTAGTTGAAGATCAGAAGGCAACATGTATAACCCAATGCCTACTACAAAGTCAACTTTTGATCTGGCATATCTGAGAACGTTTTGGTAACGTTGTATGCTAGATGGAAGATCAACAACTGAGTTAATAGAATCTTCTAAATTTGCTAAAAACTGTTTTTGTGCTTCAAACTTTCCACTTCCATTCAAAATATTAGATTTTGTTAGTGATTGTGCACCTAGAATACACCACACATACGTTCTGATAGACTCATTAATGCGTTCAACTCCTGCTTGAGTAAAACCATCACTCTTGTCTAAAATAAATGTTGACCATGCCTTAGATTGTTTCTGTTCAATTGATCCTAACCAGACTTCTGATTTTGATGAAAATGAGGAGTAGGGAGGCCAATAATCTTTCTGATATTGTCTGTGACTCATAGCATAATATAATGTACCCATACCATTGTGATCATCAAGTTTTTGTGTGAAGTCATACTTAGTGCTTATGTTAAATTCATTACAGATCCGTTCAAATGCTTTCATATCCATGGGGTTGTTAAACCTGTTAAAACTGGATTCAGTGGGTAGTGGTGTATGCAGTTCTGACAGTATACGTCTAAGCTGGTAATAAACATGAAAACGATACACAGACCTAATCAGTTTGTTTGAGTGATTCAAGTGATCTGTAAATGAAACACCACAGCCTGTAGTAGAACACAGTATAGCAAAGTTGAGTTGGTTTTGAAACATCTGTAGTGGGCTTGAAGACCACTTTCTTGCAGTAGCATCGTCTGTAATTGGAGGGTTTAGGTAATGGTCAAATAAATTTGGTACTTTGACTTGGAATAAATCTTGTTCGCTTACAGCTATGTCGAGTTGATTTAGTTGAATTATTTTCTGTTCATAAGTAGGGGCGACATTGTATTTAGCATCCACATTAAATTGAAATGCGTTTGTAGTGGTAATGGTTGGTGATTTAAATTCCATCCTTTTTTTATATGATAATAAAAATGTTTATTACCTTAACAAATCTTGACACAAGCAAACCAGTGTGGTTAACTAATGGGATTGATAATCGTGATGGTAGCAAGGCTGTAGCTATCCATGAAATGTTCTACACAGTAAAGTGGTTTAATGTAACGGATGATACAAGTTTTTATGCTGTTTATGCAAATTCTGGTAATAGTGGTGTAGACAAAAATACACACTTTATACCATCTGGGTATTATGACTTTTGTACATTAGCTAACTGGTTTCAAAATATATTTAAAATTAAAGCAACTTTAAATCAGGCTAACTTACTTGTTGAATTAGAAGTTCCTACAGGTAGTATACCAGTATTTTCAAGTGAACTTGCATATTTGCTTGGTTTAATAGATAGAAATACAATGCCCATAAATTGGGTAATGAGTTTTGCAGATAATGGTACTAGTGGATGGTATTATACAGAAGATGTAACTAAAATAACTGGAATATATCCTGTTCATTTGTCAGTACACACAGTGCTAAATGTTTATTTAAAAGAACTAAACACGACTGAAAATATATATAATGGAAAGCCTTCAGATTTGTTGAGATGTTTACCAACTGGAAACTGCTCCGTATTGTGAAATTGAAGTTATTAGATTTCCTAATTTACAGTTTAAAAAATTAGGTTCCAGTTTCTTTGAGTCACTGAGCTTATATGTAACTAATCAAGATGAAATAAACCAGTTGTAATGCATGATTTTACTGTTGTTTTAGAAGTTAAATAGTTTTATTTTTGATTAAAAAAATGAGTGGCGGCCCGAAGACAAAAATTATTCCAGTTTCATGTCCGTCAGTAGAGTTTAAAAGATTTAGCTGACGTGCAAGATTTTGAAAAAGAAGGCGAGGGTAGGAGAAGTGTATGGCCTTGAACTTGTGTCCGTTGGGTTGTACAAACGAAAGGCAATTGAAGATGAGAGACAGTTTCCTAAACTTAGTCAACTTCGTGATGTTACTGTTCCTACTCCAGTAAGTAATGTGTTATACAGTTTAAAATATGTTGGTAATAAATGGGTAATTATTCCTACCCCTGTTTCGCTTGCTCCTGTTCCCATTGTATGGGACATAAAGTTTGTTTTTATCAGTCCCTTAGTTTATTTTATGATGAAGGGTGCCCTAGTATTTAAAAAAGTTGTTAACTCTGAGCCAACGTTTGTAAGTCTTGTGCCAAGCTATTCCGCAGAAACCAATAGCAGAGAAAAACTAAAACTTCAAGAGTATGGGAAACGAAGGTATCTTCTAACAAATAGAAAGGGTAGAACAGATACTTCTATTTCGTTCGTACCAGCAAATTTTACCATAGATAGAGAAGCGACAATAGTTTTTGAAATTCTCATGAGATCTGTGGAAGCTGCGAAAGAAGCAGATATCGCCCAGGGAATCAAACTTACATGGGATACCACAGTAGCAGAGTCAACAAAGGTTGTTATTGCTATTAGAAAAATCAATACAGATTTTGAAGTTTCGAGTAGATGTCCTGCCGTTAAAGTAATGATTGATAAAACAACTCTAGTTTATCTAAATTTCATAAACCTGGAAACACATAGATCTTGTTTCGTTTTATTACGCTAGCAAATTGTATACATTTGAAGAGTTGCAAAATAAAATAGAAGATTAAAAAATATTTGCCATAAAAAATGCCACCATTGTATCCTCAAATACAATCTGATAAAACATTAAAGGCAGATTCATTTCGTTTAATAAATATTCATCATCATCATCATCAGTCCCTTGCCCGAACTGGGCGTTGGGGGGACTGAAAGGCAGCAGCAACAGACAGTGCTCTCCACTGAGTTCTATTTTGGGCGGTGGCAAGCAAGTCTGGCATCTCGAGTTCGGTCCATTCTTTTATGTTTGCGACCCAACTCTTTCTCTGACGACCTCGCCGACGACTTCCTTCGAGAGTGCCTTGGAGGATAGTCTTGGACAAGGTGTTGTGTCGGGTCACGTGGCCAAACCAAGCAAGCTTGCGCCATTTCACGGTTGCCAGAAGGGGTTCATGTGGGCCCACCAGGGAAGTGACGATGCTCCGTACATATTCGTTGGTCTTGTGCTCGCTGAACGAGATGCGGAGCAACTTCCTCAGGCACTTGTTCTCAAAGGCCTGGATTTTCTTTTCTGAGTCTGCAAGCAGTGTCCAAGTCTCACAGCCGTAGAGCAGAATAGACACTACGAGGGACTTGTAAAGCCTGTACTTGATGGTGAAGCTGATGGAGTTACTTCGCCATATCCTGTCCAGCCTGGCCATTGCGGATGTTGCTGTACCTATCCTGATACGGATCTCTGCTATGCAACTACCGTCTTTGGACAGGGTGGCTCCCAAGTACTTGAAGCTATTGACCTCTTCTAGCTTCTGGCCGTTCATGTGAATGTTGCTGCTGCTGTCGCTTGTGGTGTTGATCATCACTTTGCTTTTATCCGTACTGATCTCCATGCCATAAGACCCTGCGCTACTTGAAAGTTTGTCTGTCAGGTTTTGAAGCTCACTATTGCTGCCTGCCATGAGGTCAATGTCGTCTGCGAATCGAAGATTGCACAGGGATCTGCCACCAATAGAGATTGAAGTATGGTGGTCGTGGAGGGTTTCCTGCATGATCTTCTCCAGAAATATGTTGAAAAGGACAGGAGAGAGCAGGCATCCTTGACGGACACCGATCGTCGTCCTGAAGAACTCGCCTGACTGATTGTTAAGTAGAACCGCGCTGCAGGCGTTCTTGTAAAGCGCTTCTATCATTTGGATCAGTCCCTCCTCTATGTTGAACGATCTCATGACTTGCCAGAGTCCGTCGTGCCAGACGCGATCAAATGCTTTCCTGAAATCAATGAAGTTGTGGTAGAGTTCGCGCTGATGCTGCAGATGTTTCTCGATCAGGACGCGGCAGTTGAAAATCTGCTCTACAGTGCTTCTTCCAACTCTGAAGCCAATAAATATTACAGAAGCATTAAAATATTTGGAAGAAGAACAAGCAAAATACTCTCGATGTAAAAGACGATATAAAACGGTTTTCAATTCTTTACACAACACATCAATGACCATGGGGGTGGTTTCGGCCGGATTATCTGTAGGAGGTATAACTCTTTTTGCAACGGGGGTGGGAAGTGTTATAGGAATTGCTGTTGAAGGTATTGGTCTTGTCACAAGTCTAGCATGCTTTGGTATGGAAGCTATTAACAAAAGATTTTATATGAAGTTGCAAAAGCATGAAGCATTAAGTACGCTCGCAGCAGCTAAGCTGACGAGTATGAAACTTATTATTAGTAAATCTTTGGAAAATAATGAAATTGACGATAATGAATTTAAAAGAGTCCAGGATGATTTAGCAAATTACAAGCAACAGAAGTCTGAAATACAGAATAAGATGCGTAGTCAACCCGCGAATGTTGAAGAGCTAAAGCAATCTTTTTTAGAGGAAGGAAAGAAAATAGGCGTAGAAGAAACTATGAAAAAAGTTTACGGACTGTTAGGCAAGTAAAGATCAGTTTTGGTAATCATTCATTAATTCTGAAATACTCTTCACAAAGAGATGTCATGCCTTTTATGCCTGCTCATTTGACGCCATCTGCACCACCGCCAGAGTACTACTGAGAAAAAAAAAGTTTTTTTATTGTCCTTGTATCTTGATAAAACTGATCGAGTAAGTTGTGACTTAAGTCAAGTTGTTGTAAGAACTTAGGGTAAGTAATTAATAAGTTCTTATGGCAACTCACTTAAAGGTTACCTATGTAGGTTCCTAGAAGTTAGTTGCAACTTGTTAATAAGTATTAAGTTTCGATTGACATCACTTGATAGAGATAAAGAGATAGATAAATGGGGGATCCCAAAATAATAAATTCAATAGAGTCGCATCCGTCATGCTCATCATTTTTTAAAAATTAAAGGGTTGATTCAGAAATAACGAGAGTGTAATGGGATAACTGAATTTTGTTATTAAAAATAGCGTAAATTAGCGACGGATGCGGCTTTATTGAATGTATTGGTTTGGGATCCCCCATTTATCTATCTCTTGGTATCAGTTTCAGTCCACTTAATCAAATTTCAAATACAAACGATTTTGAATTTCCAAAAACTACAGTAGCTCGCTTGAGCTTGCCCTTAGCACCACGTGAAAGTTCTGTGTTTACGTTCAGTGTGTGAGTGAATGCGCGTGATTCACGTGAGCGTGCTTGTTGGGTTCAGTTCGCGGCGGCGCTTTGAGCCGATTTTCAATTGGGATAAAGCGCCTATTTAATGCGCTTATTATTATTATTATTATTACATATCTGTATACAATACATTGCTAATAAGCCATCATCCCACAGGCATTCATTGTTCACAGGGTGTTGTGTGAAGTCAGTATTTGTGATGACTGTAATTTAAGATTTGTACAAAATGACCTCCCTTGCTGAGCTATTGATTGTACATGTCCGTTCAGCCTTGGACATTCCTGTGTGCATTTCTGTGCTGTATTATGTGCGCTTGCTGAAGTTGTACTCGCTTGTAGGTGGCTAGTCTTCCATGTAAAGACTTTATCTTTTTCACACCAAGCAGAGGTGACTAATTTCAATAAGCTGTGGCTTCAATAACACCCTTAATTTAAGCAGTAGTCAGTTTGGTACCAATAAACTATCTATGACTGGAACAACACCCTTAATGTAAGCAGTAGAGAATTTGGTACCAATAAACTATGACTGGAAGAACACCCTTAATGTAAGCAGTAGAGACTTTGGTACCAATAAACTATCTATGACTGGAATAACACCCTTAATGTAAGCAGTAGAGACTTTGGTACCAATAAACTATCTATGACTGGAATAACACCCTTAATGTAAGCAGTAGAGACTTTGGTACCAATAAACTATCTATGACTGGAATAACACCCTTAATGTTAGCAGTAGAGACTTTGGTATCAATAAACTATGACTGGAATAACACCCTTAATGTTAGCAGTAGAGACTTTGGTATCAATAAACTATGACTGGAATAACACCCTTATTTTAAGGATTAGCTGGAGAGGATCTTGGTCAGCAAAAGGTATAACTTGTCATGATCAGCCGCAGCAAGAATAGTGAGAATCAGTCTCTTTGCTGATGGAAGGGGTAAGGAGCACTGTTAGCATCATCTTATGCACAGTCACGTTTGTATTTAATTTTGTGTCTCCCAGTATTGTATGACATACCTTGCTGTGTCTTACCATGGCAAGGTTAGTGAGAATCAGTCTTTTTGCTGATTGAAGAGGCTAGGCATGCCTGGACAGAGGGGACACTGTTAGCATCTTCATATGTACACATACACAGTCGTGTTTGTGTTTTATTTTGTGTCCTCAAGAGTGGCAACACTTGTTTCTAGTCAACATGCATTATAGATTTCATGCAAAGTTGAGTCCCAACTTTTATGACATTTTTCTCTCTCTGTTCCCAGAAACATTACACAGACTGTGTCAGACTGACAGTTTATCTTGGCCTCCAATAATGTGTTATGACATTTCTCTCTCTTTCCATTCCCAGAAACATTACACAGACTGACAGTTTATCTTGGCCTCCAGGACTGTGTTAATGACATTTCTCTCTCTCCGTTCCCAGAAACATTACACAGACTGACAGTTTATCTTGGCCTCCAGGACTGTGTTAATGACATTTCTCTCTCTCCGTTCCCAGAAACATTACACAGACTGACAGTTTATCTTGGCCTCCAGGAATGTGTTATGACATTTCTCTCTCTTTCCATTCCCAGAAACATTACACAGACTGACAGTTTATCTTGACCTCCAGGAATGTGTTAATGACATTTCTCTCTCTCCGTTCCCAGAAACATTACACAGACTGACAGTTTATCTTGGCCTCCAGGAATGTGTTATGACATTTCTCTCTCTTTCCATTCCCAGAAACATTACACAGACTGACAGTTTATCTTGGCCTCCAGGAATGTGTTATGACATTTCTCTCTCTCCATTCCCAGAAACATTACACAGACTGACAGTTTATCTTGGCCTCCAGGAATGTGTTATGACATTTCTCTCTCTTTCCATTCCCAGAAACATTACACAGACTGACAGTTTATCTTGGCCTCCAGGACTGTGTTAATGACATTTCTCTCTCTCCATTCCCAGAAACATTACACAGACTGACAGTTTATCTTGGCCTCCAGGAATGTGTTATGACATTTCTCTCTCTTTCCATTCCCAGAAACATTACACAGACTGACAGTTTATCTTGGCCTCCAGGAATGTGTTATGACATTTCTCTCTTTCCATTCCCAGAAACATTACACAGACTGACAGTTTATCTTGGCCTCCAGGAATGTGTTATGACATTTCTCTCTCTTTCCATTCCCAGAAACATTACACAGACTGACAGTTTATCTTGGCCTCCAGGAATGTGTTATGACATTTCTCTCTCTTTCCACTCCCAGAAACATTACACAGACTGACAGTTTATCTTGGCCTCCAGGACTGTGTTAATGACATTTCTCTCTCTCCATTCCCAGAAACATTACACAGACTGACAGTTTATCTTGGCCTCCAGGACTGTGTTAATGACATTTCTCTCTCTCCGTTCCCAGAAACATTACACAGACTGACAGTTTATCTTGGCCTCCAGCAGTGTGTTTTGGGAAGCTGGGGGTATGGGCAGGGGGACTTTCCCTGCAATGTTTTGTCCAGAAGAGATATGTTCTGATTTTGTTTGTCTTCACCCTTTTGTGCGTGCAGCCAGCAGTACAGTTGACAGTACTGATGGCTAGTCTCAAGGCGCACAACAGCAATACTGACAGTACTGATGGCTAGTCTCAAGACGCACAATGGCAATACTGACAGTACTGATGGGTAGTCTCAAGATGCACAATGGCAATACTGACAGTACTGATGGCTAGTCTCAAGATGCACAATGGCAATACTGACAGTACTGATGGCTAGTCTCAAGGGGCACAATGACAATACTCATACACACACCTGAGCTTGCTTGTTTTAGTAATAGTGACATCCACAGTGTTGCAGTTGAAGTTTAAATGTTCATTTCCTATGTGATGCATGTAAGAAAATTGCACATAGTAGACATAGCTATAATTGTATAACCTGTAGTTTTGTTTATCGCATTCTTTGCCATGTACATTTTACACAAACACAATTCATTGAGATTAACTTCAGTCTGGTGGAGGAAATACATGTATACTATTGTGCATTTATCTCACAGCCCAACCTGTTTTTATGGCAGATCACCAAACATACATGTTGGTCACTATTGACAGGTGACACTTTTTGCCCTGCAAGACTTACCTTGAGAGACATCAACTGTCTTTAAGGACCATAATTTATTACTCTCGCAAAAAGGTGGTTACTCAAGACAGGTTTTACTGTATGTTTTTATTGTTCACCATGAACACTGAAAGTTTTAACTTAAATGTCTGTTGGTCTAAGGATGTGAAAAGGGGCGTACTGTATTGCTGTTTGCTGGAGACAAAGTGTTTCCTCAGCTCCTGTGTGTGCACTGCAGTCAGTGATGGAACTGTGCTTAGTACTATTAACTATTATTTCTATGACTGCTTTGGTCAAGAGATGAGGTGTGAGAACTTTGGTGTAAAAGTTTGCAAATGGTTTGATCAGTAATGCACATCAAAAAATTGCACACTGTAAACGTGGGGACTGGTCTGTCACTTAGGGCGTATGGCCTTAAAGGGGCACAACTCACAATTTTTAAGGCTTCATTTCACCCAAACACTTTTACTGGGATTCAGTATACATACCCACTTGGACAGTGACCACCATATCGTCCCACCAAATGCTTTCTTTCGTCCGTTCAAAGTGAAAAATGGTGCACCGGAATCTTTTGACGGATGTGTGAAAATATTCTTTCTGAATAGGCGATGGTAGCTGATGTCATAACTATTCTATATGACCTTAGTTATTTGGGTTTAATGTTGAGCAGGTGACCAAGGCCATCTCGCTATAAGACCTTAGGACATCTGCATACTTATATCCAATAATAATAATAATATATGACTCTTCTATAGCGCAATATCCCCAGAAAGAAAGGCTCAGAGTGCTTTACATCTAGATAATCTAACTATTGAAATTAACTAAGGTACCAACAATGTACAAAAATGCAATCATTCATAGGTCCAAATGCACACTGACACAATACTAAAATAATAAACATAACATTTCAAGACCCTGATCAGATATATTCATGTTGATGGCAAAACGTAGGGTTTATCAATCCCTTTCAAAGGACAAATTAAAAAAATGTTTTCAATCTAGCCCTGAAAATGGCCAAAGATTGGGCATGGCGAATATCATGGGGAAGACCATTCCACACTTTGGGAGCTTGGAAAGAAAAGGACCGCTGTCCAAAGGTTTTTAGGGACACTCTGGGGGTAGTCAATGTTCTGTCAGTAGTCAATCGGAGACAAGATGACGGATGAACCAGCGCAGAAAAAAAGAAAGTATCATCGAGTTGCGCCAACATTGACAGACTCGGAATTAAAGAGAAGAAAGAGGAAGAGAGACAAGATACCCCTAAGTAGAATTGACATCGGACAGGGGAATATGGACCTGTGGTAACACCTACAGCCAGAGCATGGCTTGACCACCCATCCGGAATTTGTCACTTTCCAGCTGAATCTTCCTATAGTTCCGCGAGTGCTAGTGATTTTCAGATGTCATGATCTTCAGTAGAATTTATCTCTTACTGATAGCTTAGAGCTACTTTTAGAAAAAGCGCTTAACAAATCTCCATTATTATTATTAATATTATTTCACAAGATTTTAAACCTGTTTTATCATATTGTTATGATGTTACGCTGATTTAGTTATCACATTGATGCTGCAGAGATCTGAAAACTACGGTGTGTGTCAATGTTGCACATTGCTGGTCGTACCATTTTTCTCTCTGTGCTCTCATTCACTCGATTCAGAGAGGTAGTGTTTCTGTTGCGAGGGTGCATTTGTCATTTCCAATTATGCTTTACATACACCTCTATGTGTGCGATGTGAAATTGATTGCAGCGCAGAAAGTGGGTATAAATACCAATGTTGGAAGACAGTGCGTGTTTCCAAGGGGTAAAGGACCAAAGGTCAAACTTGACACCATGGACTCGCTTTGCGAGTGCCACACTCGCGCCCTCTGTGCACAACACATGATCGTTACTATAGTACAGTACTAGCAGGTCAAGCAGATTCTGCGTTGTGATTTTGACAGCATAGCAAGTGCGGAAGGTTATGCTACTTTCTTGTGAAAAATTGATCTCGAAGGGATGCCGGGAAACATCAGTACACGTGTACACCGACACCTGTGTACATCACGCCAATGACATCGTGACCTGCAGTATTGTGATAGTACATCCGGGTTCTGCCTTGTGATGTAGGCTCGTAAATATGCAATTTATTTAAAATGAGGCCGATGCAGACGATAATCCATGACTCGGCTACAAGAACAACACGCCCTCCAAACGATGAATTTTGACATTTGGCATTGTATTCTCATCATATACAGGACCCCTACACATACTGTCAGCTGTACCTGTTGCAGACAGTTGACATTTGGTATTGTATTCTCATCATAAAAAGGAACCCTACACATACTGTCAGCTGTACCTATTGCAGACATTTTTCCACCCCCCCACCCGGGTCTGCCCTGGGGGACTTGGGTGGGGTTAACTACTTTCTTAGTTCCCAGGGTCACCCTGGTCAGCCCCACAGGGTGGGTTTTCCCTTCTATTCTGGGGCATGTGTTTCTGTCTACCCTTGGCCCATTCACCTGTATTTTCCTTTTTTAAACTCTCCCTACTGTCTGTGCTGCCTGTAGCTCTTGATATTGGATGTGTGTTGCTAAATGGTCTTAGCTTTATTTAGCATCTTAGACCGGCTGGCGACATACATTCAATATTCTGTTTTTTCACAAGCAGTGCAGGCACGTCCTGAAAATGTCTTGTTGCTGTCAGGACGTTAAGCAATGTACAACCAGCAGACAGTTTTCCGACTGTGTTGTTGATCCATGGGGATCCAATTTTAAGCTGCAAGCTCTGAAGTCACAGAACAGAACTGTGCATATGTACAAGTAAGAATTGCATCGAGTGTGAAATTGATGTTATATGCTTTCATGTTCACTTTGAGATTATCTTGGGACTTGTCGAGCAGCATCCTGGTCACAGCTTAAGTTTTCTATGCTGTGTGTTCACAAAATCTGGTCTGGTCTCTCACCCTTTTTGGCTCACATGCAATAGCCGTATTGAGTCTGTATACTGGGCTATCCATCGTCTGCTGTCCATGGTTAACTGTAACGTTCACATTTTCTCAGAGACTGTTCAAATCACAGTCTTCAAACTTGGGCCAAGGGTACTTTGTGACAAGACTTTTCTAATCATACCAATTTCAGTCAACTCTCTCAAAGGTCAAGGTCATATGGGTTCCAGATATGGGTCCAAAATAGCCATATTTTGACCAGTTGTTTTTCTCAAATACTATTGTCAACTTTAAACCCAAACTTGGCACAGAGAGACATGATGGTAAGAATTTTATTTTGACCAGTTGTTTTTCTCAAATACTATTGTCAACTTTAAACCCAAACTTGGCACAGAGAGACATGATGGTAAGAATTTAAACCCAAACTTGGCACAGAGAGACATGATGGTAAGAATATTTTAGGCACACCAAGTTGGATGACCCCTTGGAAAAGTCATTGGTCACAAGAGGTTGACAAATGTTTGAAAAATGACAATTTATATGGACAGATTTAGTTTTCGGCTCACGTGCGGACAAAAATGAGTATCATCCATCCGCCATCGGCCGGCATCCTGCGTCTGTGGTAAACTTTAACATTGGCATTTTCTCGGAGACTATTCTAACCACAGTCTTCAAACTTGGCCCAAGGATACTTTGTGGCAAGAGCATTCTAAACATATCAGTTTCAGTGACCTCTCACAAAGGTCAAGTTCACAGAGAATGAGGAAATAATTTATTTTTTCTTAAATACTATTCACAACTTTAAACCCAAACTTGGTACAGAGATACCTGATGGTAAGACCTTTCTTTGCATATTAATTTGGTTGATCCCTTGGAAAGGTCAGGGGTCACAAGAGCTCAGGAAATAGGTAAAAAAAATAGCCATATTTTGACAAAAGATGTTTTTTCTCAAATACTGTTCACAACTTAAATCCAAACTTGTTACACAGATACCTGGTGGTAAGACATATCTATACATACTAATTTGGATGACCCCTTGGAAAGGTCAAGGGTCACAAGAGGTCAGCAAATGTGTTTAAAATGCCAGTTTTTGATAGAATTGTAGTTATGAACAGTTTTGCAAACTTTTTAATCAAATCTGGCACAAAGGTAGCTGATTATGATATGAACTTCCTATGTATACTAATTTAGTTGACTCATCGCAAAGGTCAAGGGTCATGGGGGTTTGACAGATGTTTGAAATCTGATTTAATTTTGAGAAAACATGGATTTTGCTGGTGCAGAAGCCATTCCTTTGCTTATTGTCACAAAGGTCACACATGTAGATCGGTCATACATGTGAGCCATAAGGGCTTTCCCTTTCTTGTTATTAAAGTTTTGGATCAGACATACGCGGCAGCCATAAAGGCTTTGCCATTCTTGTGCCTAAAGCTTGTACATTAATTTACAAGTAGTATGCATCACTAATCAGCTGCATTCTACCGGGTATATAGAGAGCCTTTGTTAGCAAGTGTTGTCTGTGTTTGCACAATCCTGTGTGCTGGTCTGCGAGTTTGGACCTCACGGCGATAGGTCTTAAGGCACAGAGTCAAACACCCACACATAATTCTTCATCCAGTAATTTGCATTAGTGTCCCAGCTGACAGTATTCGCTTCCACACTTGGAACCTAACAATCCCCTCTTCTGAGGATTAACATTGCCACCTTTTGCTCATTGGGCATCCCCAAGGGAGCCAGAGACGTGGGCACGTGACATCACACGTGACCAGCATTTCCTAACTCTTCCTTGTGTAACTTACTGTGGAATATATTACCAGTCCTTGCATTAGTTTGTAGGCTTTGACAATCTTTGCATGGTTCTGTGACACTTGTCTGTACCAGGACCATATTCAGCACAATCTTCTTTTTATAAGAGACTGTATACTGATATACCTAGTCTTCACATGGTTTAGTGACACTCGTCCCTACAATTTATTACACATGAAGAATATGTGGTGTGTACAAATGACCAAGTGATCTTTACAGAGGGTTCCTGTGCAATAATCAGCCGCAGTCATCTAGAATTGGTGTGGTTTTTATGCAGTGGTATTCACCGATTATTTATTCAGGACAGTTTGTGTTACGTGTGATGTTTTAATTTGGTTTCATGTGTTCGTGTTTGTATTACTTGCACAATAACGAAAGAAGCTCTGGGAAAACCTTATGGATGGAATGGAGTCTTTCCCAGCAGAGGTCCCATCTTGAGCCAAGTGAATTGTGCTGATTGTATTACTTCATACTGCAATTGTATTACTTCATACTGCAATTGTATTACTTCATGCTTTGCAGTTCAGTTCTTGTTTGATTTGTTGGCATCGTGCAATGTCATTTCTGTGTGTGATACATACTAGTTTGCATTAAGTTATCGGCAGACTATTAAACTTATGAAGAGAACTTTATTTGATGTAATCCTGCTTGTTGGGTTGTTATCAGGTTAGTATTTCCCTGGTCACCTGCAGCTTTTTGTTGTATCCTGCAAATAAAGTGAGCATTTGACACATCTCGTGCGAAGCGCCACCCATGGGTTATCTGGCAAATAAAGCGAGCATTGCATTTGCGGCATGTCTTGTACACTAGCGTCATTTGCCTTGTATGTCTATTGAGTATGTCTTATGTCTTCATCCGCCACATATTAGTGTGTGGCATGTCTCAGATGATTGACTGCTGTCTTTTCCAACACCGTTGACCAGAGATGGATTGAGGGTCAGAGGTGTTGAACATGTTTGCCGATGTCCATTTTCATTTGACAGCCCCCACCCGGGTCTGCCCTGGGGGACTTGGGTGGGGTTAGGTATTTTTTAGTTCCCAGGGTCACCCTGGTCAGCCCCACAGGGTGGGTTTTTCTCTCTATTCTGGGGCATGCGTTTCTGTCTACCCTTTGTCCATTCATCTGTATTTGCCTTTTTAAAACTCTCCCTACTGTCTGCACTGCCTGTAGCTCTTGATATTGGATGTGTGTTGCTAAATGGTCTTAGCTTTATTTAGGCCCCATGTTGTAGGTTTATTTAACGTATTTGGCCGGCTGGCGACATACATTCAATTTTCTGTTTAGTTTTTTTTTTTCACAAGCAGTGCAGGCACGTCCTGAGAAAGCCTTGTTGCTGTCGGGACGTTAAGCAATGTACAATCAATCAATCAATCATTTGACAGAGGACTGAATTTTGTCTCAGGCTACTTACCTTTGAATCTTGGTAGGCCACCTGGCTACCCACATTGTTAGGTTTTCTTCACCCTTGATGAAAATGGTGTAACCCTCTGCATGTCAGCAGCCATTTTGTCACAGGACTCATTGTAACAAAACTGCTACCGACGGCACCATGCAAAGGGATAATGGTAGTACCGGAGTATTTGTGGGTGGTGCTTGGCTAACGATTGTTAACCCATTTAGCCCTAACACACTCCTGCACAAGATGGATCAACCATGATAACTCAAGGGTAGTGCCAGATTAGCTTAGCAACACCCTTGAATTACCATGGTTGATCCAGCTCCTGCATCTAGTACACAGTGGTTAGGTGACACTTTCAACAATTTGTGAAATGCGGCCATGGGGCTTACTGGGTTACCAGGTGACTTGACTAGAATATGTGAGGGCTTACTGGATTACTGGGTAACTCGACTAGAATAGGTGAGGGCTTACTGGATTACTGGGTGACTTGACTAGAATAGGTGAGGGCTTACTGGATTACCGGGTGACTCGACTAGAATAGGTGGGGGCTTACTGGATTACCGGGTGACTCGACTAGAATAGGTGAGGGCTTACTGGATTACCGGGTGACTCAACTAGAATAGGTGAGGGCTTACTGGATTACCGGGTGACTCGACTAGAATAGGTGAGGGCTTACTGGATTACCTGGTGACTCGACTAGAATAGGTGAGGGCTTACTGGATTACCGGGTAACTTGACTAGAATAGGTGAGGGCTTACTGGATTACCGGGTGACTCGACTAGAATAGGTGAGGGCTTACTGGATTACCGGGTAACTTGACTAAAATAGGTGAGGGCTTACTGGATTACCGGGTAACTTGACTAAAATAGGTGAGCGCTTACTGGATTACCGGGTGACTTGACTAGAATAGGTGAGGGCTTACTGGATTACCAGGTGACTCGACTAGAATAGGTGGGGGCTTACTGGATTACCTGGTGACTTGACTAGAATAGGTGAGGGCTTACTGGATTACCGGGTAACTTGACTAGAATAGGTGAGGGCTTACTGGATTACCAGGTGACTCGACTAGAATAGGTGGGGGCTTACTGGATTACCTGGTGACTTGACTAGAATAGGTGAGGGCTTACTGGATTACCAGGTGACTTGACTAGAATAGGTGAGGGCTTACTGGATTACCTGGTGACTTGACTAGAATAGGTGAGGGCTTACTGTATTACCGGGTAACTTGACTAAAATAGGTGAGGGCTTACTAGATTACCGGGTAACTTGACTAAAATAGGTGGGGGCTTACTGGATTACCTGGTGACTTGACTAGAATAGGTGAGGGCTTACTGGATTACCGGGTAAGTTGACTAGAATAGGTGAGGGCTTACTGGATTACCAGGTGACTCAACTAGAATAGGTGAGGGCTTACTGGATTACCGGGTGACTCAACTAGAATAGGTGAGGGCTTACTGGATTACCGGGTGACTTGACTAGAATAGGTGAGGGCTTACTGGATTACCTGGTGACTCGACTAGAATAGGTGAGGGCTTACTGGATTACCGGGTAACTTGACTAGAATAGGTGAGGGCTTACTGGATTACCGGGTGACTCGACTAGAATAGGTGAGGGCTTACTGGATTACCGGGTAACTTGACTAAAATAGGTGAGGGCTTACTGGATTACCGGGTAACTTGACTAAAATAGGTGAGCGCTTACTGGATTACCGGGTGACTTGACTAGAATAGGTGAGGGCTTACTGGATTACCAGGTGACTCGACTAGAATAGGTGGGGGCTTACTGGATTACCTGGTGACTTGACTAGAATAGGTGAGGGCTTACTGGATTACCGGGTAACTTGACTAGAATAGGTGAGGGCTTACTGGATTACCAGGTGACTCGACTAGAATAGGTGGGGGCTTACTGGATTACCTGGTGACTTGACTAGAATAGGTGAGGGCTTACTGGATTACCAGGTGACTTGACTAGAATAGGTGAGGGCTTACTGGATTACCTGGTGACTTGACTAGAATAGGTGAGGGCTTACTGTATTACCGGGTAACTTGACTAAAATAGGTGAGGGCTTACTAGATTACCGGGTAACTTGACTAAAATAGGTGGGGGCTTACTGGATTACCTGGTGACTTGACTAGAATAGGTGAGGGCTTACTGGATTACCGGGTAAGTTGACTAGAATAGGTGAGGGCTTACTGGATTACCAGGTGACTCGACTAGAATAGGTGGGGGCTTACTGGATTACCTGGTGACTCGACTAGAATAGGTGAGGGCTTACTGGATTACCGGGTAACTTGACTAAAATAGGTGGGGGCTTACTGGATTACCTGGTGACTTGACTAGAATAGGTGAGGGCTTACTGGATTACCGGGTAAGTGGACTAGAATATGTGAGGGCTTACTGGATTACCGGGTGACTCGACTAGAATAGGTGAGGGCTTACTGGATTACCGGGTGACTCGACTAGAATAGGTGAGGGGTTACTGGGTAACTCGACTAGAATAGGTGAGGGCTTACTGGATTACCGGGTGACTCGACTAGAATAGGTGAGGGCTTACTGGGTTACCGGGTGACTCGACTAAAATAGGTGAGGGCTTACTGGGTTACTGGGTAACTCGACTAGAATAGGTGAGGGCTTACTGGGTTACTGGGTAACTCGACTAGAATAGGTGAGGGCTTACTGGATTACCAGGTGACTCGACTAGAATAGGTGAGGGCTTACTGGATTACCAGGTGACTCGACTAGAATAGGTGGGGGCTTACTGGATCCCATGCAGTTTCCCGCAATCCTTTGCCAGAAAAATATATTTTCCCATGCAATAATAATAATAATTACGGTATTTATAATGCGCTTATCTTATAATAAAAAAAATTATAACTCTAAGCGCGCACTCACAACTCTCACACGCATGTGCACGCTTTAGACAATGACTCGCGTACCACAAATAGTTGAAAATACATTACGATGGTCAGCTTGGGGTCGTGAGTGTGGTGATATAGTGCTAGAACTGTTGAAAGAGGTGAGTTTCGAGGGCGGACTGGAAGGAGGAGAGAGAGTGTTTCTGACGGAGAGAGAGTGGGAGAGTGTTCCAGGTGGATGGACCGTATACTGAGAAGCAGCGGGGGCCGAAAGTGCTGACTTTGGTGCGGGGGATGAGGAGGCGGAGGGAGCGGGGAGGAGTGTAGGGGTGGAGTAAGTTGGAGAGATAGGTAGGAGCGTAGTTCAGGGATTTGTAGCAGAGAGACAGAATCTTGTATTGAATGCGTTGGGGGATGGGAAGCCAGTGAAGGAGCTTGAGCAGGGGAGTGATGTGGTCGGATTTTTTCTTTCTGAGGACGAGGCGGGCAGCAGTAAAACTGATATAATTATTTATTATATATTGTTTTCTTATCCTTATTGTATATATTGTTTACTTGTTCAGTAAAACACATCATCATCTGGTTGGTGTCCAAGTGGTTATATAGTCACAATCATGAGGGTATATGTCTCTTGTTAGACAAAAAGGTCACAGCCAAGAAAAAACAAACTCACTTTGAAATTTCTTTTTTGAAGCATGCTTTTTTTTTTCTTGTTGTTGTCTTGGAGATTTGCTTACATATTGGCACAATATTGAAAGAAGACTTTCGATATGTGGGCTGGGGCGTGTGCGGACCTTCCTAAGTGTAGAGATCCCATCTTGACTGACCTGCACTGATTTTGTGACGTATACGATGAGGTGATCTCAATTAGTTTACAGTTGATCGATTTGTTATTTGGCAGTTGATTGATATACAAGAAAAATGCAGGTACAAATACAGTGTATGTGGGACACCCAGCAAGATTAGCGATGATAAATTTCATGAAGTCATTACTCCTTTCACACAATACAGGCTGTTTTCTGTTTAATCCTACTTTTTGCATATTTTCTCAAATTTTTAGCAAGTTTTTCCTTTTGAACATTGAGAATCGTAGAGTGTTTGGGATGTTACTGTGTTGATCTTTTATGGTAAATGGATATTTTGTCGTGTTTGTCATGGACGTTATTGTATCTACATATTCCATTTATGCTATGTACCACAAGAAACAGGCAGATGTTCACATTAACTCATTCTACCCCAACACCGGAATCCTCACATGCTGCCGTTGTCCTCTGCAGACTGCATTGCAGTGCTGGATACAGATCGACCATGATTGTTCAAGGGTGATGCCAGAATAGCTTGGCGCTCATAGGCGCCAAGCTATTCTGTCATCACCCTTGAACTATCATGGTCGATCCATATCTTGCTGTGGTGTGTCTGGGGTAGAATGAGTTTAAACCCTATTGTGTATGCAGTCACCAGTACAGGTTCTGTAGCAGTACTATACTATACAGTACCAGTGACTGTATGCACACGGTGACTAAAGTTAATGAATTTAAAGCACAGTCAATTTCTGTTATTTGGTTGAGAAATAGCCATACAAATGGCCTACATTTAAGCACTGAGAAAACTTGTACAATTGTGTGGGGTTTTTTGTTCTTTGAATTGGGGGCTTTTATAGAAACTCTTATCTGATGCTGCTTTGTACTATTTTGTTGAATTGTAAGTTGCAGATTTTGCATGCCTATTGAGATTCTGTCCCTTTTCCTTAGTGTTCCTTGAAAAGGAAATGGTTGTTTGCCAATGAGAATTGCACGTTGTACATTTGTACTATGTACATAATGTAAGATTCCAAGGAACCAACAGTTTTAACAGTTGTATGTTACATGTTACAGCCTTCTTCTTGTATTTGTGCGCAATTCAAGTCGGATGGAAAATATTTTCTTGACTTTGTTATTTTTGTGTGAATGGATTTTGTGTGTTAGCAGGACTTGGAGCCAAACGATCATTCGTTGTGTTCAACTAGAAAATGACGTCATTGTCACGTGATAGTCACAGTCAGTAGTATGATGCAATCACACCAGACACACTCACGTAGATTCTTGTAACAAAAAAAAAACTCGCTCAGTTGCAACTGACTTCTCACACGTGGCACAAGGTTGTAGACCACACTGGAGTAACGGCAAAGACAGTATATTATAAGACAAAACACTCGGCTCGAAAGTGCGAAGACGCGTTTTGAGAGTTATTTCCCTTTTATAAACCTGTTGCGACGGGCTGACCGAGCAAGGCGAAGCGTGGGAAAAGGGGGGGGGGGGGGGGGGGGGGGAGAGACTCGCAAAGTAATTTCTTTCTCAAACGCAACAAGCGAAGTTGTATCGGCATATCATTCTTCCGCTTTCCCAAGGAAGAAAAAAGATAAGCTAATCACTTCTAGCTCTTATTTTTGCATACACTTATGACTAGAGAATAATTGAATGGTGTACAGGATGGGTGGTCTATCTGAGCCAAGAAGAAGAAAAAAAAATCGATTTTGAGATAGGGGTGCTGGGCGATACGCAAGCATAGGTCTCGCATGTGACGAAGGTACAGGAGTGAGATGTGAACGGATAGCCGTTAAAAATAATTTTAATTATCTTTGGGTTTGAATCTGGGAATTTTTCCGTTCGGTTCTTCTCTGCATTTGACACGCTTGGCAGTCACCTTTTTGGTCTGAAGTGGAAAACTGGTCTGACTGCAGTTAGACCCTAGCTCTTCACGAATTCCAAGAAATGTTATCAGTTGGAAAGTGGGCTAACATTTCGATCCAAAGGAATTATACGCTCACACTCAGCCGGCAAGGACAATACGTCATGTCATTATACAATAACAGACCTGCCATCGGCGCGCCAACTGTGTTGCGGTCCCTAACAAAGGTCGCGCTATATCGTATCCACCTATCTGTTTACTGTGCGGTCATGTAATCTTCCGATGTGACCCAAATCTGACTGCTCTGGGCGCCAGCTTGGCAGAAACTCGCACACGCCCCTCAGTGCAGATGGAAGGAGCTCATGATAACGGAGTGCGTAGGTGCGCAAATGCAGAGACCAACGACAGAGGCTTAAGGCTCCTGGAATTTGCCAGTTCAAATGACCTAAAGCTGATGAACACGTTTGGCCCGCACAAAGCATCCAGAAGGTGGACATGGCACAGCCCGAACGGAGAGCACCATAACCAAATTGACTACATCATGGTGAAGAGACGCTTCCAAACCAGTATGAACATTGCCAAGACAAGAAGTTTTCCAGGAGCAGACATTGGAAGCGACCATGACTTAGTGATGATGACCTTCCGACTCCGCCTAAAGGTCAACAAGCAGGGTCCCACCAGAATCAAGTTTGACCTCGAGAAGCTGAATGACCCAGAGGTAGCGGAAGCCTTTCAGGCTAAGATAGGAGGAAAATTCGCACCACTGCTACTTCTAGGTGCAGAAGACACGGACGTGGACACACTGATTGACACATTTAACACCGTTGTAACCCAAACAGCCAGTGAGATCCTAGGAAAACACCGACAAGCAAAGAAATCTTGGGTTACAGCTGACATCTTTGTTCTATGTGACAAGCGTCGAGAATTAAAGAAAAAGAAATCAGAGGTAGAAGGAGCTAAACAATAGGGAAATTAATCAGGATATCAAGAAAAGCATGAAAAAGGCAAAGAATAAGTGGATTGAAGATCAATGTAAACACGTAGAAGAAAATCTGAACAAAAATAATAGCAAAAAAGCATACCAGCTGGTGAAAGACCTGACCAGTGTAAAACAAGGACGCTCCTCGATCATTCAAGATAGTGAAGGGAACCGTCTTACGGAAGACCAAGACATACTGAAGAGATGGACAGAGTACTGCTCAGATTTGTACAACCACCGAGCTACAGGGGACCCAGGCATACTTGTCAACCTCAGTAACCGTGACCAACAATGGCAACTATCCCATCCTCCGAGAAGAAGTAGAGGCTGCAGTGAAGTCGCTGAAAAAAGGGAAGGCAGCAGGAGCAGACAACATCCCTGCAGAGCTAGTCCAAGAAGGGGGAGAAGACACGATAAGCGCCTTACTAACAATCTGCAATAAGATCTGGCAGTCAGGGAATTAGCCCACACCATGGACCCAATTACTTATAATAACTCTCCCCAAAAAAAGCAACTTACATCAATGCCAGTGTCACGACACGCCTGACGGAGTCAGGGCGCCGTGGACAATGTGAGTGCTAACACTCGAGAAGCCCACCCACTCTAAATAAATAACAACGCCAGTGATAAACAACAACAAATCTTTTATTACCCACTCTTACTCTAACCCCCACCCCAACCCACTAACGCCCCACACACTCGCACATACCCACGCATGCACTCATACCGTATTAACACTTAAAAAAGATTAACATATAAAAAATGACTAACAAGTGAAAATGACTAACAGGTGAAAATGACTAACAGACGAAAATCGGCAATGGCTATACAAGTGACAATGGCCAACGGCTATACAAGGCGGGTAACTTTGTCTCTGTACAGTGTCCTCTGTCCCACACTAGACAGGGTGGCTCGTAACGTCAGAGTACTACCCCTACACCGCAGAGCACCGTAGCCGCGCTTGCCCACGCACGCCTGTGACCGACGCGCAGAACGTAGAATCAGCCTGCTGTAGCCAACGTACTTGTCCAACAGGACCGGCTAGCGAAGGCGTTCCGACTCCAGATGATGCGTCACCGTTGGTCGTGGATGATGAGATCGAAGAACGACGAAATCTTCGAAGCCAGTCTTCGAAGCCAGTGCACTGGAAAAGGGCGCATTGTCAGTCAAAGTGCCAACACAGTTAATTCTGGCCTATTTGACACGCACCTACTCACAAACCACGTGAGTTGTGTTTCGTCTCACCCTAATACCCGCCTTGGCCATATTAAATATACAATCATGGATATGAGTGAAAGCTTCCTATGTACATTCAACATTCACCAGGTCTGCACTACTCCATTACACTAACATTAAGCTAGCACAACCACTTTTGTATAATAACATTGCCACTGCTAAAACCAACATTATCAAAATATCCACATGTACATACAACGATATGAAATAATCACCAGCAACCACCCAACGTGACAATCTTATTACATTGCATCTAGGACTTAATACAGATATATTTGAAAGGATACCCACTTTAATTCATTTTACAACATGGCCCTTTAAATATACTCACTCGGCGACAGCCGACATAAACAACTAAATCCGACACCCACCACATTACAACCCAACCTAAAAAACATGGTTAAAGCCTCGATTAAAACATCACTAAAAAACTAGACGAACATACCCTTCCGCACCTATATACACATTCACACACCCGAGAGCACAGCAGCTAACTGAGGAAAATGGCATGAGTAAATACCTGTCACTGGTGAGTCCTCCGGCAGGACGAGACAAAACAAGACGAAGACGAACCGGAGGGGTCTTCTGGTGAGTAGCAGCCGTGGTCGCTATAGTCTCTTGGACACCCACACCCAGGAACACTGGCCGTGGTCTTGCAGGGAGGGTAACGCAACCCTCACACAGCTTGTCAAGGGCTCCAAACGAGGCCGCACCCTGACCCAGACTCTCACTTCGCTAGCTAACTCCGCTGACTGACTGTAATATCTCTCTGCTACCTCGCAGTTTAACTTTACTCTGAACACTGTTCGGTTAAAGCTACCCGGCGAAAGCGTGCAACCGCTGTACTCGCTCACTGCTAAGCTTGCTGCACGGGCTTTACGATTACGCTCACACTACATTTATTAACTTCCCTAAACTAAGGCTATTTACAGAAGTCGGCGACCTACATTTATTAACAAGAAAACGACTTGGCGAAAAAATGAAACAACATGTCACATCCGTTACGTGACAGCCAGAACTATCGCACGATCAGTCTTATATCCCACCCAAGCAAAGTCATGTTAAAGATCCTACTGAACAGGCTGAAGCCACAGGCAGAGGAAATCATAGCTGAGGAACAGGCAGGCTTCAGACCAGGGCGCAGCACAACTGAGAAGATCTTCAACCTGAGTGAGTTCTATGTGAGAGATACCTCCAGCACCAGCAGGACCTCTATCATGTCTTTGTGGATTTTAAGAAAGTGTTTGACAGGGTGTGGCATGCAGCCCTTTGGTCCACCATGAAGCTATACAACATCAATGCCAACCTGATCAAAGTCATAGCAAACCTTTACAACAAGGCCACTAGCGCAGTCTGCTTCAACGGCAAAATAGGAAACTGGTTTAGGACTACAGTTGGAGTCAGACAAGGCTGCTTGCTCTCACCTACTCTTTTCAACATCTTCCTGGAAAGAATCATGACGGACGCTCTGAAAGATCATGAAGGAACTGTCAGTATTGGAGGCAGAACAATCACGAACTTGCGCTTTGCGGACGACACTGATGGCCTTGCAGGAACAGAATGAATGAATGAATGAATGAATAAAACTTTATTTTCCAAGGATAAAAGAATAGGTGCGCAGACCTGTTTTCATTCTTGTCCTTGCTACACACTACAAAACAAAATGAGGTACATAAAATCACTCTCTTACACACACACACACGTACACACACACACACACACACACACACACACACACACACACACACACACACACACACACACACCGGTGTGCAATTGCCGCGTGCACAGGTTCAGTTGTACCAGATTAGCTTGTAGCCTACAGGCGCCAAGCCAAGCCTGCACAACTCTCCACACACACACACACACACACACTCACACACACACACACACACACACACACACACACACACACACACACACACATCAGTATATCATGTACACATACATTCTATTACTTAAAACTATACTACAGCAAATATTAAAAGTATAAAAGATTTTGTACATAAAACCGCTATTGTTCTCATCATAAAAGTCAACACGGCTCACTCCAACAAACATAAACAGGCATACACACACACACACACACACACACACACACACACACACACACACACACACACACACACACACACTGGCACACACACGCGCGCGCAAGCACGTAGGGATGCGCGCGTGCACACACATACACTTGCACACACACAAATAAACACACACCCGCACACACACCCGATAGCGGCCTCCCCGCGCCACTTAACCGCGCACAGCTAGATGCTATAGTCTGCCATGGAATTATGAATAAGCCAGATATTCAGTGTGACTAGACTTGTATAGCGATCCCGCAACCACCGCGCGCGCGGGTCGACGCGAAGAAACCACAGCACTGCCACGCGGCGCGAGCGCCCAATGCTGTGTCTATCGACGGCATCCTGTCTGGCCAGCCGAGTCCATGGGGCATGGATATTACATAATGCGGCTTGCTGGAATGCCAGCGGTATATTACATGCGTTCATAAATGTTAGAAGAGAATGCAGACTATCCGGGAAATGCCGCATAAGGCATGGAGTGCTACATGTAAAAATAAAAATAGAAATAAAAAATAAAAGGAAAAATAAGTTTTGTCTAGATGTTTGAGCAGCTTGGTCTTGAAAGTTTTAAGCGATGGCGCGGCTCTAACATCCGCAGGAATAGAGTTCCATAACTTTGCACCAGATTGTACATTGCTTAGCGTCCCGACAGCAACAAGGCTAGAATAGGACAATGACGACCTATAAATGTCCAGTCGAGGCATCGGTACAACAAGATTGTTCCCTGGTGTTCGACTGGACCTCGCCATGAGCAAAGTGGAACAAACTATTGAGATAGGCTGGTGTTTCTGAGAGGGTGATTTTGCGCATGAGCACCAACTTATTATACTTAAACTGTTTTTCAAGTGGCAAAATGTCTAACAGCTTGAACTTATTGTCAGTACTAATGACTTCTGAGGGTCTGTCAACAATGAGTTTAATGGCTCTTCTGTGGAGCGAGTTCAGACTTTTTAAATTAGCATCGCTACTACCGTCCCAAATAGATGAGGCATAATCCAAATGTGACAATATGGGCATAGTAGAAGAGTTTCATATGGGCATAGTAGAAGAGGGCCAGTGTGGCTTCAGAGCAAACAGGAGCACCACCGATATGGTCTTTGTGCTGAGACAGCTACAGGAGAAGTGCCGCGAGCAGAACAAAGGGCTGTACGTAACATTTGTCGACCTAACAAAAGCGTTCGACACTGTGAGCAGGCAAGGCATGTGGCAGATCCTGGAGCGACTTGGCTGTCCCCCAAAGTTCCTCAACATGATTGTCCAGCTACACGAGGACCAGCAAGGCCAGGTCAGACTCAACAATGACCTCTCAGAACCATTCCCTATTCTCAACGGCGTAAAGCAGGGCTGCGTGCTGGCACCGACCCTCTTCACCATCTTTTTTAGCATGATGTTGAAGCAGGCCACAGTGGACCTTGATGATGACGATGCAGTGTACATCAGGTATCGTCTCGATGGCAGCCTGTTCAACCTCAAACGACTGCAGGCCCACACGAAAACCCTAGACCAACTGATTCGTGAGCTGCTTTTTGCTGATGATGCTGCCCTCGTTGCACACACAGAGAGAGCCCTGCAGCGCATCACGTCTTGCTTCGCAGATGCTGCCCAGCTCTTTGGACTCGAGGTCAGTCTGAAAAAGACAGAGGTCCTCCATCAGCCGGCACCCAAGACAGTGTATCGCCCTCCTCACATCACCATTGGCGAGTCTGAACTAAAGTCAGTGCACCAGTTTACTTACCTTGGCTGCATTATCACGTCGGACGCCAAGCTGGACAAGGAGCTTGACAGCAGGCTGGCAAAAGCGAACAGCGCTTTCGGGCGACTTTTCAAGCGGGTGTGGCACAATCAACAGCTGAAAACAGGCACCAAGATCAGCGTGTACAGAGCTGTGGTCCTCACCACCCTGCTGTATGGTTCCGAGTCCTGGGCCCTCTACCGCAGCCAACTACGACTCCTCGAACGCTTCCACCAGCGCTGCCTGCGTACCATCCTGGGCATTCACTGGAGTGACTATGTCACCAACGTCGAGGTCCTTGAACAGGCTGAAACTGTGAGCATCGAGGCTTTGCTGCTACGGACACAGCTCCGCTGGGCGGGGCATGTCTCCAGGATGGAGGATCATCGCCTACCAAAGATCACCCTGTTCGGCGAGCTTGCTACTGGACACCGTGACAGAGGGGCACCAAATAAGAGATACAAAGACTGTCTCAAGAAGTCACTTAGTGCCTGCCAAATCGACCACCACCAGTGGTCTTCGCTTGCTGCGGACCGTGACACCTGGCGCTCCACCATTTACAAGGCAGCTGTCTCCTTTGAGGACTCTCACAGAGCTAGCCTTAAGGACAAGCGGCTCAGGAGAAAAAAAACAGAGATGCCGCAGCTCAGAACCCCGGCCATACCTTCCCCTGCAGCCACTGCGGTCGAACCTGCCTGTCTCGGATTGGCCTCCGCAGCCACGAACAAGCCTGCAGACGTCGTGGGCAACTCCTATAAAATCTTTGTTCGCGAAGTCAAGCCAAGAGAAGAGTTTCCTTGTTGGCTCATCAGCGAAATGTCTCAATTTCGACAGGAGGAATACATTTTTAGATACTATTTTACACAGTTTAGTAATGTGGCCTTGCCAGCACAACTTGTCGTCTAAGTTGATTCCAAGCACGCGTTGTTCTCTGACTTGCTCCACAGGCTGGCCGTTAAGTGTTAGTTGAAGGGGAGGGGGTTCAACTGATGTTTTTGCCGTGTGGTAATCAGCATGCATTTGGTTTTAGTGGGATTAGGTATCATGGCGTTATTTCTGCACCATTCAGATACCTCATTTAAACTGTCTTGGAGAATCTTCACCATACATGTTACGTCTGATGACGAAACGTCCAGTGTTCCATCGTCTGCAAAAAGACTGCAAGTTACACTGGAGTCAGATATATGTAATGGAAGGTCGTTTATGAAGACAGAGAACAATAATGGACCAAGAATCGATCCCTGTGGTACTCCGTGCTCTATCACCCCTTCAGGTGAGTTTTTACCATTCACGTAGACATACTGCGTACGCCCATGCAGATATGACGTAAGGAAGGCAAGTGTGTCTGCGCTTAGTTGATAGACATTAAGTTTTTGAACTAAAGTTCTATGATTGACGAGGTCAAATGCTTTTGAAAGGTCCAAAAATACTGCTCCAGTCATTTGACTACTATTTATGGCAGTAAGCCATCTGTCAACTAGGTGTACCAGTGCTGTGTGACAGGAGTGTTTCTGCCGAAAGCCAGATTGTAATGGATGTATGAGTTTGTGTTTTTCTAGAAAATGTTGTAAGTGTGTGTGAATGTGTCTTTCTATCGGTTTAGACAGTGTTGACAGTAGCGAAATGGGCCTGAACTTGTTAGGATCGGCAAGGTCTTTCGTTTTAGGTCAGTAGTGGGATCACTTTGGCTGTTTTTAGAGATGATGGAAATATCCCCTGCTTTATGCAAAGGTTGTATATATATGTCAAGGTATCTACAATATACGGTAGGGCCATTTTCAGAACTGAGCTACTAATACCATCATGGCCAGAAGTACGTTTGTTCTTCAAGTACGAGATGGATTTTCCCACGTCGTATATCGTTAACAGCGGAATGCTGAATGATGTATCAGGGTCCAGCCGTTCTGCACAAAACGTCTTTAGCTTTTCGGACACAGCTGAAGACTGACCAGAATATGTATTTTTTTTAGCAACGCACTGGCAGCCGAGAGGAAATGCTGATTCAAGATATCAGCTGATAACTGTGTACATTGTGCGGTATTTTTGGACCTCGTAAAAGCATTGATCGCTCGCCACACAGATACGACATCTTTCTTTCCGTTCATAAGACGGTGAAAAAGTGACCTTTGAGCTTTCCTCACTAAATGTTTAACATGGTTTCTTTGCCTTCGATAAGCTACAAAATCCTTCTTTCTTTTATAGTCATCTCGGGGTTGCATGGCATCCTTGATTTCCTTACTTAACCAGGCGGGAAGCTGGGGGTTCTTCACCCGTTTCTCTCTGAATGGAGCGTGTTTATCGAGAACACCAAGGAACAATCCGTACCACTCAGACAAAGCATCGTTGGGGTCGTTATGGTAGTGCACTTTATCAAAGGGTGCGCTACTTAAATCACAAAGAAATGTTTCCTTGTTGAAGTGTTTAAGTGATCTGTATCTAATAGTCGTGTGCTGATGTTTTCGGAATGAATTATCTGCTTTCAATGCCCAGCAACAGCACACCGCCGGTAGTGATCGCTAATCCCTACCTGAGGCACATCTACTGCCATCACCCTTGATTGAGTAGTTGTATATATGTGGTCTATAAGGGTGGAGGAAGATGGACTAACACGAGTTGCTGTTTTAACTAGCTGCTTTAAACCAAACATAGACATGGTGCACTCCAAAGCAGGGTTATTCAAAAACATGTTAATATTGAAATCGCCTAGGATCAAAATTTCAGAGCTGAACTGTCTGACCTTATCCATCATGGCGATAAAGTCGTCGAACCATTGAAATGTTGATGCTGGGTTCCTGTAAATGTACCCGACCAGCACGGGGCTGGATTTGTTTGCCCTTAACTCAACCCAAATGCATTCCACGGCCACGGTTTTTGACTCCAGGTCCCCATGCCTGCGAGTAATACCGCTAACTGAATTATGAATGTATACTGCAATACCGTATGTCCCCGGTATTCAGCATCGCGGCGCAGTACAGTGAAGTCCTGGATAGAAACGGCCTCATCGCTGATGTTACGATTGAGACGCGATTCCGTTACACCAAACAAGTGGATTGGGTTGACTCAAGAGCACACACAGATCGGGAACTTTGTTAGTTAAATGATAAACATTTAAATGGCCAATATGTAACTGGTGATCATACACCATGATTGATAATGTATGTCAATACCAAAGAGTACTAATAAAAAAGCTTATAAATGATACAAAGGCAAATAAGAGCTGAAATAATAAAACAGAGCAAAACAATATCAGTCCGCTCTAACACACAGAATGTGGGAGGCAAGTGAAAAAAAGAGTTTCTTCTACACATTCACTGATATAGACCTCACTACCGGTCACTAACGGTCACTAACAGGGACTAATCCCTTTAGCACACTTCAACAGTCAAAGCTAAACGACCCCGCTGCCGCGCGATAGGGGAAATAAAGTCAGCGCTGCGAAAGGACACAGATATGATCGTAGAGTGAATATACCGCGTAGAGCACTAGTAGAGAAAGTGTCACGGTGCACAAGTACTAGTGCTATAAGCGTCACAAATCGCACAGAGTGAGAAGATCGGTATTCACGAGTACTGTCGGCAGAAGTCAAAAGGATGACAATGACTCTAATATTGGGCCACGTGCAGTGGTTGAAGTTGAAAACAAATGATTACGTCTCTGCGCAAACACAATAATTATGAGCTATGAGACGCAAGAAAATCAATTCGATATTGTTCAGTGTTAGCCTGGAAAGTAAAGCACAAAGTTATGTAAGGAAGAGTAACTGAATATTCTGGAAATGAGTCTAATACACACGCACGGGGTGGCTGTACTGTGCCCACAGTTCCTGCTGTGCGTATGGCGTGTATGTGAGCGGGGGGATGCTGAAAGGATACGTTGGTTGCGTCATGCTGAAGTGTCCCCATGGTCCCGCCTCGCGATACTGTGGAAATGCGGCACTGTATGGTGGTAGTGGCGGTTGCTGCCACATAGGATACTGGCCCGGCATTTGTTGCTGATAGTTACATCGACTCTCTGCTGTACCACCAAATCTGGATTCGCTGTACTGTGATTCCAGACTTGGTGCTACAGCAGAGGACACTGACAGTCCACCTTGACATTCCGTTGCAGCACGGAAGCTGGATGCACCACAGAGTGATTCCAGTTGGGTGCTGCAGCGGACACTGACTGTCTGCCGGCTGCGACATTAGCGTAAGTGTTGGTGGTGCCAGCGTGTCCTTCACGTCGCTGACGGCGGTCACGGCCACCACCTGCAGGCTGGTTGTTGGGAGGGATGACGTCAGTAGCTGGCCCTCCTCTCTTTATGTTGAGGGCCAGACTGATGGTGCCCTGGCGACTAGGATGGATGGGGTCACCGCGCCTGTAGAATTTTCTACGCGGCAACCCACCAACAGCAGTAAAGACCTGAGTGTTGTCTATCAGTGTGACACCCAGCTTTCTGCACACATGGAACACTTTACTGTTGGAGGCGGTGATGGCCCTATACAGCTGGTATCTACTGTCGGTCGGCAGGATGGAGAATGCCTGCAGACGAGCGTCGGGAAATACCCGCCTGCATTCCCGGACGAGCTGTTCCCACACAGCGCTGGTCACATCCTTCAGTTTGCAATCGTTGATCCCCACGTGCAAGGTCACCAGTGCCACCGCTGTGTGGGACGCGTATTGTCGCTGGAGCCAGTTCAGCAGGTGGACAGTCCGCAGGCCAGAGACAGATACTACGTCTACTTTTTCTATCTTCTCTGCCTTGATGTTGCGAACAACAGAGTCTCCAATGACCAGCGTGGTGGTGTCACTCTGCACTGTATGTCGCAGTATGTGCTCCTCTGGAGACATTTTGTTATTACGCTGCTGCTGGCTGCTGGCGTGGTCAGACCCGTTGTTGACGTCAGGCAGGCCGCCGGTAATCCGTACTGGTATGAGTCGCTCTGGGCTCTTCTCGGCTGCACTCACAGCCTGTACCGTGGCCAGTTCTTGCAGAACGGGTGGAGGGGAGGTCGGGTGACAGGGAGCAGCGATTGCGTTACCCGTTACCTGGCGCGGAGACGCACAGCTGTCAACATTGGCAGACAGGTCAGCTTGAGTGTTACCACTCATGGCAACGTCTGAGCTGTTGGACGCAAGGCCTGACTTCTTTTTCAGCTGTTTTTGAATTTCCCTCAGGTGCTGCTTGTGGCTCTGTTTGGCGGAGGATAGCTGGTTGACAGTGCCGTCTGTGGCGTGTTGAGCTGTCTCCACACCAGTTATCCTGTCGTCCAGGCCGGACAACACTTCGCCCACACTTTTCTCCGTAACCTGTAGATCTCTGGCTCTCTTGACCGCCTCGTCACGGAGCTGACTCTCGAGCTGATCAATCCTGGCTAGTGCTGTTGAAGTCCTTTGAACAGTGTACTGACGTCAGCGCGAAGGTCCGTGATGAGGTTACAAGCACTTTAGAGTTGCGCTCGCAGAGTATCAGGGTCAGTGGTGTCCTCGTCAGGACAGGTAGTCCCGAGGGCCGTGGTGGGTGCGGCCTCTGTATTACGTAATCCCAGTCCCGGAGATGCGAGACTGGAGTTCGTGTTTGGTCGGGTTGGGGGAAGGGGCGTGGCAGTGGACATTACACTATCAACTGTTGCCGCAACAAGTGATAAATCAGTGCGGGCGTTCTGAAGTGGTTGGCCAGTAGATGTGGTGTTGGGATTAGGCGGGGATGATTGGTCGGATAGAAGGGCCGTCGGTTGATAATCCCCTGTGATTGACGACTCTGTCGACTGCACAAGAAGAGAGACTTCTTTGTTGTCCGAGGGAGTGGAGACTGTAGGCGTGATGGGGGTGTCTGCTAGGGAGACAGCCAACAGCAGGCCCCGTGAGGAGTTGGAAGGGGTGGCGGGTGAGGTGACGGTACTTTCTGTAACGTCAGGGGCAGATACAAGATGGTTGCTGGTGACGGGGACATTGTCTGTAGGGTCCGCTGTACCGGCCAGGAGCTGTTGTACATAATCACAAAGGGCCCGGTACTCCGATCTCACCCACAGACCCTTTCTCTTCCCCTGAATCATGCAGGTGCCACCGGTTGTCCGCCTCTTCCTGAAGTGCACGGTGATGACGATAAGTTTGTTGTCGTCTGTGTGTACCGGCCCTTCATATATCTTGACTATTGTCTTGACCAGGTGATCAGGGACCGGGGTGTGGGGAGAGAGGTAAGAACTGGAAACAGTTAAGAAATTCAAATACTTAGGAGCCATTGTGACAGATGAGGGATCAAAACCAGAAATACTGTCCAGGATTGCGCAGACAACAACAGCACTGACAAGATTGAAGACCATATGGAAGGACAGAAACATCACACTCTGCTCCAAGATCAGACTGATGCGCTCCTTAGTCATCTCAGTGTTTTTGTATGCCTGCGAGTCATGGACCATCACAGCAGACCTTGAAAGGAGGATTCAAGCCACTGAAATGAGATGTTTTCGAAGGCTGCTTGGCATCTCATACGGCAGAGATCACATCACAAACGAGGAAGTGGGAAGCAGAATCAGGCAAGCCATCAGGCCCTATGAAGACTTACTATTAGCCATTGTGAGAAAACGCAAACCGTGAAGTGGTATGGGCGGCATGTCACGCGTTCAGCAGGGCTTGCCAAAACAATCCTGCAAGGCACTGTGCAAGGAGGACGAAGGAGAGGAAGAAAGAGGAAAAGATGGGAGGACAATATCTCAGAGTGGACAGGACTGAAGCCGCTGGGCGATACGCTGAGAATGGCAGAGAACAGAGAGGAATGGAGGGAGCTGGTTGCCAAGTCATCAGTGGTGCCCCAACGGTCGGCAAGACTACGGGATATAGATAGATAGATAGAGAGATAGATAGGTGCGCAAACGCACGTCTCACCCACAGGCCTCCATATCCATCTCAGCGCTCGTAGACTATACGGTGTGTGATGCACAACTGTGCATAGATCGACTCAGTTGTACGCATGTGGACGGAGGTTCCAACTCATGTGCCCCCGACTGCAGGGGCTCATGAGAATCTAGTGTGTACTTGCGCCGACGTGCGTGTCTTTGTGTTTTCTTGGAGACTGATGCATGTGCAGAACATTGGCCGACCCTCTCTCACAAAATCAGTCTTAACTCGCATTTTGGATGTTTTGACATATATACATTTCTGAAAACTACAATGTTTGCTGATTACTGTGATATATGACTGTATGCTGTAGTGCAAAAATTGTAGAAGTTGTTAGTGTTTGAAGTTGTTAAAGCATCTGGCGGCCATGAGAAAACAGCCTGGGAAGTTTCTGTGTGCAGCATAATTATGGCCAAGGGCAGACTTTCAAAATCATTTTAAACCTATTTAATGGCATTTTTCATGATAAAGATTTTAACCATACGATACTTTGGTGTATGTAGAATACATTTCTGCAAAAAAGTGAAAATGACCCAGATTGACCCCCACCACATATTATTGCGTGTAGTGCTGATCGGCTCCCTGCGAGTTAAGACTGGTTTCGTGAGAGAGGGTCACAGAGACCCGTCAATTCCATGGTCACTGAGTCGGGTGTTTGTCAAAATGGCGGATTAATTAGGATGAACTTAAGATAATTAATAGGGGTGGGGTGGGCCTCTCACTTTCTTTCTCTCTATCTCAAGCCTATTGTAGTCCTCTTAAGATGGCGGCCAACGCGCCCGACGCTGATATGCAACGCGGGGAACTTCCCGATCCCTATTGTCTCACTGTGCATGAACACAGCAGACTCTGTTAAAGTTTCACAGTTGCCGAGTTTGTAGAAACACAGCTTACCCGTACCTAATGCTGGCATGCCTCACTTCCTGTCGCCGGCCGTGCGCGGCGCTACTGTCAGTTTCGTTGTGCAGCTCAAAGACACTGAGCTACAATATCTATGCCTTTACCATTTAGCTCAGCCACTGCACTGACCCCATGCGCGATATTTGCACCGGTAATTTCTCCAAAATGCCTCTACCAGCTTTTACAATTGATGAAGTTGCATTTTTGTGCAAGAAAATACAACGGCAGAGGAAACATTTGGCTGAAAGCACAGAAGCCGTACAGCAGCCTACTAAAGACTTGAAAAACGTGCCCTGTGTTCGTGGCTGTCGTCTGCTACAGACTAGTCCATAGCAGCGAAAGCAGGCGGGCACGTGTTTCCGGAATAGGCTTCTGTACTCTCAGCCCAACGTTTCCTCTGATGCATTTTTTCCCCTCCACAAAAATGTAACTTCATCAATTGTAAAAGCTTGCAGAGGCATTTTAGAGAAATCACCAGTGAAAATATCGCGCGTGGCATCCTGTCCATTCTACAAGTCAATGAGCCTGTTCGGTGGTAAAGGTTTTTGAGCTGCATGGAGAAGCTGACAGTAGCGCGCACGCCGGGGCAGCAACAGGAAGTGGGGCACACAATCGGCACGGTTTAAAAATAATTTTTGCCTTGTTTGAAAATTTGTAGTAGGGCTGAATGTTGAAATTTGCTGTAAATTTCTGGTTAGATGAGAGTTGACATGTTTGGTGCTTTGATTCATGCCATCCTGAGCTTATTCAGTAGAGAATTGTGGACCTATGTTGAGTTGGCGTTGACGTAGTGATTTGAGGGGCACTGCGCTGATTTCAGCAGTGCTTGGGTGTGGGGTTGGTAAGGAATCAGGTTCATAGCCAAGAAATGAGACTGTCAATGTGCTGTTTTTATTGTTATTTTGTGCATGGCAAATGTGCAGCTGGTGGGCGGTGGTGTTTTTTAGGGGATTGAAATATTAGGGGATACCTGGGACCGACTATGGCTAAGAGACTGGACAGTACGGAAACGCGACTGTGTACCGTGGCCTGTCAGGGCACCACATGCCATACGTGGTATAGATCAGAAACTGGTTTAATGTTACCATAATAAATGATTGATTTTGGACTTTTGTGGTTGGAAAACTGAGAAAATCATGAATTTTTTAAAAATTTTCCCAAAAATCGCTGTGTTTGCAGTTGTATAGGCGTTTTTGCATGTTTTCCATGGCAACACCCGTTTACCTGCACTGTGAGCTATGTTTAGTGTGTTTTTTTCATTTATTTCTTGTCTTACAGGTAGTCATGAGTTTGACCTTTGATCCTGAGCTGTGACCTTTGACCTTGACCTTGAAAGGGGTGTGGTTTGGGGCGTTCAGTTTCAGAAATGCGTTTTTTTTTTTTAAATGCAATCTTTCAGTTATTGAAGTTGTGGGGTGGGTGGAGTAGGGTGGGGGGGGGGGGGGGTTGGATTGGAGGTGGGGAGGGGGGTGGGGGTAAGGTCAAAGGTTAAGATAAAAACTGCAATGAAACAGTGTCAGCGTCATTAGACAGCTGACCTCAGAGTGAAATAAGCCAAAATAATGTGACATGCAAAAGTGTTATTTTGCATGATCCTGCTACACTGGCTGCATCTATGGTGTCATTCTGCTGTAATTGTCATGAGAGATGTCTCTGGTGTCTATTCTGAGCCAAACCGGCCATAAGCATTTTTATACTGCGTAAAGCTCATTTGAGTGCATTGTTATGGGAAGAGCAGTTGCAGCCACCAGTACAGGCTTTTACAGGAGTGTTCACCAGTTTGGCACACACATGCCTACTGCATTTGTAACATGAGTTGAGGTGTTTGAGACTCTGACAAGTGTGTTTTATATCAAAATGAACTGTACATAACCATTTTTCTCTGCTACCTCCTAAATAAACACTCTAGACACTTGTTTTGGTATGTGGCGTGTCCCGCGTAGCATAGTTTTGGCTGTTTTGTGTAGTCTTTTGCCTGTGGGATAGCTCAGTAAACTTAATGTTTAAAGTGCATAGCTGTTTTATGACCCCTTTGCCTGAGGAAAAGATTGCATGCAGCACATAGGGCATGGCAGCTGGTTACAGGCCTCTTCCTGCATGCAGCACATAGGGCATGGCAGCTGGTTACAGGCCTCTTCCTGCTTGCTGTCTCCAGACAACAGGGTCAATGAGGATGCCTGGGCGTTGTCCTTTTGGCTGCCCTGAGATACACAAGGAAATGGCCTTGGGTCTGAAAGCTCATTTTTTATCAATGCCAGTGTCATGGTAACTTTTTCTCAGTCGTCCAGCACATCAGAAGTCAGTTTGACTGTATTGCATGTGTGTGTAAACTTTGAAAAACAGAAAAATTAGGGGTGGGGGGTGGGTAATGGAAAAATATGAAAAAATAAACTTTCATGTGCCTGTGTCTCAAATGCAACATTTCTGAAAATTAGATATGTTACTTGATGTACATGCCAATTTTGGAGGCATTCTGACCATATCTAGTCTGTTTTTCATGGCATCAGATATGCATGATCCAAAACATCAACAGCATAGTGAACACCACAACAACGCGCTTCACATAATGGGCCATAACTTAAAGATGCAGCAACATTCAATGGTGTCACTTTGGGTTTGACTTAGCTAGTGTCTAAGAGTTGCACTGATGGCAGATTGAATGGTGTTCAGGTGGCAGAGTTCCTTTTCAGGTCACATTACATAGTCAAATTTGGCCAGTTCAGGCAATGCAAGGACCGGTGTTTTTAAAAATAATTTTTGCCTTGTTTGAAAATTTGTAGTAGGGCTGAATGTTGAAATTTGCTGGAAATTTCTGGTTAGATGAGAGGAGACATGTTTGGTGCTTTGATTCATGCCATCCTGAGCTTATTTACCTGAATTTACCTGAGTGGCCACTGAGCGCGGCCGACGGGGTAGGAAGTTTGAGAACTTATTTTAACCCCCTTAACTGTCTCTTTATCATGGCGGTTCTTGAACTGGTTGACAGTTTCAGCTTCGACAATTGTTTGTTTCAGAGCATTCCATGGGTTCACAACTCTTTGGGAAAAAAAAGTTTTTTCTAAGATTCAGTCTGGACCTCCCTTTGAACAGTTTGCTGCTGTGACCTCTATGGTAAAATGATGACTGGCATGAAGTAAAAAATATGTCCGCAGAAACTTTTTCAAGTCCCTTTATGATCTTGAAAGTCTCGATGAGATCTCCCCTGTCTCTCCTTTCTTCCAATTTCTGCAATTTGCAAAAGGCCAGTCTCTCCTCATACGGCAGGTGACCAATCAGTAGAGAATTGTGGACCTATGTTGAGTTGGCGTTGACGTAGTGATTTGAGGGGCACGCTGATTTCAGCTGTGCTTGGGTGTGGGGTTGGTAAGGAATCAGGTTCATAGCCAAGAAATGAGACTGTCAATGTGCTGTTTTTATTGTTATTTTGTGCATGGCAAATGTGCAGCTGGTGGGCGGTAGTGTTTTTTTAGGGGATTGAAATATTAGGGGATGCCTGGGACTGACTATGGCTAAGAGACTGGACAGTACGGAAACGCGACTGTGTACCGTGGCCTGTCAGCGGTGTTCAGTCTACCAACTCTGCAACTGTGCAACTTGAACATAGTCTACTGTGCTGACTCTGATTACAACTGTGTAACTTGAACATAGTCTACTGTGCTGACTTTGATTACAACTGTGCAACTTGAACATAGTCTACTGTGCTGACTCTGATTACAACTGTGCAACTTGAACATAGTCTACTGTGCTGACTGATTACAACTGTGCAACTTGAACAAAGTCTACTGTGCTGACTCTGATTACAACTGTGCAACTTGAACATAGTCTACTGTGCTGACTCCGATTGCAACTGTGCAACTTGAACATAGTATACTGTGCTGACTCTGATTACAACTGTGCAACTTGAACATAGTCTACTGTGCTGACTCTGATTGCAACTGTGCAACTTGAACATAGTCTACTGTGCTGACTCCGATTGCAACTGTGCAACTTGAACATAGTATACTGTGCTGACTCTGATTACAACTGTGCAACTTGAACATAGTCTACTGTGCTGACTCTGATTACAACTGTGCAACTTGAACATAGTCTACTGTGCTGACTCTGATTACAACTGTGCAACTTGAACATAGTCTACTGTGCTGACTCCGATTGCAACTGTGCAACTTGAACATAGTATACTGTGCTGACTCTGATTACAACTGTGCAACTTGAACATAGTCTACTGTGCTGACTCTGATTGCAACTGTGCAACTTGAACATAGTCTACTGTGCTGACTGATTACAACTGTGCAACTTGAACATAGTCTACTGTGCTGACTCTGATTACAACTGTGCAACTTGAACATAGTCTACTGTGCTGACTCTGATTACAACTGTGCAACTTGAACATAGTCTACTGTGCTGACTCTGATTGCAACTGTGCAACTTGAACATAGTCTACTGTGCTGACTCTGATTGCAACTGTGCAACTTGAACATAGTCTACTGTGCTGACTCTGATTGCAACTTGAACATAGTCTACTGTGCTGACTCTGATTGCAACTGTGCAACTTGAACATAGTCTACTGTGCTGACTCTGATTACAACTGTGCAACTTGAACATAGTCTACTGTGCTGACTCTGATTACAACTGTGCAACTTGAACATAGTCTACTGTGCTGACTCTGATTACAACTGTGCAACTTGAACATAGTCTACTGTGCTGACTCTGATTACAACTGTGCAACTTGAACATAGTCTACTGTGTTGACTCTGATTGCAACTGTGCAACTTGAACATAGTCTACTGTGCTGACTCTGATTACAACTGTGCAACTTGAACATAGTCTACTGTGCTGACTCTGATTACAACTGTGCAACTTGAACATAGTCTACTGTGCTGACTCTGATTACAACTGTGCAACTTGAACATAGTCTACTGTGCTGACTCTGATTTTTACAACTCTTTTTGTTATAACTCTGACCTTTACAGTGGTGTTTAGGCGAGGGAGGAGTGATAAACATAATTTAAACGGAGGGAAAGAGGACTGAATGCGTGGGTGGGGGGGTGGGGGAGGGGGGGGGGGGCGGTGTCCGGTAGTAGCCAAAGTACTGAGTAGACAGGGGAATTTCCCAACTGTGGAATGCTACGATGAGAGATGGAGATTGAGAGAGAGATAGAGGGTGGGAAAGTCTGGAGGGGGTGAGTGCGTAGGCGAGGATGAGAGGCGTGAGAATGAGTAGGAGGTGGATGCGTGGGCGGTTACAGTAGTGACTAGGGGACGGTGCCGACTATTGCCAGTCAGCAGCGCAGCAGTCAGGCGACAGCTAGAATTTGAAAACCCACCATCCAACCCCAAGCAACCACCTTTGTAATCTGCTGCATATAAGTGTCCATAATTCTTTTTTTCTTTATTTTTGATAAGCATGTTCTCCGTAGCACATGACAAGTCTGGCATCTGACTTACATTTTCTTTGTTTGTTGTTGTTTTATTATGAGATAGTACTATACATGAACTGAATTGCCTCGGCTCAGTTGTACGCAGGGTGTTTTATGGAGGTCCTTTTTTGTGTTCGGATTTGTTGTTTTGTTTTTTAGTTTGTGTGTATAAATAAGTTGTTGCAGGAAAAGGGGGAGGGGGGGGGGGGGCAGGAAACAACCAGTAAACCTACTGGTTGGTTTAGATGTTGTCTTACATGTTTGACAAGTGAGAGTCACGGGAATAAAACGCCTCCGTTATTTTGCCCAACTGACAGAAAAGTGTTGGTTCAGTGTATAAGCGTGAGGAAGTAGTGTGGAGTTGAGCGTGAGACTGAGGTGTGATGGTGAGAGCGTGTGGCCGTGCGCGCTGTTCTGACAAAACCTCGCCCAAGTTCTGGTCCGGAACTCTGGCCATCCATTAATTGGCCGAGAGGGGTGATGATGTCAGAACAGGGGCGCACTGGTGGGAAGGAGAGAGTGAGGTCGGGAAAGGGGAGGGAGAGGGGGGGGGGGGGGCATGAGAGTGACTGGAGTTTAAGCTGAGGTTGAGTCTTTTTGTTCCCGCCTGCACGTTTTTGGACCATCAGCTTTTTGTTAGAATACTGTTGTGGACCTCCGTGCAGCTGCCTGCTACAATGTTGTGCGCAGCTGCAGAAGCTATGAAAATCCTTGGCTGTAAGAGCCTGCTGCTTTGGTGACGCGGTATAGCCTGCTGCTTTGGTGACGCCGTATAGCCTGCTGCTTTGGTGACGCCGTATAGCCTGCTGCCGGCTTTGGTGACGCCATATAACCTGCTGCTTTGGTGAAGCGCTAGCCTCACCTATCTGGTTTGTGAGTATTTGGTGAAGCCGTATATAGCCTGCTGCTTTGGTGACGCCGTAACCTGCTGCTTTGGTGACGCCGTATAGCCTGCTGCCGGCTTTGGTGACGCTGTATAGCCTGCTGCTTTGGTGAGGCTGTATAACCTGCTGCTTTGGCGACGCCGTATAACCTGCTGCTTTGGTGACGCCGTATAGCCTGCTGCTTTGGTGACGCTGTATCAAACCTGCTGCTTTGGTGACGCCATAACCTGCTGATTTGTTGACGCTGTATAGCCTGCTGCTTTGGTGATGCCGTATAACCTGCTGCTTTGGCGACGCCGTATAACCTGCTGCTTTGGCGACGCCGTATAACCTGCTGCTTTGGTGACGCCTTATCAGTAACCTGCTGCTTTGGTGACGCCATATAGCCTGCTGCTTTGGTGAACTCTGTATGTGTGTTGCTGTAAACAGTGTGTATGTGTGTTACTGTAAACAGTGTGTGTGTGTGCTACTGTAAACTCTGTATGCGTGTTGCTGCAAACAGTGTGTATGCGTGTTGCTGTAAACTGTGTGTATGTGTGTTACTGTAAACAGTGTGTGTGTGTGTTACTGTAAACTGTGTGTGTGTTACTGTAAACAGTGTGTGTGCGTGCTGCATGCACAAGGGGTTAACATTTCAGTAACATTTCTTTTGTCAAGATGATTCCTGTAAAAATCTTGACAAAAAGCGCTATCAACCGATAAAGGGTTACACACTGTTTCATCATTGTCAAAGTTCGCACTGTTGTTTCATAATTTAAAAAATAACTTTGTCATTTTTAACACAAAAAAGAAAGGCAAAGCCCTTATGGCTCACATGTGACCAATAATCCATATAATAAGTGTGACCTTCACCTTTCCAACAGGTCTCTGAAATAAGTGTTTAAGTGTCTAAACACAAGGTTTGCTTTTGTACCAGCGAAATCAAAGTTTTCTCAAAATGTATTTATTTTTCTCACATTTGTCAACCCTTCATGACCCTTGAGCTTTGTGAGGGATCAACCAAATTAGTATGCATATGAAGGTGTTATCATCAGCTACTTTTATGCCAAATTTGACTGAAAAGTTTATAAAACTTTGATAAAAACTACAATTCTATCAAAAACTGGCATTTTTCACACACTTGCCAACTCCTGTGACCCTTGACCTTTTTGAGGGTCATCCAAATTAGTATGCATAGAAAGGCTTTACCATCAGGTATCTCGCTACCAACTGCCGCGATATGGCCTTAGTCGCCTGCTCGGTATTAAACCCAAATAACTATCTCTCTCTCTCTCTACCAATTTTGGGTTTACAGATACAAATAGAATTTGCGGGAAAAACTTTTTTTGGGTCAAACTATGACTATTTTGGACCTATTTCTGGACACCCTCCCACACCTTTCAGAGGGGACCACTAAATTAGGATGCATAGAAAGGTTTATCAGCATGCAGCTACCTTTATGCCAAATGGGACTGAAAAGTTTGCAAAAACTTTGATAACACTACAATTCTGTCAAAAAATGGCATTTTCACACATTTGTTGACCTCTTAAACTTTACAAGGGGTCATTCAAATTAGTATGCATAGAAAGGTCTTACCCACCAGTATCTCTGTACCACGTTTGGGCTTGATGATGAAAATAGTATACTGATCAACCAAAGAAACGCGAAGTAGCCCCTTCAAATCACATTTAATTCAACATTTGAAAGTCGATTTCGGACAAACCATACAACGGATCATTATCGACATTAATTTAGGAATGAAATCATGGACACCAGCGTAATCAGTGTGGAACTTTATTCTGTATTTGGAGCAAGCATGGCACTGCACAAAGTCAATATGGCGTGTGACCCCCATTCGGCGTTGATGACGGCAGCGATCGTCGGCGCATAGAGTGAATCAGGCGGTTGACAGCTGCCCTGGAGACTCATGTTGTTCCAGGCCTCGACAATGGTATTCTCCAGTTCTGCGGCTGTCGTTGGTCTGGGGCGCACAGCGTTGATCTCTCTTTGCAGTTGGTCCCAGAGATGTTCGATGGGATTGAGGTCCGGGCTGAGGGCAGGCCAGGGCATGACTGGGATGTTGTGCTGCTGCAAGTGCTGGGTGATACGTGCAGTGTGTGTACGCACATTATCTTGCTGCAAGATGAAGTTTCTGCGTCCCTGAGAAAATGGCAGGACACTACGGGTGTAGTACTTGGTCAATGTAGCGCTGACCTGTGATGCCATTTCCGCGACCTGGTACGAGTCCACGGAAGAACACAGGTCCTATTGTCCGGTTCAGGGTAATCCCACCCCAAATCATCACGCTTGGCCCGCCCCGGGCATTGTTCTCCAGCACACAGCCATCAGCATAGCGTTCACCCCTTCTCCGCCACACTCTTATGCGCCCATCTGCGTGGCTGATGCAGGAGCGGCTTTCATCCGTGACTAACAGGACGTTCTGCCACTGTCGCCAGGTCCAGTCGACATGAGCCTGTGACCACAGTAGGCCGTGCACGGGGATGACGGTCAGTAAGAACAGGTCCACGGCTGGACATTCATTCATTCATTATCTCCAATTTTATGTAACGTCCCACTGGCACTATACAGTGATCGGGGACTAAATGGGCTGGACGGCGGTTGTGCAGATTATGCTCCTCTAGCCGTCGTCGCACTGTCTGGTCACTGATGAGTGCCTGGTGGTTGCCGATAACTTCTCTTGGTGTTTCCTCAGCCGGCTGAAAGCGATTTCGCACGTGAGCCCGGAAAATGAGGCGGTCTTGCCGTGGAGTTGTCACACGTGGTCGTCCGCGTTTCGGGGAGCGTCAGCAGAAGACCCGTTGGCATGATAGCGTTGCTGCAGCCTGTAAATGGTCGAAATGTGACATCTAAAGGCGACTGCCACAGCTTGTGGGTACTCTCCGGCTTCCAAGCGCCCAAGAGCTCGTTCTCGTTGGGGAGCACTAATTCTTGGCATGGTTGATGTGGCAACGGCAAAACTGAGTGACAGAAGGCGTACTGCTGATTTTGTATTGCCTTGCATTGCTGAACACAGTTCATGACCCAACATCACTCTGCAGTGTATGCACGTGCGTCCTAACCAACACGGGTGCCTCGTGCACAGGGAGGGTAACACGGTTACTACAGTACGGTGACTGCATGCTTACATGTTGTTGCTCGTACACTGGCTATCAAAAATAGTGTAACTTGTATTTTCGTGGATTTATTATACAAATACAACATACACTCGAATTTCGCGTTTCTTTTGTTGATCACACACACACACACACACACACACACACACACACACACACACACACACACACACACACACACATACACACACACATATATATATATATATATATATATATATATATATATATATATATATATATATATATATATATATATATATATATATATATATATATATATATATATATATATATATAAAATTTTTCATTAAATTCTGAGAATGCTGTGCTGTGCTAATGCCATGGAAATCCAGGCTGGTAAGCTTGCATTGTGTCATCAGGACATCAGCTGTCCTTTTGTGACTGCATCGCTTATTAGATCTTTTGAGCCTTCCACTTAACACCTATTACATAAAGTAATAGGGACTACCCCCAGGCGCCCCGCCATCCGCTGGAGAATATCCAGTCCTCCCCCCCCCCCCCGAGGGGGGAAGATAGAAAATATTCCCAAACAGATTTTGGACCTGCCGAGTAGATTTAAAGTTTTTGCCGCCTACAACCGGTTTCGCCCCAAGGGGGGGGGGGGGGGGGGGCTCGTCAGGTAGGCATACGGCGTAACCTGAAATTGCAAACACAACACTGTAATAGGTGCTCAGTGGAAAGCTCAAAAGATCTAATAAGCGATGCAGTCACAAAAGGGCAGCTGATGTCCTGATGACACAATGCAAGCTTACCAGCCTGGAATCCCATGGCATTAGCACAGCATTCTCAGAATTTAATGAAACATTACGTCCCTTGAAGCTACTTTTGGCTTTGGGCGACGGATTTGTTAAAAGTAAAGAATATATACATACACAATAGTCTCTTGCAGATGGGTAGTCTTTGCCTTGCTCCAGCTCTCAAGGGGTTATCACAGGTGATGTCTCACAAAGGGTTAACGACAGGTGGTTGCTCAACACTGGTTCTGCTGTGACACTACTTTACCCCATACTATCAAATATTCCCCCAGTTGTCTGCTGTAATACTACTATCAAATATTCCCCCCAGTTGTCTGCTGTAACACTACTATCAAATATTCCCCCAGTTGTCTGCTGTAATACTACTATTAAATATTCCCCCCCCCCCAGTTGTCTGCTGTAACACTACTATCAAATATTTCCCCCAGTTGTCTGCTGTAACACTACTATCAAATATTCCCCCCAGTTGTCTGCTGTAACACTACTATCAAATATTCCCCCCAGTTGTCTGCTGTAACACTACTATCAAATATTCCCCCCAGTTGTCTGCTGTAACACTATCAAATATTCCCCCCAGTTGTCTGCTGTAATACTACTATCAAATATTCCCCCCAGTTGTCTGCTGTAACACTACTATCAAATATTCCCCCCAGTTGTCTGCTGTAACACTATCAAATTTCCCCCCAGTTGTCTGCTGTAACACTACTATCAAATATTCCCCCCAGTTGTCTGCTGTAACACTACTATCAAATATTCCCCCAGTTGTCTGCTGTAATACTACTATTAAATATTCCCCCCCCCCCCCAGTTGTCTGCTGTAACACTACTATCAAATTTCCCCCCAGTTGTCTGCTGTAATACTACTATTAAATATTTCCTCTGTCATCTGCTGTAACACTACTATAAAATATTCCCCCCAGTTGTCCGCGGTAACACTACTTTACCCATACTATCAAATATTGCCCCAGTCGTCTGCTGTAACACTATCCATACTATCAAATGTTCCCACAGTTGTCTGCTGTAAGACTACCTTAATGTTTCTACAGTGTCTGCTGTAAAACTACTATCAAATGTTCCACCAGTTGTCTGCTGTAACACTACTTTTCTATCAAATGTTCCCAGGGTTGTCTGCTGTAACACTACTTTTCTATCAAATGTTCCCAGGGTTGTCTGCTGTAACACTACTTTTCTATCAAATGTTCCCAGGGTTGTCTGCTGTAACACTACTTTACTATCAAATGTTCCCAAGGTTGTCTGCTGTTTACTATCAAATGTTCCCAGGGTTGTCTGCTGTAACACTACTTTTCTATCAAATGTTCCCACAGTTGTCTGCTGTAAAACTTCTGTAATGCACGCTAACTTTCAACCGGTCGCACGCACAGATTCACAAACGCAACAGGCACATACACAACAATGCTAACTCTCATTCGGACGCGTTCGTGCAGTATAAACGCAAACCATCATTCTTTTCCTCTGTGGCTCCTTTTACTAAACTAACAAAAAAAAAAAAAAAAAAAAAAGTGAACTAAAAAATACTCTTTACAAGATACACAAGTCTCAACACTACCACATCACCCTCACATCCACACACAATATCGTGAAAGCCAGGTTAGGTACAAGTCCTCATTATCCAACACAAGTCTCAACACTACCACATCGCCCTCACATCCACACACACTACAGTGAAAGCAGGTTAGGTACAAGTCCTCATTATCCAACACAAGTCTCAACACTACCACATCGCCCTCACATCCACACACACACTACAGTGAAAGCCAGGTTAGGTACAAGTCCTCATTATCCAACACAAGTCTCAACACTACCACATCGCCCTCACATCCACACACACTACAGTGAAAGCCAGGTTAGGTACAAGTCCTCATTATCCAACACAAGTCTCAACACTACCACATCACCCTCACATCCACACACACTACAGTGAAAGCCAGGTTAGGTACAAGTCCTCATTATCCAACACAAGTCTCAACACTACCACATCGCCCTCACATCCACACACACTACAGTGAAAGCCAGGTTAGGTACAAGTCCTCATTATCCAACACAAGTCTCAACACTACCACATCACCCTCACATCCACACACACTACAGTGAAAGCCCGGTTAGGTACAAGTCCTCGTTATCCAACCTGTTCACTGCTGTTATCGCTCTGTATCGTTTGCACGTTCCTTCACGTCTAGGCGTGCAGTTTCTTGCGTCACACGTTCCCTGAAGCAGTCCCACGTTCCCCGAACTGTGGACGTCCTCTCGACTCGCTCCTCTAGCGCAGCCTCTGTTGACGTTGATGTCTTGGCACCAAGTCTCTCGCTCCCCGAGCGGTGAATGACCTCACGACACGTTCCTCCAGCGGGCAGCCTCTGTTGACCTTGACGTCTCGGCGTCACGTCCCTCGCTCCGCACAATAACTCTGTACAATAAAGTTCTAATATCATAACACTTGCTTAACACACACATATTGGATGATACGAGGTACATTATGTAATCTGGCTGATACAAATAAATGTACACATTCATTCACACACTCGTGCTTCATAAAACAGACTAGATGCGCAACACACCATAACCGTCAGTCACTACACTGAAAAAGACTACATGGGTTCGAACATATGTAGCAGTGTATAAGATGCGTATCACACAAAAAGAGAGAGAGAGAGAGAGAGAGAGAGAGAGAGAGAGAGAGAGAGAGAGAGAGAGAGAGAGAGAGAGAGAGAGAGAGAGAGAGAGAGAGAGAGAGAGAGAGAGAGAGAGAGAGAGAGAGAGAGAGAGAAAACAATGAACCTTTATTTTCCAACGGTAGAAGTTATTGGTAACAGGACCAGTTTTCAAACTTGCCGTTGCTACATCTACTACATAAATGACATAGACGTGTAAACATACACATACCACACACTGACGCATGTATGCACTCGCTCACGCACGCACGCCCGCACATACGCACGCACACGCACGCCGCTCACACACACACACAAACACAAACTTGCACACGCACGCACTTAGACACACACGCACACATACACACACATGCTCTCGGACACGCACTCCAGACATACGTACGCGCATACCGCGTACGCACAAAAATATAAAATGAATAAAAATGCAAAGTAAAGCAATACACAGAAAATCATTAAGTACATTAGAATTCATACAGCAAAGGCAAATATGTATATATGTGCTCTCTCTCTCTCTCTCTCTCTCTCTCTCTCTCTGTGTCTCACACACCCACACACACACAGCATGCACACACACACAGCATACACACACACACAGCATGCACACACACACACACACTCACACACACACACACACACACACACACACACACACACACACACACACACACACACACACACACACACACACACACACACGTGAACGCGCGCCCAAAAATATCGCGTACACACATATGAAGGCAAAAACATTATACATAGAACATGCAGTATTCAATGTACTCTTGACACTCAGATATTATGGTCCACTGTATATTATATATATATAAAAAAAGAAGAAAAAAAAAAGAGAGACACTCTCTCTCTCTCTGTCTCTTTCACTCTCGCACACACACACAAACATTCTCACACACACGCACATTCACACATCTGAACACACGCGCAAGTTATCCCTGTACTGTACTGATTAGATTACGTCAGAGATTCTAGGTGTTTGAAGAGGCTGACCCTAAATGAGGTGAGCGTCTTTGCGTTTCTGATTTCTGCAGGAATAGAATTCCAGAATGAACTTCCCGAGAATGACAAACTGGTTTTGAATAAATCAATACGCGGCATGGGTACTTTGAAATGGTGTCCATGTCTAGAAGCTACAGATATCCGTTCTGAGAAAAAAGAACTCAAGTACAGTGGACATGATTGCTTGTACAGCTTGTACATCAATACACCTTTATTGAACTGAAAGTGATGGGATAGAGGGAGCATTTTTAAAGTTTTAAGCTTTTCGTCAGTTGAGAGTTCGGGATCGGGAAATATAAGCTTAGCAGCTCTCCTATGTAGGGAGTTCAGCCTCTTCAAATGTACATCACTAGAACCATCCCACACTGTTGATGCATAGTCTATGTGCGATTTGACATGAGCATTGTAGAAAAGAAGACGCGCATCTGTGTCAGTAATTGTTTTCAATTTTGACAACATATACAGGCCGCGGGAAACCCTTTTGCACACATTATTAATATGCAGTTGAGAGAAAGATAATAGGAGACCCGTAAGACAATGAATTCAATAGAGCCGCATCAGTCATTAATTTACATCATTTTTTAATATCAAAATTTTGACCCCAATTTTACCCCCGTTAATTCTGAATCAACCCTTTGATTTTTAAAAAGTGATGAGTATGACTGATGCGGCTCTATTGATCTGATTATCTTACGGGTCTCCTATTATCTTTCTCTATAACTATTGTCTCTGTCAATACCTAATCATTTACCTGATCAAGTGATGCCAAGTGAAACTTAATACTTATTAACAAGTTGCAACTAACTTTTAGAACCTGCAGAGGTAACCTTTAAGTGTGTTGTCATAAGAACTTATTAATTACTTACCCTAAGTTCTTACAAGTACTTACCATAAGTTCTTACAAGTACTTACCCTAAGTTCTTACAACAACTTGACTTAAGTCACAACTTACTCGGTCAGATTTGACAAGATACAAGGACAATAAAAAAACTTTTTTTTTCTCAGTAATACTCTGGCGGTGGTGCAGATGGGGTTAAATAATCAGGTACAAGTGGTGTAAGTGGCATGGCATTTTTCTGTGAAGTGTATGACATTAATAAACTATTACCAAATCTGATTTTTATTTGTTTAAAAGATTGTGTAGTTTTTCTGTGGTTTCCTGTACCCCTATCCTTTTTCCCTCTGCTAAAAAACTAGCCTTTAGTTCTTCAACATTCACGGGAGATTGACTACGCATCTTATTTTGTATTTCAGACTTCTGTTTCTTGTAATTATTTAAATCATCCTGGACCCGCTTAAATTCTTCGTCATCAATAAAATTATCGTTTAATGCCTTACTGATAATAAGTTTCATACTGCTCAGCTTTGCACCAGCAAGCGTACTCAATGCTTCATGTTTCTGTAATTTTGTGTGAAACCTCTTGTTCAAGGCCTCCAAACCAAAGCAAGCCAGACACGTAGCAACGCTAACACCCTCAATTGCTATTCCAGCCAAACTTCCAATTCCCGTGGCAAACAGAACAATACCCCCTACAGAACATGAAGCTGAAACTGCACCAATAGCCATAGAAGTGTTTTGAACAGAATTAAATACTGACTTATACCTCCTTTTGCACCGTGAGTACTTAGCCTCTTCACTTTCCAAATATTTCAAAGCTTCTGTAATATTATTTAATCTGAATGCATCTGCCTGTAATGTTTTATCTGAAGCAATTGGCACAGCTGTCACCTGTGGATCAGGCGCAAGTGTTGTTTTAGTCATCTCATTTGTTTCAGTCGGCTCAAGCGTTGGTAGTTGTGGATAGAAGTTTACCTTTTTTTTTATTCACAAATATTTTTTTTTATTTAATCAGCAATTACATTTTGCAACTCTTCAAAAGTATACAATTTGCTGGCATAATAAAATGCAACAAGATCAATGTGTTCAAGGTTTATGTAAGTTAGACGAACAAAAGTTGTTTTGTCGACCACCACCTTGACAGCTGGAACACTGCTCGAAACATTAATAACATCATTATTTTTTGTAATGGCAATAAAGACCTTTGATGATTCTGTTACTGTTTCATTCCATGTAAGTTTAATTCCTTGTGCTATATTTGCCTCTTTTGCAGAAGCAACAGATTTCATGATAATTTCAAATACTATTGTCACTTCTCTAGCCACGACTAAGCTTGCTGGCATAAACACAACAGAAGTATCTGATCTACCCTTTCTAGTTGTAAGAAGATATCTCCGTTTCTCATAATTTTCAACTTTCAGTTTTTCTCTGCTATTGTTGTCTGGGGCAAAGCTTGGAACAAGACTTACAATAAGCGGCCCTGAGTTAACAACCTTCCTAAACACTAAGGCACCTTCGTCATCAGTGTATACATAAGGACTAATAAATTCAATCTTTATCTCCCAGTCAATTGTGGGTGGTGGAACAGGTACAGGTGAAACAACCCACTTACTACCCACATGTATTAAGTTGTAGGGCGAATTATTTACAGGTGGAGTAGGTACAGTAACATCACGCAACTGACCAAGTTTAGGAATCTGTTTTTCACCGTCTTTCATGTCAACAATTACTTTCCTCTTGTACATGCCATTTGAATCAAGTTCAAAACCATATATTTCTCCAACATCCCCTTCCTTCTCAAAATCCTGTACATCAGCCAAATCTTTCAACTCTGTTACTGGACACGCAACTGGTATGATTCTAGGCTTCGGACCAAGACCACTCATTTTTATAAACAAAAATAAAATTATTTAACTTCTAACACTACACTAAAATCATGCATAAGAACTGGTTTGTCATCCTGATTAGTTACAGATATACTCAGTGACTCAAAGAAACTGGAACCTAATTTCTTAAACTGTAAATTAGGAAATCTAACAACCACACTTTCACAATAGGGTGCAGTTCCAGTAGGTAAGCATCTCAACAAAGTTGAAGGCTTTCCATTGTGAACATTCTCAGATGTGTTTAGTTCTTTCAAATAAACATTTAGCACTGTGTGTACTGACAAATTGACAGGGCGTTTTCCAGTTATTTTAAGTTTTTTTTGTCTTCATTGTTATAATACCAAACATAGCTTCATCTAAATCATCTGATCTCCACCAATCTTCGTCAATATAAAATCCAAGTAAATATGCAAATCTATCTGAGATCTTTAACCAATCTTGTGTCGGAGATTCTAATGTAACAAGTAGGTTAGCTGGATTTAAAGTTGCTTTAATTTTAAAATTACTTTGAAACCATTCAGCTATAGTACAAAAGTCATAATACCCAGGCGGTAAAGCTTCCGTCTTACCACCAAAAATTACTTTATTATATATATCATCTTCTACATTAAACCATTTTACTGTGTAGAACATTTCATGGATAGCTACAGCCTTACTACCATCACGATTATCAATCCCATTAGTTAACCACACTGGTTTGCTTGTGTCAAGATTTGTTAAGGTAATAAACATTTTTATTATCTCATATAAAAAAGGATGGAATTTAAATCACCAACCATTACCACAACAAACGCATTTCAATTTAATGTGGATGCCAAATATAATGTTGCACCAACTTATGAACAGAAAATAATTCAACTAAATCAGCTTGACATAGCTGTGTCTGAACAAGATCTATTTCAAGTCAAAGTACCCAATCCATTTGACCATTACCTAAACCCTCCAATAACAGATGACTCTACTGCAAGAAAGTGGTCCTCAAGTCCACTACAGATGTTTCAAAACCAACTTAACTTTGCCATACTATGCTCAACTACAGGCTGTGGTGTTTCATTTACAGACCATTTGAATCACTCAAACAAACTGATTAAGTCTGTGTATCGTTTCCACACTTATTACCAGCTTAGACGTATACTGTCAGAACTGCATACACCATTACCCACTGAATCCAGTTTCAACAGGTATAACAACCCCATGGATATGAAAGCGTTTGAACGCATTTGTAATGAATTTAACATAAGCACTAAGTATGACTTCACACAAAAACTTGATGATCACAAAGGCATGGGTACATTGTATTACGCTTTGAGTCATAGACAATACCCTCAAGATTACTACCCTGGTTACACTTCATTCTCATCAAAATCAGAAGTGTGGTTAGGCTCAATTGAGCAGAAACAGTCTAACGCCTGGACCACATTTGTCTTAGATAAATCTGACGGGTTTACTCAAGCAGGAGTCGAGCGCGTCAATGAGTCTATCAGAACATATGTCTGGTGTATACTAAGAGCACAATCATTAACAAAATCAAACATTTTGAATGGAAGTGGTAAATTTGAAGCACAAAAACAGTTTCTTGCAAATCTTGAAGATTCAATTAATTCAACAGTCGATCTCCCATCAAGCATACAATGCTATCAAGACGTACTCAGATATGCCAGATCAAAAGTTGACTTTGTAGTTGGCATCGGGTTATACATGTTACCATCTGACCTTCAACTCCAAATGGGTACAATAACAAATTATAATAATGAAATAGTTGTTGCAGGTGTTGGTCAAAAACTCGGTCTCAATCAATCTGTAAACTTGGGGGCCACAACCACACACGTACAGCCGTTAAAATCATTACAGACGGTAACACCCCCGGCACCGGCCCCAGCCCCCACACCGGCACTCATACAATCAGTACAGTCAACCCCTGACACACATGAGTCAGAAAGAACTGCATTGGTAATAGGTCTAACAGGATTAGGGGTTTTACTTCTTTATCTGTTTCATTAAATAACCCACCATCAACCCACCTACTGTAACCAGAAAGATCCACACATGCTCTGCCATAAACCCTACTGCCTTTGCTGTAGTAGTAATCAACCAACTGACAACAGTGCCTATAATGCCAGGCAAAGCGTCCACTGCTTTCACAGCCAATTTCTTAAGCAAGTCTGATATGTGAGACAGTTGTTTCTTTACCCATGACTGTAAGTCTTTTGGGTCTGTTGGAGTCAGGGGGCCCGGGGTTGGTGGTGCTGGTGCTGGCGGTGTTGAACCACCGGGTCCACCAGCACCGGAGACAGCCAAAACAACAGTACTAATAATAAATCCAAGAGCTGTAATTAAACTAGCAATTGTAATACCTTGTTCTCTGAAAAGTGTTTTAAGTCTCTCAGCCAGAGTAGTGTCTTCGTGAAGTATTTTCTGAATAGTTTCTCTAATTCTGTTGACCTGTGATTTCAGTTTTTGTCTTCCAATACTAATTGTTTCTAACCGTCCTGATCTTTCTATCTGCAAATCATTTAATCTGTGTTGGATTCTTTCTTTCATTTCTGTGTCAAGATTTCCATTGTCTGCTGTAGCCAGTTTCTCTTTTTCACGTTCTATGTGTTTATCAAGCTCACCTAGTTTGGCAAGATTATTAACCATCTCACCTCTTATTGTCTGCAGTGATTTATCCAATCCCATAATCTCCCTCATTGACAAAGGTGGGTCATCTATTGTTTTCATAGCATCATTTATTTGTCCTTCAGTAAATGAGGTTTCTTGTATCACTGTGTTTGCTATTTCTGGTAGGCTTGTTACTGGTGCCATTTCAATCTCTTGCCCTGTTGGCAACTTTGTTTGCGTGTCGTGAAGAACACTAGCCAGTCTTGGCGTGACAGGAGACCCTCCAATTCCAAGATACCTTGCCAACCCAGAGTTACCACCGACTTCACTTTTAATTGTACTTAAAGCCCTAAACTTAGAAGGATTATTTTTATGTGTTAGATATATTTTCCCTCTGTCTGTATTTACAAATAAGTGCCCTTTATCATATTCAAATTGATTAGGATCTATTACATCTGGGCGTGCTCCAACACTGTCATAAAATGAGTTTACTTTATCTTTTAACAGTTCATGATGCATACTACTACTACTAGTTACCATTCCAGTCATATCTGTGATACTGGTATCTGAGACATTCATGTCATCCATTTCAAAATCTTCATGATTAAATCCTCCCGCTGCCATTGTTTTATTAATTTATTATTTTTTATTGTGCATAATAAAAATGACACAGTCTTACGGATCAAAGTTAGACCCATACAGAAAACTACGTGAGCCTCTGGGTGTTAAGGGCATAAGACAATCAATCGTCATCACAAACAATCCAAGTACCATAGACCAGAATCAAACACTTACAGTCAAGTTTCCAAACCTAGGTCCCAGTGACGTTATTGTTCCTGGCACTGCACGCCTAGCATTTAATATTGAACTATCATCAGATGCAGACGTAAACAGAACACTAGTTAACAATCTTGGTAGAGCAATTGTTAGAACTATTAAAGTAAAACTTGAAGGACAGGAAGTGTTTAGTCTTGATGACTCAGATGTATTTTACTGTTACAAAGACCTTTGGCTCACAAGAGAAGAACGAGAAGATCGTATTTATCAAGGCATACAGCCAGATAATGTTGGTAAACTTCGAATCAATGCCGGAGACAAAACAACTACTGGGGTACCAAAGGAAGTTATTATAGCAGAAACATATGGAACTAGATTTTACATTCCACTCGAGTTTGAAATCCTAACAGCTCATCTGCCTTATTATCAAGGGGCACTGAATGACCGTCTGAGCTTTGAACTAACTTTCAATGACTACTCCAAAGTTATAAAATCATCTGCCACAGATGCAACATACAAGATCTCTAACATTTCCTTGGAATACGAAATTGTCACACACACTGATCTAGCCAGACTCATTCAAAATCAGTATCAGTCAAGACTGCCAATTTATTATGACAGGGTGATTAGACATAGTTTAATACCCAAAGACAAGAGTGACCCAATGTGGAACATAAACTTAAACACACCTGCCAGGTCACTGAAAGGTATTCTTATGTTGTTTGTTGAACCAGCAGATCCATATAAAAGGGGATTCAGAAAAATTCTACAATCCTAAGTTTACACATTTGTCCTGCACAATTGAAGGCCGTCCTAATCAAGTGTACGCGTCTGGAATGTTACCTTATCAACACTACGATGAGATCACAAAGTATTTTGCGGGTGGAAGGATTAGAGATAAACCTGCAAACATTGCGTGCAAAGATCTACATCTGTATGATGTTAGGATTGGTCAATACCTTACAAACAAGTATGCACTGTGGCTAGACCTTCGTAGTACAGATGATGATTACCTTCATGGGTCAGGTCGAACTGTCGAGAACGGTAGTGATGGAATAACAATTCAGATACAAAAGAAGGTTGAAAAAGCTGAAGCCATTAACATATATTTGTACCTGATATATGACGCACAACTCAATATTGCAGACAGTAGACTAAGTGGACACATATATTAAAATTATATTGTGTATTAAAATGAACCGGGGCTTAATGACACTCGATCCACACTGTGGTTTATTTGTTGGTGCCACAGGGTGTGGGAAAACTCAATTCGTACTTGACTTATTACAAACAAGATACATCCACCATTTTGAAAACATTGTAATATTTTGTCCTATAATCAAACACAACAAAGCTTATCACAACCGTTTATTCATTTGGACTGACAACAACATATATTTAGTTGACCCTGAGAAAAAACTGAATGACTACCTACAATATTTTTACAAGCAATTTGAAGGACAGCCAACATTGTTTATTGTTGATGACTGTTCAGCAGAGAAAGACATTGTCAAAAAGAGAAACACTCTAGCAGAACTTGCTTTCAGTGGCAGACACGCAAACGTCAGTGTATGGATTCTCACTCAGAAATATAATGCAGTACTGAAAGATTTTCGAGAACAGTTAAAGTTTATCTGTTTGTTTTACTGTAAGGATCGTGACAGCTTTGAAGACTGTCTCAGAGAAAACGATGTCATCCCAAATAAGCATGAACGTGATGATGTAAAAAATAAACTGAAATCAACTAAGCATCTAAAGCTCATTTTAAAGACAGATCAGCCCACAGGGTATGGGTTAGTAAATTAATTTTTGTTTTTTTAAAATAACAATATAAATGAACCCTGATGAAATCCTTCTATTGAATGATATCAATGCTGTAGAGAACAAAGACTTAGACTCTAAGAAACAGCGTCTTTTGTCTGTAATTGTCTCAGGCAAATCAAAGACTTATCTCGGGAAACAATACATGACAGATGATATTGAATCTCTTACGGCTGACGAACTAATCAAGCTTCATTCAAAATATGAAAACCACATCGCTTCACTAATGACACGTGATTTAAGTTGATCTCTTGTATGCCTATACACAAAAGCAGTGAGTCACTTTCTACCTGTGGATAGTGACAGTCTATCACACGACCTTGAAAGCAATCCTATTGTTTCAAGTTCAATTGGCAAATTAGCATGTGTCATGTTTTACAAGTTTGGAAATTACCTTGCACCAGTCGTAACATTGCTTGTTACCGGGAGTCATATTGATTTTTCGAAAATAAATTTTACTGCAGAAGAAAATGGACGAAACCCAGACGACTCCACAACCGAACCCCAGTCCAGTTTTGACACAGGTTCAAACTGTGACGAAGACTAAAAGTCCAGGCAGGGTTGAGGCTGGAAAAAGATTAGCTGAATATAATAGGCAAAAAAAATTACAGCTTAAGGCACAAACAGAAAAGACTCATGTAACTGATCCACCGTTAGGACCGTCAGGATCGTCAGGACCTGTGTCAATACTGTCAGGGCCGTCACACCTTCATCAAAGTGAGAGACAAACAACTAAGCCTGACCCCCGCCCTGACCCCGACCCCGAACCTCAAACAACAAAATATATAGTTGCCGGATTTGTTGTCGGATTTGGTTACGTAGGTTATCAATTATACAAAAAATACAAACCACAGACTCGTACAGTGTCCAAAAAATCAGACACTCCAAAAACAAAACCAGAAGTCGCCACATTACCAGTAACACCCAAAGCCGTTGACCCATTTTATATGCAGTAAATAAAAATATTATTTTAATTTTTCTTGCCTAAGAAATGAATGACACAAAGAACATAATGAACCTTGTGTATCACTCTGCCGTAATCAGTGGATTAGCAGTAGCTTATTCTATGCTAGGAAAAAGTCTACTCAAAATGAAATCAGCAGACCTGAGTAGATTAGATTTTGAAGACAGCGCTAAGCTAATTGTAGTTGTCACAGCGTCGATTGCGACAAAAGATTTTCTTGTTAAGCAAGGAATTATTCCCGAAAATGTTTCTATGTAAATAAAAATAATATGGCGACGATAGCTATTATGATAGGAGGTGCAATGGTTAATGCATTGGCATTCAGTGGTTCAAACTATCTCTTTTCAAAAATGGGTAGAGAGGAATCAGCGGAAGAAATGAAACGTCACAATGAAGCATCAGAAAAACTTGCTCAAGCCCAGCAAGATTATGAAAAGAATAGAATTGAGAAACTTGATTTCATCAATGAAAAACTCAGACTTGAAGGCCACGCACAACATACGTTTTCAAATACAGACGAAGCAATCAGGGAATATTTTCTTGTCACAGGTGAAGACATGTCTATCCCAAAACCGAAACTAAGTGACTATTACAAACCAAGCACACAACAAAGAAACGGGGAGATAATCTTTGTTCTAGTGGGAATGACATTTGTTTATTTTACAGGAGTTTTCATTGCTAGAAAAAATGGCAGCCGAAAATAAACTATCAAAAATATATTACTCTCCATCAGGCTATTGGAAAGGAGCAACAGCTATTGAAAAATTACATGCCGCTGTGGGCGGAGATATAACACTCAATCAAGTCAAGCAATGGTTACAGAGACAGGCAATTTGGCAGATATATCTCCCTGCTCCAAGAAAGATATCTAGACCTCATTTTCAAAACACTACCCCAAATGACACACACCAAATGGACCTCCTGTTCTTACCACATGACACAATAAGAAAGAAACGATACAAGTATGCACTGACTGTTGTAGACATTGCTTCAAGGTATAAAGACGCTGAACCCATATCTGACAAAACAGCCAGTACAGTTGCTACTGCTTTATCAAAAATATATAGTCGAGGCCCTTTAAGATACCCCAGACTTGTACAAGTTGATGATGGATCTGAATTTAAGGGCGCAGTTAATCAGTTATTTGCTAAGCATGGTGTACTGGTCAGACGAGGCATTCCAGGTGTGCACAGATCGCAGGCAATTGTAGAGAACTTTAACAAACAGTTATCAGAGAGACTTTTCAGTTACCAGTATTCTAAGGAACTCATGCATGACACCCGGAACACTGAGTGGGTTAAGAGATTACCACATGTGATAAAAGCAATGAACAATGAAGGACATCCTAAGCCTGCTGATGCTATTAAATTGAAAACAATTACAGAGCCAAAAACAATGTCAACCCAGGCACCGCTTGCACCAGACACAAGTTTATTTACTAAACAGGTGAGATATTTATATCAACCAGGTGAAGCTGAAAATGACGTAAAGCGCAGGGCAACAGACCCCATCTGGTCAACGTCTGTACACAATATAAAAAAAATAATTCCCGGTCCAGACGCAACAATATATTATCTGTATGACCCTGCACCCCAGAGGGCATTTGTCAGAGAAGAATTACAGATTATTCCCCCAGACACCGTTACTCATTTCAGTAACTAAGTCGTCAATTAATTCATCAACCAGTTCATCACAAATGTCTTCAGATAACTTGAGCCTGTAATGACCAGGTGCATAAGCCTTTTCCTTAGTGTGAAAAACACGTTTCGTGTCTCCAACTGCAAGTGATTTCTTATGTGTTTGAATTATTTCAAGATTATGTTTATTTGATCTCAGTGACTTGTTTGGATAATCAGGCATTAATGCACCATCTAACACTTGCTTGTAATGTTCATGACGTATGTCTTTATTTTTTATTGCTGTTTTTTTAATTCCTTTGGCTTTTGACTGACTACCTTTCTGGTGCAGTATAGAATACATTTTTGATCTCAATCCAACATACTCAACTATTGGCACACCATTTAGTTCATCCTTAAACTTACCAGGCACTTTTTTGTTTTGTGTGCTGAACAGCGGGTGGTCTTTAGGATAGTCAGATGTGTCATACATGTGTAACTCTGTTTTCATGTCTTCATAAAAGTCTTCAGTAGGCACATCAATGATCATAGAGTCAGTGTCAGTGTATAACAATCGACACTCAGGATACTTTGGTTTGAAGTAATCATAATAAAATTCAAGCATCAACAGTTTTGACAACTCAAGAATTGCCATACCAATGAATACTGGCTTGTCCAGTTTGACAATCTTTTTTTTGAGTGACACTGCATACAATGATGAATGAAACTCTTTGTACCCTGTGTACTGTGGCTTGCCTGTAAGTTTAATTGCACCCAATTCAGTTGCGACCAGTCTCACATCTTTTCTGTGATGAGGATTTTCCATTGTCTTGCCAAAACAGGCATTGTTCATAAGCTTAAAGAAGTCTTTGTCAAATGCAGTGTTGCCGTCTCTGGCACGAAGGGTTGTGTTCTTCCTTATGTAATCTTTCATGAAAGCACTCTGATCAAATTGAATTCCTCTGTGAACTTTCTTTAATACTAACCCATGTCTGATGTAAAACTGCAGCAAGCGGTAGTGACAAACGTAATTGAATTTGTCATTTAAATTTGGCACAAGTTTGGTGTCTTCTTTTTTCCCTGTCATACTCATTTTCTCAACTGCTAATGGATAATCATTATGATAATCATATAGATGGTGCGGGTACTCCAGGTCTACTTCAAAGATCCAACCCTTCGCATCGTTTCGGTCAAGATTCATAATATTGTTAGTTAACCCTGACTCTGTTACATCATACTGTGACAAATCATACAGACAAAAGTTTTTCAAGGGCAATAACTCACACATTGCCCAGCCATAAAGGTTATTAGCGTCCAAGTACGTAATGAATGACCTTGACCTTGAGGGGTCAAACCCAAGGTCACCATGACCGTCCAGATATTTATTGTTGGCTCTGGCATAATTGTTCGCTGCAATACTAATCCCACCCCTCAATCCACGTTCCACCATTTCACCCATCGTCCGATCAGACAACAGGTCTATAGATATCTTACTGGATTTCAAAAATGCATCCCACGTCATGCCAGGACTAGTTATGTAACAGGCAGGGTCAAGTCTGTAGTGTAACAAACCCTTTTCACGGTAACTTTCAAATACGTCTGCTAGCAAACAAACATCTGCTTTCAAGTACTGGTCATGGTAGTCACCAATTGTCTGACACCCCAACTTCCCCCACGCATCAAGTGCGTGTTGGTATTCAGAGTCAGAAATGCCTTTTCCAGTTAGTGTAGAATAAAATTTCTCTTTTGGTGGCAGTCTTGTTTCTTCAAACACAACCCAGTGATCAATGTACTCATATGGATAGACACCTTTCTTAATCAAGTCTGGTTCAAAATATTTACTCGTTATTGGATACTCAGTCAGTCCTTCTGCCAAACTAGCCAATCCTAAAGATAAATGTTGCATGGAGTCATAAAATGCTAATTTGTCTAACCTAAAAGTCAAGTATTTCTCAGTTGTCTGGGCAATGCAACTTATGTTTTTGTACGACTCATCTACAGCCTGCATGATAATGTGTGAATCATACCCTTTGAGATTGTGGAAAAAGATTGGCAGTTTGTATGTCTTGGGATCTGTTTTTAATAATAAGTTACAATTGTTATGTGCAGCACCCCTGTAACGCCCAGTTATGTGATCGTGGTCACGAACTTTATCACCACCTAAAGGTTGTTCGCAAATCCAACACATCTCAGCTGTATCAAATTTTAGTTTGTCTTCTTCTGTCATCACCAAAGGCATCTGACTTGTTGTGAGATACTGTACTACCTGACTATACAGATGTCTCATTTCTGTTAAAAACAGACATGCTGCATTTTCACCCCTGTAGATAACAGGCTCTGAATGAAGACCGTCTGACCTAACAAGAATGTATCCAAAAGAACACACCACTTGGTCACTTAGTTTTATAGTCTTTGGTAATGACTCTGGAACAGGACCCTCATACGGAACAACTAATGATTCAAAATCTGCATACACTACAAACGGCAACTTTTGCTGATTCCCATAGTTCTTAAAATACACTTGACTACCAGGATCTGGGTACTTAAGTACAGTCTGTATATCATCAGGTGACCTGCAGTGTAGGATGTGTTTGTGCGCTACGTTTATGGAGGAAAATCTTTGTAAACATTTTTTACAAACTTCCTGTTTCCCATTGTGCTTTGTAGTATGACCATGAATTAGACGTGACATATTTCTGATAATTGTGTAGTGGAAGTTATTGTCATCTCCGATTAGCAACATGTCAACATGTCTATCTTCTGACTGACCATAGGTTGGTGCCAGTGGGGACACTCTAATTGGTTGCAACTTGTTCTCAGATTCATTATCCCACACATACACATTTACAGATATACCAGGATTTAGTTTTTCAAACAAGTCTATGTCCTCTATTTTAACAGGGAACTCAATGCCACTAAAAACGAGTTCATTTACAAATTTGGTGTAGTTAGATACACGTTCAGGTTTTGCTTTCACAAAGTGTAGTTTAGCAAGCACACACCACATGAAACAATAGTTGTCATTGTTCTGTATGTTGACGACAGCCTTTTTGTTTACTACTTCTGTTGGCAGTGGCAACCATGCTTTACCTAATATAGGATGATACCTAGACTGCTTTAGTTGCAGTTCATGTACATGTCCTTCGTGCCAGCCAGACCCCTTCATTTTTGCACTGTCAATCGCCTGGAGGAAGTCTGGTAATAGTCTGTCTCTAAACACGTTCTCCAATTCTCTTCTTGTGTTAACAGTGTGTTGTCTTGTTGATATATACGATACAATTACCTCACCGCCCACCCTAGTGAATTCGATTTTCGCAACAACCTGAATTTTAACACTGCCTGTCAGAAGATTTTGTTGTATGACAGAAAAAGAGTTTTCTATTGATTCGTAAACATTATTAGTATTGGATATGGGTAAGTTTGTTGTGTGAAACACGTTTCTTAAACTAGATGAGCCAGGGTTTTGAACATTGTCCGTCATTTTTATTTGTCCGACAAAATAATAAATGAAAAAATATTAACGTTAACTCTGCTGGCTCACCTTGTGTAATACCACTTTATTAACTGTAACACTGTCAATATAAACATTTAGTTTGCGTAGTTGTTTAAATATGCTATAAAAAACTTCCCCTAACCAACCATAGTTGGTATCATGAACTTTAAAAGTAGGTGTCTTTAAATCAACTGTCATGCGCTCCACATCTGGATGCTCATCAACATAATCCAAAGTCACACTATATGTAGCATATATTTCTGATGGTGCTGAAAGGCTTATGTAAGTCTGTTTGGGTGATATTAAGTCAGTAAAATGCATAACATCTTTGAAACAGTGTGAGATATCAAGCACTTGTATGATTTGTCCGTCTGTCATTTTTATTGGACAAACAAATGTATAAATTGTTATCAAGCAGAATCATGTTTCTAGGAAATTACACTGAACAGTAACCTTTTACGTTTGCATCACTCCAGCAATATTGCCAAATAGTTTTTGAGTTTACCCCAGACAAGACTTACCTGTCCCATATTATCTCTCTCTCAGTGGGCTTATTAATATCATGATTCACAGATTTCAATTGTGGTGTCATGTACAATAATCCTGTCCTTTAAAGCGAACAGACCTGACACAGTATTGGCGATTATTGGCTTTGCAGTAAATTATAAATCACACCCTGGTCAAGTAAGAGTTAAATGAAACATCAGATATAACATACTGGGTACCACACACGTCGTGTGCCGCACCACATACAGCCCGAGATAAGTTTTCAAAAGCCTGGATACACAGTTACAGACAAGTAAAATAAAAATGAAACACTTACCTTTGAGCAAAGTCGGGGGGAGCTGTTTCGACTTAATTAGTCTCATCAGAAGGGTCATCAACCCTTGACAGCTCAGTTGTAGATGAAAAATTTTCGTGGCCACCTAACTTTGTACCAAAGACCACATGTAAGCCAAACAGGTGTTGCTCTCGGATGTGGTTTGTGTGTGAATGTGTGCTGAGCTGTGGTACATTCTATTCCAGGAAAAACAGACGCACGGGGTACTCCCGGGACTGAGCACAAAATCTCATACTCCGTGCATGTGATTCCCTCTTCTGACACATCACGCTAAATATGATATGATGTGATGTGTAAATTTGATGGTATGTACAGAAAAGCCGAGAGCAATGTAAATCGCTTATATTTCGGTCTTCGTAAGCAACTTAACATTGTATAACTACTCCGATGTATTCATTGGTGCCACTTGTGGCTGCAGCTTTGTTCTGATTTCATTCATATATGCAAACACATTTTGAATTGCAGGGCTCCCTACAATTTGTGTTTTTTCTTCATCAAGAGCTTTTACTTTTTTTTTCATCAGCTCTATAGAACTCTTTTGATGACGGATCTTTTGATCCAATCTGCTGATATGTACTTTAATTTTCTCTATTTTGTTTTCAAGTTTGCTATGAAATACAAGCTCTTTTGCAAATGCTTCATCATTTGCTTCATCTTGGTACTTTATCAAAAAAGCTGAAGATGCTGTCATCTCATTTTCAATATTAGTTAAATCTCCTTTAAACTCCTGTTCTTTATATTCTAGGAGTTTCAATTCATTTTCGAGAAGCCTACCTTTTTTGTTACAATCATTAAGCTGCTTATGAAGAGTCCTGGATCGCGAAATCGCATTTACTTCAAATGGTTGTGCCATGTTTGGTAACACGTTGCTGTGCACTGGGTTATATATGAGAAAGCTCTAGGCATAGATTGGCCAAATTCTTTGAGCCAATAAAATTAGGCTGATGAAATGTCTGGAAAAGCTGACGCAATGAAAAGACAAACATGTATGAGCCTGGTTATAACTGCGCACAATCGCACACCTTTAGAATTCTCAGTGCAGACGGTTCAGTCATGTGTGATCACGACTTATCCTTTCTCGAGTATATGTCTTGTATGACAAAAAGCCTTCCTGCTGCGTCATTCACTAAAATCTAGACTGTGTGTTAAATTTCTGAACAGTACACCACATTGTACATATACTAACACATGCACACAGACAGACGAACAGACACACGCGCGAACATGCATATTATCATATTTATACATAAAGAAATAAACATTAAGCCTACCTTGCTAAACACGTACACCCGTAACATCCCGGCATGGCGACACACAGACAGAGCTGGTTTTTCTCAAACATTTTTCAATTTCCAAACCAGCCAGCTAACTTTTCACAGTGCCAACACACATACAATTTCAGTACACTATGCGGCATAAACCCTTGCGTGCATAGGCACTGCTTTTCCTGAGAAATTATGACTAGGCTGATTTCAGTGCAAACAGGCAGGTGATCGTGACTCATGATGGTACCAAGGGTAACAACACAAACATTAGTAAGCAGACGACAGGTCTATTCAGCCAAACAAAAGAGCGACGACATTATCGCTTGAACATTATGTCGAAATTTATATTCATAAATCTTGGAGCCCTATGAGCTCGGCAGAGTATTCGAAACTGAAATGCTAACCTATACGTTGCTCGTGGCAAATGATCACAGTCAAGACCCTCAGTCTACTCATAATGTGAGTCCTGAGAGTACAGCTGACTGAAACGTTTTACAACGGAAGTCAAGCCTGGAGTCTTGGGGGGCTCTTGAGGATCTGTTGTTTATGTACTCAGACAGGTGTCTGTTTAAAGCAGTGAGTAATGTGTCTATTTTCAGCTTGAAAGCGTAGTAACAGTCTAAACAAGTACACCATTTACGGGCGCGTGAACTATAGCTCGAGTCAGGCATCAGTTATGCACCCAAAAGAAATATCTTACAATCTGTGTGTGTGCGTGTGTGCGTGCGGGCCCTGTGTGTGTGTCTGAGTGTGTCCGTGCGTGTGTGTGTGTGTGCGTGCGCGTGCGTGCGCGTGCGCGTGTCAGTACTGTTTAAATAAAACGGTTGAGTTGTACTGACAGTGTTGTACAAAGCACATTTCGGCTATGCATAAGAAGAGAGTCACCTTTTCAGAAATTGTACTGCAGTAAAATAATATTAGATAAGACCAGCCAGCATACTCGCTAGGAGAGAGCTAACAAACAAAAGTAGACTAATAGTTGTAAACACGGGTTATGCCTGGAGTCCGAGACTCTTGAGGATCTGACCTGTGTCCACTTATAAAAATCTAGGCTCGTGAGGATCTTAGACTCTGTAAAACCTCATACACTCGGTGTAAGGCAGTCAGCTACTGGGGCGTTTTACCGTCTACTCGATTTCACTTCCCGGTTCAGTGTTTACTGTAGCTATGGGTTCAGAGCTTTAAGGGTAAAGTTCATAAACATTAAAACAAATTAACAGTACATGTTTAAGTGTTGTCAGAGACAATAGTTATAGAGAGAGATAATAGGAGAGGACTAATGTATCAAATTTCAATAAGGCCGCACTATTCATGGTCGCCACTTTTTCAAAAAACAAAAGGGTGATTATGTGATAATAGAGAGGCCACGGTGCGCCACAGATTTTAATTTCAATAAAGGCGAGATTTATAGATCGGTGCGGCCTTATTGAAATTTGATTCTTAGTCCTCTCCTATTATCTCTCTCTAGTTGCCATTTAAGCTGATCATCTATAGTGACCCCCAAGAGGCGGTGATGTGATACTTGCTCAATTGGGCTGCCGTTTATACACAGACTAAGAGAGAGCGGGCATAGCTGGTGCTTTTGACGTGTGGTATAACCATACATTCTGTTTTTGACGGATTCAGGGACATGGAGTTGGAATGACACCAGTCGGTGACCTCATGCAGGCTTTCCTGCAGACGCGTGCTAATTGCAGCTACATCTTTGTGAGGAGTATGTAGTGTGCAGTCGTCAGCAAACATGTCACAAGAAATATCGCGGCAACTAATATGCAGTGGAAGGTCATTGATAAATATGCAGAACAGCAATGGCCCGAGGACAAAGCCCTGAGGCACTCCACTTTTGACGAGACCATACGAGGAGTAGGATCCATTTAACAGTACTCTTTGCTTCCTTCCGCTTAAATATGAAGTAAACAATGAGACAGCACCTGCATTGCAGAGATATGCTTGAAGTTTTGACAAAAGAATGTTATGATTTACAAGGTCAAAAGCTTTCTTAAAATCAATAAAGATCGACCCAGTTATTTGGGAGTTATTCATGGATGCTAGCCACGCATCAATAAGTCTTGTCAGTGCCGTGTGACAAGAATGCTTGGGGCGAAAGCCGGACTGAAATACGTGCAAAAGACTGCGACTCTCCAAATATTGATAAAGGTGTTTGTGCACGTGTCTTTCAAGAGGTTTGGAAAGGCTGGATAATATTGAAATGGGTCTATAGTTATTAACATCAGAGAGATCTTTTGATTTAGGCAAAGGGATAACCTTGGCTTGCTTCAGTTCTGATGGAAACATATTTTGTTGGATACATAAGTTATAAATATACGTTAACGATTCTACTGTATAGGGAAGGGACAGTTTCAGTATTTTAGGGCTGATCTCGTCAGGTCCCGATGATTTTTTGTTTTTCAGTGACCCGATCAGTTTTCCTACTTCATACACAGCTAGAGGCGGTATAGAGAAGGGGGGTTTGTCCTTAGTCTTCTGCTTACAGAAGTTAAGCAGGGCCTCCGGGCATGTGTAAGACGCGTTACCGCTTGAGGGTATGATTGACTCGGCAACAGACAGAAAATGTTTATTAAAAGTGTCTGCAGTAATACTAGAAGGAATGGCTGACGATTTCTTGCTGTTACCTCGGGTGACGAGATTAACCGCGCGCCAGAGTGCGGCAGTATCTCTGTCTTCTTTAATCATTCGTTCAAAGAGGGACTTCTGAGCCCTGCGTACCATAGACTTGACACGGTTACGTTGTTTTTTTGTATTCGCTAAATAGCTTGTGTCTCCTTGAGTCATTTCTCAATCTCATAGCTTCCATTATTTCTTGGTTTAGCCAAGGCGGTAACGTGTGGTTTTTTACCCGCTTTTGCCGCAAAGGGGCGTGTTTGTTAAGTACTCTTGTAAAGAGTCCATACCAAACAGCCTGAGCCTTTTCAGGGTCAGTTTCGTTATTAACGACATTAAATGGTGTTTGATCAAGGTCTGCTAGAAAAGCAGACTGATTAAACTGTTTAAATGAGCGATACGTTATAGTTGTGTGCCCGTTCTTACGATGCACTGGCAGTTTTGTTGACCATGAACACACAGTAGGAAAGTGATCACTGATGCTGAGGTCAGGAACACTAACATTGAATACACTAAGGAGACGGTTGGTGTAAATGTGATCAATGAGTGTTGCGGTTGTTTTTGTGATCCTAGTAGGGGCCGAAACTAACTGTTCTAAGCCTGTTTGTGTGGTGATGCAATCCCATGCGGTATGGGGCTTCAACATATCTATGTTAAAGTCGCCTAGTAGCAACGCGTCACAGTTAGGTAAGCCAACTTTTTCTACTGCATGCAAAAAATCATCGTATCATTCAAACTTGGCTGCTGGGTTACGATAACAAAAGCCGACGAAGACGGGTTTAGTTTTTGGTTTGATTGATTGATTGTACATTGCTTAACGTCCCGACAGCAACAAGGCTTTCTCAGGACGTGCCTGCACTGCTTGTGAAAAAAAAAAACAACAAAAAAACACAAAAAAACAACTAAACAGAACATTGAATGTATGTCGCCAGCCGGTCAAACACATTAAATAAACCTAACACATGGGGCCTAAATAAAGCTAAGACCATTTAGCAACACACATCCAATATCAAGAGCTACAGGCAGTGCAGACAGTAGGGAGAGTTTAAAAAAGGCAAATACAGGTGAATGGACCTCGGGTAGACAGAAACACATGCCCCAGAATAGAGAGAAAAACCCACCCTGTGGGGCTGACCAGGGTGACCCTGGGAACTAAAAAATACCTAACCCCACCCAAGTCCCACAGGGCAGACCCGGGGGTTTAGTTTTTGGAGCCCTAAATTCCAACCAAATGCACTCAACTTCCGGAGTTTCTAAGTCCTCACGCCTTTTTACTAAATGTTGGATTGAGTTATGGATGTAAACGGCAAGCCCAGTTTGACCAAGTACACGAGGGTCACGTCGAGTGATGCTAAAGTTAGGTATGTGAACGGCTTCATCGCTTATGTCCGAGTTAAGTCGCGTCTCACTAAGACCAAACAGGTGGAATGGTTCAGACGAGTTTAGAAAAACATTCAAATCGGCCACCTTGTTAAAAAGATGGTAGATGTTCAAGTGACCAGTTTGAAGGCTTCCGTGTGTCTGAGCATTATGGATCATGTTGAATTCTAATTCTCACAATTGAAGTGCAACACAATACAAAAATATAAACAGAGAGAATAAGAATAAAAGTGTCAACGCAGTAAAACGCGGCTGAAGTTATAGCACCTCGTATCAAACGTCACAAACGGTGTCCAACACAGCGTTATCAAATGAAGATCGCTTTTGATTAATAGTGTATCCACGTATGAATGCCACGCAAGCTGTCTAAATAGTGACTGTGGTATAGCACACGTATCAGATGTCACACGTGAAAAGAGTGTTCTGGTCAGCGGCACACTAGGCAGCGAAAAGAACGATAGGCCCTGAAATGTGTTGATAAGACCAGGCACACCGTCAGTGGGTGTGGATCTGAATGCTATCACACGATTTCCTCACGAATAATCCAAAGATATGGATGAGTGGCCGTAATTGTTAACCGTTACACGGACAACACCTTGAATTTTCCGCTGCTGGCACAATATAGAATGATTCCCACAACGAAATAGACGGCTAATTGTCTACCGCTACAGCGGAAAACACCTTGTATTCTCCGTTGTAGCAGCAAACAAACACTGCTGGCACAATGCGGTAATATTCGATCCACGAAGTTATTTGATTCTGTTTACCGCTGCAGCGGAGAACACCTCGTATTTTCCGTTGTAGCTGTAACAACAACTGTCAACAACAAAAAAAAAAAAAAAAAAAAAAAAAAAAAAAAAAACCCGAACTCCACAAAGTTGTGAACTATAGCGACAACAACACACGGTTGATCAACAAAGAATGCAGATAGGCCAAACGAGATCACCTAGCGTACTCACAGGTGGGCACAGGAGATAAACGCACACTCACTCCAACACACTTTTTACTGAGTAGGGAATAATGAACGACTGCACAGCCTAGTACGCACGCACACTGTTCACAAACTGCGCCCACTGGGCGCCACTGAGAATGGACGCTGGGTAGCTCGGGTAGTACGGGACGTACGTTCCATTTCCTGGTTGCTGGTGAACGGAAGATGGTGGGTGATTAGTCCAATAAGCACCGCTAGGGAGAGGTTGGTACTGCCACGGTGTCACAGGCGGATACATCAGTTGCTGTTGCTGCAGCCAGTCGGGGGCAACAACTGATGTATCTTGATGCTCCTGAATAGGCTGTAGTTGTAGATGCTGCTCTTGTAGATCCTGTTGTTGCTGTTGCGGAGGTTGACGCTGTTCTTGTTGTCGTTGCCGCTGCTGTAGTTCATTTTGCTCCTGTTGTGGGCAAATAGGAGGGGTCCTAGAATTGATCTTTGAGGAACTCCAAATTTAACATGGCCTTGCATAGAGTACTGACCATGGACGTATACTTTTTGCTTTCAGTCTTCCAAATAGGATCTGAGAAAAGTTATTGTAGTTTCGTCCATGTGGTGTATTGTAAGCTTATGTAAGAGAATCTCATGGTCTACAAGATCAAAAGCTTTTTTAAGATCTAGGAAAACTGCTCCCGACATTAAATTTTTATTAATTGACTCTAGCCAGCAATCTACAATATGTGTGAGTGCGGACTGGCATGAATGGGTCGGGCAAAAACCGGACTGATGAATGTTTAGTAAATTACTCTTCTCAAGGAAATTAAGAAGATGCTTGTGAATGTGCCGCTCTAATGGCTTTGACAAGACTGAGAGCGAAGAGATCGGTCGGTAATTGTGAATATCTTCAAGGTTTTTAGTTTTGGGGATGGGTACTACCTTTGCTTCCTTCAGGACTGTAGGAAAAGTACTTTTATTTATACACAGATTTAAAATGTATGTAAGGGATTGTATTGTCTAAGGCAATGACAATTTTAGCGATTGGTTATCGATATCATCAATCCCTCTACTTTTCTTATTCGGCATTTCAGAAATATACTTGCCGACTTCTGCTATTGATATATTAGGAATTACGAATTTTTGTGCTATATTTGTTGCTTCGCTGAAAGATCTCAGAAGACTTGAGATACTATATTGCGTACTGATATTTGATGCCGATCGAGCTAGATTTTCGGCGGCTATGATAGGAAATACTTGTTAAATTTGTCTGAAGTTAAATGAGATGGTATTTCTGGGGCTGTTTTTCCTTTAGTAATAGCATTTATGCTCTCCAAATGGATGCTGTGTCACGGTTTTCTGAGATCATTTGGTTGAAGAATGCTTCTTTTTTTTGCAGCCCTTACCAGATATTTTACTTGATTACGTTGTTTTTTGTATTTATCAAAGCGTTTTTCTTTTCTAAGTTTGTCTCTGAGCGACATAGCATTTTTAATGTCTAATGTTAACCAGGGCGGCACGGTAGCATATTTAACGCGTTTTACTCTGAGGGGCGCGTGCTTGTTAAGGACTCCGAGGAACAGACTCATCCAGCAAGACAAGGCATTGTCAGGGCAAGTGTGGCAGTATACATCATCAAATGATGTATTGTGCAAATCGTGCATGAATTTATCCCTAGCAAATGTTTTATAAGAACGATACGTTATAGTTGTGTGTTTGTTTTTCTTTGGCCTATCAAGCTTCAGAGCAATTGTACAACATACCGGGTTATGATCACTAATGGCTAAGGTCGGGACATTCGCACTAGTTATTCTGTCCTTGTTGGTAACATAAATAATAATAATAATAATAATAATAATAATAATAATAATAATAATAATAATAATTACGGTATTTATAATGCGCTTATCTTATAATAACTCTAAGCGCGCACTCACAACTCGTGCACGCATGCGCACGCTTTAGACAATGACTCACGTACAACAAATGGTGAAATACGTTTCGACAGTCAGCTTTTGTGGGGAGTGTGGTGATATAGTGCTAGAACTGTTGAAAGAGGTGAGTTTTGAGGGCGGACTGAAAGGAGGAGAGAGAGTCTTTCTGACGGAGAGAGAGTGGGAGAGTGTTCCAGGTGGATGGACCATAGACTGAGAAGGAGCGGGGGCCGAAAGTGCTGAGTTTGGTGCGGGGAATGTGGAGACGGAGAGGGTCGGAGGCGGAGCGGAGGGAGCGGGAAGGAGTGTAGGGGTGAAGTAAGTTGGAGAGATAGGCAGGAGCGCAGTTGTTCAGGGATTTGTAGCAGAGAGACAGAATCTTGTATTGGATGCGTTGTGGGATGGGAAGCCAGTGAAGGAGTTTGAGCAGGGGAGTGATGTGGTCGGATTTTTTCTTTCTAAGGACGAGGCGGGCAGCATTGTTCTGGACGCGCTGGAGAGTGGAAGTGGTGGAGTGAGGGAGGCGGAAAGGAGAGAGTTGCAGTAGTCGATGCGAGATAGGATGAGAGAGACAGCAAGTTTGGTGGCAGCTTCGGTGGTGAGGTATTTTCTGATCTGACTGATGCGGCGGAGGTGGAAGTAGCATGCCTGGGCAGTGGCGGAGACGAAGCTGGTCATGGTAAGAGAGGAATCAAGGATAACGCCAAGGTTTTTGGCCGAGTCACTGAGGGAGATGGGGGTGCTGTCGAGTTGAAGGTGGAGAGAGGGAGGGAGCTGGAAAAGTTTCTGGCGAGTGCTTACCAGCATGGCTTCCGTTTTGTCGTCGTTCAGTTTAAGCTTGTTTGCTGTCATCCAGTTTTTCACGTCTTCGTAGCAGTCAGCCGTGCGAGTCAGTAGTGACTGAGTGTTGTCGAGTTTGTCTTTGTCTAGTAGTTGTGAATCGTCAGCGTAGAGGTGGTGGCGTATGTGGTGAGACTGTATGATGTTGGACAGGGGGGAGGTGTAGAGTGTGAAAAGGACCGGGCCCAGGACGGACCCTGTGGTACTCCGCAGGAGAGCGTGACTGGGTTGGAGGAGACGCCGTCAATGGTGACGGACTGTTGTCTGTCGGAAAGGTAGGAGAGAAACCAGGAGTGAGCAGAGTCAGTGATGCCAAAGGAGTGACGAAGGCGGTGGAGGAGGATAGAGTGGGATTACCCGACATTATCTGGGTAGCTTTTTCACAGGGATTTGGATCCCTCTGATCAGGCGAAGTTTTCAGCTGTGGCGGCCCTCGGTGCAGTCCACGTACTTGTCGCGAGTTTCTGTCCTCGCTATCATGCTTGTCTTGTTGCGTGTGTTGGCGGGGGTGTTGTTGCCCATCTTTGTGACGCGACATTACGCTAGAGGCGCTGCTAGAATATGTCCGCTTGATATTGACGGCAAGGGCGCTGGTACCCCGCCTGTTGGGATGAATTGTATCTGTGTACCATCCAGTTTTCAGTTCGCCTGTCCTAGTATAGAAGGCACAGTCATTGTCAACGAGGTTTAGCTTTAGCGACTCGCACACTTCTCTCAGGCACATGTTGGTGTCGGCGATGCACGGGTCTACTTGCTGGCGTTCGTTATTTACTGGCAAGACGGAGGACATGTAGATCTTCAATCCAGACCAAAAAGGTGACTGCCAAGCGTGTGAAATGCAAAGAAGTACCCAACGGAGAAAGAAACACGCTTAGAAAAAACGGTACAACACATGTAGATCTTCGCTTTAGGGAAGGCGTGTTTGGCAGCGGAGATCACATCCCTCCAGCCCTTCCTGCTGATGACGAACCCACGCTTACAGTCGTTTATGCCAACATGTACAACGACTGTGGTGACTGTATTCGTGGGCTCGGAATCGTGAAGGCGCTGTGTGAGTGAGTGAGTGAGTGAGTGAGTGAGAGAAGAGAGAGAGAGAGAGAGAGAGAGAGAGAGAGAGAGAGAGAGAGAGAGAGAGAGAGAGAGAGAAATGAAATGAAATGAAACTTTATTTTCCAAGGATAAAAGAATAGGTGCGCAGACCTTTTTTCATTCTTGTCCTTGCTACAAACTACATGAAAACACACACGCACGCACACACACACACACACACGCACGCCGCCGGCACGCACACGCGCTTGCACACACTCACCCACACACACTTACTTACTTACTTACTTATGCCTTGCACCCCTACTGGGGCATAGGCCGCCTACAAAGGATCTCCAAGAGTCTCTGTCCCGGGATCTCCTTTCCACTTGGTTCCAGGTCATCTTCATGGTCACACACGGAAGTACGTAAATCAGAGTTAGGTCAGACCCCGCTACGGCTCAAACATTGGATTAAAGGCCGGGACAAACGTGGTATCGTGATGTATGTCCGGGGCCTTCAACCAACGCCCGCGTCAGACGAAGCACAGTCCCGACCCAAGTCTGAGAGAGAGAGAGAGAGAGAGAGAGAGAGAGAGAGAGAGAGAGAGAGAGAGAGAGAGAGAGAGAGAGAGAGAGAGAGAGAGAGAGAGAGAGAGAGAGAGAGAGAGATTGTATTTGTGGGCTCGGAATCGTGAAGGCGCTGAGAGAGAGAGAGAGAGAGAGAGAGAGAGAGAGAGAGAGAGAGAGAGAGAGAGAGAGAGAGAGAGAGAGAGAGAGAGAGAGAGAGAGAGAGAGAGAGAGAGAGAGAGAGAGAGAGACTGACTGAAACTTTATTTATCAAGGATTGAAATATTAGGCGCACAGGCCATTATACATCTACTGACATAACAGGCAAAGCTACATTACACTCACAAACAACATCGAAAGTAATGCGAATTACAACAACACTACAAACAGCAACAATGATTTAACAAAACACACATACGAAGATGTTTGCACGTGTCATAATATCCGTTTGCGGGAGCCCTTCCCAGACACTCCCACCCGGGGGGGCACGCCACAAGTATACTTTCACTCAAATGACATGCTAAGCACATCGTTTGAATAAACTGTGCACCGGCACTGTATCCCCTGACCAGGTCTATACGGGAAGCACCCCCACAAACGGCACGTGAGCGCAAATGGTATGATAAAAAATAATAGTTGCATAAAAAGAAATTGGGGAGTAAAATATATTATGTTTCGACAACACGAGATAATTAAATTTATGTTGCCTTGGATAAGTGCTTGTACAGTTTTGCTTTAAACGCAGCTAGGGAATTAACTTGTTGTAGATGCAGAGGAAGCGAATTCCACAGGAAACCACCTGAGTATGACAAACTGGATTTATACAAATCAATGCGGGGCCGTTTTATGCTCAGGTTGCTCCGAGAGGTGCTGTATCTCTTCTCAGTAAGAGTAAAGAGTTCCGATAAGTAGCCGGGGGCCTTACCCTTAAGAGCTTTGTGCACTAGTAAGCACTTGTTAAATACTAAGTGTTTGTCTAGAGGAAGGAGTCCAGCTGCCTCGAGCCTAACCTCAGTGGGCAGAGATGAGCTAGGAATAATTAGTTTGGCTGCTCTCCTGTATAGCGAATTTATTTTCTTGAAATGGACCTCGCTGCAGCCATCCCAAACTGTTGAGGTATGATCAATGTGGGGCTTGATGTATCCATTGAAAAATAGTTTACGCGCGTTCAGATTAATGACCGCTTTCAGTTTAGACAGTAAAAATAATTTCTTTGAAATTGTCTTTCCGATGTGTATGAGATGAGGCTGCCAACTAAGTTGGTTATCTACAATTACCCCTAGTAAACGGTGCTGCCGTACTTGCTCTATGGGGACAGCTTCAAATGAGAGGTTTAGAGGCGCGGGTTGCAGCTGATGTTTCTGACGTGTTGTGACTAGCATGCTTTTTGTTGTAGTTGGATTGACTATCATTCTATTTCTACTGCACCATTCAGAGACTTCTTGTAGGCTCTGCTGGAGGCTGTTGGTTATGTCAGCTACAGTTTTACCGGATGCATGTAGCGTCGAATCGTCAGCAAACATGTCACACTCAGCACTAGCACATGTGATGTGTAGTGGTAAATCATTAATAAAGATACAGAATAACAATGGGCCCAGAACCGAACCCTGAGGAACACCAAGCTCTACCTTACCCTCTGTGGAATAGTTGCCATTTACATAGCTTGAGTTCTCGCAGAAAGATAAGAGTTAAAGAATGAAAGGGCTGACGGGCTGTTGTTGTTGAAATAAACATTAAGTTTCCTCAGCAAGATTAAATGATTTATCAGATCGAACGCTTTTTTCAGGTCCAAGAATACCGTGCCAGTCATTTTGTTATTGTTGATGTTATCTAGCCATGAATCAACCATACGTACTAATGCTGAGTGGCATGAGTGTTTTGGTCTAAACCCGGACTGGAACTTATTTAAGAAGGACCGTTCTTCGAGGTACTGGAGGAGATGCTTTTGAAAATGCTTCTCAAATGGCTTTGATAAAACAGACAGAAGAGAAATGGGTCGAAGGTTATTTACATCAGTAGTATCTTTGGTCTTGGGTATAGGATCAACTTTTGCTTTTTTAAACGCCACAGGAAAAGTATTGTACTGTATGCATAAGTTAAAAATGTAAGTGAGGGGTTCAACAATATAAGGCAGTGATATGTGGAGTATATAACCATTTATACCGTCCACACCAGCAGATGTCTTGTTCTTAAGGCACGTTATATAACGCCCGACTTCGTGAACAGCGATAAAGGGGATACCAAACGTATCATCGGACGATAATCGTTCCTGGCGAAAAACATGAACAGTTGATCCGATATTACATACGCTGACGGATCAGGGCTGCTGGAAGTAAGTAGCTGTTCTGGAGCTGAGAGAAAGCAATTGTTTATGCTTTCCGCAGAGAATTCAGAGAGAGAGAGAGAGAGAGAGAGAGAGAGAGAGAGAGAGAGAGAGAGAGAGAGAGAGAGAGAGAGAGAGAGAGAGAGAGAGAGAGAGAGAGAGAGAGTTTGCCTAATTTGTAGTAGGTAATGTCCCTTGCCTCGCGCTGGGACCATATGGCGTTGAGGCGCGTCCCCTGGGTGGTGGATAGGGGGTCTCTCGCGAGAGGGGTGCACCGAATGAAATAAGGTGCCGTAAACCAACATGGTCTAAGGGAAGTTGACCCCGACAGAAAACCCCTGGTCCTCCTAGTAAGGGGGTTGGGCGTGGGGGTAGCTTCCCCACCCTGCAAAAAAGGAAATAGCTACAAAAACGCCGACGAAAAGACAAACAGTAATTCCTTTCCTGGAGGAGGAAGGTTCTTCTACCAGAAGATTTATGACGTCCTGTGGTGAAAGCCGGAAGTCTTCGGAAGCCACAGGACCGAGCCGCCTCTCTCTATCCAGGGACACAGTTAGTTAGTTAGTTATTTGGGTTTAACGCCGAGCAGGCAACTAAGGCCATCTCACGGCGGGAAGGGTAAAAATCTGGTCAGCCAGACTAAAAGAAAGGTCTTAAGACATGATGTAAATATACCTTAAAAATATGTCAGGCTAAAATGTCGCACAGGTCTTTAAAGAAAACGTCGGAAGACTCTCAAAAAGGTCAAAATAATAGAAACATCATAATCTATAAACGCTCAAATCTTATTAAAAATATGGCACTCTCTCAGAAAACTGAAGATCTTGTCCGGGGGCACATCCCGGAACAAAACCTTCAAGGAGTCTGCTGTGAAATGTTTATACCTTGTGTCGATTAGATCAGCACAAGACAACAAAAAGTGTTGAACAGAGTACTGCTCGTCGCAGGCATAACACCATGGACGCTCCTCCTGTTTAAGTAAATAAGAGTGCGTAACACGTGTGGCCGATGTGGAGCCGAGCCAGGACAGTCTCCTCACGGCGGCTGCCGCAGCGATAAGGTAGACCGTCGGACAACTTAGGAAGGGCTTCATGCAGCTTGTTAGCTTCCTCTTTGTCCCACTCGGACTGCCACTCACGGGCTATGTACGCACTAGCCACATGTCTAAAATCACTATAAACAGTCTGTGTGTCAGGGACAGGGTCATTGCGGGCATCGTTGGCAGCAGAATCTGCGATCCTGTTGCCTTCGATGCCAACATGCCCTGGCACCCAAATAAAAATGATATCATAATATTCCTTCATCAAGTAATAATAATAATAATTACGGTATTTATAATGCGCTTATCTTATAATAATTATAACTCTAAGCGCACACTCACAACTCGCGCACGCATGCGCACGCTTTAGACAATGACTCACGTACCACAAACAGTGAAATACATTACGACGGTCAGCTTGGGGTGGGGAGTGCGGTGATATAGTGCTAAAACTGTTGAAAGAGGTGAGTTTTGAGGGCGGACTGGAAGGAGGAGAGAGAGTGTTTCTGACGGAGAGAGAGTGGGAGAGTGTTCCAGATGGATGGACCGTAGACGGAGAAGGAGCGGGGACCGAAAGTGTTAAGTTTGGTGCGAGGGATGTGGAGGCGGAGAGGGTCGGAGGCAGAGCGGAGGGAGCGGGAATGTGTGTAGGGGTGAAGTAAGTTGGAGAGATAGGCAGGAGCGCAGTTGTTCAGGGATTTGTAGCAGAGAGACAGAACTTTGTATTGGATGCGTTGGGGGATGGGGAGCCAGTGAAGGAGTTTGAGCAGGGGTGTGATGTGGTCGGATTTTTTCTTTCTGAGGACGAGGCGGGCAGCATTGTTCTGGACGCGTTGGAGAGTGAAGATGGTGGAGTGAGGGAGACCGGAAAGGAGAGAGTTGCAATAGTCAATGCGAGATAAGATGAGAGAGACAGCAAGTTTGGTGGCAGCTTCGGTAGTGAGGTATTTTCTGATCTGACTGATGCGGCGTGGAGCTCTCTGATCTGAACCAGCAGTGGATGGTCATTTCCCGTGCCCTGAAGGGCCTGCAGGGCAGAAAGAGAGTCAGACAGAATCAGGAAGTTCCTTTCTCTAGATCGATAAGCATGCTTGAGTGCCAGCAGAACCGCCTGCAGTTCTGCACTAAATACAGATGAGTGGTCTGGGAGGCGGTGCTTAAACGGGCGTCTAGGATGGCGAGAGGACACTGCGGCCGCAGCCACTCTCCCATCCTCAGACTTTGACCCATCGGTATAGATGCGACAATAGCCAGGAAAAATTGAAAGCAGTTCATTGAGGCTCTGTTGGTATATGGCTGGTGGAGTAGAGTCTTTCTTGTGGGCAGTCAAGTCCAGCAAGATGTCAGGAACTGGTAAGAGCCAAGGTGGAGTGATGTGTTGCAGGGATTCCGAAACTCTGTCCAGGTCCAATCCGGCCGCCTGCAGATGAGGTCGGACACGGAAGGAAAGTGGACGGACAGCTCCCGGATGGGTATCGTAAATCTCTGCAAACGATGGTTTAAAAACACAATCATAGGCAGGATTGTCTGGATGGGCCTTCAGTTTCAGAACGTAGCTGAGCATGAGGCGGATGCGGCGGAGCTTGAGAGAAGGCTCCCCTGCCTCGGCATACAGACTAGGAACTGGAGACGTCCTGAAGGCCCCAAGACATATCCGCAGACCCTGATGGTGAATTGTGTTCAGACGCTGTAGCACAGACTTGGAAGCTGAGCCATACACCACAGAGCCGTAATCCAGTTTGGACCGAACAAGGGCCCGGTACAGACGAAGTAAGACAGTACGGTCCGCACCCCAGTCAGTACGACCGACGACACGAAGAATGTCGAGAGCCTTCTGACAAGAGGTTCTAAGGTAATTAATATGGTTGCGGAAGGTAAGTCTTTTGTCAAAAATGACCCCCAGAAACTTTGCCTCCTCGGCCACCTTAATTGGCACTCCAGCAATGCTCAGGCTAGGTTCTGGAAAAAATTTCGTCTGGTTAGTAAAATGCACACAAACAGTCTTGGAGGGCGAGAACTTGAATCCATTGAGAGACACCCACCGCTGGATGCGATCAACGCACAGCTGCAAGCGCCTCCCAAGGGACGCAAGTCCTCGACCACGTGCGCACAAAGCAAAGTCGTCAACAAACAAAGAGCATTCAGAATCATCCTTGACGGCCTTTACAATGTTATTAATTTTAATACTAAATAAAACAGGAGATAGAATGCTGCCCTGTGGGACACCCATCTCCTGTTCAAAGGAGTCGGAGAGGGTGGAGCCCACACGGACATGGAACGACCGGTTAGTCAAAAAATTGTGAATAAAAACGGGCAGGTGCCCTTTAAAACCCATGTCCAACAAGTCAGACATTATGCCATACTTCCAGGTAGTGTCATACGCCTTCTCAAGATCGAAGAAAATTGCATAGACATGCTGCTTGTTGACAAAAGAATCTCGAATAAATGATTCAAAGCGGACTAAATGGTCAGTTGTACTACGGAAGCGCCGGAAACCGCACTGGAGGTCTGTGATGAGACCCTGTGACTCAAGATGCCACACCAGGCGGGCGTTGACCAGGCGCTCCATAGTTTTACATAAACATGATGTCAAAGCGATAGGCCGGTAGTTGCCCGGGTCGGAAGGATCCTTACCCGGCTTGGGGATCGGTACAACCACAGCCTGGCGCCAAGACGGCGGAAAATGACCAGTTCTCCAGATATGGTTAAAGGCCTTGAGAAGTACAAGGAGTGACCTCTCAGGCAGATGCGTTAGGAATTGATAGTGGACGGTATCTAGGCCAGCAGCAGAGTCATTACATTTCTGCAAAGCTTGCTGCAATTCTGATAATGTAAACGGGACATTATAGTCTTCTGAGTTATCGGACTCAAAATCACAAATACGAGACTCTCGTTTCTCCTTCTCTCTCTGGAAGAAAGGTGAATAATGCTCCGTTGAAGAATTATGGGCAATGGTGGAGGCAAGCAAATTGGCCACAGCTTTTTTTTTATCTGTAACCAAACTGACACCATCTCTAAGATGGCCAACAGAAGCCGAGCCACCTCTGCCCCTAATTCTCCGAACAGCCTTCCATACTTTCTGGGACGGAGTCCGAGAAGTTAAAGATGAGACGAAGCGTCTCCAGGAAGCACGGCGTTCACGTTTAAAAATGTAACGGGCTTTCGCCCTCTGTCTTTTAAAGGTTAAAATATTTACTTGCGACGGATTACGGAAAGCACGTCGCTGAGCAGATTTGCGCGCTATTTGGGCCTTGCGGCACTCTTCGTTGAACCATGGTACTCTCGGCTTTCGAGGGACTGAGGCGGAAGTTTTAGGGATGGTTTCACCCGCTACGTCCAACAAAATAGTAGTAAAAGAAGAAATAGGTTCTTCAGATGACATGACCACCTCCTCTGTAATACGAGACTGACAGAGGGAGGCGAACAGAGGCCAGTTAGCTTTCTTAAGATTCCAGCGCCCCACCGGCGGATCCTCCCCACAGCTGACCGATGACAGGACTACTGGGAAGTGGTCACTACCACACAGGTCATCGTGAACCTTCCAGTCAAAGTCCAGCATGAGAGAAGGATCACACACAGTGAGGTCTAGAACAGAACTAGATCCTGAACCTGGGTTAGAGTATGTAGGTGAACCATCGTTAAAGACACATAGGTTAAGTTGAGAAAAAACATCTTCTAACATCTGACCTCTGCCATCATAGTGGTCACTACCCCAAAGGTGAGCGTGACCGTTAAAATCCCCCATGAGAATAAAGGGAGGGGGCAGTTGATCAACTAAATTAAAAAAATCATTACTACAGACCCGCAGGGATGGTGGCAGGTAAATACTGCATATAGTTATGGTCTTCTTCAAGGTAACCCGAGCTGCGACAGCCTGAAGACAGGTGTCGATGCTAACGGGGCTACATAAAATTTGGCTACTAATGAGAAGAGCCACTCCACCCGAGCGCCTCTCCGAATCAGCCTTTATGTATAGCGTTAAAACCATTAAAGGACACAGGGTCAGAAGTCTTCAGGTAAGTCTCCTGAAGAGATATTACTAAGGGGTAATAGCACTTGACTAAAAGACGTAATTCCTCAAAGTTAGCTTGAAAACCACGACAATTCCACTGAAGCAGAGAGTCCATGATTATGTCTTATCTGGGGGTGCGGAGTTTTTCCCCCCTTTGTCCTTTGCCTTGGAAGGAGTCGGAGAAACAGAGGGGGGCCGGCTCCCGGGCCTCCTCTGGTTCTTAGGAGATGAAGGGGGTGGAGCTGCCGCAGCATCGACAACTTCCACTCCCTCCATCTGCTCCTCCAATGCAGCATATTTGTTTTCAAGGGGGACATCAGTGTTCCCCTTCTGGGCCCGTGCGCACGGCGGTCCCATAGATTTCTTTGACTTCTGGTCCTGGGCAGCGTTCCTGCCGCTAGAGTTAGCGGCCTTAGAAGGCTGACCAGAGCCAGAAACCTTTGGTGTTGACAAACTAGCAGGTTTGGGTGGGGGCTGAGGCTTAGGGGCAGCAGAAGGCGGTGCCACCGGACCGGTAGCGTCCGCCCTCTGCGTTCCCTGGCTCCTCGTCACCACCGGAGGAGGATTACTCTCCAGGGGTGAGAGGATCCGAGGCTCCGCCCCCAACCAAGAAGTTGGGGTTTGACAAGAGAAGTCTTTGGTGGGGCGCTTGCCTGCCACCGCAGCACTGAAAGTATACACAAAGTTGTTATTTGAGTTTGGCGCCGCCTCAGCTGCACCAGGACCGTCAACCAGTTTTTTTGCGTCCGCGAAGGACAGCCCCTGCTCCACACGCACCTGCTGAATCCTGCACTCGGAGATCCAACGAGGGCACTTCTTGTCCGAAGCCATATGCGCCCCCTGGCAATTCACACACAGGGGGATGGCTGTGCAGGACTCAGCAGAGTGTCCGGGCTTAGTGCAACGGGCGCATAGGGCCTCTGCCTGGCGGCATGTCTTCTGCCCATGGCCATACTTTTGGCACTTAAAGCACCGAAGGGGGAGAGGGACGTACTTTTTCACTTTTAGGGAGTAGTAACCTCCCCAGATGGTAGTAGGAGCTGTGGGGGTGCCAAACGTCAGGATGATGGTAGGGAGACGGATCTCCCTACCACCTCGTTTGGAAATGAAGCGCCTGACGTAGGTCACCCCCTGTGACTTAAGGTTCCGTACAAGTTCATCTTCAGACAGTTCGGCCAATGCTTGATCTTTAATCACTCCTCTAGAGGAATTCATTGTTTTGTGGGGAGTGACCTCCACTGGAGTGTCTCCGATGGAGGAGAGCCTCAGTAGCCCATTGGAGTGTGCCCGGGTACGGCACTCTACCAACAAGTCACCAGACCTGAGGCGCTGGGCCTCAGGCCTGCCAACACGGCTCCTGAGGGTCTCCCCCACCTGGAAAGGGTGCAACTTGGAAACAGGCTTCTCTTTAACTTTGCTGTGGATAATGAGAAAGCGAGGCCAGACGGCCAAAACCTGAGGCGTCGCTTCCCCACAATCAGAGTCGCTATCATTTTCAAGGTCAATGTCAGTGGCTATGTGCCGCTTTGGTGCCAGTTTTGGTTTTTTGATATTTTCCATATTATAGTATGATAGATATTCATCCCCCGGGGGTCCCCGCCCGCCACCGAGCCCAACAAGGGAAAGTGCAATTGTCGGCGGGTCTCCAGCCGACGCACAATGGAGACTGCCCGAAAGATATACTCAAGGGGGTAAGCCCGATTGAACCGTTTGAGCCACCGCCTTCTATCACACTGTTGAATACAGGGGAATACTGGCGTAAAGCACCCAATCAGCATCAGAGGCTATAGCATGGTGCTCCGTATAACAACCCGCATGTCAACAGGGGGATAGTCACAAACCAGATAGGTGAGGCTAGCGCTGGCAGAATTGTCAGTACTCAAACCAAGGGGAATCACAGCGCTGGACAGACAACAGTTAGATCCCCTGCCCCCGCCTATCAGGCACCCAATCGCCAGCCCACAGAGAAATACGCAGGTATAGAATAAGACAATCATTTCCATTCCTAAATAAGAATGGATCAGGTCTCTTATATAACCCATGTCTTTCTCCGGAACTTAGGAAGTAGGCAGGAGAAACATACATACACAAACATGAAGGTGCGCTACTATATGTGGTCGGGTAAATACCCTGATTTCCCACAGTAGATGCACAGAACATTACACAACAATGTAACGATACAAATTTTGCCTCGAGTTATACACGATACTCACAAACCAGATAGGTGAGGCTAGCGCTGGCAGAATTGTCAGTACTCAAACCAAGGGGAATCACAGCGCTGGACAGACAACAGTTAGATCCCCTGCCCCCGCCTATCAGGCACCCAATCGCCAGCCCACAGAGAAATACGCAGGTATAGAATAAGACAATCATTTCCATTCCTAATAAGAATGGATCAGGTCTCTTATATAACCCATGTCTTTCTCCGGAACTTAGGAAGTAGGCAGGAGAAACATACATACACAAACATGAAGGTGCGCTACTATATGTGGTCGGGTAAATACCCTGATTTCCCACAGTAGATGCACAGAACATTACACAACAATGTAACGATACAAATTTTGCCTCGAGTTATACACGATACTCACAAACCAGATAGGTGAGGCTAGCGCTGGCAGAATTGTCAGTACTCAAACCAAGGGGAATCACAGCGCTGGACAGACAACAGTTAGATCCCCTGCCCCCGCCTATCAGGCACCCAATCGCCAGCCCACAGAGAAATACGCAGGTATAGAATAAGACAATCATTTCCATTCCTAAATAAGAATGGATCAGGTCTCTTATATAACCCATGTCTTTCTCCGGAACTTAGGAAGTAGGCAGGAGAAACATACATACACAAACATGAAGGTGCGCTACTATATGTGGTCGGGTAAATACCCTGATTTCCCACAGTAGATGCACAGAACATTACACAACAATGTAACGATACAAATTTTGCCTCGAGTTATACACGATACTCACAAACCAGATAGGTGAGGCTATAGCGCGTATTTCTCTGTGGGCTGGCGATTGGGTGCCTGATAGGCGGGGGCAGGGGATCTAACTGTTGTCTGTCCAGCGCTGTGATTCCCCTTGGTTTGAGTACTGACAATTCTGCCAGCGCTAGCCTCACCTATCTGGTTTGTGAGTATCGTGTATAACTCGAGGCAAAATTTGTATCGTTACATTGTTGTGTAATGTTCTGTGCATCTACTGTGGGAAATCAGGGTATTTACCCGACCACATATAGTAGCGCACCTTCATGTTTGTGTATGTATGTTTCTCCTGCCTACTTCCTAAGTTCCGGAGAAAGACATGGGTTATATAAGAGACCTGATCCATTCTTATTTAGGAATGGAAATGATTGTCTTATTCTATACCTGCGTATTTCTCTGTGGGCTGGCGATTGGGTGCCTGATAGGCGGGGGCAGGGGATCTAACTGTTGTCTGTCCAGCGCTGTGATTCCCCTTGGTTTGAGTACTGACAATTCTGCCAGCGCTAGCCTCACCTATCTGGTTTGTGAGTATCGTGTATAACTCGAGGCAAAATTTGTATCGTTACATTGTTGTGTAATGTTCTGTGCATCTACTGTGGGAAATCAGGGTATTTACCCGACCACATATAGTAGCGCACCTTCATGTTTGTGTATGTATGTTTCTCCTGCCTACTTCCTAAGTTCCGGAGAAAGACATGGGTTATATAAGAGACCTGATCCATTCTTATTAGGAATGGAAATGATTGTCTTATTCTATACCTGCGTATTTCTCTGTGGGCTGGCGATTGGGTGCCTGATAGGCGGGGGCAGGGGATCTAACTGTTGTCTGTCCAGCGCTGTGATTCCCCTTGGTTTGAGTACTGACAATTCTGCCAGCGCTAGCCTCACCTATCTGGTTTGTGAGTATCGTGTATAACTCGAGGCAAAATTTGTATCGTTACATTGTTGTGTAATGTTCTGTGCATCTACTGTGGGAAATCAGGGTATTTACCCGACCACATATAGTAGCGCACCTTCATGTTTGTGTATGTATGTTTCTCCTGCCTACTTCCTAAGTTCCGGAGAAAGACATGGGTTATATAAGAGACCTGATCCATTCTTATTTAGGAATGGAAATGATTGTCTTATTCTATACCTGCGTATTTCTCTGTGGGCTGGCGATTGGGTGCCTGATAGGCGGGGGCAGGGGATCTAACTGTTGTCTGTCCAGCGCTGTGATTCCCCTTGGTTTGAGTACTAACAGGGGGATAGGGCTCGACGTGACAAGAGCCGATTGACTAGGCCGGTACGACTAGCCTCCCGTTTAGGCAGAAGTCAAGGCCAAAGTGGAGTTAGTTAGTTATTTGGGTTTAACGCCGAGCAGGCGACTAAGGCCATCTCACGGCGGGATGGGTAAAAATCTGGTCAGCCAGACTAAAAGCAAGGTCTTAAGACAAGATGTAAATATAGATTAAAAATCTCAGGCTAAAATGTCGCACATGTCTGGAAAAGAAACGTCTACAGACTCTCAAAAAGGGCAAATAAAAAAATTCACATAGTCTATGAATGCTCAGATCTTGTTAAAAATATTGCATTCTCTCAAAAAATTGAAGATTTTGTCCGGGGGAACATCCCGGAACAAAACCTTCAAGGAGTCTGCTGTGAAGTGTTTATATCTGGTGTCAATTAGGTCAGCACAATACAGCAAAAAGTGTCGAACAGAAAACTGCTCATCACAGGCAAAACACCATGGACGCTCATCCTGTTTAAGTAAGTAAGAGTGCGTAACATATGTGTGCCCGATGTGGAGCCGAGCAAGGACAGTCTCCTCACGGCGGCTGCCGCAGCGGAAAGGTAGACTGTCCGACAACTTAGGAAGAGCTTCATGAAGCTTGTTCCCTTCCTCTTTGTCCCACTCGGACTGCCACTCGCGGGCTATGTACGCACTAATAACAGGTTTAAAATCACTATAGACAGTCTGTGTGTCAGGGACAGGGTCGCTGCGGGCACTGTTGGCAGCAGAATCTGCGATTCTGTTGCCTTCGATGCCCACATGGCCTGGGACCCAAATAAAAATGATGTCATAATATTCCTTCATCAATTCCGCGTAGAGCTCTCTAATCTGCACCAGCAGTGGATGGTCTGTTCCCGCGCCCTGAAGGGCCTGCAGGGCAGAAAGAGAGTCAGACAGAATCAGGAAGTTCCTTTCCCGAGACTGATAGGCATGCTTGAGTGCTAGCAGAATGGCCTGTAGTTCTGCACTAAATACAGAGGAATGGTCAGGGAGACGGAGCTTAAATGGGCGTCTAGGATGGCGAGAGGACACTGCAGCCGCAGCCACTCTTCCATCCTCAGACTTGGACCCATCCGTATAAAGACGACAATAGCCAGGAAAAATTGAAAGGAGTTCATTGAGGCTCTGTTGGTATATGGCTGGTGGAGTACAATCCTTCTTGTGGGCAGTCAAGTCCAGCAAGATGTCAGGAACTGGTAGTAGCCAGGGTGGAGTGACGTGTTGCAGAGATTCCGAAACTTTGTCCAGGTCCACTCCGGCCGCCTGCAGATGAGGTCGGACACGGAAGGAAAGTGGACGGACAGCTCCCGGATGGGCATCGTAAATCTCTGCAAACGACGGGTTAAAAACACAATCATAGGCAGGATTTTCTGGATGGGCCTTCAGCTTCAGAACGTAGCTGAGCATGAGGCGGATGCGGCGGAGCCTGAGAGAAGGCTCCCCTGCCTCTGCATACAGACTAGGAACTGGAGATGTCCTGAAGGCTCCCAGACATATGCGCAGACCTTGATGGTGAATTGTGTTCAGACGCTGCAGAACAGACTTGGAAGCCGAGCCATATACCACAGAGCCGTAATCCAGTTTGGACCGAACAAGGGCCCGGTACAGTCGAAGTAAGACGATGCGGTCTGCACCCCAGTCAGTACGACCAACGACACGAAGAATGTCGAGGGCCTTCCGACAAGAGGTTCTAAGGTAGTTAACATGGTTGCAGAAGGTCAATCTTTTGTCAAAGATGACCCCCAAAAACTTAGCCTCTTCGGCCACCTTAATTGGCACTCCAGCAATGCTCAGGCTAGGTTCTGGAAAAAATTTCGTCTGGTTAGTAAAATGCACACAGACTGTCTTGGAGGGCGAGAATCTGAATCCATTGAGAGACACCCACCCCTGGATGCGATCAACGCACAGCTGCAAGCGCCTCTCAAGGGACGCAAGTCCTCGACCTCGTGCACACAAAGCAAAGTCGTCCACAAACAAAGAGCATTCAGAATCATCCTTGACGGCCTTTACAATGTTATTTATTTTAATGCTAAATAAAACAGGAGATAGAATACTGCCCTGCGGGACACCCATCTCCTGTTCAAAGGAGTCGGAGAGGGTGGAGCCCACACGGACATGGAACGACCTGTTGGACAAAAAATTGTGAATAAAAACGGGCAGATGCCCTTTAAAACCCATGTCCGACAAATCAGACATTATACCATGCTTCCAGGTAGTGTCATATGCCTTTTCAAGATCAAAGAAAATTGCATAGACATGCTGCTTGTTGACAAAAGCATCTCGGATAAAAGACTCAAAGCGGACTAGATGGTCAGTTGTACTACGGAAGCGCCGGAAACCGCACTGGAGGTCTGTGATGAGACCCTGTGACTCAAGATGCCACACCAGTCGGGCGTTGACCAAGCGTTCCATAGTTTTACATAAACATGATGTCAAAGCTATTGGCCGGTAGTTGCCCGGGTCGGAAGGATCCTTACCCGGCTTGGGAATTGGCACAACCACAGCCTGGCGCCAAGATGGCGGAAAATGACCGGTTATCCAGATATGGTTAAAGGCCTTGAGAAGTACAAGGAGTGAATCCTCAGGCAGATGTGTTATGAGCTGATAATGGATGGTATCTAATCCAGCAGCAGAGTCAGTACATTTCTGCATGGCTTGCTGCAATTCTGAAAACGTAAAAGGGGCATTATAGTCTTCCAAGTTATCCGATATAAAATCACAAGCACAAGATTCTCGCTTCTCCTTCTCTCTCTGGAAGAAAGGTGAATAATGCTCTGCTGAAGAATTATGGGCAATGGTGGAGGCAAGCAAATTGGCCACAGCCTTTTTATCTGTGACCAAACTGGCACCATCTCTAAGATGGCCGACAGAAGCCGAGCCACCCCTGCCCCTAATTCTTCGAACAGCCTTCCAGACTTTTTGGGACGGAGTCCTAGAAGATAAAGATGAGACGAAGCGTCTCCAGGAAGCACGGCGTTCACGTTTAAAAATATAACGGGCTTTCGCCCGCTGTCTTTTAAAGGTTAAAATATTTGCTTGCGACGGATTACGAAATGCACGTCGCTGAGCAGATTTGCGGATTGTTTGGGCCTTGCGGCACTCTTCATTGAACCATGGTACTCTCGGCTTCCGAGGGAGTGATGTGGAAGTTCTAGGGATGGTTTCACCTGCAACCTCCAACAAAATAGAAGTAAAACAAGAAACAGGTTCTTCAGCTGACATGACCACCTCCTCTGTAAGACGAGACTGACAGAGAGAGAGGCAAACAGAGACCAGTTAGCTTTCTTGAGATTCCAGCGCCCCACCGGCGAATCCTCCTCACAGCTGACCGATGACAGGACTACTGGGAAGTGGTCACTACCACACAGGTCGTCGTGAACCTTCCAGTCAAAGTCCAGCATGAGAGAAGGACCACACACAGTGAGGTCTAGAACAGAACTAGATCCGGAACCTGAGTTAGAGTATGTAGGTGAGCCATCGTTAAAGACACATAGGTTAAGTTGAGAAAAAACATCTTCTAACATCTGACCTCTGCCATCATAGTGGTCACTACCCCAAAGGTGAACATGACCGTTAAAATCCCCCATGAGAATAAAGGGAGGGGGCAGTTGATCTACTAAGTGAAAAATATCATTGCTACAGACCCGCAGTGATGGTGGCAGGTAAATACTGCATATGGTTATGGTCTTTTTTAAGGAAACCCGAGCAGCGACAGCCTGAAGACAGGTTGATTGATTGATTGTACATTGCTTAACGTCCCGACAGCAACAAGGCTTTCTCAGGACGTGCCTGCAAGGTTTGTGAAAGAAAAAAAAAATAAACAGAAAATTGAATGTATGTCGCCAGCCGGTCAAATACGTTAAATAAACCTACAACATGGGGCCTAAATAAAGCTAAGACCATTTAGCAACACACATCCAATATCAAGAACTACAGGCAGTGCAGACAGTAGGGAGAGTTTTAAAAAGGCAAATACAGGTGAATGGACAAAGGGTAGACAGAAACACATGCCCCAGAATAGAGAGAAAAAACCCACCCTGTGGGGCTGACCAGGGTGACCCTGGGAACTAAAAAATACCTAACCCCACCCAAGTCCCCCAAGGCAGACCCGGGTGGGGGCCTGAAGACAGGTGTCGATGCTAACGGGGCTACATAAAATTTGGCTACTAATGAGAAGAGCCGCTCCACCCGAGCGCCTCTCCGAATCAGAGCCTTTATGTATAACATTAAAACCATTAAAAGACACAGGGTCAGAAGTCTTCAGGTAAGTCTCCTGAAGAGATATGACTGAGGGGTTATAGAACTTGACTAAAAGACGTAATTCCTCAAAGTTAGCTCGAAAACCACGACAATTCCACTGAAGCAAAGAGTCCATGATTAAGTCTGATCTGGGGGTAAGGAGTTTTTCCCCCCTTTTTCCTTTACCTTGGAAGGAGTGGAAGAAACAGAGGGGGGCCGGCTCCCGGGCCTCCTCTGGTTCTTCGGAGAGGAAGGGGGTGGAGCTGCCGCAGCATCAGCAACAACTTCCACTCCCTCCATCCGCTCCTCCATTGCAGCATATTTGTTTTGAAGGGGCACATCTGTGTTCCCCTTCTGGGCCCGTGCGCACAGCGGTCCCATAGACTTCTTAGACTTCTGGTCCTGGGCAGCGTTCCTGCCTCTAGAGTTAGCGGCCTTAGAAGGCTGACCAGAGCCAGAAGCCTTTGGAGTTGACTGACTAACAGGTTTGGGTGGGGGCTGAGGCTTAGGGGCAACAGAAGGCGGCACAACCGGACCGGCAGTGTCCGCCTTCTGCGTTCCCTGGCTCCTTGTCACCACCGGAGGAGGGTTACTCTCCAGGGGCGAGATGAGCCGAGGCTCCGCCCCCAACCAAGAAGTTGGGGTCTGACATGAAAAGTCTTTGGTGGGGCGCTTGCCTGCCACCGCTGCACTAAAAGTATACACTGAGGTGTTAGAGGTTGGGGCAGCCGCAGCTGCACCATGGCCTTCAACCAGTTTTTTGGCATCCAGAAAGGACAGCCCCTTCTCCACACGCACCTGCTGAATCTTGCACTCGGATATCCAACGAGGGCATTTCTTATCCGAAGCCATATGCGCCCCCTGGCAATTCACATACAGGGGGGTGGCTGTGCAGGACTCAGCAGAGTGTCCGGGCCTAGTGCAACGGGCGCATGAAGCCTCTGCCTGACGGCATGTCTTCTGCCCATGGCCATACTTTTGGCACTTAAAGCACCGGAGAGGAAGAGGGACGTACTTTTTCACTCTCAGGGAGTAGTAACCTCCCCAGATGGTAGTAGGAGGGGTGGGGGTGCCAAACGTCAGGATGATGGTAGGGAGACGGATCTCCCCACCACCTCGCTTGGAAGCGAAGCGCCTGACGCAAGTCACCCCCTGAGACTTAAGGTTCCTTACAAGTTCATCTTCTGACAGTTCTGCCAAAGCTTGATCTTTGATTACGCCTCTTGACGAATTCATAGTTTTGTGGGGTGTGACTTCCACAGGAGTGTCTCCGATGGAAGAGAGCCCCAGTAGCCCGCTGGAGTGTGCCCGAGTACGGCACTCCACCAGCAAGTCGCCAGACCTGAGGCGCTGGGCGTCAGGCCTGCCAACACGGCTCCTGAGGGTCTCCCCCACCAGAAAAGGATGCAGCTTGGTAACTGGTTTCTCCTTCACCTTGCTATGGACAATGAGGAAGCGAGGCCATACGGCCGACGCCCGAGGCGTCGCTTCCTCACAGTCTGAATCACTGTCATGTGCAATGTCGGTGTCTATGCGCCGTTTCTGTGCTAGTTTTGTTTTTTTGGTTTTATCCATATTATATTAGTAGAGATATTCATCCCCCGGGGGTCCCCGCCCGCCACCGAGCCCAACAAGGGAAAGTGCAACTGTCGGCGGGTCTCCAGCCGACGCACAATGGAGACTGCCCGAAAGATATACTCAAGGGGGTAAGCCCGATTGAACCGTTTGAGCCACCGCCTTCTATCACACCGTTGAATGCAGGGGAATACTGGCGTAAAGCACCTAATCAGCAGAAGCTATAGCATGGTGCTCCGTATAGCAACCCGCATGTCAACAGTGGGATAGGGCTCAACGTGACAAGAGCCGATTGACTAGGCCGGTACGACTAGCCTCCCGTTTAGGTAGAAGTCAAGGCCGAAGTGGAGTGTTGGCACCAGTGAGCCGCAGCCCAAAGGGAACCTCAGCCACCAGGATCCTCTTCTCCCCCGACACGGGTCTCCAAGCACGGCAAACACTTGGGATCCAAAGGACCAAAAAGTCACGAGTATTTTTAAGGACCAATCCAACATGGTACGACCTAGGTTAGCACAGCTCCTTAAAAACCGGACCAGTGAAAAGGCTGAACAACATATCTGCTGACATCAAGTCCTAATCCTGGACAAAGATGGCACCCGTCCGCTAGCCCACTCAGTCAGGGACTGAGCGGACTACCCACCTACGCCACGTGGAGGCCGGTGCCGGGTAGGCCCAAAGTGGAGTGTTTCAGCCACCAGGATCCTCTTCTCCCCCGACACGGGTCTCCAAGCACGGCAAACACTTGGGATCCAAAGGACCAAAAGCTCACGCGTATTTTTAAGGACCAATCCAACATGGTAAGACCTGGGTAAGCACAGCTCCTTAAAAACCGGACCAGTGAAAAAGACTGAACAACATATCTGCTGACATCAAGTCCTAATCCTGGACAAAGATGGCACCCGTCTGCTAGCCCACTCAGTCAGGGACCGAGTGGACTACCCACCCACGCCACGTGGAGGCCGGTGCCGGGTAGGCCTATCCAGGGACACAACCATGGGCACATGGAACGTCAAGACCATGTACCAGAGCGGCAAGGCCGCCCAGATAGCAGCGGAAATGCAAAAGTACAACCTTTCCCTGCTAGGTATCAGTGAAGCCAGATGGACGCAGTCTGGCCAGAAAAGGCTATTAAGTGGGGAGATGATTCTGTATTCAGGTCATGAAGAGGAGAATGCCCCCCATACAGAAGGAGTAGCATTCATGCTGTCACCAGTGGCACAGAGAGCGCTGATGGGCTGGGAACCTCTTGGGCCAAGAATTATCACAGCAGCCTTTAGAACCAAGAAAAAGATCAAGCTGAACGTCATCCAGTGTTATGCGCCCACTAATGACAGTGACGAGGAAGAGAAACAAGAGTTCTACGACCCACTCCAGAGTGCCGTGGACAAATGTGCGGAGCGAGACATCACCATCGTCATGGGCGATTTTAATGCCAAAATAGGGGAGGACAACACCGGATACGAAGAGGTGATGGGGAAACAGGGACTAGGGGAGATGAGTGAGACCGGGGAGAGGTTTGTAGACTTTTGTGCTCTAAACCGACTTGTCATTGGAGGCAGCATCTTCCCACACAGAAGAATACACAAAGCAACTTGGGTCGCACCTGACCATACAACAGAGAACCAAATAGACCATATCTGCATTAGCAAGAAATTTAGAAGATCCCTTCAAGATGTTCGAGTGAGGAGGGGAGCAGATGTCGCATCCGACCACCATCTGCTTACCTTAAGAATAAAGCTCAAGTTAAAGAAAAGCCGCACAGAGACAACAAGAAGACAGCGCTATAATGTAGGCCTCCTGAGAGAGACTGGAGTGAGAGAAGAGTTCAAACTGGTGCTGTCCAACCGGTTTCAAGCGCTACAAGAGCTAGTAAATGAAGAGGAGGCGGTCACCACAGAGCAGCAGTAGAAGGCAGTTAGAGAGGCGCTGAACTCAACCTGCAAAGACACTGTAGGGTTCAGGAAACACCATCACAAGGACTGGCTGTCGGCACAGACCTTGAAGAAGATAGAAGTGAGGAAGCAGAAGAAAGCAGTTGTCAACAACAGTCGCACGAGAGCAGCCAAAGTAAGGGCACGGGGGGAATACTCAGAAGCCAACCGCGAGGTGAAGAGGAGTATCAGGGCAGACAAGTGGGCCTACACAGACAGCCTGGCAGCAGAGGCAGAAAAGGCAGCAGGCAGCGGCAACATGAAACAGCTCTACGACATTACCAGAAGATTGTCGGGCAAGTATGGCCATACAGAAAGACCAGTAAAAGACAAAGAAGGCAAGCCTATTGCAGACAGAGATCAACTCGACAGATGGGTCGAGTATTTTAAAGAGTTACTGAACAGACCCAACCCACCCGACCCCCCAGACATCCAGCCAGCAGAGACCGACCTACCCATCAACTATGACAGACCCAGCCGGGAAGAGATCAGAAGAGCAGTGGCATTTTTGAAGAACGGCAAAGCAGCAGGGCCAGATGGCATCCCAGCGGAGTCTCTGAAAGCAGACCTAGAGACAACAGTAGAGATGCTGTACCCACTGTTTGGAAAGATCTGGGAAGAGGAGGTGATGCCGGCTGACTGGAAGGAGGGGTACCTAATCAAGCTTCCCAAGAAAGGCGACCTCAGCAAGTGTTCCAACTACAGAGGAATCACCTTGCTGTCAATACCAGGAAAGGTCTTCAACAGGATCATCCTGGAGAGAATGAAGAGCTCCGTTGACCCCCAGCTGAGAGACCAGCAAGCAGGATTCAGGAAAAACCGATCATGTACAGACCAGATCGCCACTCTCCGCATCATCGTAGAACAGTCTCTGGAGTGGAGCTCCTCGCTGTACGTCAATTTTGTGGATTACGAGAAAGCATTTGACAGCGTGGACTGAGAGACTCTGTGGAAACTCCTACGACACTACGGTGTACCCACAAAGCTTGTCCACCTGACCAAGAGCAGCTACGATGGCATGACATGTCGCGTGATCCACGAAGGGCAGTTCACCAGGGAGCTCCAGGTCAGAACCGGTGTCAGGCAGGGGTGTCTGCTGTCTCCGTTCCTCTTCCTACTGGCCATAGACTGGGTCATGAAGAGGACCACAGAGCACAGACGAAGTGGAATACAGTGGACACTGTGGACACAGCTTGACGACCTCGATTTTGCAGACGACTTGGCATTACTGTCCCACACTCGTCAACAAATGCAGGACAAGACCACGAGGCTTGCTGACATCTCGTCCCAAGTGGGCCTCACCATTCACAAACAGAAAACAAAGACAATGAGGCTGAACGCAACCTATCTCGGGAGCATCATAGACAAAAAAGGCGGCACTGATGCAGATGTCAGAGCACGAATCGGTAAAGCCAGAGCAGCCTTTCTCCAGTTGAAAAAAGTGTGGAGTTCCAGAGAGCTGTCACAACACACCAAAGTCCGGATTTTCAACTCCAACGTAAAAGCAGTTCTCCTATATGGAGCAGAGACTTGGAGATTGACAAAAACCACAGTCAACAGATTGATTGTACATTGTACATTGCTTAACGTCCCGACAGCAACAAGGCTTTCTCAGGACGTGCCTGCACTGCTTGTGAAAAAAAACAACCAACTAAATAGAACATTGAATGTATGTCGCCAGCCGGTCAAACACATTAAATAAACCTAACACATGGGGCCTAAATAAAGCTAAGACCATTTAGCAACACACATCCAATATCAAGAGCTACAGGCAGTGCAGACAGTAGGGAGAGTTTAAAAAAGGCAAATACAGGTGAATGGACCTCGGGTAGACAGAAACACATGCCCCAGAATAGAGAGAAAACCCCACCCTGTGGGGCTGACCAGGGTGACCCTGGGAACTAAAAAATACCTAACCCCACCCAAGTCCCCCAGGGCAGACCCGGGTGGGGTACAGTCAACAGAGTACAGATCTGCATAAACAGTTGCCTTAGAAGAATTTTGAAAATCCACTGGCCAGAGAAGATCAGCAACGTCAGACTCTGGGAGAGAACAGAGCAGATAACAGCAGAGAATGAAATTGGGTGAAGAAGATGGGGATGGATTGGTCACAGTCTGAGAAAGTCAGCTTCCAGTATCACTAGGCAGGCATTGTCATGGAACCCCCAGGGAAAGAGGAAAAGAGGTAGGCCGAGAAACACCTGGCGTCGAGACCTCCAAGCAGACATCAAGAGACTGGGAACCACCTGGAGTAAAATCGAAGGAGAAGCACAGGACAGGAGTCGCTGGAGGTCTCTCGTCGATGGCCTATATCCGGGTAGGGGTGACAGGCGAAAGTAATGTCCCTTGGTTTCGCCAGCTGGTCAGCTTGTAACCTTGACCTTTGAACTTAACCTTTTTGAACTCTTTTAGTTCATCCTAGAAACTTCCAGATGTATTTGTGTGCTGCAAGTGAACAGTGTTCACACAAACTGGTTCAGCTATTTGCTATAACCTTGTGTCGCTTTTACCTTTGCTTTGGGAGGAGCAACTTGAACTAAAAGAGTTCAAAAAGGTTAAGTTCAAAGGTCAAGGTTACAAGCTGAGCAGCTGGCGAAACCAAGGGACATTACCTACGATAAATTATTAAGGCAAACTCTCTCTCTCTTTGTCTGATACTCATCTTATACACTACAAAATCACTCTACCACACATAGGAAAAGATTATACTTAACACAACCACATACTACCTTCATAAACGACTTAGGCATACACACCTCACATTCCTTAGTTATCCATCTTGGTAAATAACTACATAGGAAAATCACCGGTAGTCTGAAAAAATTCCAAACTGACATAACTGAAACATATCAACGCTACACAACAGAACTAAATCTTACTAACGTATACTACCTTTAACTCAGTAGCTGTTGATAATACATAAAAAACATACCTGAAATGTAGTTCTCAGAGTCTTGGAATACGGCTAGCATATCCACATACGTCCGTCCTCAATGACAGAATAGCCCGTACTGAATACTCTAGAGCTCTGTTAGACTGAGCTCTCCCTAAAACTTTGTGCTAATCGCTGCAATCCGGAATGCATGAACTACTGGTTACACCCGAAAAACCACTGACAGGACGGTACATTGCATAAACCTTGTGTGAACTCTGTGTGGGCACGGAGCTTCATCACAACTACTTTACTATAAAATGTTCAGACAGTAAAGTAGTGTTACAGCAGACAACTGTGGGAATATTTGATAGTATGGGTAAAGTAGTGTTACAGCAGACAACTGTGGGAATATTTGATAGTATGGGTAAAGTAATGTTACAGCAGACAACTGTGGGAATATTTGATAGTATGGGTAAAGTAGTGTTACAGCAGACAACTGTGGGAATATTTGATAGTATGGGTAAAGTAATGTTACAGCAGACAACTGTGGGAATATTTGATAGTATGGGTAAAGTAGTGTTACAGCAGACAACTGTGGGAATATTTGATAGTATGGGTAAAGTAGTGTCACAGCAGACAACTGGGAAAACATTTGATAGAAAAGTAGTGTTACAACAGACAACTATCAAATGTTCCCCCAGTCGTCTGCTGTAACACTACTATCAACAGTCAGCTGCTCTCTCAAGATAAGTCTCCACAGCCAAACAGTGTCACCTGTCAGTAAAGTTCATAATTTAGGTGGCTACAGTCAGGGTCAGGGTTGGTGGCTACAGCCAGGATTAGGGTTAGTGGCTACAGCCAAGGTTAGGGTTAGTGGCTACAGCCAGGGTTAGGATTGGTGGCTACAGCCACGGTTAGGGTTAGTGGCTACAGCCAGGGTTAGGATTGGTGGCTACAGCCACGGTTAGGGTTAGTGGCTACAGCCAGGGTTAGGGTTAGTGGCTACAGCCAGGGTTAGGGTAGGGTTAGTGGCTACACCCAGGGTCAGGGTTAGTGGCTACAGCCAGGGTTAGGGTTGGTGGCTACAGCCAGGGTTAGGGTTGGTAGCTACAGCCAGGGTTAGGGTTAGTGGCTACAGCCAGGGTTAGGGTTAGTGGCTACAGCCAGGGTTAGTGTTAGTGGCTACAGCCAGGGTTAGGGTTAGTGGCTACAGCCAGGGTTAGGGTTGGTGGCTACAGCCAGGGTTAGGGTTAGTGGCTACAGCCAGGGTTAGGGTTGGTGGCTACAGTTAGGGTTAGGGTTAGTGGCTACAGCCAGGGTTAGGGTTAGTGGCTACAGCCAGGGTTAGGGTTAGTGGCTACTGCCAGGGTTAGTGGCTACAGCCAGGGTTAGGGTTAGTGGCTACAGCCAGGGTTAGTGGCTACAGCCAGGGTTAGGGTTAGTGGCTACAGCCAGGGTTAGGGTTAGTGGCTACAGCCAGGGTTAGGGTTAGTGGCGACAGCCAGGGTTAGGGTTAGTGGCGACAGCCAGGGTTAGGGTTAGTGGCTACAGCCAGGGTTAGGGTTAGTGGCTACAGCAAGGGTTAGGGTTAGTGGCTACAGCCAGGGTTAGGGTTAGTGGCTACTGCCAGGGTTAGTGGCTACAGCCAGGGTTAGGGTTAGTGGCTACAGCCAGGGTTAGGGTTAGTGGCTACAGCCAGGGTTAGGGTTAGTGGCTACAGCCAGGGTTAGGGTTGGTGGCTACAGCCAGGGTTAGGGTTGGTGGCTACAGCCAGGGTTAGGGTTGGTGGCTACAGCCAGGGCTAGGGTTGGTGGCTACAGCCAGGGCTAGGGTTGGTGGCTACAGCCAGGGTTAGGGTTAGTGACTACAGCCAGGGTTAGTGTTAGTGGCTACAGCCAGGGTTAGGGTTAGTGGCTACAGCCAGGGTTAGGGTTGGTGGCTACAGCCAGGGTTAGGGTTGGTGGCTACAGCCAGGGTTAGGGTTGGTGGCTACAGCCAGGGTTAGGGTTAGTGGCTACAGCCAGGGTTAGGGTGAGTGGCTACAGCCAGGGTTAGGGTTGGTGGCTACAGCCAGGGTTAGGGTTGGTGGCTACAGCCAGGGTTAGGGTTGGTGGCTACAGCCAGGGTTAGGGTTAGTGGCTACAGCCAGGTTCAGGGTTAGTGGCTACAGCCAGGGTTAGGGTTAGTGGCTACAGCCAGGGTCAGGGTGAGTGGCTACAGCCAGGGTTAGGGTAGGTGGCTACAGCCAGGGTTAGGGTTGGTGGCTACAGCCAGGGTTAGGGTTAGTGGCTACACCAGGGTTAGGGTTGGTGGCTACAGCCAGGGTTAGGGTTAGTGGCTACAGCCAGGGTTAGGGTTAGTGGCTACAGCCAGGGTTAGGGTTAGTGGCGACAGCCAGGGTTAGGGTTAGTGGCTACAGCCAGGGTTAGGGTTGGTGGCTACAGCCAGGGTTAGGGTTAGTGGCGACAGCCAGGGTTAGGGTTGGTGGCTATAGCCAGGGTTAGGGTTAGTGGCTACAGCCAGGGTTAGTGGCTACAGCCAGGGTTAGGGTTGGTGGCTACAGGTGGGGTTAGGGTTGGTGGCTACAGCCAGGGTTAGGGTTAGTGGCTACAACCAGGGTTAGGGTTGGTGGCTATAGCCAGGGTTAGGGTTGGTAGCTACAGCCAGGGTTAGGGTTGGTGGCTACAGCCAGGTTTAGGGTTAGTGGCTACAGCCAGGGTTAGGGTAGGTGGCTACAGCCAGAGTTAGGGTTGGTGGCTACAGCCATGGACCCTCTGCTGTACATGGCTGATCTTGACAAAAACATTGTAGAGCACACGCCACTCTTTCAATCTGGAGTAAAACATTTATTCTTTGATGACAAACTCATTTTCTTCTTTCACATGCTCTCTCGTTGACCTCCCCACTCCCCACCCCCTCTCTCTCTTCTCGCCCCTCCTCCCACCCCACAGAAAGACAAACAGTTCAATAAATAGGTCTGATGTATCATGAATTGATAATTGCACCCCCCCCTCCCCCCGAAACACAAACAGTTAAAAAAATAGCCAGTAGGCAGTAGGTCAGATATATCATGACTTGGTCATTACACACACGCACACACACACTGCAAAACAGAATATCAAGTACAATGTACATCACTGCTGCTCAGCTAAAACTTCAACACTAATAGCTGCAATATATAGGTACAGTGTCTAAAAATAACACATGCAATGCATCCATTTGTGGAGATTACCACATTTAAAATGTATCCATTTGTGGAGATTACCATACGTAAAATTCATCCATTTGTGGACATTGTGGTGATTGCCAGTCTTTTTTAGATAGGTCGACACAAAACAATACTACAGCCATGAACACTTGAAGGTAATGCACAATACATATGATATAAAGAACCCGTCTGAGCAAGTATCACATAGAGTGTGGGGCAAGGCGTGAATATGGCACAAGTCTGATTGAATAGCCTCAAACGATGCCAACTAAGCCCTTTGAACAAGCAGCTGTCAGTACTCTTGGAAGTACAACCACACGGTACTTGTGGCTGCCTGCAGCTGTCAGTACTGTTGGCAGTACAACCACACGGTACTTGTGGCTGCCTGCAGCTGTCAGTACTGTAGACAGTACAACCACACGGTACTGGTGGCTGCCTGCAGCTGTCGGTACTGTAGACAGTACAACCACACGGTACTGGTGGCTGCCTGCAGCTGTCGGTACTGTAGACAATACAACCACACGGTACTGGTGGCTGCCTGCAGCTGTCGGTACTGTAGACAGTACAACAACACGGTACTGGTGGCTGCCTGCAGCTGTCGGTACTGTAGACAGTACAACCACACGGTACTGGTGGCTGCCTGCAGCTGTCGGTACTGTAGACAGTACAACCACACGGTACTTGTGGCTGCCTGCAGCTGTCAGTACTGTTGGCAGTACAACCACACGGTACTTGTGGCTGCCTGCAGCTGTCAGTACTGTTGGCAGTACAACCACACGGTACTTGTGGCTGCCTGCAGCTGTCAGTACTGTTGGCAGTACAACCACACGGTACTGGTGGCTGCGTGCGCTGGTGGGTTAACTCTAGTAACCCTACGGACACTGTGTGGAGCATCATCCGATGACTGTATCAGCTGCAGGAGATTGATCTGCTAATCTGGCACTACTCTTGAATTATCATGGTCGATCCATCTCCTGCTGTAGGGCGTTGGGTTAAATGTGTACATGAGATTGGGAATATCACACCAAACATGTCTACCCTGCATCCCAAACATCCATCCATCTGTATCTCACACCAAACCTGCCTACCCTTCTACCCCAACATCCCTATATCTGTGTCAGGTTCTACCCCAAACGACCATCCATCTTTATGTCAGGGGAATATCACACCAAACCTGCCTACAGTTGTATCCCAAACATCTACCTCAACTCGGATTGCATTGATCTCTGACAAACTATAGTGCATCACAGACAATAACATGTCACAGGTAGTGTCTGATTAGACTGGTGCCTAAGGCACTAACCATGAAATGTTATCATCAAGCCATCTCTAACCTCATTCAGTTTTGACAAACTATAATGCATCATGAACAATAACGTCACAGGTAGTGCCTGATTAGCATGATACCTGAGGCACTAACATTGAAATGTTACTGTCAACTGCTGTCTAGCAACTGAAAGTTGTACACATAATGGGAAATGTTACTGTCAACTGCTGTCTAGCAACTGAAAGTTGTACACACAATGGGAAATGTTACTGTCAACTGCTGTCTAGCAACTGAAAGTTGTACACACAACTGGAAATGTTAATGTTAACTGCTATCTAGCAACTGAAAGTTGTACACACAATCATGGGAAATGTTACTGTCAACTGCTGTCTAGCAACTGAAAGTTGTACACACAACTGGAAATGTTAATGTTAACTGCTGTCTAGCAACTGAAAGTTGTACACGCAATGGGAAATGTTACTGTCGAAGGATAGCTACAAGCGGTTAAAAACGTTACAAGATAAAACTCTCATCATATAGTGGTTTTCGTGTATTAGTCATTTTAAAATCATACATCTCATTTCCCATCATCCACTTTGTCCAGGTAAAATCTATCATAAAGTGGTGTTCAAGATGCTGTATCATGTTTGCTAATAGTACACGACCCCACCCCCCACCCCCATTACACCCAGTCTCTCCTTGCCAATCACGATCCCCCCCACCCCCACCCCATTACACCCAGTCTCTCCTTGCCAATCCGAAATCCCTAGAGTGTTTTTGACGTCACGTCATGGATGATGCTGACACTTTGCACGATTTCTCAAACTTGAACATGACGCTGAACATCTCTCCTCCCAGGCGATTCGCCAGCCACCGATTTTTCAAAACTGCAACCTTGAGCGCATCGCAGGCAAAAGCTGCGTGCAGGTTGGTGTGAACAGCACGACCCATCCCTTCCAACACGATCAGATCCGCCTTGTGAACGTGCATGGCTTTCACCAGATCCTGGTCCACCAACCTGTAGAAACAACACACAAGTAGGTCAACATCCTGAAAATGTAGATGATCGTCTGGTTCTTTACCTGCATATTTTTCTGGGTGTCTGATAGGCGGGGGCAGGGGATCCAACTGTTTGTCTGTCCAGCGCTGAGTAATTCCTCTTGGTATGTGCATTATTCTTCCAGCGCTAGCCTCAACATTGTGCAGACTTCAAACACTGCGTGGATTCCTCCAGCCCACCCCAGCTACAAGTACAAGGGGTTTATATTTCCATGAACCCCTCTAGATGCAGCACAGTGGATTCACATTTTTGGTCTGCCCAAATGTTTGTGCAGGCCATACTGCTTAGAAATATTCAGCAGTTTTTTGTTCACGTGACATCAAATAGATATGCAGCCAATTGTATTTCTGTGGGTGTGTTTAGTAGATTCAACGAGATGGGATGCCCAGCTCCCAGAGTTGTTTCTATTTTTAAGCTTATCTTTCTGATCCATCTCTCTCAACTCTAACCCACCCTTCTCTCTATCTACACACAAACACAGACACATGGTATAGTTTGAAAAAGGTTAATTACAATGCAGCTGAATACTTGGAGGGTCAAGATCATTTAGAACCACCAGGGCTCGTGAGAACTGATGCCACATTTCGCCGGTTACCATGCAGCTTAGGCGTGACACACTTCTTCGTCTTCGCTACACGAACTGTGCACGTGCTGTGCCCACTGTTAACATACCCGAACTTCTGACAGCGGAGAAAGACAGACGATGGAATAATGTGTCGTTTTGGAGGAAAAGACGAGGGAGGAAAGGTGGGGTGCGTCAAAGACTGAGGAAAAGAAAGGTGAGGCCACCTTTGCCATCGATGATTTTAGCAAATGTGCAGTCGCTGAGAAATAAACACGACGAACTGGTCGTTTGCGCCAAATTCCTGCACGAATACCGTGAAGCCAACTTAATGTGTTTTACTGAAACTTGGCTGGACAACACTGTGAACGATAACTGTCTTCATATTGACAATTTTCATGGCCCCTTTAGACAGGACAGATGTTGTGTGGCCACGGGGAAATCACGTGGTGGCGGGGTCTGCGTGTACGTCTCGGAGCGTTGGTGCACAGATGTCAAGGTCAAACATCAGTTGTGCACAAAAGACATTGAGGTTATCTCCCTTACCTTATGCCCTTTCTATCTGCCGTGGGAGTTTGGCAGATTGTTTGTTACCGTTGTGTATATCCCCCCTGACGCAAACTACACGTTGGCCGCTGATGTTATAGCTGACATTGTGCAGCAGCAAGAGATTGACTCCCCCGACGCTCCCAAGTTTATTCTGGGAGACTTCAATGGATGCTCTCTCTCCGACTGCCTCCCTCATTATCATCAGTATGTAAACTGTAATACGAGAAAAGACAAAATTCTCGACAAATGTTTCGGGAATATCGCCCTCGCCTACAAAGCTGTTAGTAAACCTCCACTCAGCACTGCTGATCATTGTGTGGTGCATTTGCTGCCCATGTATAAAACCAAGTTGAAATCTGTTCCGCCAGTGGAAAAAAATCGTCAAGGAGTGGACTTCAGACACTGAAGCACAACTTCAGGGGTGCTTTGATTGCACAGACTGGTCAGTGTTCTTAGACAGCAGTAAGTCGCTAGAGGAGACTGTGGACGTCGTTTCAAGCTACATTCGTTTCTGTGAGGATTCTGTCATTCCAACTAAGACGGTGAAAGTTTTTTCAAACAACAAGCCCTGGGTATCGAAAGAACTGAAAGGGACATTGAAACAAAAGGCAAGAGCTTTTGCTAGCGGTGACTTCATTGAGGGCAAAAAGCTGCAGTCTCAGCTCCGGTTGAAAATCCGAGACAATAAACGTCAGTTCAAAGAAAAGGTGGAGAGTCACTTTGTGACAGGTGATCTACGCAAAGCGTGGCAAGGTCTGAAGGCTATGGCTGGGACTCAGCAGAAACAAAATGCCTCCACCACAGGTCTACACTGTGATGACAGCCTACAACTCTCCAATCAGTTGAACGACCATTTTGCTCGGTTTGAGGTGAACGTCCAGTCAGAAGTGCAGACCATCAGAAATGAACTCCAGGCTCTTTCTGATGACTGCAGAGTTACAGAGATCAGCGAGGAAGAGGTGTTGATGGTCCTCCGCTGCCTTCAGCCACACAAAGCCCCAGGCCCAGACGGAATCAGTGGTAAGGTGCTGCAGTCCTGCAGTGCCCAACAGGCACCAGTCCTCACACAGATCTTCAACGCCTCCCTCACGTCAAACTCAAACCCATCAGTCTGGAAACACTCTCTGATCTGTCCAGTTCCCAAGAAACCAAAACCCTCTTGCCCTAATGACTACAGACCTATTAGTTAGTTAGTTATTTGGGTTTAACGCCGAGCAGGCAACTAAGGCCATCTCACGGCGGGAAGGGTAAAAATCTGGTCAGCCAGACTAAAAGAAAGGTCTTAAGACATGATGTAAATATACCTTAAAAATATGTCAGGCTAAAATGTCGCACAGGTCTTTAAAGAAAACATCGGAAGACTCTCAAAAAGGTCAAAATAATAGAAACATCATAATCTATAAACGCTCAAATCTTATTAAAAATATGGCACTCTCTCAGAAAACTGAAGATCTTGTCCGGGGGCACATCCCGGAACAAAACCTTCAAGGAGTCTGCTGTGAAATGTTTATACCTTGTGTCGATTAAATCAGCACAAGACAACAAAAAGTGTTGAACAGAGTACTGCTCGTCGCAGGCATAACACCATGGACGCTCCTCCTGTTTAAGTAAATAAGAGTGCGTAACATACGTGTGGCCGATGTGGAGCCGAGCCAGGACAGTCTCCTCACGGCGGCTGCCGCAGCGATAAGGTAGACCGTCGGACAACTTAGGAAGGGCTTCATGCAGCTTGTTAGCTTCCTCTTTGTCCCACTCGGACTGCCACTCACGGGCTATGTACGCACTAGCCACATGTCTAAAATCACTATAAACAGTCTGTGTGTCAGGGACAGGGTCATTGCGGGCATCGTTGGCAGCAGAATCTGCGATCCCCACATGCCCTGGCACCCAAATAAAAATGATATCATAATATTCCTTCATCATGTCCGCGTGGAGCTCTCTGATCTGCACCAGCAGTGGATGGTCATTTCCCGTGCCCTGAAGGGCCTGCAGGGCAGAAAGAGAGTCAGACAGAATCAGGAAGTTCCTTTCTCTAGATCGATAAGCATGCCTGAGTGCCAGCAGAACCGCCTGCAGTTCCGCACTAAATACAGATGAGTGGTCTGGGAGGCGGTGCTTAAATGGGCGTCTAGGATGGCGAGAGGACACTGCGGCCGCAGCCACTCTCCCATCCTCAGACTTTGACCCATCGGTATAGATGCGACAATAGCCAGGAAAAATTGAAAGCAGTTCATTGAGGCTCTGTTGGTATATGGCTGGTGGAGTAGAGTCTTTCTTGTGGGCAGTCAAGTCCAGCAAGATGTCAGGAACTGGTAAGAGCCAAGGTGGAGTGATGTGTTGCAGGGATTCCGAAACTCTGTCCAGGTCCAATCCGGCCGCCTGCAGATGAGGTCGGACACGGAAAGAAAGTGGACGGACAGCTCCCGGATGGGTATCATAAATCTCTGCAAACGATGGTTTAAAAACACAATCATAGGCAGGATTGTCTGGATGGGCCTTCAGTTTCAGAACGTAGCTGAGCATGAGACGGATGCGGCGGAGCTTGAGAGAAGGCTCCCCTGCCTCGGCATACAGACTAGGAACTGGAGACGTCCTGAAGGCCCCAAGACATATCCGCAGACCCTGATGGTGAATTGTGTTCAGACGCTGTAGCACAGACTTGGAAGCTGAGCCATACACCACAGAGCCGTAATCCAGTTTGGACCGAACAAGGGCCCGGTACAGACGAAGTAAGACAGTACGGTCCGCACCCCAGTCAGTACGACCGACGACACGAAGAATGTCGAGAGCCTTCTGACAAGAGGTTCTAAGGTAATTAATATGGTTGCGGAAGGTAAGTCTTTTGTCAAAAATGACCCCCAGAAACTTTGCCTCCTCGGCCACCTTAATTGGCACTCCAGCAATGCTCAGGCTAGGTTCTGGAAAAAATTTCGTCTGGTTAGTAAAATGCACACAAACAGTCTTGGAGGGCGAGAACTTGAATCCATTGAGAGACACCCACCGCTGGATGCGATCAACGCACAGCTGCAAGCGCCTCCCAAGGGACGCAAGTCCTCGACCACGTGCGCACAAAGCAAAGTCGTCAACAAACAAAGAGCATTCAGAATCATCCTTGACGGCCTTTACAATGTTATTAATTTTAATACTAAATAAAACAGGAGATAGAATGCTGCCCTGTGGGACACCCATCTCCTGTTCAAAGGAGTCGGAGAGGGTGGAGCCCACACGGACATGGAACGACCGGTTAGTCAAAAAATTGTGAATAAAAACGGGCAGGTGCCCTTTAAAACCCATGTCCAACAAGTCAGACATTATGCCATACTTCCAGGTAGTGTCATACGCCTTCTCAAGATCGAAGAAAATTGCATAGACATGCTGCTTGTTGACAAAAGAATCTCGAATAAATGATTCAAAGCGGACTAAATGGTCAGTTGTACTACGGAAGCGCCGGAAACCGCACTGGAGGTCTGTGAGGAGACCCTGTGACTCAAGATGCCACACCAGGCGGGCGTTGACCAGGCGCTCCATAGTTTTACATAAACATGATGTCAAAGCGATAGGCCGGTAGTTGCCCGGGTCGGAAGGATCCTTACCCGGCTTGGGGATCGGTACAACCACAGCCTGGCGCCAAGACGGCGGAAAATGACCAGTTCTCCAGATATGGTTAAAGGCCTTAAGAAGTACAAGGAGCGACCTCTCAGGCAGATGCGTTAGGAATTGATAGTGGACGGTATCTAGGCCAGCAGCAAAGTCATTACATTTCTGCAAAGCTTGCTGCAATTCTGATAATGTAAACGGGACATTATAGTCTTCCGAGTTATCGGACTCAAAATCACAAATACGAGACTCTCGTTTCTCCTTCTCTCTCTGGAAGAAAGGTGAATAATGCTCCGTTGAAGAATTATGGGCAATGGTGGAGGCAAGCAAATTGGCCACAGCTTTTTTATCTGTAACCAAACTGGCACCATCTCTAAGATGGCCAACAGAAGCCGAGCCACCTCTGCCCTTAATTCTCCGAACAGCCTTCCATACTTTCTGGGACGGAGTCCGAGAAGTTAAAGATGAGACGAAGCGTCTCCAGGAAGCACGGCGTTCACGTTTAAAAATGTAACGGGCTTTCGCCCTCTGTCTTTTAAAGGTTAAAATATTCACTTGCGACGGATTACGGAAAGCACGTCGCTGAGCAGATTTGCGCGCTATTTGGGCCTTGCGGCACTCTTCGTTGAACCATGGTACTCTCGGCTTTCGAAGGACTGATGCGGAAGTTTTAGGGATGGTTTCACCCGCTACGTCCAACAAAATAGTAGTAAAAGAAGAAATAGGTTCTTCAGATGACATGACCACCTCCTCTGTAATACGAGACTGACAGAGGGAGGCGAACAGAGGCCAGTTAGCTTTCTTAAGATTCCAGCGCCCCACCGGCGGATCCTCCCCACAGCTGACCGATGACAGGACTACTGGGAAGTGGTCACTACCACACAGGTCATCGTGAACCTTCCAGTCAAAGTCCAGCATGAGAGAAGGATCACACACAGTGAGGTCTAGAACAGAACTAGATCCTGAACCTGGGTTAGAGAATGTAGGTGAACCATCGTTAAAGACACATAGGTTAAGTTGAGAAAAAAACATCTTCTAACATCTGACCTCTGCCATCATAGTGGTCACTACCCCAAAGGTGAGCGTGACCGTTAAAATCCCCCATGAGAATAAAGGGAGGGGGCAGTTGATCAACTAAATTAAAAAAATCATTACTACAGACCCGCAGGGATGGTGGCAGGTAAATACTGCATATGGTTATGGTCTTCTTCAAGGTAATCCGAGCTGCGACAGCCTGAAGACAGGTGTCGATGCTAACGGGGCTACATAAAATTTGGCTACTAATGAGAAGAGCCACTCCACCCGAGCGCCTCTCCGAATCAGAGCCTTTATGTAAAGCGTTAAAACCATTAAAGGACACAGGGTCAGAAGTCTTCAGGTAAGTCTCCTGAAGAGATATTACTGAGGGGTTATAGCACTTGACTAAAAGACGTAATTCCTCAAAGTTAGCTTGAAAACCACGACAATTCCACTGAAGCAGAGAGTCCATGATTATGTCTTATCTGGGGGTGCGGAGTTTTTCCCCCCTTTTTCCTTTGCCTTGGAAGGAGTCGGAGAAACAGAGGGGGGCCGGCTCCCGGGCCTCCTCTGGTTCTTAGGAGATGAAGGGGGTGGAGCTGCCTCAGCATCGGCAACTTCCACTCCCTCCATCTGCTCCTCCAATGCAGCATATTTGTTTTGAAGGGGGACATCAGTGTTCCCCTTCTGGGTCCGTGCGCACGGCGGTCCCATAGATTTCTTTGACTTCTGGTCCTGGGCAGCGGTCCTGCCGCTAGAGTTAGCGGCCTTAGAAGGCTGACCAGAGCCAGAAACCTTTGGTGTTGACAAACTAGCAGGTTTGGGTGGGGGCTGAGGCTTAGGGGCAGCAGAAGGCGGTGCCACCGGACCGGTAGCGTCCGCCCTCTGCGTTCCCTGGCTCCTCGTCACCACCGGAGGAGGGTTACTCTCCAAGGGTGAGAGGATCCGAGGCTCCGCCCCCAACCAAGAAGTTGGGGTTTGACAAGAGAAGTCTTTGGTGGGGCGCTTGCCTGCCACCGCAGCACTGAAAGTATACACAAAGTTGTTATTTGAGTTTGGCACCGCCTCAGCTGCACCAGGACCGTCAACCAGTTTTTTTGCGTCCGCAAAGGACAGCCCCTTCTCCACACGCACCTGCTGAATCCTGCACTCGGAGATCCAACGAGGGCACTTCTTGTCCGAAGCCATATGCGCCCCCTGGCAATTCACACACAGGGGGATGGCTGTGCAGGACTCAGCAGAGTGTCCGGGCTTAGTGCAACGGGCGCATAGAGCCTCTGCCTGGCGGCATGTCTTCTGCCCATGGCCATACTTTTGGCACTTAAAGCACCGAAGGGGGAGAGGGACGTACTTTTTCACTTTTAGGGAGTAGTAACCTCCCCAGATGGTAGTAGGAGCTGTGGGGGTGCCAAACGTCAGGATGATGGTAGGGAGACGGATCTCCCTACCACCTCGTTTGGAAATGAAGCGCCTGACGTAGGTCACCCCCTGTGACTTAAGGTTCCTACAAGTTCATCTTCAGACAGTTCGGCCAATGCTTGATCTTTAATCACTCCTCTAGAGGAATTCATTGTTTTGTGGGGAGTGACCTCCACTGGAGTGTCTCCGATGGAGGAGAGCCTCAGTAGCCCATTGGAGTGTGCCCGGGTACGGCACTCTACCAACAAGTCACCAGACCTGAGGCGCTGGGCCTCAGGCCTGCCAACACGGCTCCTGAGGGTCTCCCCTACCAGGAAAGGGTGCAGCTTTGAAACAGGCTTCCCTTTAACTTTGCTGTGGATAATGAGAAAGCGAGGCCAGGCGGCCGCCGCCTGAGGTGTTGCTTCCTCACAGTCAGAGTCACTATCGTTCTCAATGACAATGTCGGCGGCTATGTGCCGCTTTGGTGCTAGTTTTGGTTTTTTGATATTTTCCATATTATAGTATGATAGATATTCATCCCCCGGGGGTCCCCGCCCGCCACCGAGCCCAACAAGGGAAAGTGCAATTGTCGGCGGGTCTCCAGCCGACGCACAATGGAGACTGCCCGAAAGATATACTCAAGGGGGTAAGCCCGATTGAACCGTTTGAGCCACCGCCTTCTATCACACTGTTGAATGCAGGGGAATACTGGCGTAAAGCACCTAATCAGCATCAGAGGCTATAGCATGGTGCTCCGTATAACAACCCGCATGTCAACAGGGGGATAGGGCTCGACGTGACAAGAGCCGATTGACTAGGCCGGTACGACTAGCCTCCCGTTTAGGCAGAAGTCAAGGCCAAAGTGGAGTGTTTCAGCCACCAGGATCCTCTTCTCCCCCGACACGGGTCTCCAAGCACGGCAAACACTTGGGATCCAAAGGACCAAAAGCTCACGCGTATTTTTAAGGACCAATCCAACATGGTAAGACCTGGGTAAGCACAGCTCCTTAAAAACCGGACCAGTGAAAAAGACTGAACAACATATCTGCTGACATCAAGTCCTAATCCTGGACAAAGATGGCACCCGTCTGCTAGCCCACTCAGTCAGGGACTGAGTGAACTACCCAACCCATGCCACGTGGAGGCCGGTGCCGGGTAGGCACTACTGATTGTAAACGTCATCAACGTTCCCACAGAACTGTTAAGTGAGGGTCACTACTGATTGTAAACTTCATCAACGTTCCCACAGTACTGTTAAGTGACGGTCACTACTGATTGTAAACTTCATCAACGTTCCCACAGAACTGGATTCTGAAACTGTCCCTACAACTGATATGTTTGCTTAATTTTGTTTACGCTTGGCAGGCAAAGACAAATATCCTTTAACAGACAATCAATTTCTTGAACCGTGAATCTATTACCTCAGATCCAAACATGGTGACCCTTGCCCAGATTCCATGACCAGAAGTTTTTCCGATGTGACAGCTGCGCTGATTCGCGGGCAGAGGTCAGCGACCTTTTTGACCAGAAGGACCAGCTCACTGTGTGTCACGTCGTTCAGTGTGGGACGTGAGTTGGCACACAGCATCACCTGCGTATAGGCAAGACACGTAGCATTCATTATATAGTTTCATTCTCAAACATTGTGTACAGCAGATCATGTGAGACGTGAGTTGGTACACAGCATCACCTGCGTATAGGCAAGACACGTAGCATTCATTATATAGTTTCATTCTCAAACATTGTGTACAGCAGATCAAGTGAGACATTGCCAGATGTTGTCAGGCAGCTCTTTCATGGAATGGGTGTTGCCTGTCCTCTGAAAGAGCTGTCTCACAAACACAGAGTTCTTGAAACACTTTGCTTTATCTTTCCTCACTTCATCAGCGTTCCCACAGAACTGTTAAGTGAGCCTGACTACTGACTGTAAACTTCATCAGCGTTCCCACAGAACTGTTAAGTGAGTCTTACTACTGACTCTAAACTTCATCAGTGTTCCCACAGAACTGTTAAGTGAGCCTGACTACTGACTCTAAACTTCATCAGCATTCCCACAGAACTGTTAAGTGAGTCTGACTGCTGACTCTAAACTTATCAGCATTCCCACAGAACTGTTAAGTGAGTCTGACTGCTGACTCTAAACTTCATCAGCGTTTCCACAGAAATGCTAAGCAAGTCAGACTACTGACTGTAAACTTCATCTGCATTCCCACAGAACTGTTAAGTGAGTCAGACTGCTGACTCTAAACTTCATCTGCATTCCCACAGAACTGTTAAGTGAGTCAGACTACTGACTCTAAACTTCATCAGCATTCCCACAGAACTGTTAAGTGAGCCTGACTACTGACTCTAAACTTCATCAGCATTCTCACAGAACTGTTAAGTGAGTCTCATTACCGACTCTAAACTTCATCAGCATTCCCACATAAACATATTACGTGAAGGTCACTACTGACTCTAGACTTCATCAGCGTTTCAACAGAACTGTTAAGTGAGTCTTCCTACTGATTCTAAACTTCATCAGCGTTCCCAACGAAATGTTAAGCGAGTCTCACTACTGACTCTAAACTTCATCAGCATTCCCACAGAAATGTTGTGTCAGTCTCGTTGCTGACTCTAAACTTCATCAGCGTTCCCACAGAACTGTTAGGTCACTAGGACTGAATGTAAAATATATCTGTGTGCCAGCATGATGAATATGTGTCAAAAACTGTGCGTCAAAATGAAATCTGTGCGCAACAGGCCTTCAGGTATGCGATATGGGAACATGGCTTCATAATGGTTGATGAAATTGAAGTTAGAATTTACTTTTACTGGGGTAAGCTTGTTTTAACTCATTTAGTCCTAAGTGATGGATCGGTCATGATAATTCAATCATAGTGCCAGATTGGCTTGGTGCCATCAGGTCCCAAGCTAATCTGGCACTACCCTTGCATTATCATGGTAGATCCATCTTCTAGAACTGGTACATCGTTGTTGGCATGATAATTCAAGGGTAGTGCCAGATTACCTTGGCGCCTGATGGCGCCAAGCTAATCTGGCACTACCCTTGAATTATGGGGTGGATGGGCAAATTTTTAAATTACAAACACAAATTACAAACATTTAACATGAGTCTAATGACGAACTAATCCAGCTATGACACCCTATTCAAGAGCTGTCTGTAAAAACTGCTTCAGAGTGCAGAAGGCAGGTCAACTGGGATAGATCTAGGGTAGTGCCAAAAAGCACAAAACTATTCTGGCAATACTCTAGAACTTTCACTGTCGACGAAACTCATGTTGTATTGTGTCAGGGCTTAAGGGGTTAAGGAAATAAAACTTATACCCACAAAATATAAAAAACAACAACAAACAAACAGAAAACGATACTTCTGCCATGAGAAGCAGAACATAAGTACAAAGACGAATCCAGTGTTAGCAACTCGGGGTTTTAACAATCCAGAGTTAACACCTGGGGGTTTTAACAATGCAGTGTTCACACCTGAGGGTTTTAACAATCCAGTGTTCACATCTGGGGGTTTTAACAATCCAGTGTTCACACCTGGGGGGTTTTAACAATCACCCTTATAAGTGTCACATGCATGAACAATATACGACCGAAAGTCAACGTCGGTCCTGTATGTCAATTAAACAACAACATACATGTACACCCCTCGCGCTGGGACCATATGGCGTTGAGGCGCGTCCCCTGGGTGGTGGATAGGGGGTCCCTCGCGAGAGGGGTGCACCGAATGAAATAAGGTGCCGTGAACCAACATGGTCTAAGGGAAGGTGACCCCGACAGAAAACCCCTGGTCCTCCTAGTAAGGGGGTTGGGCGTGGGGGTAGCTTCCCCACCCTACAAAAAAGGAAATAGCTACAAAAACGCCGACGAAAAGACAAACAGTAATTTCTTTCCTGGAGGAGGAAGGTTCTTCTACCAGAAGATTTATGACGTCCTGTGGTGAAAGCCGGAAGTCTTCGGAAGCCACAGGACCGAGCCGCCTCTCTCTATCCAGGGACACAACCATGGGCACATGGAACGTCAAGACCACGTACCAGAGCGGCAAGGCCGCCCAGATAGCAGCGGAAATGCAAAAGTACAACCTTTCCCTGCTAGGTATCAGTGAAGTCAGATGAACGCAGTCTGGCCAGAAAAGGCTGCTAAGTGGGGAGATGATTCTGTATTCAGGTCATGAAGAGGAGAATGCCCCCCATACAGAAGGAGTAGCATTCATGCTGTCACCAGTGGGCCAAGAATTATCACATCAGCCTTTAGAACCAAGAAAAAGCTCAAGCTGAACGTCATCCAGTGTTATGCGCCCACTAATGACAGTGACGAGGAAGAGAAACAAGAGTTCTACGACCAACTCCAGAGTGCCGTGGACAAATGTGCGGAGCGAGACATCACCATCGTCATGGGTGATTTTAATGCCAGAATAGGGGAGGACAACACCGGATACGAAAAGGTGATGGGGAGACAGGGACTAGGGGAGATGAGTCAGAACGGGGAGAAGTTTGTAGACTTTTGTTCTCTAAACAGACTTGTCATTGGAGGCAGCATCTTCCCACACAGAAGAATACACAAAGCAACGTGGGTCTCACCTGACCATACTACAGAGAACCAAATAGACCATATCTGCATTAGCAAGAAATTTAGAAGATCCCTTCAAGATGTTCGAGTGAGGAGGGGAGCAGATGTCACCTCAGACCACCATCTGCTCACCTTAAGAATAAAGCTCAAGTTAAAGAAAAGCCGCACAGAGACAACAAGAAGACAGCGCTATAATGTAGAGAAGAGTTCAAACTGGTGCTGTCCAACCGGTTTCAAGCGCTACAGGAGCTAGTAAATGAAGAGGAGGCGGTCACCACAGAGCAGCAGTGGAAGGCAGTTAGAGAGGCGCTGAACTCAACCTGCAAAGACACTGTAGGGTTCAGGAAACACCATCACAAGGACTGGCTGTCGGCACAGACCTTGAAGAAGATAGAAGTGAGGAAGCAGAAGAAAGCAGTTGTCAACAACAGTCGCACGAGAGCAGCCAAAGCAAGGGCACAGGAGGAATACTCGGAAGCCAACCGCGAGGTGAAGAGGAGTATCAGGGCAGACAAGATACACAGACAGCCTGGCAGCAGAGGCAGAAAAGGCAGCAGGCAGCGGAAACATGAAACAGCTCTACGACATTACCAGAAGATTGTCGGGCAAGTATGGCCATACAGAAAGACCAGTAAAAGACAAGAAAGGCAAGCCTATTGCAGACAGAGCAGACCAACTCGACAGATGGGCCGAGTATTTTGAAGAGTTACTGAACAGACCCACCCCACCCGACCCCCCAGAAATCCAGCCAGCAGAGACCGACCTACCCATCAGCTGTGACAGACCCAGCCGGGAAGAGATCAGAAGAGCAGTGGCATTTTTGAAGAACGGCAAAGCAGCCGGGCCAGATGGCATCCCAGCGGAGTCTCTGAAAGCAGACCTAGAGACAACAGTAGAGATGCTGTACCCACTGTTTGGAAAGATCTGGGAAGAGGAGGTGATGCCGGCTGACTGGAAGGAGGGGTACCTAATCAAGCTTCCCAAGAAAGGTGACCTCAGCAAGTGTTCCAACTATAGAGGAATCACCTTGCTGTCAGTACCAGGAAAGGTCTTCAACAGGATCATCCTGGAGAGAATGAAGAGCTCCGTTGACCCCCAGCTGAGAGACCAGCAAACAGGATTCAGGAAAAACCGATCATGTACAGACCAGATCGCCACCCTCCGCATCATCGTGGAACAGTCTCTGGAGTGGAGCTCCCCGCTGTACGTCAACTTTGTGGATTACGAGAAAGCATTTGACAGCGTGGACCGAGAGACTCTTTGGAAACTCCTACGACACTACGGTGTACCCACAAAGCTCGTCCGCCTGATCAAGAGCAGCTACGATGGCATGACATGTCGCGTGATCCACGAAGGCAGCCCTGAAAATGGCGAGTAATTTACTCGCCATGGCGAGTGAAAAAAAAATTTGGCGAGTAAAAAAAAATACCCACTCGCCAAATGCGAGTGCGATCGTGCGTTTTCCAATCCAACGGCTAACCGCCAGCCGAACCCAGCCGAACATCAGGTACTCCGGCGCGTGACCTGCCACCGCGAGCCGCCTCTATAACATCACATTGCGGCAGTAGCCGAACACGTCACTCGAACTGTGTGTACCATAACAGAGGTCGGTGACAGTCGTTCTATTTTTAGTGACGACTGAATTGTTTCGTTTAGCCGCTCGCTCAGTCGCGGCTGCGTTCAGAATCGACCCGACGCCGGGGTCCGTGTGAGTGTAACAGGGCGTGCAAACTGTTAGTTTATGTGTGGTGTCAGCATGGTTGGGGTGTAGGGGGCTCTGGATAGAGGTAGTACCTTTGCTGTTCGGCAGCTGCGTCCTACATAGGACGGACGGGCATCACTGGTCCTCATCCATCTCCTTAATCTCTCACGTGCTGGCTCCAAGTGCCACACCCTGGCAAACCACCTCAGCTGGTGGGCTAAACCACGTGAGGGGGTGGTGTTCACATTGCACCACTAGGCAGATGAGCTGTTTCTGACAGCCAACGGCTAGAGGACGGAGGAGATCAGGTTGGATCCAACGGCCAAATGTGGGGGAGTAAACCCTTCAAATCAGGAGTGGAGCCCCGAAGGCAGACAGCTGCCTGTATTCACGCACTGTTCTGGCAGCTCCTGCAGCCAAACTGGTGCCAAACGTACTGCTTTGCATTCCTTTGGATACATCAGCGAGGCCGAGAGGGGGATCTTGACGACTGGGCATCCCAGGATCTCCATACACTTCGCCCAGGCTTGCGCACTGGAGAGGTCACTCCAGTGACTGACCCAGCAAGCGCATACTCCCATTGTCTTTCGAGACAGGATGCCGAACGGTGTCAGCATGTTATTACAAAGTGTGCGCTGCATGTTGAACGCGTTACTTGCTGTGACGTCACCATAATACTATCATGGGATACGGCATCGTGCGTTTCGCTTTCAATCTTGAACGAAGTTGTACATGGCGGAGAAAAAGCAAAGGAAGAGCTGGAATGCTTCGGATTCTTCAATCCGGCACTGTCTGATCTTGATAATCGCTAAGAATAAAGTTGCACTTCAACACCGCCATCTCCATCGACAAGCGACAGTACCAGAAATGCTACCCCTGGGCCGTGTGTGGAACCACCGCTACGACACAGTTTTCAGAGGTCATGGCTGTGCTGAGTGTATTTCCATGGCTAAAGCACGACGGCACTCGAATGGCATGCGCAATGAGCACTGAGGCAAACTCAAAAGCAAGTCCAGAAATTTGAACAGAAATAAGTTTGTCAGTTTTTTTTAATCGTGGTCGATCCATCTTCTGGTACACAGTTATTAGGCCAAAAATTGAGAAACACGTCTTTCTGAGTGGTTAAACGGGTTGAAACAAACTTTTAAGTACATCAGTTCACACACACACACACTACACACACACTTTAGACAAGTCAAACGTTGGTTGTCAATCTGCCGCGTTCAGCAGAAAACGCTACATTCTCTGTTACAATACATTATCAAACAATCATACAAATAAATAAATAGATATGTTTTTCTGTGTGTGAGATAGCGAGGGAGACAGGCTTTTGCGAGATAGCTCACCAGTTAAAGAATCAGTATCATGGAAAAGACACACACACACTGTCACAACACATTTAAAGAGGAGAGAGTGAAATGAGATTTAAAATTTATTTTAATGATTGATTGTACATTGCTTAACATCCCGACAGCAACAAGGCTTTCTCAAGACGTGCCTGCACTGCTTGTGAAAAAAAGAAAAGAAACAGAATATTGAATGTATGTCGCCAGCCGGTCCAATACGTTAAATAAACCTAAGCCATGGGGCCTAAATAAAGCTAAGACCATTTAGCAACACACATCCAATATCAAGAGCTACAGGCAGTGCAGACAGTTGGGAGAGTTTTAAAAAGACAAATACAGGTGAATGGACCAAGGGTAGACAGAAACACATGCCCCAGAATAGAGGGAAAAACCCACCCTGTGGGGCTGACCAGGGTGACCCTGGGAACTAAAAGGTAGTTAACCCCACTCAAGTCCCCCAGGGCAGACCCGGGTGGGGATAATTTATTTTAAGGAACATACAGATGATGCGGTTTTTCTTAAATAAATCTGCGGACCCTCTATAATGCTAGGATCTGTGTACCCTCTAAAATTTATACCTGGGGGTCTACAGACCCTTTAACCTGTTGTGCAAACAGAAGCCCAGCTCTACTTACAAAAAATTAATAAATAAAAAACCTCACCACAGTTCACATGGGGACTTTGTCAGTTATTTCTCCACTTGATACTAACAAAAGCTTGAAGTCAGGACATGAACTTGGTTATGATTGTCTGTTCAAATATTTGTTCTCAATGCCTCTGGGCAGAAAACACTCTAACATTGGGCGTCAAACACTTGTGGTACATTATATTGTTGAGTTGGGCTATTTTCAGTACTAGTAAAATTTTCAGTTTTGGCTAGTAACATTTTCAGTTTGGCTAGTAAAACTTGGAAGTCACTAGCCAAAGGCTGGTGGGCAAAATTTTAGACTTTCAGGGCTGGAAGGGCAGTTCACCAGGGAGCTCCAGGTCAGAACCGGTGTCAGGCTGGCGTGTCTGCTGTCTCCGTTCCTCTTCCAACTGGCCATAGACTGGGTCATGAAGAGGACCACAGAGCAGAGAAGAAGCGGAATACAGTGGACACTGTGGACACAGCTTGACGACCTTGATTTTGCAGATGACTTGGCATTACTGTCCCACACTCATCAACAAATGCAGGACAAGACCACGAGGCTTGCTGACATCTCGTCCCAAGTGGGCCTCACCATCCACAAACTGAAAACAAAGACAATGAGGCTGAACACAACCAGGGAAGAACCAGTCTTGCTTGCTGGCACCCCGTTGGAGGAGGTGGAGTCCTTCACCTATCTCGGGAGCATCATAGACAAAAAAGGCGGCACTGATGCAGATGTCAGAGCACGAATCGGTAAAGCCAGAGCAGCCTTTCTCCAGTTGAAAAAAGTGTGGAGTTCCAGAGAGCTGTCAAAAAACACCAAAGTCCAGATTTTCAACTCCAACGTAAAAGCAGTTCTCCTATATGGAGCAGAGACTTGGAGATTGACAAAAACCACTGTCAACAGAGTACAGATCTTCATAAACAGTTGCCTTAGAAGAATTTTGAAAATGCACTGGCCAGAGAAGATCAGCAACATCAGACTCTGGGAGAGAACAGAGCAGATAACAGCAGAGAATGAAATTGGGCGAAAAAGATGGGGATGGATTGGTCACAGTCTGAGAAAGCCAGCTTCCAGTATCACTAGGCAGGCATTGTCATGGAATCCCCAGGGAAAGAGGAAAAGAGGTAGGCCGAGAAACTCCTGGCGTCGAGACCTCCAAGCAGACATCAAGAGAATGGGAACCACCTGGAGTAAAATCGAAGGAGAAGCACAGGAGTCGCTGGAGGTCTCTCGTCGACGGCCTATACCCGGGTAGGGGTGACAGGCGTAAGTAAGTAAGTATACATGTACACCATACATTTATAGGCAACATTTACATCAACATACATGTACACCATACATTTATAGGCAACATTTACATCAACATACATGTACACCATACATTTATAGGCAACATTTACACCACAACTTTATTATCAGTTCTGGTATTTTTCCTACTGCCATGAATACTTTGTATCAACTCAGAGCCTACTGCCGTGAGTACTTTGTATCAACTCGGAGCCTACTGCCATGAGTACTTTGTATCAACTCAGAGCCTACTACCATGAGTACTTTGTATCAACTCGGAGCCTACTGCCATGAGTACTTTGTATCAACTCGGAGCCTATACTGCCATGAGTACTTTGTATCAACTCGGAGCCTACTGCCATGAGTACTTTGTATCAACTCGGAGCCTACTGCCATGAGTACTTTGTATCAACTTGGAGCCTACTGCCATGAATACTTTGTATCAACTCGGATCATACTGCCATGAATACTTTGTATCAACTCGGAGCCTACTGCCATGAGTACTTTGTATCAACTCGGAGCCTACTGCCATGAGTACTTTGTATCAACTCGGAGCCTACTGCCATGAATAATTTGTATCAACTCGGATCCTACTGATTGGGTCCATGGTGTGGGCCATTCCCCTGACTGCCAGATCTTATTGCAGACAGTTAGTAGCTTATCATGTCTTCTCCCCCTTCTTGGACTAGTTCTGCTGGGATGTTGTTTGCTCCTGCTGCCTTCCCTTTTTTCAGCGACTTCACGGCAGCCTCTACTTCTTCTCGGAGGATGGGATCAGCATAATAAGCCTAAAAATATGAAAAACTCTGAATGTTCCTAAAAGATAAACGCATCTGAGCTTCAAACAATATGGCAGACTTTGGGATGAAATTGTCATCTTGTTGATCTTTAGATACAATGGAAAGACGAGAAGGAGGGTGAAGCTGAAGTGTGAAGGTTCCTGATGGAAACTGAGGATAAGACATCATTTGCCTGAGGTAGAGGATGTCACATGGGTTGAAGCAACCGACATCACTGGCGCCCTGGACCACAACAATGGAAAGACGAGAAGGAGGGTGAAGCTGAAGTGTGAAGGTTCCTGATGGAAACTGAGGATAATAATAATAATAATAATAATTACGGTATTTATAATGCGCTTATCTTATAATAATTATAACTCTAAGCGCGCACTCACAACTCGCACACGCATGCGCACGCTTTAGACAATGACTCACGTAACACAAATAGTGAAGATACATTAGGACGGTCAGCTTGGGCTGGGGAGTGTGGTGATATAGTGCTAGAACTGTTGAAAGAGATGAGTTTTGAGGGCAGACTGGAAGGAGGAGAGCGAGTGTTTTTGACGGAGAGAGAGTGGGAGAGTGTTCCAGGTGGTTGGACCATATACTGAGAAAGAGCGGGGGCCGAAAGTGCTGAGTTTGGTGCGGGGGATAAGGAGGCGGAGAGGGTCAGAGGCGGAGCGGAGGGAGCGGGGAGGAGTGTAGGGGTGAAGTAAGTTGGAGAGATACGCAGGAGCGTAGTTGTTCAGGGATTTGTAGCAGAGAAACAGAATCTTGTATTGGATGCGTTGGGGGATGGGGAGCCAGTGAAGGAGCTTGAGCAGGGGAGTGATGTGGTCGGATTTTTTCTTTCTGAGGACGAGGCGGGCAGCATTGTTCTGGACGCGCAGGAGAGTGAGAGTGGTGGAGTGAGGAAGGCCAGAAAGGAGAGAGTTGCAGTAGTCGATGCGAGATAAGATGAGAGAGACAGCGAGTTTAGTGGCAGCTTCGGTAGTGAGGTATTTTCTGATCTGACTGATGCGGCGGAGGTGGAAATAACATGCCTGGGCCGTGGCGGAGACGAAGCTGGTCATGGAAAGAGAGGAATCGAGGATAACGCCAAGGTTCTTGACCGAGTCAGAGAGGGAGATGGGGGTGCTGTCGAGTTGAAGGTGGAGAGAGGGAGAGAGCTGGGAAAGTTTCTGGCGAGTGCCTACCAGCATGGCTTCCGTTTTGTCGTCGTTCAGTTTGAGCTTGTTTGCTGTCATCCAGTTTTTCACGTCCTCATAGCAGTCAGCCGTGCGAGTCAGTAGTGTCTGAGTGTTGTCGAGTTTGTCTTTGTCTAGTAGTTGTGAGTCGTCAGCGTAGAGGTGGTGGTGTATGTGGTGAGACTGGATGATGTTGGACAGTGGGGAGATGTAGAGTGTAAAAAGGACCGGGCCCAGGACGGACCCCTGAGGAACGCCGCAGGAGAGCCTGACTGGGTTGGAGGAGACGCCGTCGATGGTGACGGACTGCTGTCTGTCGGAGAGGTAGGAGAGAAACCAGGAGTGAGCAGAGTCAGTGATGCCAAAAGAGTGGTAGAGGCGGTGGAGGAGGATAGAGTGGTCTATGGTGTCGAAGGCGGCAGAGAGATCGAGTAGCGTAAGAAGGGAGATGTCGCCCGAGTCAGTGGAGAGAAGCAGGTCGTTTAGGATATGTAGAAGGGCAGTTTCAGATAAGACATCATTTGCCCGAGGTAGAGGACGTCACATGGGTTGAAGCAACCGACATCACTGGCGCCCTGGACCACAACAGACTGGGAACCTGAGTCTTCATTTGACAAGTCATCTTGATAACCACTTACCATCTGCATTTAATACATGTTTCTAAACTCAGATTGCCTTGTGTATTTTTGTTTGATTTTCAGTTATTTTCTCCTTGTTTATGTCACATGAGAGAGAGATAATAAGAGAGTACTAAGAATCAAATTTCAATAAGGCGGCACCGATCTATAAATCTCGCCTTTATTGAAATTAAAATATATGACATCACATAACCTCTCTATTACCACATAATCACCCTTTTGTTTTTTGAAAAGTGGCGACCATGATTAGTGCGGCCTTTTTGAAATTTGATACATTAGTCCTCTCTTATTATCTCTCTCTATAACTATTGTCTCTGACAACACTTAAACATGTACTGTTAATTTGTATTAAAAATTGTGACCATGGCCATGTTTATGAACTTTACCCTAAGCTCTAAACTAATAGCTACAGTAAACACTGGACCAGGAAGTATTACAGACTAAAACCCCCCAGTATTCGGCTGCCTTGCACCGAGTATATGGGGTTTTACAGAGTCTAAGATCCTCACGAGCCTAGATTTTTATAAGTGGACACAGGTCAGATCCTCAAGAGTCTCGGACTCCAGGCATAACCCGTGTTTACAACTATTAGTCTACTTTTGTTTGTTAGCTCTCTCCAGCGAGTATGCTAGCGGGTCTTATCTAATATTATTTTACTGCAGTACAATTTCTGAAACGGTGACTGTCCTCTTATGCATACCGTACAACACTGTCAGTACAACTCAACCATTTTATTATAAACAGTACTGACACACGCACGCACGCACGTACACGCGCACACACACACACACACACACACACACGCACGGACACACTCAGACACACACACACACACAGGGCCCGCACGCACGCACACACAGATTGTAAGATATTTCTTTTGGGTGCATAACTGATGCCTGACTCGAGCTATAGTTCACGCGCCCGTAAATGGTGTACTTGTTTAGACTGTTACTACGCTTTCAAGCTGAAAATAGACACATTACTCACTGCTTTAAACAGACACCTGTCTGAGTACATAAACAACAGATCCTCAAGAGCCGCCAAGACTCCAGGCTTGACTTCCGTTGTAAAACGTTTCAGTCAGCTGTACTCTCAGGACTCACATTATGAGTAGACTGAGGGTCTTGACTGTGATCATTTGCCACGAGCAACGTATAGGTTAGCATTTCAGTTTCGAATACTCTGCCGAACTCGTGAAGGCTCCCAAGATTTATGAATAATTGTAACGACATAATATTCAAGCGATAATGTCGTCGCTCTTTTGTTTGGCTGAATAGGCCTGTCGTCTGCTTACTAATGTTTGTGTTGTTACCCTTGGTACCGTCATGAGTCACGATCACCTGCCTGTTTGCACTGAAATCAGCCTAGTCATAATTTCTCAGGAAAAGCCGTGCCTATGCACGCAAGGGTTTATGCCGCATAGTGTACTGAAATTGTATGTGTGTTGGCACTGTGAAAAGTTAGCTGGCTGGTTTGGAAATTGAAAAATGTTTGAGAAAAACCAGCTCTGTCTGTGTGTCGCCATGCCGGGATGTTACGGGTGTACGTGTTTAGCAAGGTAGGCTTAATGTTTTTTTCTTTATGTATAAATATGTTAATATGCATGTTCGCGCGTGTGTCTGTTCATCTGTCTGTGTGCATGTGTTAGTATGTGTACAATGTGGTGTTCTGCTCAGAAATTTAACATACAGTCTGGATTTTAGTGAATAATGTAGTCAACAGGAAGGCTTTTTGTCATACAAGACATATACTCGAGAAAGGATATTAGTCGTGTTCACACATGACTGAACCGTCTGCACTGAGAATTCTAAAGGTGTGCGATTGTGCGCAGTGATAACCAAGCTCAAACATGTTTGTCTTTCTATTGCGTCAGCTTTTCCAGACTTGCATCAGCCTAATTTTATTGGCTCAAAGAATTTGGCCAATCTATGCCTAGAGCTTTTTCATATATAACCCAGTGCACAGCAACGCGTTACCAAACATGGCACAACCATTTGGAGTAAATGCGATTTCGCGATCCAGGACTCTTCATAAGCAACTTAATGATTGTAACAAAAAAGGTAGGCATCTCGAAAATGAATTGAAACTCCTAGAATATAAAGAACAGGAGTTTAAAAAAGATTTATCAGATATTGAAAATGAGATGTCAGCATCTACAGCTTTTTTGATAAAGTACCAAGATGAAGCAAATGAGGAAAGCATTTGCAAAAGAGCTTGTATTTCATAGCAAACTTGAAAACAAAATAGAGAAAATTAAAGTACATATCAGCAAATTGGATCAAAAGATCCGTCATCAAAAGAGTTCTATTGAGCTGAATGGAAAAAAAGTCAAAAGCTCTCAATGAAGAAATAACACAAATTGCAGGGCTCCCTGCAATTCAAAATGTGTTTGCATATATGAATGAAATGAGAACAAAGCTGCAGTCACAAGTGACACCAATGGATACGTCAGAGTAGTTATACAATGTTAAGTTGCTTACGAAGACCGAAATATAAGCGGCTTAACATTGCTCTCGGCTTTTAAACATACCATCAAATTTACACATCACATCATATCATATTTAGCGTGATGTGTCAGAGGAAATCACATGCACGGAGTATGAGATTTTGTGCTCAGTCCCGGGAGTACCCCGTGCGTCTGTTTTTCCTGGAATAGAATGTACCACAGCTCAGCACACATTCACACACAAACCACATCCGAGAGCAACACCTGTTTGGCTTCGACATGTGGTCTTTGGTACAAAGTTAGGTGGCCACGAAAATTTTTCATCTACAACTGAGCTGTCAAGGGTTGATGACCCTTCTGATGAGACTAATTAAGTCGAAACAGCTCCCCCCGACTTTGCTCAAAGGTAAGTGTTTCATTTTTATTTTACTTGTCTGTAACTGTGTATCCAGGCTTTTGAAAACTTATCTCGGGCTGTATGTGGTGCGGCACACGACGTGTGTGGTACCCAGTATGTTATATCTGATGTTTCATTTAATTCTTACTTGACCAGGGTGTGATTTATAATTTACTGCAAAGCCAATAATCGCCAATACTGTGTCAGGTCTGTTCGCTTTAAAGGACAGGATTATTGTACATGACACCACAATTGAAATCTGTGAATCATGTTATTAATAAGCCCACTGAGAGAGAGATAATATGGGACAGGTAAGTCTTGTCTGGGGTAAACTCAAAAACTATTTGGCAATATTGCTGGAGTGATGCAAACGTAAAAGGTTACTGTTCAGTGTAATTTCCTAGAAACATGATTCTGCTTGATAACAATTTATACATTTGTTTGTCTAATAAAAATGACAGACGGACAAATCATACAAGTGCTTGATATCTCACACTGCTTCAAAGATGTTATGCATTTTACTGACTTAATATCACCCAAACAGACTAACATAAGCCTTTCAGCACCATCAGAAATATATGCTACATATAGTGTGACTTTGGATTATGTTGATGAGCATCCAGATGTGGAGCGCATGACAGTTGATTTAAAGACACCTACTTTTAAAGTTGATGATACCAACTATGGTTGGTTAGGGGAAGTTTGTTATAGCATATTTAAACAACTACGCAAACTAAATGTTTATATTGACAGTGTTACAATTAATAAAGTGGTATTACACAAGGTGAGCCAGCAGTAATATTTTTTCATTTATTATTTTGTCGGACAAATAAAAATGACGGACAATGTTCAAAACCCTGGCTCATCTAGTTTAAGAAACGTGTTTCACACAACAAACTTACCCATATCCAATACTAATAATGTTTACGAATCAATAGAAAACTCTTTTTCTGTCATGCAACAAAATCTTCTGACAGGCAGTGTTAAAATTCAGCTTGTTGCGAAAATCGAATTCACTAGGGTGGGCGGTGAGATAATTGTATCGTATATATCAACAAGACAACACACAGTTAACACAAGAAGAGAATTAGAGAACGTGTTTAGAGACAGACTATTACCAGACTTTCTACAAGCAATTGACAGTGCAAAAATGAAGGGGTCTGGTTGGCACGAAGGACATGTGCATGAACTACAACTAAAGCAGTCTAGGTATCATCCTATATTAGGTAAATCATGGTTGCCACTGCCAACAGAAGTAGCAAACAAAAAGGCTGTCGTTAATATACAGAACAATGACAACTATTGTTTCATGTGTTGTGTGCTTGCTAAACTACACTTTGTAAAATCAAAACCTGAACGTGTATCTAACTACACCAAATTTGTAAGTGTAAAATCAAAACCTGAACGTGTATCTAACTACACCAAATTTGTAAGTTTAGTGGCATTGAGTTCCCTGTTAAAATAGAGGACATAGATTTGTTTGAAAAACTAAATCCTGGTATATCTGTAAATGTGTATGTGTGGGATAATGAATCTGAGAACAAGTTACAACCAATTAGAGTGTCCCCACTGGCACCAACCTATGGTCAGCCAGAAGATAAACATGTTGACATGTTGCTAATCGGAGATGACAATAACTTCCACTACACAATTATCAGAAATATGTCACGTCTAATTCATGGTCATACTACAAAGCACAATGGCAAACAGGAAGTGTGTAAAAAATGTTTACAAAGATTTTCCTCCATAAACGTAGCGCACAAACACATCCTACACTGCAGGTCACCTGATGATATACAGACTGTACTTAAGTACCCAGATCCTGGTAGTCAAGTGTATTTTAAGAACTATGGGAATCAGCAAAAGTTGCCGTTTGTAGTGTATGCAGATTTTGAATCATTAGTTGTTCCGTATGAGGGTCCTGTTCCAGAATCATTACCAAAGACTATAAAACTAAATGACCAAGTGGTGTGTTCTTTTGGATACATTCTTGTTAGGCCAGACGGTCTTCATTCAGAACCTGTTATCTACAGGGGTGAAAATGCAGCATGCCTGTTTTTAACAGAAATGAGACAACTGTATAGTCAGGTAGTACAGTATCTCACAACAAGTCAGATGCCTTTGGTGATGACAGAAGAAGACAAACTAAAATTTGATACAGCTGAGACGTGTTGGATTTGTGAACAACCCCTCCAGGGTGATAAAGTTCGTGACCACGATCACATAACTGGACGTTACAGAGGCGCTGCACATAACAATTGTAACTTATTATTAAAAACAGATCCCAAGAAATACAAACTGCCAATCTTTTTCCACAATCTCAAAGGGTATGATTCACACATTATCATGCAGGCTGTAGATGAGTCGTACAAAAACATAAGTTGTATTGCCCAGACAACTGAGAAATACTTGACTTTTAGATTAGATAAATTAGCATTTTATGACTCCATGCAACATTTGTCTTTAGGATTGGCTAGTCTGGCAGAAGGACTGACTGAGTATCCAATAACGAGTAAATATTTTGAACCAGACTTGATTAAGAAAGGTGTCTATCCGTATGAGTACATTGATCACTGGGTTGTGTTTGAGGAAACAAGACTGCCACCAAAAGAGAAATTTTATTCCACACTAACTGGAAAAGGTATTTCTGACTCTGAATATCAACATGCACTTGATGCGTGGGGGAAGTTGGGGTGTCAAACAATTGGTGACTACCATGACCAGTACTTGAAAGCTGACGTTTGCTTGCTAGCAGACATATTTGAAAGTTACCGTGAAAAGGGTTTGTTACACTACAAGCTTGACCCTGCTTGTTACATAACTAGTCCTGGCATGACATGGGATGCATTTTTAAAATCCAGTAAGATATTTATTGACCTGTTGTCTGATCGTACGATGGGTGAAATGGTGGAACGTGGATTGAGGGGAGGCATTAGTATAGCTTCAAACAACTATGCCAGAGCCAACAATAAATATATGGACGCCCATGGTGACCTTGGGTTTGACCCCTCAAGGTCAAGGTCATTCATTACGTACTTGGACGCTAATAACCTTTATGGCTGGGCAATGTGTGAGTTATTGCCCTTGAAAAACTTTTGTCTGTATGATTTGTCACAGTATGATGTAACAGAGTCAGGGTTAACAAACTATATTATGACTCTTGACCGAAACGACGCGAAGGGTTGGATCTTTGAAGTCGACCTGGAGTACCCACACCACCTACACGATTACCATAATGATTATCCATTAGCTGTTGAGAAAATGAGTATGACAGGAAAAAAAGAAGACACTAAACTTGTGCCAAATTTAAATGACAAATTTAATTACGTTTGTCACTACCGCTTGTTGCAGTTTTACATCAGACACGGGTTAGTACTAAAGAAAGTTCACAGAGGAATTCAATTTGATCAGAGTGCTTTCATGAAAGATTACATAATGAAGAACACATCCCTTCGTGCCAGAGACGGCAACACTGCATTTGACAAAGACTTCTTTAAGCTTATGAACAATGCCTGTTTTGGCAAGACAATGGAAAATCCTCATCACAGAAAAGATGTGAGACTGGTCACAACTGAATTGGGTGCAATTAAACTTACAGGTAAGCCACAGTATACAGGGTATAAAGAGTTTCATTCATCATTGTATGCTGTGTCACTCAAAAAAAAGATTGTCAAACTGGACAAGCCAGTATTCATTGATATGGCAATTCTTGAGTTGTCAAAACTGTTGATGCTTGAATTTTATTATGATTACTTCAAACCAAAGTATCCTGAGTGTCGATTGTTATACACTGACACTGACTCTATGATCATTGATGTGTGTACTGAAGACTTTTATGAAGACATGAAAACAGAGTTACACATGTATGACACGTCTGATTATCCTAAAGACCATCCACTGTATAGTACACAGAATAAAAAAGTGCCTGGTAAGTTTAAGGATGAACTGAATGGTGTGCCAATAGTTGAGTATGTTGGACTGAGATCAAAAATGTATTCTATACTGCACCAGAAAGGTAGTCAGTCCAAAGCCAAAGGAATTAAAAAAACAGCAATAAAAAATAAAGACATATGTCATGAACATTACAAGCAAGTGTTAGATGGTGCATTGATGCCTGATTATCCAAACAAGTCACTGAGATCAAACAAACATAATCTTGAAATAATCCAAACACATAAGAAGTCACTTGCAGTTGGAGACACGAAACGTGTGTTTCACAGTAAGGAAAAGGCTTATGCACCCGGACATTACAGGCTCAAATTATCTGAAGACATTTGTGATGAACTGGTTGATGAATTAATTGACGACTTAGTTACTGAAATGAGTAACGGTGTCTGGGGGAATAATCTGTAATTCTTCTCTGACAAATGCCCTCTGTGGCGCAGGGTCATACAGATAATATATTGTTGCGTCTGGACCGGGAATTATTTTTTTTATATTATGAACGGACGTTGACCAGATGGGGTCTGTTGCCCTGCGCTTTACGTCATTTTCAGCTTCACCTGGTTGATATAAATATCTCACCTGTTTGGTAAATAAACTTGTGTCTGGTGCGGGGGTTGAGGTTGGGGTTGGGGTTGGTCCTGTTTTTGGCTCTGTAATTGTTTTCAATTTAATAGCATCAGCAGGTTTTGGGTGTCCTTCATTGTTCATTGCTTTTATCACATGTGGTAATCTCTTTATCCACTCAGTGTTCCGGGTGTCATGCATGAGTTCCTTAGAATACTGGTAACTGAAAAGTCTCTCTGACAACTGTTTGTTAAAGTTCTCTACAATTGCCTGCGATCTGTGCACACCTGGAATGCCTCGTCTGACCAGTACACCATGCTTAGCAAATAACTGATTAACTGCACCTTTGAATTCTGATCCGTCATCAACCTGCACAAGTCTGGGGTATCTTAAAGGGTCTCGACCATATATTTTTGTTAATGCATTCGCAACTGTACTGGCTGTTTTGTCAGATATGGGTTCAGCGTCTTTATACCTTGAAGCAATGTCTACAACAGTCAGTGCGTACTTGTATCGTTTCTTTCTTATTGTGTCATGTGGTAAAAACAGGAGGTCCATTTGATGTGTGTCATTGGGTGTAGTGTTTTGAAAATGAGGCCTTGTTATTTTTCTTGGAGCAGGAAGATATATCTGCCAAATTGCCTGTCTCTGTAACCATTGCTTGACTTGATTGAGTGTTATATCTCCGCCCACAGCGGCATGTAATTTTTCAATAGCTGTTGCTCCTTTCCAATAGCCTGATGGAGAGTAATATATTTTCGATAGTTTATTTTTGGCTGCCATTTTTTCTAGCAATGAAAACTCCTGTAAAATAAACAAATGTCATTCCCACTAGAACAAAGATTATCTCCCCGTTTCTTTGTTGTGTGCTTGGTTTGTAATAGTCACTTAGTTTCGGTTTTGGGATAGACATGTCTTCACCTGTGACAAGAAAATATTCCCTGATTGCTTCGTCTGTATTTGAAAACGTATGTTGTGCGTGACCTTCAAGCCTGAGTTTTTCATTGATGAAATCAAGTTTCTCAATTCTTTGCTTCTCATAATCCTGTTGGGCTTGAGCAAGTTTCTCAGATGCTTCATTGTGACGTTTCATTTCTTCCGCTGATTCCTCTCTACCCATTTTTGAAAAGAGATAGTTTGAACCACTGAATGCCAATGCGTTAACAACTGCCCCACCAATCATAATAGCTATCGTCGCCATATTATTTTTATTTACATAGAAACATTTTCGGGAATAATTCCTTGCTTGACAAGAAAATCTTTTGTCGCAATCGACGCTGTGACAACTACAATTAGCTTAGCGCTGTCTTCGAAATCGAGTCTACTCAAGTCTGCTGATTTCATTTTGAGTAGACTTTTCCCCAGCATAGAATAAGCTACTGCTAATCCACTGATTACGGCAGAGTGATACACAAGGTTCATTAAATTTTTTGAGTCGTTCATTTTCTAATACAAGAAAAATTAAAATAATATTTTTATTTACTGCATATAAAATGGGTCAACGGCTTTGGGTGTTACTGGTAATGTGGCGACTTCTGGTTTTGTTTTTGGAGTGTCTGATTTTTTGGTCACTGTACGAGTCTGTGGTTTGTATTTTTTGTATAATTGATACCCTACGTAACCAAATCCGACAACAAATCCGACAATTATATATTTTGTTGATTGAGGTTCGGGGTCGGGGTCAGGGTCAGACTTAGTTGTTTGTCTCTCACTTTGATGAAGGTGTGACGGTACTGTCGGTATTGACACTGGTCCTGTCGGTCCTGACGGTGGATCAGTTACATGAGTCTTTTCTGTTTGTGCCTTAAGCTGTAATTTTTTTTGCCTATTATATTCAGCTAATCTTTTTCCAGCCTCAACCCTGCCTGGACTTTTAGTCTTCGTCACAGTTTGAACCTGTGTCAAAACAGGGTCGGGGTTCAGTTGTGGAGTCGTCTGGGTTTCGTCCATTTTCTTCTGCAGTAAAATTTATTTTCGAAAAATCAATATGACTCCCGGTAACAAGCAATGTTACGAGAGGTGCAAGGTAATTTCCAAACTTGTAAAACATGACACATGCTAATTTGCCAATTGAACTTGAAACAATAGGATTGCTTTCAAGGTCGTGTGAAAGACTGTCACAATCCACAGGTAGAAAGTGACTCACTGCTTTTGTGTATAGGCATACAAGAGACCGGCTTAAATCACGAGTCATTAGTGAAGCGATGTGGTTTTCATATTTTGAATGAAGCTTGATTAGTTCGTCAGAGGTAAGAGATTCAATATCCTCTGTTGTGTATTGTTTCCCGAGATAAGTCTTTGATTTGCCTGAGACAATTACAGACAAAAGACGCTGTTTCTTAGAGTCTAAGTCTTTGTTCTCTACAGCATTGATATCATTCAATAGAAGGATTTCATCAGGGTTCATTTATATTGTTATTTTTAAAAAACAAAAATTAATTTACTAACCCATACCCTGTGGGCTGATCTGTCTTTAAAATGAGCTTTAGATGCTTAGTTAATTTCAGTTTATTTTTTACATCATCACGTTCATGCTTATTTGGGATGACATCGTTTTCTCTGAGACAGTCTTCAAAGCTGTCACGATCCTTACAGTAAAACAAACAGATAAACTTTAACTGTTCTCGAAAATCTTTCAGTACAGCATTATATTTTTGAGTGAGAATCCATACACTGATGTTTGCATGTCTACCACTGAAAGCAAGTTCTGCTAGAGTGTTTCTCTTCTTGACAATGTCTTTCTCTGCTGAGCAGTCATCAACAATAAACAATGTTGGCTGTCCTTCAAATTGCTTGTAAAAATATTGTAGGTAGTCATTCAGTTTTTTCTCAGGGTCGACTAAGTATATGTTGTTGTCAGTCCAAATGAATAAACGGTTGTGATAAGCTTTGTTGTGTTTGATTGTAGGACAAAATATGACAATGTTTTCAAAGTGGTGTATGTATCTTGTTTGTAATAGGTTAAGAACAAATTCAGTTTTCCCACACCCTGTGGCACCAACAAATAAGCCACAGTGTGGGTCAAGGGTCATTAAGCTCAGGTTCATTTTAATACACAATATAATTTTAATATATGTGTCCACTCAGTCTGCTTTCTGCAATATTGAGTTGTGCGTCATATATCAGGTACAAATATATGTTAATGGCTTCGGCTTTTTCAACCTTCTTTTGTATCTGAATTGTTATTCCATCACTACCGTTCTCGACAGTTCGACCTGACCCATGAAGGTAATCATCATCTGTACTATGAAGGTCTAGCCACAGTGCATACTTGTTTGTAAGGTATTGTCCGATCCTAACATCATACAGATGTAGATCTTTGCACGCAATGTTTGCAGGGTTTTCTCTAATCCTTCCACCCGCAAAATACTTTGTGATCTCATCGTAGTGTTGATAAGGTAACATTCCAGACGCGTACACTTGATTAGGACGGCCTTCAATTGTGCAGGACAAATGTGTAATCTTAGGATTGTAGAATTTTTCTGAATCCCGTTTATATGGATCTGCTGGTTCAACAAACAACATAAGAATACCTTTCAGTGACCTGGCAGGTGTGTTCAAGTTTATATTCCACATCGGGTCACTCTTGTCTTTTTGCATTAAACTATGTCTAATCACCCTGTCATAATAAATTGGCAGTCTTGACTGATACTGATTTTGAATGAGTCTGGCTAGATCAGTGTGTGTGACAATTTCGTATTCCAAGGAAATGTTAGAGATCTTGTATGTTGCATCTGTGGCAGATGATTTTATAACTTTGGAGTAGTCATTGAAAGTTAGTTCAAAGCTCAGACGGTCATTCAGTGCCCCTTGATAATAAGGCAGATGAGCTGTTAGGATTTCAAACTCAAGTGGAATGTAAAATCTGGTTCCATATGTTTCAGCTATAATAACTTCCTTTGGTACCCCAGTAGTTGTTTTGTCTCCGGCATTGATTCGAAGTTTACCAACATTATCTGGCTGTATGCCTTGATAAATACGATCTTCTCGTTCTTCTCTTGTGAGCCAAAGGTCTTTGTAACAGTAAAATACATCTGAGTCGTCAAGACTAAACACTTCCTGTCCTTCAAGTTTTACTTTAATAGTTCTAACAATTGCTCTACCAAGATTGTTAACTAGTGTTCTGTTTACGTCTGCGTCTGATGTTAGTTCAATATTAAATGCTAGGCGTGCAGTGCCAGGAACAATAACGTCACTGGGACCTAGGTTTGGAAACTTGACTGTAAGTGTTTGATTCTGGTCTACGGTACTTGGATTGTTTGTGATGACGATTGATTGTCTTATGCCCTTAACACCCAGAGGCTCACGTAGTTTTCTGTATGGGTCTAACTTTGATCCGTAAGACTGTGTCATTTTTATTATGCACAATAAAAAATAATAAATTAATAAAACAATGGCTGCGGGAGGATTTAATCATGAAGATTTTGAAATGGATGACACGTATGATTTTGGTAATACAACAGATATGACAGATATGGCAGATATGACTGGTACAAGAAATATTTACAGTTTATGTCACAAACTTTTAGAAACCAAAGTGAACTCATTTTATGATCATGTTGGTGGCCGCCCAGACAACGTAGATCCTAATCAGTTTGAACTTGATGGCAGGGGTCATTTATATTTAAATACTGTTGACAAAGGAAAAGTACTATTGACTAACAAAAAAGACCCTAGTAGGTTTAGGGCTTTAAGTACAATAAAAAATGAAGGTGGTGTTGGTGCCTTGCGTCAACTTGGAATTGGTGGGTCTCTTGTCACGCCAAGACTGGCTAGTGTTCTTCACGACACGCAAACAAAGTTGCCAACAGGGCAAGAGATTGAAATGGCACCAGTAACAAGCCTGCCAGAAATAGCAAACACAGTGATACAAGAAACCTCATTTACTGAAGGTCAATTAAATGACGCTATGAAAACAAGAGACGACCCGCCTTTGTCAATGAGGGAGATTATGGGATTGGATAAATCACTGCAGACAATAAGAGGTGAGATGGTTAATAATCTTGCCAAACTAGGTGAGCTTGATAAACACATAGAACGTGAAAAAGAGAAACTGGCTACAGCAGACAATGGGAATCTTGACACAGAAATGAAAGAAAGAATACAGCACAGATTAAATGATTTGCAGATAGAAAGATCAGGACGGTTAGAAACAATTAGTATTGGAAGACAAAAACTGAAATCACAGGTCAACAGAATTAGAGAAACTATTCAGAAAATACTTCACGAAGACACAACTCTGGCTGAAAGATTAAAAACACTTTTCAGAGAACAGGGTATCACTATTGCGAGTTTAATTACTGCTCTTGGGTTTATTATCAGTACTGTTGTGTTGGCTGTCTCCGGTGCTGGCAGTGCTGGGGGTGGTCCAGCACCGCCAGGTCCACCAACCCCGGGCCCACCGACTCCAACAGACCCAAAAGATTTACAGTCATGGGTAAAGAAACAACTGTCTCACATATCAGACTTGCTTAAAAAATTGGCTCTGAAAGCAGTGGACGCTTTGCCTGGCATAATTGGCACTGTTGTCAGTTGGCTGATTACTACTACAGCAAAGGCAGTAGGGTTTATGGCAGAGCATGTGTGGATCTTTCTGGTTACAGTAGGAGGGTTGATGGTGGGTTATTTAATGAAACAGATAAAGAAGTAAAACCCCTAATCCTGTTAGACCTATTACCAATGCAGTTCTTTCTGACTCATGTGTGTCAGGGTTTGATTGATTGATTGTACATTGCTTAACGTCCCGACAGCAACAAGGCTTTCTCAGGACGTGCCTGCACTGCTTGTGAAAAATTAAAAAATAAACAGAACATTGAATGTATGTCGCCAGCCGGTGAAATACGTTAAATAAACCTAACACATGGGGCCTAAATAAAGCTAAGACCATTTAGCAACACACATCCAATATCAAGAGCTACAGGCAGTGCAGACAGTAGGGAGAGTTTTAAAAAGGCAAATACAGGTGAATGGACAAAGGGTGGACAGAAACACATGCCCCAGAATAGAGAGAAAAACCCACCCTGTGGGGCTGACCAGGGTGACCATGGGAACTAAAAAATACCTAACCCCACCCAAGTCCCCCAGGGCAGACCCGGGTGGGGTGTGTGTCAGGGGTTGGTGTAGGGGTTACCGCTTGTATGAGTGCCGGTGTTGGGGCCGGGGCCGGGGCCGGGGCCGGGGTCGGGGCTGGGGCTGGGGGTGTTACCGTCTGTAATGATTTTAACGGCTGTACGTGTGTGGTTGTTGCTCCTAAGTTTACAGATTGATTGAGACCGAGTTTTTGACCAACACCTGCAACAATGATTTCATTATTATAATTTGTTATTGTCCCCATTTGGAGTTGAAGGTCAGATGGTAACATGTATAACCCGATGCCAACTACAAAGTCAACTTTTGATCTGGCATATCTGAGTACATCTTGGTAGCGTTGTATGCTAGATGGGAGATCAACTGTTGAGTTGATTGAATCTTCAAGATTTGCAAGAAACTGTTTTTGTGCTTCAAATTTACCACTTCCATTCAAAATGTTTGATTTTGTTAGTGATTGTGCTCCTAGTAAACACCAGACATATGTTCTGATAGACTCATTGACGCGCTCGACTCCTGCTTGAGTAAACCCGTCAGATTTATCTAAAATAAATGTGGTCCACGCATTAGTCTGCTTCTGCTCTATTGATCCTATCCAGACTTGTGATTTTGATGAGAATGAAGTGTAACCAGGGTAGTAATCTTGAGGGTATTGTCTGTGACTCAAAGCGTAATACAATGTACCCATGCCTTTGTGATCATCAAGTTTTTGTGTGAAGTCATACTTAGTGCTTATGTTAAATTCATTACAAATGCGTTCAAACGCTTTCATATCCATGGGGTTGTTATACCTGTTGAAACTGGATTCAGTGGGCAGTGGTGTATAAGTTCTGACAGAATACGTCTAAGCTGGTAATAAACATGGAAACGGTAGACAGACCTAATCAGTTTGTTTGAGTGATTCAAATGATCTGTGAATGAAACACCACAGCCTGTAGTTGAACATAGTATTGCAAAGTTGAGTTGGTTTTGAAACATCTGTAGTGGACTTAAAGACCACTTTCTTGTTCCTGAGAAAGCCTTGTTGCTGTCGGGACGTTAAGCAATGTACAATCAATCAACCACTTTCTTGCAGTTGAGTCATCTGTTATTGGAGGGTTTAGGTAATGGTCAAATGGGTTTGGTACTTTCACTTGAAATAAATCTTGTTCAGACACAGCAATATCAAGCTGGTTTAATTGAATTATTTTCTGTTCATAAGTAGGTGCAACATTATATTTGGCATTCACATTAAATTGAAATGCGTTTGTAGTGGTAATGGTTGGTGATTTAAATTCCATCCTTTTTTATATGAGATAATAAAAATGTTTATTACCTTAACAAATCTTGACACAAGCAAACCAGTGTGGTTAACTAATGGGATTGATAATCGGGATGGTAGCAAGGCTGTAGCTATCCATGAATTGTTCTACACAGTAAAATGGTTTAATGTAGAGGATGATATATATAATAAAGTATATCTTGATAATAAAACTGAAGCTTTACCACCTGGTTATTATGACTTTTGTACTATAGCTGAATGGTTTCAAAGTAATTTTAAAATTAAAGCAACTTTAAATCCAGCTAACCTACTTGTTACATTAGAATTTCCGACACAAAATTGGTTAAAAATTTCAGATAGATTTGCATATTTACTTGGATTTTATATTGACGAAGATTGGTATAGAACAGATGATTTAGATGAATTAAAGTTTGGTATTATAACAATGAAGACAAAAAAACTTAAAATAACTGGAAAACGCCCTGTTTATTTGGCAGTACACACAGTATTTAATGTTTATTTGAAAGAACTAAACACTACTGAAAATGTACACAATGGAAAGCCTTCAACTTTGTTACGATGTGTGCCAGCTGGAACTGCTCCTTATTGTGAAAGTGTGGTTGTTAGATTTCCTAATTTGCAGTTTAAGAAATTAGGTTCTAGTTTCTTTGAGTCACTGTGTTTATCTGTAACTAATCAAGATGACAAACCAGTTGTTATGCATGATTTTAGTGTTGTGTTGGAAATTAAATAATTTTATTTTTGTTTATAAAAAATGAGTGGTAGTCCAAAGCCGAGAATCATACCAGTTGCATGTCCAGTAACAGAGTTGAAAGATTTGGCTGATGTACAGGATTTTGAGAAGGAAGGGGATGTTGGAGAAATATATGGTTTTGAACTTGATTCAAATGGCATGTACAAGAGGAAAGTAATTGTTGACATGAAAGACGGTGAAAAACAGATTCCTAAACTTGGTCAGCTTCGTGATGTTACTGTACCTACTCCACCTGTAAATAATGCGCCTTACAACTTAATACATGTGGGTAGTAAGTGGGTGGTTTCACCTGTCCCGGCACCACCACCCACAATTGACTGGGACATAAAGATTGAATTTATTAGTCCTTATGTATACACTGATGACGAAGGTGCCTTAGTGTTTAGGAAGGTTGTTAATTCTGGGCCGCTTATTGTAAGTCTTGTTCCAAGTTTTGCTTCAGATGACAATAGCAGAGAAAAACTGAAAGTTGAAAATTATGAGAGACGGAGATATCTTCTTACACATAGGAAGGGTAGGTCTGATGCGAAGGTCGTGTTTGCACCAATAAACTTTCCCATCGCAAGAGAAGCGACAATAGTATTTGAAATTATCATGAGATCAGTAACTACTGCTAAAGAGGCTCAAATTGCACAAGGAATTAAACTTACATGGAATGACACAGTGGCAGAATCATCAAAGGTCTTTATTGCTATTACAAAAAATAATGATGTTATTAATGTTTCGAGCAGTGTTCCAGCTGTCAAGGTGGTGGTCGACAAAACAACTTTTGTTCGTCTAACTTACATAAACCTTGAACACATTGATCTTGTTGCATTTTATTATGCCAGCAAATTGTATACTTTTGAAAAGTTGCAAAATGTAATTGCTGATTAAATAAAAAAAAATATTTGTCAATAAAAAAAATGGTAAACTTCTATCCGCAACTACCGACGCTTGAGCCGACTGAAACAAATGTGATGACTAAAACAACACTTGCGCCTGATCCACAGGTAACAGCTGTGCCAATTGCATCAGATAAAACATTACAGGCAGACGCATTCAGATTAAATAATATTACAGAAGCTTTGAAATATTTGGAGAGTGAGGAGGCGAAATACTCACGGTGCAAAAGACGGTATAAGACCGTTTTTAATTCTGTTCAAAACACTTCTATGGCTATTGGTGCAGTTTCAGCTTCATGTTCTGTAGGGGGTATCGTTCTGTTCGCCACAGGAATTGGGAGTTTGGCTGGAATAGCAGTTGAGGGTGTTAGCATTGCTACATGCCTGGCTTGCTTTGGTTTGGAGGCCTTGAACAAGAGGTTTCACACAAAATTACAGAAACATGAAGCATTGAGTACGCTTGCTGGTGCAAAGCTGAGCAGTATGAAACTTATTATCAGTAAGGCATTAAACGATAATTTTATTGATGACGAAGAATTTAAGCGGGTCCAGGATGATTTAAATAATTACAAAAAACAGAAGTCAGAAATACAGAATAAAATGCGTAGTCAATCACCCGTGAATGTTGAAGAACTAAAGGCTAGTTTTTTAGCAGAGGGAAAAAAGATAGGGGTACAGGAAACCACAGAAAAACTACACAATCTTTTAAACAAATAAAAATCAGATTTGGTAATCGTTTATTAATGTCATACACTTCACAGAAAAATGCCATGCCACTTACAACACTTGTGCCTGATTATTTAACCCCATCTGCACCACCACCAGAGTACTACTGAGAAAAAAAAGTTTTTTCATTGTCCTTGTATCTTGTCAAATCTGACCGAGTAAGTTGTGACTTAAGTCAAGTTGTTGTAAGAACTTAGGGTAAGTACTTGTAAGAACTTAGGGTAAGTACTTGTAAGAACTTAGGGTAAGTAATTAATAAGTTTTTATGACAACACACTTAAAGGTTACCTCTGCAGGTTCCTAAAAGTTAGTTGCAACTTGTTAATAAGTATTAAGTTTCACTTGGCATCACTTGATCAGGTTCATGATTAGGTTTTTATAGAGACAATAGTTATAGAGAAAGATAATAGGAGACCCGTAAGATAATCAGATCAATAAGGCCGCATCCGTCATGCTCGTCACTTTTTTAAAATCAAAGGGTTGATTTAGAATTAACGGGGGGTAAAATTGGGGTCAAAATTTTGATATTAAAAATGGCGTAAATTAATGATGGATGCGGCTCTATTGAATTCATTGTCTTACGGGTCTCCTATTATCTTTCTCTCACATGTAACACTGTGACAGCAACCTTTGATTTTTGCTTTCTCATGAATTTTTTTTTTTCTGTTTTAATTCATTGTCACGAATAATGTTGAAAACAATGAGGATGGAAATTCATTGAAAATAAGGATATACAGAAACATTTTAAAGCGGCGCCCTGCAAATTACATTGTGCTTTCACGTGGCCAGTGCCTGGTTCCATGTTTGGAGCTGATGCTGTGCATTCTACTTCCACTACTTTCTTTGAAGGCCCACTACCGCTGTAACTGTTCAAAGATACACTTCTGTAACGGATGGTTACGAAACTCTACGCACAGGTCTAGTTATGGTTCATTCTGACACAGGCCCACTAACGCCGTAACTCTTCAAAGATACACTTCTGTAACAGATGGTTATGAAATGCTAGACACAGGTCTAGCTATGGTTCATTTAGACACAGGACAATCCAGTTCAGCACATGTCGTCTTTATATCATTTAACTTATTCTACCCCAGACACACCACAGCAAGATGTGGATCGAACATGACAGTTCAAGGGTGATGCCAGAATAGCTTGGCGCCTATGGGCGCCAAGCTATTCTGGCATCACCTTTGAACTAGCATGGTCGATCTGTGTCCTGCACTGCAAAGCAGTCTTCTGAGGACAACGGCAACTTTTGGGGATTTCGGTGTGTTGGGGTAGAATGAGTTAACCTGACAATGACTCCACTCCTTTCTATAAATACAACGCTATCAGTATGAGAAACAGCTAAAAATAGATTGACGCGCTAATGGCTGTTCAAATAAATAAATGCGATTAAGCGTGTGCTTTTGTTGCGTGTCCAAACTTCTGTTCATTAGGTGTGTCAACAAGGCATAACAAACACAAATGGTGCTGAAATACATCTTCAAATTGATGCCTAATGGTACTTTAATAGTGGACTTCACCCACCAACACCAATAATCTAATCAATTATCAATAATATTGCATTTAGTGATTTACAATCATCTTGATGTCACACCATAATGCATGGGACACTACAGCAGAAACTTAAGTCCAACAGATAAAGTGAGAAAATGGAACAAGTCACTGATCTTTCTATGATGGAATACGATTTTAGGGATATCTAGCCCTTTTAAAAAAACAGGAGCTGAACAATCTTATATACAATTTGATTTTTCGATTTCAACATTTTGGGTACCAATTCTGGAGAACAGCTCACTTGCAAAATCGATGTTTTCTCAAAATCTAAGCATTTACACACTTCTGTCAATCTCCCATGACCCCTGACCTTATGGGTCTTATCGGCTACCCTTCTGCCAAATTTGGTTTAAAAGTTTTGCAAAATTGCTGATAAAAGCTAAAATTATACTTTTCTCATCAATTGCTGATCTCTTGTAACCCTTGACCTCTCCTAGGGGTCATCTAAGTTAGCATGCATAGGAAGGTCTTACCATCAGGTATCTGTGGACTAAGCTTGTGGTTGAAGTTGTAAACAGTATTTGAGAAACAAAATTGTCAAGAAACATCTACTTGTTACCTATTTCCAGATCTCTTGTGGCCCTTGACCTTTCTGAGCAGTCATCCAAATTAGTATGCATATTAAGGTCTTACCATCATGTATCTTTGTACCAAGTTTGTGTCTGAAGTTATGAACAGTATTTGAGGAAAAATGTCTTTTGTCAAAATATGGCTATTTTTGAAGTATTTCCTGATCTCTTGTGACCCTTGACCTTTCCCAGGGTTCATCCAAGTTAGCATGCATAGAACGGTCTTACCATCAGGTATCTTAATGTTGTAGCAAGTCTGGGTTTGAAGTTGTGAACAGTGTTTGAGAAACAACAAATTTTGTCAAAACATGGTTATTTGTTTTACCTGTTTCCTGGTTTCCGTTGACCTTGACCTTTCTGAGAGGTCACTGAAATTGGTATGTTTAGAAAGAACTTGGCACAAAGTATCCTTGGGCAGATGTGGCTTGAATAGTCTACGAGAAAATGCCGATGTTAAAGTTGACCACGGATGCGAAATGCTGCTGGATGAAGGCCAGACAACCACTGGCCCAGAACATAAGACTCACTTTTGCTTTGTATGTGAGCCAATTGAAAAGACATGCTCCACAACCCACCTGAGTTCCCATGCCCAGCAGGTGTCGAGCGAAGGGAATGATTCCCAAAATTATGTCAGCTCCGCTGTTATCACAGAAAATGGCAGCGCAGCGATAAGGTGGGTCTTGGCCAATCCGAGATGACCATGCATCAAAATTATCAAATAACCATGGCCGCCCTGAAAAGATCAAATCAAAATTCTGTATGTCAAAATTGTATACATCAACCAAAAGTGTCTTAAATCATAAAATTGAAACATGACAAGAAAATGTGCATCTCCTATATCCAATAAGTGGCAAGGAACAGCAGAAGACTCTTGTGATCTGCACACATTCATTCACTGTGACCTGCACACATTCATTCACTGTGACCTGCACACATTCATTCACTGTGACCTGCACACATTCATTCACTGTGACCTGCACACATTCACTCAAATGTGACCTGCACACATTCATGGATGATGCATACAGTACAACCTGTTGTTAGTGACCACATGTTTTACAAGCCTATCATGGATGATGCATACAGTACAACCTGTTGTGAGTGACCACATGTTTTACAAGCCTATCATGGATGATTCATACAGTACAACCTGTTGTGAGTGACCACATGTTTTACAAGCCTATCATGGATGATTCATACAGTACAACCTGTTGTGAGTGACCACCTGTTTTACAAGCCTATCATGGATGATTCATACAGTACAACCTGTTGTGAGTGACCACCTGTTTTACATGCCTATCATGGATGATTCATACAGTACAACCTGTTGTGAGTGACCACCTGTTTTACAAGCCTATCATGGATGATGCATACAGTACAACCTGTTGTGAGTGACCACCTGTTTTACAAGCCTATCATGGATGATTCATACAGTACAACCTGTTGTGAGTGACCACCTGTTTTACAAGCCTATCATGGATGATGCATACAGTACAACCTGTTGTGAGTGACCACCTGTTTTACAAGCCTATCATGGATGATTCATACAGTACAACCTGTTGTGAGTGACCACATGCTTTACAAGCCTATCATGGATGATGCATACAGTACAACCTGTTGTGAGTAACCACCTGTTTTATAACCCTAAGCTATCATGGATGATTCACACAGTACAACCTGGCACTATCTACCTGACACTATCATGGCTAATTCACACAGTACAATCTGTTGTGAATGACCACCTGTTTATAACCTTGTCATAGATGATTCATAGGTTTTATATCAGACTGTCCTTGTCTTAGTCTCTGGCTCAAAAGCCTTCCCCGGAGACACGGGGGCTTTGATGTCAGGGGTTTCCTCCCTTAGCCTTTCCGCAGCCAAGCGGCCAAGCCTGCAAGGCAGCAGGGGACTCGTGGGGGCGGGGTCGTCTATGTCCCGTGCAGATGTGAACATCTGCCCACTGCCCAATTTCAGATACCTGCAAACAAATAATCATCCAAGAAAGAAGAAAAAGTTCAAAAGCTGTTAAGCCTAGGACTCGGTTCAGCAGATGTCACTAACGGTCGGCTTCTGCAGACGTATCAACCATGGTACTTTATAATAAAGAAGAATAGCAACAGATTAGCTTAGAACCTTGCATGAATCCTACGGGAATCATCGCAACAAAAAGCACTAATGACAGCCAAAGGGCTAATCTGACAATACCCTGGAAGTCGAACTGTACCAGTTGATCCACTTACTAATGTAGGGTGTCGGGGAGAAATGGCCAGACAGACTGAGTAGAAAGCTTACCAAGCAGTAAAATGAAAAAGAAAAATTAATTTTTCTCTAAAATGTATTTTTTCGAAAAATACTTACCGATGACATGACTGTCAGGAAACAGTCCACTTGCTCACCAATTCTAGCCCAAGACCCAAAGGGCCCCTCCAGGAGGCTCTCAGGGATCCCCAACAGGGACGACAGTAGCCTCCCCCGCCCACCCGGCCACGCTTTCCAAGCTTGAGCTGGAGACTGCTGCAGATGAGGCGGAAGGCAGACTTCTTCACAGGGCAGGAAGGCTGGGCTAGGTGGGCCTGGTGGGCGGCTCTTTTTTTTTGCTAGAAGTTCCTGGATCTCTACGTCGTTTTCGTCAAACCAGTCTTTGTTCCTCTTTCTAGCAAAGCCCAAGACTTCCACAGAAGATTTTACAATAGCAGTTTTCAGTTGTTCCCAGAGTGTTTCAGGGGAGGAGTCTGCTGGATCAACTGTATCTTTGAGCATGCGCTGTAAATCGGCCTGAAGGGCAGCTTTCTTGTCGTCACGCTGAAGGCTGGCAACATCAAGCTTTTTCTTGGGGGGGCCCCCTTTCTTGGGTTTCAGCTTGAGGCGGAGCCTGAGTTTGCAGCGAACAAGGCGGTGGTCAGTGTGGCACTCTGCGCTGGGCATCACTCTGGTGAGGAGGACGTCACTGCGGTCCCTCTGACGCACTAGGACATAGTCGATAAGGTGCCAGTGCTTGGAGCGAGGATGCATCCAGGTGGTCTTTCGACTGTCCTTTTGCTGGAAAGTAGTGTTGGTGATGACAAGTTGCTGCTCTGCACAGAGCTCCAACAGTAGGCGACCATTGTCATTGCAGTTCCCAACGCCATGCTTGCCGAGGACTCCTTTCCAGGCTTCAGAGTCTTGGCCCACTCTGGCGTTGAAGTCGCCAAGGATGATGACTTTGTCGTCTGCAGGGGTGCTCTGTAGGAGGCTGCGCAGGTCAGAGTAGAACTTGTCTTTTTCTGCAGGCTCTGCCAGGAGGGTTGGGGAGTACACACTGAGAAGGGTGACGTATTGCTGGTGTCTCAGTGGGAGGCGCATGGACATGATGCGGTCGGAGTGACCCGTTGGTAGGTTTTCCAACTTAGTCGCAATGTGGGTCTTCACCATGAAGCCCACGCCTGAGAGCCGTCTTTCTGATGCAGGCCTGCCTGACCAGTAGAGGGTGTAGCCAGCGCCAAGTTCTTGGAGGCTGCCTTCCTCCGGAAGGCGTACTTCGCTGAGCGCGGCGATGTCGATGTTTAACCTCCGCAATTCATGGGCAATGAGGGCGGAGCGACGTTCAGGGCGTCCGCTGTCTGCTGTGTCGAGCATGGTTCGGATGTTCCAGCATGCAACGTTGAGTCCGGTCGTGGTCGTCATGAGAGTGGATCCATTGTTTTTTCTTGTTTTCTGACCGCATGGGAAGATGCCCGTTGACCGCGGCTAGCCAACTGGGTTACGAGGGGATGAGCTTTGGTTAGGCCACCTTTTCTAGGCCCCTCTCCGTGTGGAGCAAGCAGTGCTGTCCCTAGAGAAGGCTGCTTGGTCGTTCAGGGTGTGCCGAGTGACGTTGTCATCCCCAGGTCAACATCAGGCGACCAATATCCTGAACCGCCTGCATGCAGGTTTGAGACTGCGGCTTCCAGTGACATCTTTCACCTGCCGTTTTGCCCCTTGCCCATCGCTACAGGACTTGGAAAGTTCAGTGTCATAGTCCGTGGGCGTTTCCTAAAGCCTGCGCGGTGGAGCTTTTTGGTGGAGTGCAGTGTGCGCAGTACTGGCCCCACCCTTTAAACCCTTGGTTCGTTTGCCATGGCCTAGCAAGCTGGGACGGTGGCATCGAGGTTAGAGAGCTCCAGAACGAGTGGTGGTCCAGACTCGCACAGAGGACCCAGCTCTGCGCTGACAACGGTGACTACAGGGGCTTCTACGAAGCACTGAAAGCAGTGTATGGCCCTAGGCACCTGGTACAAAGTCCCCTGCGAAGCGCTGATGGACAGGCACTCCTCACAGATAATACCTCCATCTTGAACCGCTGGTCGGAATACTTTCAGGACCTCTTCGGCGCTGAGCGCACTGTTCAAGAAACAGTCATCCTCCAAATCCCACACCTTCCACTAAAGGTTGAATTGGACGAACCGCCCACCGCCGAAGAGACCCTCACAGCCATCCACCAGCTCAAGAGTGGCAAAGCAGCAGGCATTGACGGAATCCCGCCAGAGATCTGGAAACATGGAGGCCCCGCACTGCACAACAAGCTCCACGACCTCTTTCTCTGCTGCTGGGAAAAAGGAACACTACCAAAGGATCTCCGTGATGCAGTCATCATCACCCTGTACAAGAACAAAGGAGAGAAGTCTGCCTGCTCTAATTATCGTGGAATTACCCTGCTGTCCATTGCCGGGAAAATTCTCGCAAGGTTGCTCCTGAATCGGCTGGTACCTGCCATCGCTGAAGACCACCTCCCAGAGGGCCAGTGTGGCTTCAGAGCCAACAGGAGTACCACCGACATGGTCTTTGTGCTGAGACAGCTTCAGGAGAAGTGCCGCGAGCAGAACAAAGGGCTGTACGTAACGTTTGTCGACCTAACAAAAGCGTTTGACACTGTGAGCAGGCAAGGTATGTGGCAGATCCTGGAGCGACTAGGCTGTCCCCCAAAGTTCCTCAACATGATCGTCCAGCTCCACGAGGACCAGCAAGGCCAGGTCAGACTAAACAGTGACCTCTCAGAACCATTCCCCATTCGCAACGGCGTGAAGCAAGGCTGCGTGCTGGCACCGACCCTCTTCACCATCTTCTTCAGCATGATGTTGAAGCAGGCCACAGTGGACCTCGACGATGACGACGCAGTGTACATCAGGTATCGTCTCGATGGCAGCCTGTTCAACCTCAGACGACTGCAGGCCCACACGAAAACCCTAGACCAACTGATTCGTGAGCTGCTCTTTGCTGATGACGCTGCCCTCGTTGCACACACAGAGAGAGCCTTGCAGCGCATTACGTCCTGCTTCGCAGATGCCGCCCAGCTCTTTGGACTTGAGGTCAGTCTGAAAAAGACAGAGGTCCTTCATCAGCCGGCACCCAAGGAAGAGCATCGCCCTCCCCACATCACCATCGGCGAGTCCGAACTGAAGTCTGTACACCAGTTTACCTACCTTGGCTGCATCATCACGTCAGACGCCAAGCTGGACAAGGAGCTGGACAACAGGCTGGCAAAAGCGAACAGTGCTTTCGGGCGACTATTCAAGCGGGTGTGGCACAATCAACAGCTGAAAAAAGGCACCAAGATCAGCGTGTACAGAGCTGTCGTCCTCACCACTCTGCTGTACGGTTCCGAGTCCTGGGCCCTCTACCGCAGCCAACTACGACTCCTCGAACGCTTTCACCAGCGCTGCCTGCGTACCATCCTGGGCATTCACTGGAGTGACTATGTCACCAACGTCGAGGTCCTTCAACAGGCGGAAACTGTGAGCATCGAGGCTTTGCTGCTGCGGACACAGCTTCGCTGGGCGGGGCACGTCTCCAGGATGGAGGATCATCGCCTACCCAAGATCACTCTGTTCGGCGAGCTCGCCACTGGACACCGAGACAGAGGGGCACCAAAGAAGAGATACAAAGACGGTCTCAAGAAGTCACTTAGTGCCTGCCAAATCGACCACCACCAGTGGTCTTCGCTTGCCGCGGACCGTGACACCTGGCGCTCCACCATTCACAAGGCAGCCGTCTCCTTTGAGGACTCTCGCAGAGCTAACCTTAAGGACAAGCGGCTCAGAAGAAAAAACAGAGCTGTCGTAACTCAGAACCCTGACCAGACCTTCCCCTGCAGCCACTGCGGTCGAACCTGCCTGTCCCGGATTGGCCTCCGCAGCCACGAAAATGCCTGCAGACGACGTGGGCAAGCCCTATAGAATCTTCGTTCGCGAAGTCAAGCCAAGAGAGAGATGATTCATACAGTACAACCTGTTGTGAGTGACCACATGTTTTACAAGCCTATCATGGATGATGCATACAGTACAACCTGTTGTGAGTGACCACATGTTTTACAAGCCTATCATGGATGATTCATACAGTACAGCCTGTTGTGAGTGACATGTTTTATAACCTTGTCATAGATGATTCATACAGTACAACCTGTTGTGAGTGACCACCTGTTTTACAAGCCTATCATGGATGATTCATACAGTACAACCTGTTGTGAGTGACCACCTGTTTTACAAGCCTATCATGGATGATTCATACAGTACAACCTGTTGTGAGTGACCACATGTTTTACAAGCCTATCATGGATGATGCATACAGTACAACCTGTTGTGAGTGACCACATGTTTTACAAGCCTATCATGGATGATTCATACAGTACAACCTGTTGTGAGTGACATGTTTTATAACCTTGTCATAGATGATTCATACAGTACAACCTGTTGTGAGTGACCACCTGTTTTACAAGCCTATCATGGATGATTCATACAGTACAACCTGTTGTGAGTAACCATCTGTTTTATAACCCTAAGCTATCATGGATGATTCACACAGTACAACCTGGCACTATCTACCTGACACTATCATGAATAATTCACACAGTACAACCTGTTGTGCGTGACCACCTGTTTATAACCCTATCATGGATGATTCATACAGTACAACCTGCCACCATCAATCATGGATGAATCATAATAATAATAATAATAATAATAATAATAATAATAATAATAATAATAATAATAATAATAATAATAATGCATAGTTCTTGTATAGCGCTGTTCTCCAGGAAAACAGTGGACTCACTGTGCACGCACAACGGCACACCCTCTCTCTCTCAGACACACGCACGATGTCACGGTTAGTGACTGTTTTGACAGTGGTAGTCGAAAGTTGCCGAAGCACCGGTCACGCAGGAATAGTGAGTTGTTTACAAGTTGATAGAGACGGGTTAGTGTTCTTTGTTTTGCACGTGCGGGGCGCGCTAGTGAATGCGGTAGTGTGTTCACTGCAGAGTTTAGCTTGTCGGGAGCAAGGGAATGATATTTTAGTTCGCAGCTGTACTCGGTTGGACCAAGTAGTCTTGCCTAGCTGACTGTTGGTAGTCAGTGACTGACCGTCTGTGAGAGTCAGTGACACAGCGCCGATCCAGTCTCGGGTCGTTGGAGGCCGGAGACTGGGGTTGTTTTGCCTATGGGTGGCGGCGTTTTGTGACGGGTCGAAGAGGAGGTAAGTGCGTTAAAAAAACCCGCGTGCGGATGTTTTGTTATGTTCAGTTGTTATAGGTGTTTTGTACTATGTGTTAGGTCTAGAAGTATCATGGGGGGAAAAGGAGGGGAGAACTCGATGGGTGTTAAAGGGAAGTATTGTTTGACGTTATTGTTTTGGTTCTATCTAATTATTAGTTATTTTTAATTGGTTGGCGAGATGTTGTATTGGTTTGTTGTGGAAGTGCAGAGAATGTTAGGAAGGCTTTTATATAATGTTTGAGAACTTTCATTGTTTTGGTTTTTGTGTAATTTTTGGTTTGGAAAGCACGTGTCACATGGGTGAGGGTCGAGTGCTTGAACGGTTAGTGGTAGTGTTTTTGTAAACCAAGCAGGGTGGGTGTGGGAGGTTAGCTGTTTTAACGACCCACTGGTTTACCTTACTTACGAGGCCGTTTAGGCTTCTGCTTTTGTTTTGCATTTTGACATTCGGGGTCGGGACCGGTTGGAGGGCCGACGGGCATTAGGACCAACCACGCCTCGCTGGACGAGTGTCGGCATGGAAGGTGCGCGTTCATCCATACTGCCGAAGCCGCCGCGTCACCGTTGCGGCCGGACCAAGCGCCAAGGGAACACAGAGAGAGAGAGAGAGAGAGAGAGAGAGAGAGAGAGAGAGAGAGAGAGAGAGAGAGAGAGAGAGGGAAGACCCGCGAAGCTGAACGACCGTTAAGGAAGCCGGACGGGAGGGATCCACAGGCGTTCGTCGACTCACCACGGTGGTCCCATTCTTATTCGCCTTTCCGTTACTCACTCTGTCTTGGTGTAGTTCCATGATTCTTGTATATGAACAGTACGTTGTAAATGACGTTTTTCTGCCGTCAGTTCAGAGGACTGTAACTTGACTTTTATTGTTATTGTGGAGCAACAGTGCTGCGTAGCGTGGGGGAGTGCTTGTTTCCGCCACTCGATGCAATGCTGATGCTGTGGAAGTAGTATTAATTCTGGTTTAACTTTTTCTGTTTTTTTTTTCTTTCCTTTTTTTTTCCGGGGGCAGGGAGGGGAAGTGTCGGGAAGTGTGGGAAGGAAGAAAAGGGGGATAGTTAGTGTAATTAGTAATAAAGATTGAGTGTACGTGTAAAGTAAATGTGTTGTGTTGCTTGTGATGAGCTGTAACCTGTCTTGAGGCAAGACGCTAGGGTCCTTTATCTATCTCTTTCCTCTCTTCTACTCCTAACCTTTATCCTCGTCTATCTCTTTTTAGTCGGGACTTTTGGGGGTTCTACTTCTATTCTATCTTTCAATCTCGTCTGTCCCTCCCTAGTCATGACACACGATTATACACTACTTTAAACCACCCCATCCCTTCCCAACACCTTACATTCACTTCCTCTCTTGGCTTGACTTCGCGAACGAAGATTTTATAGGAGTTGCCCACGACGTCTGCAGGCTTGTTCGTGGCTGCGGAGGCCAATCCGAGACAGGCAGGTTCGACTGCAGTGGCTGCAGGGGAAGGTATGGCCAGGGTTCTGAGCTGCGGCATCTCTGTTTTTTCTCCTGAGCCGCTTGTCCTTAAGGCTAGCTCTGTGAGAGTCCTCAAAGGAGACAGCTGCCTTGTAAATGGTGGAGCGCCAGGTGTCACGGTCCGCAGCAAGCGAAGACCACAGGTGGTGGTCGATTTGGCAGGCACTAAATGACTTCTTGAGACAGTCTTTGTATCTCTTCTTTGGTGCCCCTCTGTCACGGTGTCCAGTAGCAAGCTCGCCGAACAGGGTGATCTTTGGTAGGCGATGATCCTCCATCCTGGAGACGTGCCCCGCCCAGCGGAGCTGTGTCCGCAGCAGCAAAGCCTCGATGCTCACAGTTTCAGCCTGTTCAAGGACCTCGACGTTGGTGACATAGTCACTCCAGTGAATGCCCAGGATGGTACGCAGGCAGCGCTGGTGGAAGCGTTCGAGGAGTCGTAGTTGGCTGCGGTAGAGGGCCCAGGACTCGGAACCATACAGCAGGGTGGTGAGGACCACAGCTCTGTACACGCTGATCTTGGTGCCTGTTTTCAGCTGTTGATTTTGCAATAATCGAGCCTGAAAGTAATGAATGCATTTATAAGTCTTGACGCCGCACTTTCTGTGAGATACGGTCTAAGGGAAGAAAATCTGCGCAGCTCAAGGAAACCAGCTCAGCAGACGCTACTGATATGATCATACATGGAGAGCGTCGAATCAATCTTCACACCCAGATATTCGACATATTTCTGGAAGGGAATGCTGCAGCTACCAATGTTTGCGAACTCGCCGTTAATCAGACCGAGAGCCGGCAGGCATGACTTCCGTTTTGTCAGTGTTAAGCTTAAGTTTGTTGCTTTACATCCAGGATAGGACGTCGTCTATACAACACTGTACGCTCATCTTAGCAAAGCTGAAATGTCTAGGCGCACTACTTCTTGACAATTCAGTATCGTCAGCATACTTGTGAAAATCACACTCATGGGTGGCAATTACATCAGAAAGAGGTTGTGAATATAGAGTGAACAAAACAGGCCCTAATACGGAGCCCTGAGGGACTCCACACAACAAAAGACTAGAAGCAGATAGCTGGCCATTAACAATAATAGCCTGAGAATGATCCTAAACATATGAAGTGAACCAGGCCAGGGAGGTACCACGGATGCCAAAGGTCACCTCTAACCTCTTTAGCAAAACAGAATGATCGAGCGTGTCGAATGCTGCACTGAGGTCCAGCAGAGCAATGAGAGAGACAAGTCTCTTGTCTGCCTTCACTAGCAGACCATCCAGGACGCTCAGCACAGCAGTCTCCATGCTGTGATCCTTTCTGTATGCCAACTGATGCATTTCTAAAAGACCGTTTCCAGACAAATGGCTTTGTAGCTGTTTCAAAACAACCTTCTCCAAAATCTTTTAAATAAACGGAAGGTTAGAGACAGGTCTAAAATGCTTCAAGTCATTTGGGTCCAGTCCAGGCTTTTTCAAGAGTGGTGTCACAACAGCATGTTTAAACTGAGTAGGCACTGCGCCTGTAGAGAAAGAAGCATTAACTATGGTGGTAATCAGTGGGAGGAGATCATCGATACACTGTTTCATGAGGGACCTGGGCATCGGATCAATCACACAGCTCTTTGTTGGTGACTTCATAATGAGTTCATGGATCTCCTGCTCAGTCACTGGCTTGAAACGAGACAGTGAAGGGCCATTATACACACCAAAAGTAGGGGATCACATGAACATGAGTCCAGTTCAGAGCGGATGTGCTTATTCTTATCCGAGAAAAAGTCACAGAAACGTTGTGGAAGGACATGGCTTGGCACGTCCATTGGAAGGGGCGTGGTACAACCTGCCACTATCAATCATGGATGAATCATACAGTACCACCTGTTGTGAGCGACCAGCTGTTTTGCAAGAAAACTGTGGTCCCACAAGAAAAGGGCTGTCTCAAGCTAAGTCCTGAAGTCCTGTCTCAATATAAGTCTTGAAGTCCTGTCTCAATATAAGTCATGAAGTCCTGTCTCAATATGTCCTGAAGTCATGTCTCAAGCCAAGTCCTGTCTCAAGCTTAGTCCTGTCTCAAGCTAAGTCCTGAAGGGCTGTCTCAAGCTAAGTCCTGTCTTAGGTTGTCTCAAGCTAAGTCCTGTCTCAAGCTAAGTAATGAAGGTCACTAACCACAGGTGATCTCTCACAAGGGTGGTCACACACAACAGGTTCTGTGTAGAATGGCTGTGAGAAAAGTCAGCCCTGCTGTCTCACCTTGCAACTTTTTCTGTGCGTCATGAAAAGAGAACTGCCCAGTCTCCAGGAGTTCTCTGACTTCGCGCGCCCCCCAGTCAAAGACGTTTCCGGCCAAAAGCCCCTTGGCGAGTGCAAGGTTGATATCAGCTGCAGCCAGGGAGTCCAGCATGTGCAGGTGTTCTGGCAGCTGTCTGAGGGCGATCTCATTCTCCTGCTGCTTTTGCTGCAACAAATGCATTCACAGCTGACAGCTGGACAAATGTAACCCTTCACTGTCAGCGATAATGAATTTCACATCTGAAACCAATACACACAGACCAACAATTGCACGAAAAACACAAATGTAAATGGGAACAAAAATAGGCACAAAAAACAACGCACTAACAAGAGACATATATCCTCATGAGTCTCCATGACTGCGGGGGCTCATGAGGATCTATGTCTCTTGTAGTTGGACCATGTTCACCTTTCCATGGCAGCAAAGAGGTTAATAACTGGGGGAGTCTACAGGCTACCTATGAACAACTATGGTGCAGGTACAATTAGTAGGCATAGATTGTACTTAGGTGTCAAAAAACAGACAAGTTCTACATTCAGCTGTGGAGTTCACCAAGCATAAATATGACCAGCTCAATCAGCAGATGTAACTCTGGCTGATCCATGCATAAAGACAAGTTCTATATTCAGCTGTAGAGTTCTCCAATCAGCAGATGTAACTGGCTGATCCATGCATAAAGACATGGCCTATATTCAGCTGTAGATTTCTCCAATCAGCAGATGTAACTGGCTGATCCATGCATAAAGACATGGTCTATATTCAGCTGTAGAGTTCACCAATCAGCAGATGTAACTCTGGCTGATCCATACATAAAGACATGGCCTATATTCAGCTGTAGAGTTCTCCAATCAGCAGATGTAACTCTGGCTGATCCATGCATAAAGACAAATTCTATATTCAGCTGTAGAGTTCTCCAATCAGCAGATGTAACTCTGGCTGAACCATGCATAAAGACAAGTTCTATATTCAGCTGTAGATTTCTCCAATCAGCAGATGTAACTCTGGCTGAACCATGCATAAAGACAAGTTCTATATTCAGCTGTAGAGTTCACCAATCAGCAGATGTAACTCTGGCTGATCCATGCATAAAGACATGGTCTATATTCAGCTGTAGAGTTCACCAATCAGCAGATGTAACTCTGGCTGATCCATGCATAAAGACATGGCCTATATTCAGCTGTAGAGTTCTCCAATCAGCAGATGTAACTCTGGCTGATCCATGCATAAAGACAAATTCTATATTCAGCTGTAGAGTTCTCCAATCAGCAGATGTAACTCTGGCTGAACCATGCATAAAGACAAGTTCTATATTCAGCTGTAGATTTCTCCAATCAGCAGGTGTAACTCTGGCTGAACCATGCATAAAGACAAGTTCTATATTCAGCTGTAGAGTTCACCAATCAGCAGATGTAACTCTGGCTGATCCATGCATAAAGACATGGCCTATATTCAGCTGTAGAGTTCTCCAATCAGCAGATGTAACTCTGGCTGATCCATGCATAAAGACATGGCCTATATTCAGCTGTAGAGTTCACCAATCAGCAGATGTAACTCTGGCTGATCCATGCAAATTAAAGACATGGCCTATATTCAGCTGTAGAGTTCTCCAATCAGCAGATGTAACTCTGGCTGATCCATGCATAAAGACATGGCCTATATTCAGCTGTAGAGTTCACCAATCAGCAGATGTAACTGGCTGATCCATGCATAAAGACATGGTCTATATTCAGCTGTAGAGTTCACCAATCAGCACATGTAACTCTGGCTGATCCATGCATAAAGACATGGCCTATATTCAGCTGTAGAGTTCACCAATCAGCAGATGTAACTCTGGCTGATCCATGCATAAAGACAAGTTCTATATTCAGCTGTAGAGTTCACCAATCAGCAGATGTAACTCTGGCTGAACCATGCATAAAGACAAGTTCTATATTCAGCTGTAGATTTCTCCAATCAGCAGATGTAACTCTGGCTGAACCATGCATAAAGACAAGTTCTATATTCAGCTGTAGAGTTCTCCAATCAGCAGATGTAAATGGCTGATCCATGCATAGACATGGTCTATATTCAGCTGTAGAGTTCACCAATCAGCACATGTAACTCTGGCTGATCCATGCATAAAGACAAGTTCTATATTCAGCTGTAGAGTTCACCAATCAGCAGATGTAACTCTGGCTGATCCATGCATAAAGACAAGTTCTATATTCAGCTGTAGAGTTCACCAATCAGCAGATGTAACTCTGGCTGATCCATGCATAAAGACAAGTTCTATATTCAGCTGTAGAGTTCTCCAATCAGCAGATGTAACTCTGGCTGATCCATACATAAAGACATGGCCTATATTCAGCTGTAGAGTTCTCCAATCAGCAGATGTAACTGGCTGATCCATGCATAAAGACATGGCCTATATTCAGCTGTAGAGTTCTCCAATCAGCAGATGTAACTCTGGCTGATCCATGCATAAAGACAAATTCTATATTCAGCTGTAGAGTTCTCCAATCAGCAGATGTAACTCTGGCTGAACCATGCATAAAGACAAGTTCTATATTCAGCTGTAGATTTCTCCAATCAGCAGATGTAACTCTGGCTGAACCATGCATAAAGACAAGTTCTATATTCAGCTGTAGAGTTCACCAATCAGCAGATGTAACTCTGGCTGATCCATGCATAAAGACATGGCCTATATTCAGCTGTAGAGTTCACCAATCAGCAGATGTAACTCTGGCTGATCCATGCATAAAGACATGGCCTATATTCAGCTGTAGAGTTCACCAATCAGCAGATGTAACTCTGGCTGATCCATGCATAAAGACATGGCCTATATTCAGCTGTAGAGTTCTCCAATCAGCAGATGTAACTCTGGCTGATCCATGCATAAAGACATGGCCTATATTCAGCTGTAGAGTTCACCAATCAGCAGATGTAACTGGCTGATCCATGCATAAAGACATGGAGTGGGTTGCATGTAGTGTGCTTAAATATAGTGTGTTAAGCTCGCTGACTTAAGGCCTTTCGTGCTTAGTAAAGCTCTTGCTTAGTGCGCGAGTGTTTTCTGTTGCATGGAGCGACGTAGCGACGTGCGTAGCTCCGAACGAGTTCTTAGCGAGCGGGGATAGGTTATTTATAACTTATGGTGGGGTTCTCCCCTACGTCATCATAGATTGTAGAAATCGGCCAATAAAAACGCACGGTTTTCGCTTCTTCTGACTTAACGGAAACGAAGTAGACAAAACGCCGGTGAAATGGCGGCGATGGAAAACAAGAAGTCAAGAGAGAAAGAATGGCAAATTTTTCATGCAGGCAACCCTGCTTGTCAGTCTAATGTAGACGTACATTAGTTAAGGAGTACCGTGTAGGCTCCCATAGTATGAGGATCTATGTCTCAAGTCTAATGTAGATGTACATTAGTTAAGGACTACCGTGTAGTAGGCTCCCATAGTATGAGGATCTATGTTTCTCTGACAACGGCTGGTGTTGGGTTATACCCATCGGTGTGCAGGGTCAGTTGAATCAGTTATGCAGACTCCTCACCGATAATTCCAGATGTCCGTGAGACGAGGCTGGGTGGGGGGTCCGTACATTTCGTGTTCCTCCTTCTCTATCCTAGATGGAAGGCTGTTTCTGCCACAAGGTTTAAGAGAGTGAATTCACATTTCCATTCTCGCGTTAACACGGCAGCTAAGAACTCTTCCTCAGCTAAGCACGCCGCTACGCACGGGGGGGACCGTCCTTAGAATTAAGCACGCCACTAAGCTCGCTCCAGCAGATAAGCACGCTCATGCAACGCACATATTCAGCTAAGCTTGTGAACTTAGCGCTAAGCAAGAAATTTGCGCGCTAAGCAAGCATATGCAACCCACCCCGGGTCTATATTCAGCTGTAGAGTTCACCAATCAGCACATGTAACTCTGGCTGATCCATGCATAAAGACAAGTTCTATATTCAGCTGTAGAGTTCACCAATCAGCAGATGTAACTCTGGCTGATCCATGCATAAAGACATGGTCTATATTCAGCTGTAGAGTTCACCAATCAGCAGATGTAACTCTGGCTGATCCATGCATAAAGACATGGTCTATATTCAGCTGTAGAGTTCACCAATCAGCAGATGTAACTCTGGCTGATCCATGCATAAAGACATGGCCTATATTCAGCTGTAGAGTTCTCCAATCAGCAGATGTAACTCTGGCTGATCCATGCATAAAGACATGGCCTATATTCAGCTGTAGAGTTCACCAATCAGCAGATGTAACTGGCTGATCCATGCATAAAGACATGGTCTATATTCAGCTGTAGAGTTCACCAATCAGCACATGTAACTCTGGCTGATCCATGCATAAAGACATGGCCTATATTCAGCTGTAGAGTTCACCAATCAGCAGATGTAACTCTGGCTGATCCATGCATAAAGACAAGTTCTATATTCAGCTGTAGAGTTCACCAATCAGCAGATGTAACTCTGGCTGAACCATGCATAAAGACAAGTTCTATATTCAGCTGTAGATTTCTCCAATCAGCAGATGTAACTCTGGCTGAACCATGCATAAAGACAAGTTCTATATTCAGCTGTAGAGTTCTCCAATCAGCAGATGTAAATGGCTGATCCATGCATAAAGACATGGTCTATATTCAGCTGTAGAGTTCACCAATCAGCACATGTAACTCTGGCTGATCCATGCATAAAGACATGGCCTATATTCAGCTGTAGAGTTCACCAATCAGCAGATGTAACTCTGGCTGATCCATGCATAAAGACAAGTTCTATATTCAGCTGTAGAGTTCACCAATCAGCAGATGTAACTCTGGCTGATCCATGCATAAAGACAAGTTCTACATTCAGCTGTAGAGTTCTCCAATCAGCAGATGTAACTCTGGCTGATCCATACATAAAGACATGGCCTATATTCAGCTGTAGAGTTCTCCAATCAGCAGATGTAACTCTGGCTGATCCATGCATAAAGACATGGCCTATATTCAGCTGTAGAGTTCACCAATCAGCAGATGTAACTCTGACTGATCCATGCATAAAGACATGGTCTATATTCAGCTGTAGAGTTCACCAATCAGCACATGTAACTCTGACTGATGTATACAGACATTGTCTATATTCAGCACATGTAACTCTGAGGCATACAGACATGGTCTATATTCAGCTGTAGAGTTCACCAATCAGCACATGTAACTCTGGCTGAAGCATACATACATGGTCTATATTCAGCTGTAGAGTTCACCAATCAGCACATGTAACTCTGACTGAGGCATACAGACATGGTCTATATTCAGCTGTAGAGTTCACCAATCAGCACATGTAACTCTGACTGAGGCATACAGACATGGTCTATATTCAGCTGTCTCTTGGCTTGACTTCGCGAACGAAGATTTTATAGGAGTTGCCCACGACGTCTGCAGGCTTGTTCGTGGCTGCGGAGGCCAATCCGAGACAGGCAGGTTCGACCGCAGTGGCTGCAGGGGAAGGTATGGCCAGGGTTCTGAGCTGCGGCATCTCTGTTTTTTCTCCTGAGCCGCTTGTCCTTAAGGCTAGCTCTGTGAGAGTCCTCAAAGGAGACAGCTGCCTTGTAAATGGTGGAGCGCCAGGTGTCACGGTCCGCAGCAAGCGAAGACCACTGGTGGTGGTCGATTTGGCAGGCACTAAGTGACTTCTTGAGACAGTCTTTGTATCTCTTCTTTGGTGCCCCTCTGTCACGGTGTCCAGTAGCAAGCTCGCCGAACAGGGTGATCTTTGGTAGGCGATGATCCTCCATCCTGGAGACATGCCCCGCCCAGCGGAGCTGTGTCCGCAGCAGCAAAGCCTCGATGCTCACAGTTTCAGCCTGTTCAAGGACCTCGACGTTGGTGACATAGTCACTCCAGTGAATGCCCAGGATGGTACGCAGGCAGCGCTGGTGGAAGCGTTCGAGGAGTCGTAGTTGGCTGCGGTAGAGGGCCCAGGACTCGGAACCATACAGCAGGGTGGTGAGGACCACAGCTCTGTACACGCTGATCTTGGTGCCTGTTTTCAGCTGTTGATTGTGCCACACCCGCTTGAAAAGTCGTCCGAAAGCGCTGTTCGCTTTTGCCAGCCTGCTGTCAAGCTCCTTGTCCAGCTTGGCGTCCGACGTGATAATGCAGCCAAGGTAAGTAAACTGGTGCACTGACTTTAGTTCAGACTCGCCAATGGTGATGTGAGGAGGGCGATACACTGTCTTGGGTGCCGGCTGATGGAGGACCTCTGTCTTTTTCAGACTGACCTCGAGTCCAAAGAGCTGGGCAGCATCTGCGAAGCAAGACGTGATGCGCTGCAGGGCTCTCTCTGTGTGTGCAACGAGGGCAGCATCATCAGCAAAAAGCAGCTCACGAATCAGTTGGTCTAGGGTTTTCGTGTGGGCCTGCAGTCGTCTGAGGTTGAACAGGCTGCCATCGAGACGATACCTGATGTACACTGCATCGTCATCATCGAGGTCCACTGTGGCCTGCTTCAACATCATGCTAAAAAAGATGGTGAAGAGGGTCGGTGCCAGCACGCAGCCCTGCTTTACGCCGTTGAGAATAGGGAATGGTTCCGAGAGGTCATTGTTGAGTCTGACCTGGCCTTGCTGGTCCTCGTGTAGCTGGACAATCATGTTGAGGAACTTTGGGGGACAGCCAAGTCGCTCCAGGATCTGCCACATGCCTTGCCTGCTCACAGTGTCGAACGCTTTTGTTAGGTCGACAAATGTTACGTACAGACCTTTGTTCTGCTCGCGGCACTTCTCCTGTAGCTGTCTCAGCACAAAGACCATATCGGTGGTGCTCCTGTTTGCTCTGAAGCCACACTGGCCCTCTGGGAGTTGGTCTTCAGCGATGGCAGGTACCAGCCGATTCAGGAGCAGCCTTGCAAGGATTTTCCCAGCAATGGACAGCAGGGTAATTCCCCGATAGTTGGAACAGTCAGACTTCTCGCCTTTGTTCTTGTACAGGGTGATAACGACTGCATCACGGAGATCTTTTGGTAGTGTTCCTTCCTCCCAGCAGCAGAGAAAGAGGTCATGGAGCTTGTTGTGCAGTGCTGTGCCTCCATGTTTCCAGATCTCTGGCGGTATTCCATCAATGCCTGCTGCTTTGCCACTCTTGAGCTGGTGGATGGCTGTGAGGGTCTCTTCAGCGGTGGGCGGTTCGTCCAATTCAACCTTTACTGGGAGGTGTGGGATTTGTAGGACGACTGCTTCTTGAACAGTGCGCTCAGCGCTGAAGAGGCTCTGAAAGTATTCCGACCAGCGGTTCAAGATGGAGGTATTATCTGTGAGGAGTGCCTGGCCATTCGCGCTTTGCAGGGGACTTTGTACCAGGTGCCTGGGGCCATACACTGCTTTCAGTGCTTCGTAGAAGCCCCTGTAGTCACCATTGTCAGCACAAAGCTGGGTCCTCTGTGCAAGTCTGGTCCACCACTCATTCTGGAGATCTCTGAGCTTGCGCTGGAGACTGCTGCAGACGAGGCGGAAGGCAGACTTCTTCACAGGGCAGGAAGGCTGGGCTAGGTGGGCCTGATGGGCGGCTCTTTTTTTTGCTAGGTGTTCCTGGATCTCTACATCGTTTTCGTCAAACCAGTCTTTGTTCTTCTTTCTGGCGAAACCCAAGACTTCTGCAGAGGATTTTGCAATAGCAGTTTTCAGTTGTTCCCAAAGTGTTTCAGGGGAGGAGTCTGCTGGGTCCGCTGTGTCTTTGAGCCTGCGCTGTAAATCTGTCTGAAAGGCAGCTTTCACATCGTCACGCTGAAGGCTGGCAACATCAAGCTTTTTCTTGGGGGGCCCCCATTTCTTGGGTTTTGGCTTGAAGTGGAGCCTGAGTTTGCAGCGGACAAGGCGGTGGTCAGTGTGGCACTCTGCGCTGGGCATCACTCTGGTGAGGAGGACGTCACTGCGGTCCCTCTGACGCACTAGGACATAGTCGATAAGGTGCCAGTGTTTGGAGCGAGGATGCATCCAGGTGGTCTTTCGACTGTCCTTTTGCTGAAAAGTAGTGTTGGTGATGACCAGTTGCTGCTCCGCACAGAACTCCAACAGTAGGCGGCCATTGTCATTGCAGTTCCCCACGCCATGCTTGCCGAGGACTCCTTTCCAGGCTTCAGAGTCCTGGCCCACTCTGGCGTTGAAGTCGCCAAGGATGATGACTTTGTCGTCTGCAGGGGTACTCTGTAGGAGGCTTCGCAGGTCAGTGTAAAACTTGTCCTTTTCAGCAGGCTCTGCCAGGAGGGTTGGGGAGTACACACTGAGAAGGGTGACGTGCTGCTGGTGTCTCAGTGGGAGGCGCATGGACATGATGCGGTCGGAGTGGCCTGTTGGTAGGTTTTCCAGCTTAGTCGCAATGGATGACCATGAAACCCACGCCTGAAAGCCGTCTTTCTGATGCAGGCCTGCCTGACCAGTAGAGGGTGTACTCAGCACCAAGTTCTTGGAGGCTGCCTTCGTCCGGAAGGCGTACTTCGCTGAGCGCGGCGATGTCGATGTTTAACCTCCGCAATTCATGGGCAATGAGGGCGGAGCGACGTTCAGGGCGTCCGCTGTCTGCTTTGTCGAGCATGGTTCGGACGTTCCAGCATGCTACGTTGAGTCCGGTCGTGGTCGTCATGAGAGTGGATCCGTTATTCTTTCTTGTTTTTTGACCGCAGGAGAAGATGCCTGTTGACCGCAGCTAGCCAACTGGGGTTGCGAGGGGACGAGCTTTGGTTAGGCCACCTTTTCTAGGCCCCTCTCCGTGTGGAGCAAGCAGTGCTGTCCCTAGAGAAGGCTGCTTGGTCGTTCAGGGTGTGCCGAGTGATGTTGTCATCCCCAGGTCAACATCAGGCGACCAATATCCTGAACCGCCTGCATGCAGGTTTGAGACTGCGGCTTCCAGTGACATCTTTCACCTGCCGTTTCGCCCCTCGCCCGTCGCTACAGGACTTGGAATGGTCAGTGTCATGGTCATTCAGCTGTAGAGTTCACCAATCAGCACATGTAACTCTGACTGAGGCATACATACATGGTCTATATTCAGCTGTAGAGTTCACCAATCAGCACATGTAACTCTGGCTGAGGCATACAGACATGGTCTATATTCAGCTGTAGAGTTCACCAATCAGCACATGTAACTCTGGCTGAGGCATACAGACATGGTCTATATTCAGCTGTAGAGTTCACCAATCAGCACATGTAACTGTGACTGAGGCATACAGACATGGTCTATATTCAGCTGTAGAGTTCACCAATCAGCACATGCAACTCTGGCTGAGGCATACAGAGATAAGAGATAGGAGATTCCCAGACCACCTAAATTAATAATGCTGCATCAACCTCTAAAACAAGGTTAATTAGAATATCAATGCTCACAGCTCTTATCTTTCCCAATACACTCAGCACATTTTCAAATCAGCGATCAGCTGTTAATTCTCAGGGACCGGCTAGCCTGGCTTTCCGCTTATGGTATTACACAATTCTGCTGATGATAGTTAAGTACTCAAATCGACTGATACAGCTTTAAAATATATCTCAGAGATTTTTTAAAACAAGGATGTTAACAGAAGATTGAGAATTTGTATTCTATCTATCTATCTATCTATCTATCTATCTATCTATCTATCTATCTATCTATCTATCTATCTATCTATATCCCGTAGTCTTGTCGACCATTGGGGTACCACTGCTGACTTGGCAACCAGCTCCCTCCACTTCTCTCTGTTCTCTGCCATTCTTAGCGTATCGCCCAGCCTCAGTCCTGTCCACTCTGAGATATTGAAAGAGAAAAGGCACATGTAACTGACCCGCCATCAGGACCAGTATCAATACCAACACCAACAGGACCGTCAGAACCAACCACATCGGTGTCACCAAAACACCCTCATCAAAGTGAGAGACAAACAACCCAGTCTAACCCCGACCCCGAACCTCAAACAGCAAAATATATAGTTGCTGGATTTGTTGTCGGATTTGGTTACGTAGGTTACCAATTATACAAAAAATACAAACCACAGACTCGTACAGCGTCCAAAAAATCAGACACTCCAAAATCAAAACCAGAAGTTGCCACATTACCAGTAATACCCAAACCTGTCCACCCATTTCTAATGCAGTAATAAATTTTTTATTTTAATTTTTCTTGTATTAGAAAATGAGTGACACAAAAAACTTAATGAACCTTGTCTATCACTCTGTCTATCACTCTGCTGTGATATGCTGTGATAAGTGGACTAGCAGTAGATTAGATTTTGAAGACAGTGCAAAGCTAATTGTAGTTGTAACAGCGTCAATTGCGACGAAAGACTTTCTCGTCAAGCAAGGAATTATTCCAGAAAATGTTTCTATGTAAATAAAAGTATGGCTACAATAGCTATTATGATTGGAGGGGCCATGGCCAATGCACTTGCTTTCAGTGGATCAAATTATCTCTTTTCCAAAATGGGTAGAGAAGAATCTGCAGAAGAAATGAAGCGTCACAATGAAGCATCTGAAAAACTTGCACAAGCGCAACAAGATTACGAGAAGCAACGAATAGAGAAACTTGATTTCATTAATGAAAAACTCAGACTTGAAGGCCATGCACAGCATACGTTTTCAAATACCGATGAGGCAATTCGTGAGTATTTTCTCGTTACAGGTGAAGATATGTCTATCACAAAACCGAAACTAAGTGACTATTACAAACCAAGTACAGAACAAAGAAATGGAGAAATAATCTTTGTTTTAGTGGGAATGACATTTGTATTTTTTACTGGACTTTATATTGCTAGAAGAAATGAACGTCAAAAATAAACTATCAAAAATATATTACTCTCAAATTGGGTACTGGAAAGGAAACACCGCTATTCAAAAATTACATGCCGCTGTGGGCGGAGATATAACACTCAGTCAAGTCAAACAATGGTTACAGAGACAGGCAATTTGGCAGATATATTTACCTGCTCCAAGAAAAATAACAAGACCTCATTTTGAAAACACTATCCCAAATGACCCACATCAAATGGACCTCCTGTTCCTACCCCATGACACAATAAGAAAGAAACGATACAAGTACGCACTGACTGTTGTAGACATAGCTTCACGCTACAAAGATGCTGAATCTATATCTGACAAAACAGCCAGTACAGTTGCTACAGCGTTAACAAAAATATATAGTCGAGGTCCTTTAAAATACCCCAGACTTGTACAAGTTGATGACGGATCAAAATTCAAAGGTGCAGTTAATCAGTTATTTGCGAAGCATGGCGTACTGGTTAGACACGGCATTCCAGGTGTACACAGATCACAGGCAATTGTAGAGAATTTTAACAAACAGTTATCAGAAAGACTTTTTAGTTACCAGTATTCTAAGGAACTCATGCATGACACCCATAACACAGAGCGGGTTAAGAGATTACCAACTGTGATAAAAGCAATGAACAATGAAGGACACCCAAAGCCTGTTGATGCTATTAAATTGAAATCAATTACAGAGCCAAAAACAGGACCAACCCAGCACCCTACACAAGTTTATTTACTACACAGGTGAGATATTTATACCAACCAGGGGAGGCTGAAAATGGCATGAAGCACAGAGCAACTGACCCCATCTGGTCTACATCTGTACATAATATAAAAAAAAATAGTACCTGGTAATCCATCCATTTATTATTTATATGAACCTGCCCCTATGAAAGTTGAAGCTGGCATTGAAACGAGATAGCAAGAACCCTCGCATCAGATTCGACCTCCAGAAGCTAAAAGACCCGGAAGTAGAAGAGCTCTTCCAAGCCCAGGTGGGAGGCAGATTTGCAGCCTTGGCTACTTTGGACTGCGACGTAGACACCCTTGCTGGAAATATAAAAGAGGTGTTACTTTCTACAGCAGAAGAAGTGCTGGGGAAGCAGAGGAAGCGCAAACAGCCCTGGGTCACCGATGACATCCTCGATCTCTGTGATGAGAGGAGAGCCTGGAAGAAAAAGAGAGGCCAAAACCTCACATCAGCAAACAAGTACAGACTTGTCAACAAGAAGATCAGGAAGAGGATGAAAGAAGCCAAAGAAGATTGGATTGAAGACCAGTGTTGTAGCATGGAAGAGGGCATGGCAAATGGCAACAGCAAGAAGGCTTATGAAACGCTAAGGACCCTCACCAAGACTCAACAGCGAACAGCCACAGTCATCGAAGACAGCAGCGGCCAACTCCTTACGGAAAACACTGCTGTACTAAACAGATGGACTGAGTACTGCCGAGACTTGTATAACTACAAGGCTGAGCCAGACACCAGCATCCTCCAAAACAACAAGGCTGGGGCCAGGAAGGCTGAAGACCTGCCAGTGTTAGCTGAAGAGGTGGAAGCAGCCGTACGCGGCCTGAAGGGAGGAAAGTCTCCAGGTGTAGACAACGTACCTGCTGAACTGTTGAAACATGGAGGAGAAGTAACAACGAAGGTCCTCACTACACTCTGTCAAAAGATCTGGGAGCAAAAGAAATGGCCAGTAGAATGGACACAGTCTCTAGTGATCCCGCTCCCCAAGAAAGGAAACCTGAAACAGTGCCAGAACTACAGAACTATCAGTCTGATAAGTCACCCTAGCAAAGTAATGCTTAGAATCATTCTCAACCGCCTCAAAACTTTCGCTGAGGAACTGCTGGCAGAAGAACAGGCTGGCTTCAGAGTTGGAAGAAGCACTGTAGAGCAGATTTTCAACTGCCGCGTCCTGATCGAGAAACATCTGCAGCATCAGCGCGAACTCTACCACAACTTCATTGATTTCAGGAAAGCATTTGATCGCGTCTGGCACGACGGACTCTGGCAAGTCATGAGATCGTTCAACATAGAGGAGGGACTGATCCAAATGATAGAAGCGCTTTACAAGAACGCCTGCAGCGCGGTTCTACTTAACAATCAGTCAGGCGAGTTCTTCAGGACGACGATCGGTGTCCGTCAAGGATGCCTGCTCTCTCCTGTCCTTTTCAACATATTCCTGGAGAAGATCATGCAGGAAACCCTCCACGACCACCATACTTCAATCTCTATTGGTGGCAGATCTCTGTGCAATCTTCGATTCGCAGACGACATTGACCTCATGGCAGGCAGCAATAGTGAGCTCCAAAACCTGACAGACAAACTTTCAAGTAGCGCAGGGTCTTATGGCATGGAGATCAGTACGGATAAAAGCAAAGTGATGATCAACACCACAAGCGACAGCAGCAGCAACATTCACATGAATGGCCAAAAGCTAGAAGAGGTCAATAGCTTCAAGTACTTGGGAGCCACCCTGTCCAAAGACGGTAGTTGCATAGCAGAGATCCGTATCAGGATAGGTACAGCAACATCCGCAATGGCCAGGCTGGACAGGATATGGCGAAGTAACTCCATCAGCTTCACCATCAAGTACAGGCTTTACAAGTCCCTCATAGTGTCTATTCTACTCTACGGCTGTGAGACTTGGACACTGCTTGCAGACTCAGAAAAGAAAATCCAGGCCTTTGAGAACAAGTGCCTGAGGAAGTTGCTCCGCATCTCGTACCGCGAGCACAAGACCAACGAATATGTACGGAGCATCGTCACTTCCCTGGTGGGCCCACATGAACCCCTTCTGGCAACCGTGAAACGGCGCAAGCTTGCTTGGTTTGGCCACGTGACCCGACACAACACATTGTCCAAGACTATCCTCCAAGGCACTCTCGAAGGAAGTCGTCGGCGAGGTCGTCAGAGAAAGAGTTGGGTCGCAAACATAAAAGAATGGACCGAACTCGAGATGTCAGACTTGCTTGCCACCGCCCAAAATAGAACTCAGTGGAGAGCACTGTCTGTTGCTGCTGCCTTTCAGTCCCCCCAACGCCCAGTTCGGGCAAGGGACTGATGATGATGATGATGAACCTGCCCCACAGAGGGCATTTGTCAGAGAAGAATTACAGATTATTCCTCCAGACACTGTTACTCATTTCAGTAACTAAATCATCGATTATTTCATCAACCAGTTCATCGGGTATTTCTTCAGATAACTTGAGCCTGTAATGACCTGGCGCATAAGCCTTTTTCCTTACTATGAAACACCCGTTTTGTGTCCCCAACTGCAAGTGACTTCTTATTTGTTTGGATCATTTCAAGATTATGTTTGTTTGATCTCAGTGACTTGTTTGGATAATCAGGCATTAATGCATCATCTAACACTTGCTTGTAATGTTTATGACGAATGTCTTTATTTTTTATTGCTGATTTTTTTTTATTCCTTTGGCTTTCGACTGACTTCGCTTTTGGTGCAGTATAGAATACATTTTTGATCTCAGTCCAACGTACTCAACTATTGGCACACCATTCAGTTCATCCTTAAACTTACCAGGCACTTTCTTATTCTGTGTGCTAAACAGTGGATGATCTTTTGGGTAGTCAGACGTGTCATACATGTGTAACTCTGTTTTCATGTCTTCATAAAAGTCTTCGGTAGGCACATCTATGATCATAGAGTCAGTGTCAGTGTATAGCAGACGACACTCAGGATACTTTGGTTTGAAGTAATCATAATAAAATTCAAGCATCAACAGTTTTGACAACTCAAGAATTGCCATACCAATGAATACTGGCTTGTCCAGTTTAACAATCTTTTTTTTGAGTGACACAGCATACAATGATGAATGAAACTCTTTGTACCCTGTGTACTATGGCTTGTTTAATTGCACCCGATTCAGTTGTGACTAGTCTCACATCTTTGCGGTGATGAGGATTTTCCATAGTCTTCCCAAAACAGGCATTGTTCATAAGCTTAAAGAAGTCTTTGTCAAATGCAGTGTTGCCATCTCTTGCACACAATGTTGTGTTTTTCATTATGTAATCTTTCACGAAAGCACTCTGATCAAATTGACCTCTGTGGACTTTCTTTAGTACTAACCCGTGTCTGATGTAAAACTGTAACAAACGATAATGACACACATAATTGAATTTGTCATTCAAATTTGGTACAAGTTTAGTGTCTTCTTTTTTCCCTGTCATACTCATTTTCTCAACAGCTAAGGGATAATCATTGTGGTAATCATGTAGGTGGTGTGGGTACTCTAGGTCTACTTCAAAGATCCAACCCTTTGCGTCGTTTCGGTCAAGATTCATAATATTGTTTGTTAACCCTGACTGTGTTACATCATACTGTGACAAATCATAAAGTTTAAAGTTTTTAAAGGGTAATAACTCACACATCGCGTATCCATACAAATTGTTAGCGTCCAAGTACGTAATGAATGACCTTGACCCAGGGCTTGAGGGGTCAAAGTCGTCTAGATATTTATTATTAGCTCTGGCATAATTGTTCGCAGCTATACTAATTCCTCCCCTTAATCCACGTTCCACCATTTCACCCATCGTACGATCAGACAACAGGTCTATAAATATCTTACTGGATTTCAAAAATGCATCCCATGTCATGCCAGGACTAGTTATGTAACAGGCTGGGTCAAGACTGTAGTGTAACAAACCCTTTTCACGGTAACTTTCAAATATGTCTGCTAGTAAGCAAACGTCAGCTTTTAAGTACTGGTCATGATAGTCACCAATCGTTTGACACCCTAATGTATCCCATGCATCAAGTGCATGCTGGTATTCAGAGTCAGAAATACCTTTACCATTAAATGTAGAATACAATTTCTCTTTTGGTGGAAGTCTCCTTTCCTCAAACACAACCCACTCACTGATGTACTCGTACGGATACACACCTTTCTTGATTAAGTCTGGCTCAAAATATTTACTTGTTATTGGATACTCAGTCAGTCCTTCTGCTAGACTAGCAAGCCCTAAAGACAAATGTTGCATAAGAGTCATAAAATGCTAATTTGTTGTCCAGTCCAAAAGTCAAATATTTCTCAGTTGTCTGCGCTATACAACTAATGTTTCTGTAAGACTCATCTACAGCACGCATGATGATGTGTGAATCATATCCTTTGAGATTGTGAAAAAAGATTGGTAACTTATATGTCTTAGGATCTGTTTTTAATAACAAGTTACAATTGTTATGTGCAGCACCTCTGTACCATCCAGTTATGTGATCATGGTCACGAACTTTATCACCCCCCAGAGGTTGTTCACAAATCCAACACGTCACAGCTGTATCAAAATTCAGTTTGTTTTCTTCTGACATCACCAAAGGCATCTGACATGTTGTGAGATAATGTACTACCTGACTATACAGATGTCTCATTTCTGTTAAAAACAGACATGCTGCATTTTCTCCCCTATAGATAACAGGTTCTGAATGCAAACCGTCTGACCTAACAATAATGTATCCGAAAGAACACACCACTTGGTCACTCAACTTTATAGTCTTTGGTAATGATTGATTGATTGTACATTGCTTAACGTCCCGACAGCAACAAGGCTTTCTCAGGACGTGCCTGCACTGCTTGTGAAAAAAAAAAACCCAACAGAACATTGAATGTATGTCGCCAGCCGGTCAAATACGTTAAATAAACCTAACACATGGGGCCTAAATAAAGCTAAGACCATTTAGCAACACACATCCAACATCAAGAGCTACAGGCAGTGCAGACAGTAGGGAGAGTTTTAAAAAGGCAAATACAGGTGAATGGACAAAGGGTAGACAGAAACACATGCCCCAGAATAGAGAGAAAAACCCACCCTGTGGGGCCGACCAGGGTGACCCTGGGAACTAAAAAATACCTAACCCCACCCAAGTCCCCCAGGGCAGACCCGGGTGGGGTCTTTGGTAATGACTCTGGAACATGACCTTCATACGGAACTACCAGTGATTCAAAATCAGCATACACTACAAACGGCAGCTTTTGCTGATTCCCATAGTTCTTAAAATATACTTGACTACCAGGATCTGGATACTTAAGTACTGTTTGAATGTCATCAGCTGACTTGCAGTGTAAAACATGTTTGTGTGCCACTACAATAGAAGAAAACCTTTGTAAACATCTTTTACACACTTCCTGTTTCCTACCATATTTTGATACATGATTATGAATTAGTCGTGACATACTCCTGATAATTGTGCAGTGAACGTTATCATTATCTCCTATTAATAACATGTCAACATGTTTATCTTCTGGCTGTCCATAGGTTGGAGCAAGTGTTGATACTCTAATGGGTTGTAACTTGTCAACAGACACATTATCCCACACATACACATTTACAGATATGCCAGGATTTAGTTTTTCAAACAAGTCTATGTCTTCTATTTTAACAGGGAAATCAATACCACTTACAGGGCTAGAAATTAACTTTTTTCTTTGGGGGCCACCGGGCCCCTTGATTGAAAAATTTGAGGGCCCACAAGCAACTTTCGGGGCCCAACTTTGAAAAATAATGCAAACAAAAAAAAAAGAATTATTGACAATATAATAAGTAGAAAGTACAATTTGTCTGATAATCTAAAATAAAAACAATTGAATTTCCAATTTTGCTGAGTGATGTCATTTTTATTTGCCTTTTCTTTCACTTTCAAACATTACCAACAAAAAAGGGGAAAAAACACACACACACACATTCAGTGACACACATATTCCAGTGACTAGTGAGCCTGAAATGGCCATTAAACAAAATAGAAAAAAAATCAAGTGAGTCTCTTGTATAATACTTTTCAGTTTTGTGACTGAGTATTGCACAATACACATCATTAAATTTTTAATATGAGTAACCTAACAAAAAATCTGACCTCAATGCACAAAAGTTCAAAACAAAACCATGAAAGGGAACTAAACTTAACAGTACTCTTCCTGATAAACTAAAGTTAAACAAACAGATTTTGCCTTTTTTTTTTTTTTTCTCAATCATCTATTCATATTACACTTATGTGCACTTGAGTTAACAGAAGTAAACTAAAAATACAATAACAAAAAAAAAAGAAAAAAAGAACACAATACTATTACTGTGAGTGAGGGCACCGGTGTGGGTTGCTTCCCTTGGCCCAAATACGAAACTGCCAAGTAGAGCTAGCTGTAGCAGACGAATTATTTTGCGGGCCAAGCGGGCCCTTCGTTTTTCAACTTTCCGAGCCCGAAATCAACTTTGCGGGTTTTCGAGCCCTGACTTAAGTTGAGTTCGCTTACAAATTTGGTGTAGTTATATACACGGTCAGGTTTTGATTTTATAAAGTGTAGTTTAGCAAGCACACACCACATGAAACAATAGTGGTCATTGTTCTGAATATTAACAACAGCCTTTTTGTTTACAACCTCTGTTGGCAGTGGCAACCATGATTTACCTAGTATAGGATGATACCTTGACTGTTTTAATTGTAGTTCATGTACATGACCTTCGTGCCAACCAGACCCCTTCATTTTTGCACTGTCAATTGCTTGGAGAAAGTCAGGTAATAGTCTGTCTCTAAACACGTTTTCTAATTCCCTTCTTGTGTTAACTGTGTGTTGTTCTGTTGATATATACGATACAATCACTTCACCATCCACTCTAGCAAATTCTATTTTAGCGACAACCAGAATCTTTACACTGCCTGTAAGAAGATTATTTTGTATGACAGAAAAAGAGTTTTCTATTGATTTATAGACGTTGTTACTATTAGATATAGGCAGGTCTGTTGTGTGAAACACGTTTCTTAAACATGATGAGTCTGATGAGCTTTGAGCATTGTCCGTCATTTTTATTTGTCCGACAAAATAATAAAATAAAAAATATTAACGCTGACTATGCTGGCGCTGCATGTGCAATACCACTTTATTAACTGTAACACTGTTAATATAAACATTTAGTTTGCGCAGTTGTTTAAATATGCTATAACAAAGTTCCTCTAGCCAGAGCAGGCGGTCATTATCATTAACTTTAAAAGTAGGTGTCTTTAAATCAATTGTCATGCGCTCCACATTTGGAAGCTCATCAACATAATCCAAAGTCACACTATATGTTGCATATATCTCCACTGGTGATGAAAAGCTTATGTGAGTCTGTTTGGATGATATTAAGTTGGTAAAGTGCTCAACATCTTTGAAGCAGTGTGAGATATCAAGCACTTGTATGTTTTGTCCGTCTGTCATTTTTTATTGGACAAACAAATGTATAAATTAATTCACCAACCCATACCCTGTGGGCTGATCTGTCTTTAAAATGAGCTTTAGATGTTTAGTTGATTTCAGTTTATTTTTCACATCATCTCGTTCATGTTTATTTGGTATCACATCGTTTTCTCTGAGGCAGTCTTCAAAGCTGTCACGATCCTTACAGTAAAACAAACTGATAAACTTTAACTGTTCTCGAAAATCTTTCAGTACAGAATTATATTTCTGAGTGAGAATCCATACACTGACGTTTGCATGTCTGCCACTAAAAGCAAGTTCTGCTAATGTGTTTCTCTTCTTGACAATGTCTTTCTCTGCAGAGCATCATCATCATCATCATCAGTCCCTTGCCCGAACTGGGCGTTGGGGGGACTGAAAGGCAGCAGCAACAGACAGTGCTCTCCACTGAGTTCTATTTTGGGCGGTGGCAAGCAAGTCTGGCATCTCGAGTTCGGTCCATTCTTTTATGTTTGCGACCCAACTCTTTCTCTGACGACCTCGCCGACGACTTCCTTCGAGAGTGCCTTGGAGGATAGTCTTGGACAAGGTGTTGTGTCGGGTCACGTGGCCAAACCAAGCAAGCTTGCGCCGTTTCACAGTTGCCAGAAGGGGTTCATGTGGGCCCACCAGGGAAGTGACGATGCTCCGTACATATTCGTTGGTCTTGTGCTCGCAGTACGAGATGCGGAGCAACTTCCTCAGGCACTTGTTCTCAAAGGCCTGGATTTTCTTTTCTGAGTCTGCAAGCAGTGTCCAAGTCTCACAGCCGTAGAGTAGAATAGACACTACGAGGGACTTGTAAAGCCTGTACTTGATGGTGAAGCTGATGGAGTTACTTCGCCATATCCTGTCCAGCCTGGCCATTGCGGATGTTGCTGTACCTATCCTGATACGGATCTCTCTGCAGAGCAATCATCAACAATAAACAACGTTGACTGTCCTTCAAATTGCTTGTAAAAATATTGTAGGTAGTCGTTCAGTTTTTTCTCAGGGTCGACTAAATAAATGTTGCTGTCAGTCCAAATGAATAATCGGTTGTGATAAGCTTTGTTGTGTTTGATTGTAGGACAAAATATTACTATGTTTTCAAAATGATGTATGTATCTTGTTTGTAATAGATTAAGTACAAATTCAGTTTTACCACACCCGGTGGCACCACAAAATAAGCCACAGTGTGGGTCAAGGGTCATTAAGTTCATTTTAATACAGAATATAATTTTAATATATGTGACCACTTAGTCGGCACTCTTGTATGTTCAGTTGTGCGTCATAAATCAGATACAAATATATGTTAATGGCTTCAGCTTTTTCAACCTTTTTTTGTATCTGGATTGTAATCCCGTCACTGCCATTTTCAACAGTACGACCTGACCCATGAAGGTAGTCATCATCTGTACTATGAAGGTCTAACCAAAGTGCATACTTATTTGTCAGATATTGACTGATTCTTACATCATACAGATGTAAATCTTTAAACGCAATGTTTGCTGGTTTATCTCTAATCCTTCCACCCGCAAAATACTTAGTGATCTCATCGTAGTGCTGATAAGGTAGCATTCCAGACGCATACACTTGATTTGGATGACCTTCGATTGTGCAAGACAAATATGTTATCTTTGGATTGTAAAATTTTTCTGAATCCCTTTTGTATGGGCCCACCGGTTCAACAAACAACATAAGAATACCTTTCAGTGACCTGGCAGGTGTGTTCAAGTTTATGTTCCACATTGGGTCGCTCTTGTCTTTATGCATTAAACTATGTCTAATCACCCTGTCATAATAAATTGGAAGTCTTGACTGGTACTGATTTTGAATGAGTCTAGCTAGATCAGTGTGTGTAACAATTTCATATTCCAAGGAAATGTTAGAAATCTTATATGTTGCATTGAGATCAGATGATTTTATAATTTTGGAGTAGTCATTGAAGGTTAGTTCAAAACTCAGACGGTCATTTAGTGCTCCTTGGTAATAAGGTAAATGTGCTGTTAGGATTTCGAATTCAAGTGGTATGTAAAACCTGGTTACATATGTTTCAGCTAATATAATGTCCTTGGCCACCCCAGCAGTTACTTTACCTCCAGCGTCGATTCGAAGTTTACCAACATCTGACTGTATGCCTTGGTAAATACAGTCTTCTCGTTCTTCTCGTGTGAGCCAAAGATCTTTGTAACAGTAAAACACATCAGCATCATCAAGCCTAAACACTTCCTGTCCTTCAAGTTTTACTTTAATAGTTCTAACAATTGCTCTGCCAAGGTTGTTAACCATCTTCTAACATCTGACCTGATCTACTAAGTTAAAAATATCATCACTATAGACCCGCAGGGATGGTGGCAGGTAAACACTGCATATGGTTATGGTCTTCTCTAAGGTAACCCAAACTGCGACAGCGTGAAGACAGGTGTCGATGCTAACGGGACTACATAAAATTTGGCTACTAATGAGTAGAGCCACTCCACCCCACCTCTACGAATCAGAACCTTTATGGATAGTGTTAAAACCATTAAAAGACACAGGGTCAGAAGTCTTCAGGTAAGTCTCCTGAAGAGATATTACTGTGGGGTTACAGGACATGACTAAAAGACGTAATTCCTCAAAGTTAGCGTGAAAACATGACAAGTACATGACTAGGTCTTATGTGGGGGAGAAGAGTTTCTCTCCCCCCACCCCCTTTTTCCTTTGCTTTGGAAGAAGTCAAAGACAGAGGGGAGTGGAGCTGCTGCAGCACCAGCTATGACAACTTCCATTCTATCTGCTCTTCCAATGCAGCATATTTATTTTGAAGGGGGACATCAGTGTCTCTCTTCTGGGCTCATGCGCACAGCAGTCCCGTAGCTTTCTTGGACTTCTGGTTTTGGGCATGCGTTCCTGCCGCTAGAGTTAGCGGCCTTAGAAGGCTGATCAGAGCTAGAAGCCTTTGTAGTAGACAGACTGACAGGCTTGGGTGGGAGCTGAGGCTTAGGGGCAGCAGAAGACGGCGCTACTGGACTGGTATTGTCCGTCTTCTGCGTTCCCTGGCTCCTCGTCAACACTGGAGGAGGGTTACTCTCCAGGGGCGAGAGCTGCACCAGGGCCCTTAACCAGTTGTTTTTGCGTCTGCAAAGGACACCCCCTTCTCCACAAACACCTGCTGAATCTTGCACTCGGATATCCAACGAGGGTATTTCTTATCCGAAGCCGCATGCGCCCCCTGGCAATTCACACACAAGGGGGTGGCTGTGCAGGACTCAGCAGAGTGTCCGGGCTTAGTGCAACGGGCGCATGAAGCCTCTGCCTGGCGGCATGTCTTCTGCCCATGGCCATACTTTTGGCACTTAAAGCACCGGAGGAAGAGAGAGACGTACTTCTTCACTTTCAAGGAGTAATAACCTCCCCAGATGGTAGTAGGAGGGGTGGGGTTGCCAAACGTCAGGATGATGGTAGGGAGACGGATCTCCCGACCACCTCGTTTGGAAGCGAAGCACCTGACGTAAGTCATCCCCTGCGACTTAAGGTTCTGTACAAGTTCATCTTCCGACACTTCTGCCAATGCTTGATCTTTTATCACTCCTCTAGAAGAATTCATCGTTTTGTGGGGTGTGACCTCCACTGGAGTGTCTCCGATGGAAGAGAGCCTCAGTAGACCGTTGGAGTGTGCCCGGGTACGGCACTCCACCAGCACGTCACCAGACCTGAGGCGCTGGGCGTCAGGCCTGCCAACATGGCTCCTGAGGGTCTCCCCCTCCAGGAAAGGATACAGCTTGGAAACAGGCTTCTCTTTCACTTTGCTATGGACAATGAGGAGTCGAGGCCTGACGGCCAATGCCTGAGGCGTCGCTTCCTCACAGTCCGAGTCACTATCAAGTACGATGTCTGTGGCTATCTGCCGCTTTTGTGCCATTTTTTTGGGGTGGTGGTTTCCATATTATAATAGTAGAAATATTCATCCCCCAGGGGTCCCCGCCTACCACCACGCCCAACAAGGGAAAGTGCATCTGATGGTGAGTCTCCAGCCGACGCACGATGGAGACTGCCCGAAAGATATACTCAAGGGGGTAAGCCCGATTGAACCGTCTGAGCCACTGCCTTCTATCACACTGTTGAATGCAAGGGAATACTGGCGTAAAGCACCTAATCAGCAGCAAAGGCTATAGCATGGTGCTCTGTATATCAACCTGCATGTCAACAGTGGGATAGGGCTCAACGTGACAAGAGCCGATTGACTAGGCCGGTACTCCTAGCCTCCCGTTTAAGTAGAAGTCAAGGCCAAAGTGGAGTGGTTCAGCCACCAGGATCTTCTTCTCCCCCGACACGGGTCTCCAAGCATGGCAAACACTTGTGATCCAAAGGACCAAAAGCTCACAAGTATTTTTAAGGACCAATCCAACATGGTAAGACCTGGGTTAGCACAGCTCCTTAAAAACTGTACAAGTGAAAAAGACTGAACAACACATCTGCTGACGTCAAGTCCTAACCCTGGACAAAGATGGCACCCCTTCGCTAGCCCACTCAGTCAGTGACTAAGGAGACTAACCACCCACACCACGTGGAGGCTTGTGACATAGTGGGCACGTCCTAATATAGCAATTGTTGACACACTAATAAGAAGCACGGTGATGGTACCTGATAATTGAATAGAACTGTTTGATGTTCTAATACAGCTATTGTTGACAGACACTATCAAGAAGCACGGTGATGGTACCTGATAATTGTAAAAGTCTGTTGACATCATAATACAGCTATTGTTGACAGACACTATCAAGAAGAATGGTGATGGTACCTGATAATTGTAAAGGTCTGTTGACGTCCTAATACAGGTATTGTTGACAGTCACTATCAAGAAGCACGGTGATGGTAGCTGATAATTGTAAAGGTCTGTTGACATCCTAATACAGCTACTGTTGACAGTCACTATCAAGAAGCATGGTGATGGTATCTGATAATTGTAAAGGTCTGTCGATGTCCTAATACAGCTATTGTTGACAGTCACTATCAAGAAGCACGGTGGTACCTGATAATTGTAAAGGTCTGTTGACGTCCTAATACAGGTATTGTTGACAGACACTATCAAGAAGCACGGTGATGGTACCTGATGATTGTAAAGGTCTGTTGACGTCGTAATACAGCTATTGTTGACAGTCAATATCAAGAAGCATGTTGATGGTGCCTGATAATTGTAAAGGTCTGTTGACGTCCTAATACAGCTATTGTTGACAGTCACTATCAAGAAGCACGGTGATGGTACCTAATAATTGTAAAGGTCTGTTGACGTCCTAATACAGCTATTGCTAACAGACACTACCAAGAAGCACGGTGATGGTACCTGATAAGTGCAAAGGTCTGTTGACGTCCTAATACAGCTATTGTTGACATTCACTATCAAAAAGCACGGTGATGGTACCTGATAATTGTAAAGATCTGTTGATGTCTTAATACAGCTATTGTTGACAGACACTATCAAGAAGCACGGTGATGGTACCGGATAATTGTAAAGGTCTGTTGACGTCCTAATACAGCTACTGTTGACAGTCACTATCAAGAAGCATGGTGATGGTACCTGATAATTGTAAAGGTCTGTTGACGCCGTAATACAGCTATTGTTGACAGTCACTATCAAGAAGCACGCTGATGGTACCTGATAATTGTAAAGGTCTGTTAACGTCCTAATACAGCTACTGTTGACAGTCACTATCAAGAAGCACGGTGATGGTACCTGATAATTGTAAAGGTCTGTTGATGTCCTAATACAGCTACTGTTGACTGTCACTATCAAGAAGCATGGTGATGGTACCTGATAATTGTAAAGGTCTGTTGATGTCCTAATACAGGTATTGTTGTCAGTCACTATCAAGAAGCACGGTGATGGTACCTGATAATTGTAAAGATCTGTTGACGTCCTAATACAGCTATTGTTGACAGTCACTATCAAGAAGCACGGTGATGGTACCTGATAATTGTAAAGGTCTGTTGACGTCCTAATACAGCTACTGTTGACAGTCACTATCAAGAAGCACGGTGATGGTACCTGATAATTGTAAAGGTCTGTTGACGTCCTAATACAGCTATTGTTGACAGTCACTATCAAGAAGCACGGTGATGGTACCTGATAATTGTAAAGGTCTGTTGACGTCCTAATACAGCTAATGTTGACAGTCACTATCAAGGAGCATGGTGATGATACCTGATAATTGTAAAGGTCTGTTGACGTCCTAATACAGCTACTGTTGACAGTCACTATCAAGAAGCACGATGATGGTACCTGATAATTGTAACGGTCTGTTGACGTCCTAATACAGGTATTGTTGACAGTCACTATCAAGAAGCACAGTGATGGTACCTGATAATTGTATAGAACTGATGACATCCTAATACAGCTATTGTTGACAGTCACTATCAAGAAGCACGGTGATGGTACCTGTGAGTATGGGTCGGTAAAGTTGAATTCCGCCAGGCACTGACTGTTTGTGTCTAGAAGACTCCTCACGGTTAGTGATCCATAGGCACTGTCACACAAAGAGCAAATTAACCCTTTTGTACATGCAGACACAGTGCTACTTACAGTGCCACATACACACTGTCACACAAAGAGCAAATTAACCCTTTTGTACATGCAGACACAGTGCTACTTACAGTACCAAATACACACTGTCACACAGAGAGCAAATTAACCCTTTTGTACATGCAGACACAGTGCTACTTACAGTACCACATACACACTGTCATACAGACAGCAAATTAACCCTTTTGTACATGCAGACACAGTGCTACTTACAGTACCAAATACACACTGTCACACAGACAGCAAATTAACCCTTTTGTACATGCAGACACAGTGCTACTTACAGTACCAAATACACACTGTCACACAGAGAGCAAATTAACCCTTTTGTACATGCAGACACAGTGCTACTTACAGTACCACATACACACTGTCACACAGACAGCAAATTAACCCTTTTGTACATGCAGACACAGTGCTACTTACAGTACCAAATACACACTGTCATACAGACAGCAAATTAACCCTTTTGTACATGCAGACACAGTGCTACTTACAGTACCACATACACACTGTCACACAGACAGCAAATTAACCCTTTTGTACATGCAGACACAGTGCTACTTACAGTACCAAATACACACTGTCATACAGACAGCAAATTAACCCTTTTGTACATGCAGACACAGTGCTACGTACAGTACCACATACACACTGTCACACAGACAGCAAATTAACCCTTTTGTACATGCAGATACAGTGCTACGTACAGTACCACATACACACTGTCACACAGACAGCAAATTAACCCTTTTGTACATGCAGACACAGTGCTACTTACAGTACCACATACACACTGTCTACAGTTTCGCACATACACTGTTTACAGTACCATGCACACACACACACACACACACACTGTTTACATAACCACACACACACACACACACTGTTTACAGCAGCACACACACAATTTACAGTACCACATATGCTGTTTAAAGTATCACATTTACCTGTTTACGGGACCACACACATACTGTTTACAGGACCACACACATTCTGTTTACAGGACCACACACATACTGTTTACATGACCACACACATACTGTTTACAGGACCACACACATGCTGTTTACAGGACCACACACATTGTTTGAAGTACCACACACATACACTGCTTACAGTATCAGTAGCTATTAGCAACCACTAGGCTATAGGCACTGCTACACGGATAACATATAAACCTCTTTGAACATGTGGCCACCGGGGCTGTTTACAGTCTCACAAACACTGAATCAGGTGTTTACAGTCTCACAAACACTGAATCAGGTGTTTACAGTCTCACAAACACTGAATCAGGTGTTTACAGTCTCACAAACACTGAATCAGGGGTTTAAGTCTCACAAACACACTGAATCAGGTGTTTACAGTCTCACAAACACTGAATCAGGTGTTTACAGTCTCACAAACACTGAATCAGGTGTTTACAGTCTCACTGAATCAGGTGCACTGTACACATTTTCATATACTGATTCTGTTTATGTGGGACACCATAGGTGACCTTGTGGCGCAAAATCATCTTTTGATGCAGTTCCCTTCTCCGACTTTTCCCCACATTTTCTGATAAATCTGTAATGCTACCCACCAGCAAAAGAAAAATTCTCTCTTCTCCCCCCCCCCCCCCGCCCGCCCCCTCTGACTTTTCCCCATCATTTTCTGTAATGCTACCACTAGCAAAGGCATAAATTCTCTATTCCCCCCCCCCCCTCCTCTCTGCCCCTCTACTGACTTTTCCCCATCATTTTCTGTAATGCTACCACCAGCAAAGACAAATTCTCTCTTTCTCCCCCCCCCCACCCCCCTCTGTATGCCAGGGCACATGAGGATTTATATTTCTTGTGGATTCTTTTGCAATGTGTGTCCCATTCATATCTGTGTTCTTTATGCAAATTGTGGTCGGTGTCCAGTCGTCAGCATCACCGATAATTATGTAATCCAGACCAAAAGGTGACTGCCAAGCGTGTAAAATGCAAAGAAGTATCCAACAGAGAAAGAAACACTTAGAAAAGACAGGTACAACACAATTTATTGTGTTGTACCTGTCTTTTCTAAGCGTGTTTCTTTCTCCGTTGGGTACTTCTTCGATAATTATGTGTATAATGCTGACATCACCGATATGTTTTTATAATGCTGACATGACCGATACGTGTATAATGCTGACATCACCGATATGTGTACAATGCCGACATCACCAATATGTGTATAATGCTGACATCACTGATATGTTTAACACCAGCATCACCGATATGTGTATAATGCCAACATCACTGATAAATCAATAGCACCAACATGACCAATATGTGTATAACGCCGACATCACTGATATGTCATAACGCCAACATCGCTGATACATGTACGCCAACATCTCCGATATGCGTATAATACTGACATCACTAAAATGTGGCATAATGGCAACATCACAAATATGTGTGTAACGCCAACATCACCAATATATGTATAGCGCCAACATCACCGGTATGTGTATAACGCCAGCTTCACCAAAATGTGTGCCAACATCATTCATATGTGTATAGCGCAACATCACTGATATTTGTATAACACCATCATCGATGTGTGTACATACCTGTCAAGTTTTGAAAATGGGTAATTTTTTTGTGTGTACTTCACAGTGTTTTGTTATAACTGGAAATAACCTATATGTGTATAACGTACCCTAGTAGCATTCGATAGTCAACCTATATGTGTATAACGTACCCTAGTAGCATTCGATAGTCAACCTATATGTGTATAACGTACCCTAGTAGCATTCGATAGTCAACCTATATGTGTATAACGTACCCTAGTAGCATTCGATAGTCAACCTATTATGTGTATAACGTACCCTAGTAGCATTCGATAGTCGCGGTTACCAACTCATTTTGGAAACAGCGTCGTGCAATGGTCACGGGCTTTTTGAGGAGTTAAAGTTATGTAACTGTGACGGACGATTCAACTTCATCGCATTTTAGGTTCAACACGACGTCGCGGCGACCGCCCATAAAGAGCTCACATGAGTTCTTCTCTGAAAACATATGAGATTGTACTGCGACCTCTATGCGACCTTTGAAAGAGCCCAAAATGTGACTGTCACACAGCAGAGGTCGCTGTGCAGTTGCAGCACTGGCTCACTCGAGCTCATCCCCAAAAGACCGATGAGACAGTACTCCGACCAAAATGGGACTATGATGAATGAGCAGACGCAAAATGGTCGCACGTACGTATCATCTGCTATGATCTGTGGAGGTTAATTGCCCTTGCCACAGAATGTCATCCATCCATCCATCCATTCTATCTCTCTCTCTGTTTATCTGTCTCTCTCTCTCACACACTCTGTAGACAGCCAGCCAGTTAGACGGTCATCCATCCATCCGTCTGTCCATCCATCCATTTACATGCATTCTCTCTCTCACTCTCTCGCTCTCTTTCGCTCTGTGTGTGTGTCTCTCTCTCCGTCTCTCTCTCTCTCTCTGTCTGTCTTTTTGTATCTGTCGCTGTCACTCTCTCTCTCTCACCCTCCCTCTCTCTCTCTTTCGCTCTGTGTGTGTTTCTCTCTATCTCCGTCTCTCTCTCTCTCTGTACGTCTGTTTGTCTCCGTCACTCTCTCTCTCTCTCACCCTCACACACTCTGAAGACAGCCAGCCAGTTACACTGTCATCCATCCATCCATCCATCCGTCCATCCATTTACATCCAATCTCTCTCTCTCTGTTTCTGAACTTCACTGACACACATCAAATGCACGCACACACGCACGTACACATACACATAGCCCTGTCATAGGAAAGAGCTATTGCTTATGCTAATTTCTAATGTATGCATGCAGCATCTTTACAGTAGATCCAGCTACTCTCAGCAAAGCCAAACTCTATTTTTGTTTGAAATAAAAACGTGGAGAGAGGGCACTCAAGACAGGTTCTGTAGTACAGTTTGAACATTTACACTGAAATTGCACCAAATATTACAAATTTGTATACATTTACACTGAAATTGCACCCAGAGGTACACTATTTTAAACATTTTGTTCAAATTTACACTGACATTGCACCAAGAGGCAGACTATTTTAACACAGTGTAGACATTTACACTAAAATGGCACCAAGAGGCAGAACATTTTAACATTGTGTACCAATTTTCACTGACATTGCACCAGAAGGCTGAATATTTTATCATTTTGCATAAATCTGCACTGAAATTGCACCAAGAGACAGAATATTTAACTACTTTTTTTTTTTTTTTTTTTTTTTTACAAACTTACACTGAAATTGAAAAGAAAAGAGGAGACTGCTAGTGCTACTATTTTAGGAAGATTACGAAGTAAAGTAGGTAAAAGCACTGTTATTTAATTAGTTTTTGGTAGGTGAAAATGACCAATGTGCGCTGACTTGGCTGTCAGTGAACATACCCCCCTAAACTGCTCGTGGCAAGCCAAGGCTGAATGACGATTTGCTGGCTGGTCGAGTCTGTCTTGGTCGTAACACTGCGATAATGTCAGCACTTGGCTAACTGTAACACCATCGTCCGTCGGTACCAGTCCACGTGATGATTTTCACGACTCACAACAGTTGATCCCCTTTCTGCTATCGCATTTCAAGAAACACAAAGCACATGAAACATTCTCCATTCTACTAGTGTCACTGTTTTGTTTCCATGTTTGTCATACTCGTTTGTCACACAGTGTCGTGCCATGAGTGTGATGCCATCAGCACATTATTGTCCGAGTCTCATCTGCCATTACTGTCAATCCATGGGAATGTACTCTCGTTGTTGTACATGAGCAAGCCGCCATCCTATGGCGTCCGACGTACTGAGTTCAGTGCCCAAGTTCTGCCATAGATGTACAGATCTCCACGCCCTACTGTCTAACACGCCATCATCGCTGCCATAGATGTATGAATCTCCACGTCCTACTGTCTAACACGCCATCATCGCTGCCATAGATGTATAGATCTCCACGCCCTACTATCTAACACGCCATCATCGCTGCCATAGATGTATAGATCTCCACGCCCTACTGTCTAACACGCCATAGATGTATAGATCTCCACGCCCTACTGTCTAACACGCCATCAATGCTGCCACAGGTGTATAGATCTCCACGCCCTACTGTCTAACATGCCATAGATGTATAGATCTCCACGCCCTACTGTCTAACACGCCATAGATGTATAGATCCCCACGCCCTACTGTCTAACACGCCATCATCGCTGCCATAGATGTATAGATCTCCACGCCCTACTGTCTAACACGCCATCATCGCTGCCACAGGTGTATAGATCTACACACCCTACTGTCTGCTGAATACCAAGACATGTAAAACCACTGCTGAGCAGCATCTGATCCTATGCGCATGCGCTCTCCCACATCGTAATCAAGGGCGGTTTCTGTAAAAATGGTGGACCCCGTTGGCCATACACAAGCCGGCCGGCCCAACGAAGTGTTGTGTAACTTTTATTCATACCCTTCTGCACATCACGAGGGTTTGTGTATTGCAGACGATTCCCCACGCCGTCTATGTGTATTGCAGGCGGTCCCCCCACGCTGGCTATGTGTATTGCAGATGGTCCCCCATGCCGGCTGTGTATTGCAGGTGCCCCCCTCACATCGGCTATGTGTATTGCAGGCGGTCCCTCAGGCCGGCTATGTGTACTGCAGATGGTCCCCCACGCCAGCTATGTGTATTGCAGATGGTCCCCCATGCCGGCTATGTGTATTGCAGGCGGTCCCCCATGCTGGCTATGTGTATTGCAGGCGGTCCCCCACGCTGGCTATGTGTATTGCAGGCGGTCCCCCACGCCGGCTATGTGTATTGCAGGCGGTCCCCCACGCTGGCTATGTGTATTGCAGGCGGTCCCCCATGCTGGCTATGTGTATTGCAGGCGGTCCCCCACGCCGGCTATGTGTATTGCAGGCGGTCCCCCACGCTGGCTATGTGTATTGCAGGCGGTCCCCCACACTGGCTATGTGTATTGCAGGCGGTCCCCCACACTGGCTATGTGTATTGCAGGCGGTCCCCCAGGCCGGCTATGTGTATTGCAGGCAGTCCCCCACGCCGGCTATGTGTATTGCAGGCGGTCCCCCACGCTGGCTATGTGTATTGCAGGCGGTCCCCCACGCTGGCTATGTGTATTGCAGGCGGTCCCCCACACTGGCTATGTGTATTGCAGGCGGTCCCCCACACTGGCTATGTGTATTGCAGGCGGTCCCCCACGCTGGCTATGTGTATTGCAGGCGGTCCCCCATGCTGGCTATGTGTATTGCAGGCGGTCCCCCAGGCCGGCTATGTGTATTGCAGGCGGTCCCCCAGGCTGGCTATGTGTACTGCAGATGGTCCCCCACGCCAGCTATGTGTATTGCAGGTGGTCCCTCCATGCTGGCTATGTGTATTGCAGGCAGTCCCCCACGCCGGCTATGTGTATTGCAGGCGGTCCCCCACGCTGGCTATGTGTATTGCAGGCGGTCCCCCACGCTGGCTATGTGTATTGCAGGCGGTCCCCCACGCCGACTATGTGTACTGCAGGCGGTCCCCCACGCTGGCTATGTGTATTGCAGGTGGTCCCTCCATGCTGGCTATGTGTATTGCAGGCAGTCCCCCACGCCGGCTATGTGTACTGCAGGCGGTCTCCCCCCACGCTGGCTATGTGTATTGCAGGCGGTCCCTCCACACTGGCTATGTGTATTGCAGGCGGTCCCCCATGCCGGCTATGTGTATTGCAGGCGGTGCTCCACGCTGGCTATGTGTATTGCAGGTGCCCCCCTCACATCGGCTATGTGTATTGCAGGCGGTGCCCCATGCCGGCTATGTTATTGCATGTTGTCAAGTGGGGGTGCGCTAACGCAATTCACTCATAGATCATCCTACTCGCTTATAGGATATAGACATAAATGGTTCATACTCCGTGAGGTATAAACAGCATTTGTATCCGTCACTGATCTATGATCATTGGTCGATACTGCACAATTCTCTCCCCTGACAGTGCTTTTACCTACTTTACTTTGTAATCTTACACTGAAATTGCTCCAACAGGTGGAAATTTAGTTTAATAACATTTTTTCTTGTGTGCATTTATAATGCCAAAGAGTTAATAAATGAACTCACCAAGGGTTGGCAGTGAGGGTATGTAGTTTGGTGAGGTATTTCTCCTTGTACATGTTGGCTCGCTCCACCACATCTGGTTCCTCAGCCTGACTACTGATGGCTAGCATCATGTTCTGAGAGGAAAGACAAGACAGCAGAACCATCCTTCAGGTGGCGCAGCAAACCAGTCCTTAACCCCACACCCTACAGCAGGAGATCAACTCACCATTATAATAAAAGGGTAGTGCCAGATTAGCTTGTTGTCTGATCCACCATAATTAAAGGGTAGTGCCAGATTAGCTTGGCAAATGATCCACCATAATTAAAGGGTAGTGCCAGATAAGTTTGGTGCCATCAGGTGCCAAGCCAGTTTGGCACTACCCTTGAATTATCATGGTCAATCCATCTCCTGCAAGTGGTACATAGTCATTAAACAACACCTCTTTAAAATGTGGACATACAGCTGTGGACATACAGCTGTGGGATCACATGGGTTAAGACCACATTCTTCATTAAATACCTGTACAATGTGGAAATACCCAGTGTCAGCGACGTCTTCATTAAACACCTGTACAATGTGGAAATACCCAGTGTCAGCGACGTCTTCATTAAACACCTGTACAATGTGGAAATACCCAGTGTCAGCGACATCTTCATTAAACGCCTGTACAATGTGGAAATACCCAGTGTCAGCGACGTCTTCATTAAACGCCTGTCTCTCTTGGCTTGACTTCGCGAACGAAGATTTTATAGGAGTTGCCCACGACGTCTGCAGGCTTGTTCGTGGCTGCGGAGGCCAATCCGAGACAGGCAGGTTCGACCGCAGTGGCTGCAGGGGAAGGTATGGCCAGGGTTCTGAGCTGCGGCATCTCTGTTTTTTCTCCTGAGCCGCTTGTCCTTAAGGCTAGCTCTGTGAAATACCCAGTGTCAGCGATGTCTTCATTAAACGCCTGTACAATGTGGAAATACCCAGTGTCAGCGACGTCTTCATTAAACACCTGTACAATGTGGAAATACCCAGTGTCAGCGACGTCTTCATTAAACACCTGTACAATGTGGAAATACCAAGTGTCAGCGACGTCTTCATTAAACGCCTGTACAATGTGGAAATACCCAGTGTCAGCGATGTCTTCATTAAACGCCTGTACAATGTGGTATTTTTCCTGAAAGCTTCAAGACTGCACTTGTAAAACCCCTATTGAAGAAACCATCTTTAGACCCAAATGTACTGAAAAACTATCGCCCAGTTTCCAATCTTACATTTCTATCAAAGATTCTTGAGAAAATTGTCCTTGTTCAAACTTTAAAGCATGTCAACTCTAATAGTCTGTTCAGTGTATTCCAGTCTGCATATTGTCCCCATCGTAGCACTGAAACAGCTTTGCTGAAGATATTCAATGACCTGCTTTGTGCTTTGGACGAGCGTAAGATCACAGTCCTTGCTTTGCTGGACCTATCCAGTGCGTTCGACACTATTGACCATGAAATTTTGCTGTGCCGTCTTCAATCTGTATTTGGCATTGAAGGCACAGTCTTGGCATGGTTTAGTTCATACCTGACTGAACGATCCCAGATTGTTTCTGTCGACGGCTGTCGTTCTGAGCCATCACCTCTTCGGTTTGGTGTACCCCAGGGCTCGGTCCTAGGACCTGTATTGTTCTTACTGTATGTTCAGCCCCTGTCCGACCTGATTTGTAGTCGCTCCATTTCCCATCATGCATTTGCAGATGATACGCAGATGTACAAAAGTCATACTGTCGAGCAAGCTGTGAATGCCGTCCAAAGTATAAGCCAGTGCAAGTTTCAAAGATACCAAATGGTGCCTGTCAAAAGCTTCAAAAATACCAAACAATCTGCGCAAAAATTCAAAGATGCCAAGCAGTGTGTGTAATAAGCTTCAAATATATCAAATAGTGTCTGTGAAAAGCTTCAAAGATACTAAAGAGTTTGTATAGACCTTCACAGATATCAAATAGTATCTGCATAAAGCTGCAAAGATACTGAATAGTGTCTGTATAAAGATTCAAATATGCCAAATACACCAAACTCCAGATATACGAAATCACCAGGGGACCCAATTTTTCTTGTTTTTATATCCAACATTTGTTTTAAGTGAAGTAAATTACATAGAAAGGAGACCTCTCAAAAAGTGTTGTTGTATCCGACTTTTGTTATATCTGACATTGTCATAAGCAAAGTAGAATGCAGTCTGTATAATGCTTCAAAGATCCTAAACAGTGTCTGTAGGAAGCTTCATAATACCAGATAGTGTCTGTAGAAAGCTTCACAGATATCAAATAGTTTCTTCACAGATACCAAATAGGTTATGTAGAAAGCTTCGCATATACCAAATACAGGCATGGGAATTGCCAAAAGCAAAATCAACTGAAACTAGGGGGGTCCAGGGGCATGCCCCCCGGAAAAAAACAAGCGATGAAAATCTGTGCAATCTGAGCATATTTTTTTAGGAATGTGAAATTATTTTCCGCGGAAAACCGCGGATCGGAGATCAATTCCCATGCCTGTAAATATTGCCTGTAGAAAACTGCACATAATACCAAATATTGCCTGTAGAAAGCTTCGCAGATACCAAATATTGCCTGTAGAAAGCTTTGCAGATACCAAATATTGCATGTAGAAAGCTTTGCAGATACCAAATAGGTATGTAGAAAGCTTCACAGATACCAAATAGTGCCTGTAGAAAGCTTCACAGATACCAAATAGTGCCTGTACAAAGCTTCACAGATACCAAATAGTCTATGCAAAGCTTCCAAAACACCAAATAGTCTATGCAAAGCTTCCAAAATACCAAATAGTGCCTGCTGTGAAACGCTTCAAAAATACCAACTAGTGTCTGTAACAAGCTTTAAAGATAACCAATAGTATCTGTCTAAAGCTTAAAAAATATCAATTAATATTTGTATAAAGCTTCAAAGCTACTACATATAGCATCTGCTTAAAGCTTTAAAAAAATACCAAATAATGTGTATAAAGCTTCGAAGATACCAAACAGTATCTGCATTAAGCTTCAAAGACACCAAATAATGTGTATAAAGCTTCGAAGATACCAAACAGTATCTGCATTAAGCTTCAAAGACACCAAATAGTCTGTATAAAGCTTCGAAGATACCGAACAGTATATGCATTAACTCTTACCAGTTCGCTCCCTTGGCCATCGTATGTATACATACGAAGCCACACCCACGGAAAATTCCATCGTGTTTACTGAATTTAAACCAATTAATTTTTACTCTCAGTATTATTGTCAAAACTTATTGACATTAGAAAGTCACTTTCATATGACAGAATGAAAAAATATTAATTCTGAGTTTGTTCGTGACCTTTGTTATCGATCGAGTTACTACATCCGCCATCTTGCTTTCCCTACTGCGTCATTTTCACTGCTTGCGATTTCTCTCTGTGAATATTCCATCAAAATGAGTTCATCTGAGTCCGAAAGTGAAGAGTATCTCACTGAAGGGGAATCTTCCAGCAATCAGGCCACTGAAAACGATTCTAGGGCCTGCGATGTGGAAAAACCGAATGAAAACCATTGCTGGTCATTGTGACACTTTCTATTTTGGTTTGTGAGTCTTTGTTTACCTATTTGTCTGGTTCAGAATCTTGAGTTATTACTTGCGTGCAGTACTTCTGATAACTTTATGAAGTACATAAACAAGTTTTATTACATGCTGTGTATTGCCTCAGTGATATTTTCAGCAAGTCAGATTGTACATTGCTTAACGTCCCGACAGCAACAAGGCTTTCTCAGGACGTGCCTGCACTGCTTGTGAAAAAAAAAAAAATAATAAACAGAACATTGAATGTATGTCGCCAGCCGGTCAAATACATTAAATAAACCTAACACATGGGGCCTAAATAAAGCTAAGACCATTTAGCAACACACATCCAATATCAAGAGCTACAGGCAGTGCAGACAGTAGGGAGAGTTTTAAAAAGGCAAATACAGGTGAATGGACAAAGGGTAGACAGAAACACATGCCCCAGAATAGAGAGAAAAACCCACCCTGTGGGGCTGACCAGGGTGACCCTGGGAACTAAAAAATACCTAACCCCACCCAAGTCCCCCAAGGCAGACCCGGGTGGGGTAGCAAGTCAGAGATTTTCAGAGAAGCACATGTTTGTTGTCTGTCATGCCAGGTGTTGACACACCCACTTTTTCCTGCCCTTGACTGGTGTAGATTATGTTGCGTAACTCTTAGAAATTCAAACACATTTTCTTGAAACTTCACAAAAATGTGTAGAAATGATTTGTCCACACACTGGATTCACATTTTAAACAAAGGGGCAAGAAACAAAAAACAATTCTTCTTAGTGACTTTCGTGAAAACTGTTTTTGGAAACCGGACACCATTTTTTCTTCGTCGCTAAATAAACAACAACGTCTAAACTACATTAAGTACAGACTTTTTACTTACCCTGACTAAAAGCTGACTCAATGCACTTTAATATGATGTATAATAAGCCAACTTTTGACCACTATAAGAGCTTTCAACATCATTTTTTCTTGGTCATGTGTGAGGGTAAAAGTCATTTTGTTCACTGGCCTCAAATAGAGCGAACTGGTAAGAGTTAAGCTTCAAAGACACCAAATAGTGGCTGTAAAAAGCTTCAAAGATACCAATAGTGTCTTTAGAAAGCTTCAAAAATCTCAAACAGTGTGTGTAGAAAGCTGTTTTGTATGGTAGTGAGTTAGAATACCTTGTCAACACTGTCAGCGAAACACTGCAGCCAGTAAGTGCGAGCATCCACATCATGCATCAAGTCAACCGTGTCTGGAATGTAACTGGATGGGTCCAGAAGTAGCGGACAGGCCAAGACAGGGCGCTCCAAGCGATCCAACTCTAACAGGTCAAACTGGGGACAAAACACAATTTGTTTTACCCCAACACACTAGAGCAGGAGATGGATCAATCATGAAATTCAAGGGTAGTGCCAAATTAGCTTGGTGCCATCAGGGGCTAAGATAATCTGGCACTACCCTTGCATTGGTATGTTGATGCATAGGAAGGTCTTAGCTATCTTTGTACCAAAGTTTGTTGAAAAATTTGCAAAAATTTTGGGAATACCTACAATTTTATTAAAAAAAATTAGCACTGTACACACATTTGCCAGCCTCTTGTGACCCTTGACCTTTTCATGGGGTCATCCAAATTAGCATGCATAGATAGGTTTTACCATCAGGTATTTCTGTACCAAATTTGGGTTTTAAGTTGTGAATAGTATTTGAGAAAAAACATCTTTTGTCAAAATATGGCTATTTTAGACCTATTTCCTGAGCTCTCATGACCCTTGACCTTTCCAAGGGGTCAACCAAATTAGTGTGCATAGAAAGGTCTTATCATCAGGTATCTCTAGCAAGTTTAGGTTTAAAGTTGTGAATAGTATTTGAGAAAAAAACATCTTTTGTCAAAATAATTATGACTATTTTAGACAAATTTCCTGAGCCCTTGTGACCCTTGACCTTTATGAGGGGTCATCCAAATTAGTATGCATAGATAGGTCTTACCATCAGGTATCTCTGTACCAAGTTTGGGTTTGAAGTTGTGAATAGTATTTGAGAAAAAACATCTTTTGTCAAAATATGTCTATTTTTCACCTATTTCCTGAGCTGAGGTGACCCTTGACCTTTCCGAGGGAACAACCAAATTAGTATGCATAGAAAGGTGTTACCATCAGGTATCTTTGTACCAAGTTTGGGTTTGAAGTTGTAAATAGTATTTGAGAAAAAATAAATTATGTCAAAATATAGCTATTTTTTACCTATTTCCTGATCCCCTGTGACCTTGACCTTTGTGAGAGGTCACTCAAATTGGTATGTTTAGAAGACGTTTGAAGAATGTGGCTTAAATAGTCTCCGAGAAAATGCCAATGTTAAAGTATACCACGGACGACGGACAGACGGCCACTGGCCCAAAACATAGACTCACTTTTGCTTCACACTTGAGCCCTGACATTAAACCTTGCTTCCAGGGGCTGAAAAATTGAAAAGCTTGGGGGGGGGGGGGGAGGGGGGAGGGCATGTGCATGTTAAGACTCTCACCGTTTGCCAAAATATCAAACAACAAAGTTGGGGGGGGGGGGGAGGGGAGGGGGGGTTGGGTCAGTGAAAACTTGACAAAAGTTTAAACAGGGGGAGGGGGGGGGGGACACCCCAAAAAGGGACTTCCTTACAGCACTTTAAACAATTTTGGTCGGGAGGGGGTCCAGAACCCCTGGATCCGCCCCTGGTTACTAGTAGAATACTAGCATGATGGTTACTAGTACAATACTAGCAGATCTACGCATGATGCTTACTAGTACAATACTAGCAGATCTACGCATGATGCTTACTAGTACAATACTAGCAGATCTACGCATGATGGTTACTAGTACAATACTAGCAGTTCTACGCATGATGGTTACTACTACAATACTAGCAGATCTACGCATTATGGTTACTAGTACAATACTAGCAGATCTACGCATGATGGTTACTACTACAATACTAGCAGATCTACGCATGATGGTTACTACTACAATACTAGCAGATCTACGCATGATGGTTACTACTACAATACTAGCAGATCTACGCATGATGGTTACTAGTACAATACTAGCAGATCCAGCGGAACTCGCATTGTGATTTTAACTGGAATAGCGGGTACGGTAAGTTATTCTACTTTCTAGTGAAAAATGCATTTTTCTTTAAAAGGTATATTTTCGAAAAATACTTACTGATGACATGACCTTATGGGAGTGTCTACTACTTACTCAATTCTAGCCTAAGAACTCGTGTTAACACACAACCCGGGAGGCACTCGGGGAACCCCGAGGGGGCCAAGAGTTGTCTCCCGATACTCCCCATCCGGAACCGAGTACCCATAATTCCTCAGTCAGGATACTTAGCTTACCAGCGGCAAGCGGGGCCGGTGGGAGGGTCGTCCGAGTCATGTCATCAGTAAGTATTTTTCGAAAAAATACCTTTTAAAGAAAAATGCATTTGTTTCATCAAAAACATTACCGATGACATGACCTTATGGGAGAATCACGAATAGGAGGAGGGTGCCGCGCACTAGCACACCTTGGGGCCCCAAGGGCCGTCCTCCGCAACGCAAATTCCCGACGATCCTGGGGAGGTGTAACATACGGCGCTGAAGCGCCAGGAGGAAGAGTAGCCCCGGAGCAGCTCCATCACCAGAGCGAGTAGCCTCGCTGGGCTGGGAAACTCTGTGGGCGAGAGAACATGCCCGCCAGCCCTACAGCAGCCACGATGTGGAAGACAGCACAGTTCCTGACGACTGTGACGTTCGTGGCCCTGTACGTAGCTGATAGGACGTAATTAGCCTCTAAGCTCGCTGAGGGAGGGATCCTGGAATCGGATCGCATGACTGAGCGTAGCCAGGAAGATCGTCTGACTTGTAGCTTCAGTGCTGCCGTTCCTTATGACGAGGAGAAGCTCGATCCTTGTTACGCTCGCAAGGGAGAGCGAGGGTGGCGGTCTGACTTCGAGCGAAGAGAGGATCCTGAAACGTGTCGTGACGTGGTGTGCGTGTGAGAATGTCTCCGCGAGCCGGACTCTGTGGCGAGGCGGGTTCGCAGCGGCCGAGGAGGATCCAAGGCCTTCCTAGGAGACGAGTGGGGACCGGTTGACCATGGAGGCGCGAAGCACGCCTCTCCGAACCGAGCTCTGTAGCGAGATGGGTTCTCTGCCTGGCATAAGGCTTGGTCCAAGCGCGTTCCCTCCTGGGAACCAGCGCCTCGAACTCCCGACTCTGCACACTACCTTGCTGTGTCCAACGTTGAGGGCCTGCCGCCACCCATGAAGGTGAAGGAGTAGGGGCCCCATCAAAGCGAAACAGCGAGCGTCGCGGCTGCAGGAGCACCTTGCAGAAGTGGGAAGCAGTAGCGGGGGTCCGCGGCGAGGAGAGGTGTAAGAGGTACAGGACCGGAACCCAGTAACGGGGTGACGAACAGGAAGAGCGGAGCAACCTTCCCAGGCTAGGCCAGAGCGTCGATGTCTCGTCCAGGAGGGCGAATCCACAAAGGCAGGGCGAATCCTCAAAGCACGGGGCACGCCAGTGAACCCACCTAGTGGCGAACAGGTCCGCGAAGCCATCTCGCCAGTGCGCCGGTCCTCTGAAGGCATCCTGGTGCAAACTGCGTGTAGCAACTGGATCCATCGGGGAAACAGGTTGGCTCAGCCCTCCCACGAGAAGGTGACCTACTAGTCTGCGTCAGATCCAAGCCGTTCACGCTCTTGACCGCGAGGTCTGAAGGCCAGGCTGGAGCAGGAGAAGAACCACGGTAGTAGGAGGCGTAGCAGAGGCAGCCGGGCTTAGAGACGACCAAAGGAGAGGAGATCCGACATCCGAGTAGTGGCTGGGCCGTCCAACCGCGAGCACAGCCGCAGCAGTACCACGTGTTCGAAACCCAGTGCACTCCTGGGTGCCCAGGGGGGATGTCGAGTTGGTTAGACCCCAGGGAGACGGAGCTGCGCCATAGTCCCACAGCGGAAGCGAAGCTTCTAGAAGCCTCCTCCGGTCTGCTCCCGTAGCGAAGTCCGGGAACTCCCCAAGAACTGGCTCGGTCGAGTTGTCAGCACAGAGGGTCCGTCCACATCACGCCGACCCACTCGGCGCCAGGAGTCGACGACCTGGAGAACGAAGGATAGGGTAAGGAGCTCTTCAATCTCACGGCACGAAGGGAGGTACGGACGAGAGAGGTCGTCTAGTCCCAAGGAGAGTCAAGAGCGGATCCACCGCCGGAAGGGGAGGCAAACTCCTGTGACCTCCCGAGCACCGGTCCTACCAAGGGAAGCCAACAGCCGGCAACTCCATGGGGGTGAAGAAGATCCGCGAACCGAGAGAAGAAGCGCAGGGTAGTCGAAGCGCCTGGCACGAAGTCCGGAAGCCGCTGCCAGCTCCGAGCTGTATCCGAGAGGGCACCAGTGGAGACAGAAGCCGAAGCGCTCGCAGACCCGTTTACCACCAGTGCGAGGTCAGAGTAACTAACTAAGTAATTGGAACTCACGCGTAAGGCCACCAGCCAGTGAGTCGTCAGATGTCCAAGGAGTATTTAGTGCACAACTGGGTCGAACCGTGTACTGTAACCTCAAGAGGAGGTAAACAGGTCCGAGCAAGGTGAAGTAACGACAGCATCCTCCCCGAGAACCACCGGAGGGGGTCGGGTGTCCAGAAGAGGAGCAACTGCAGCCAGGCCGGAGCACGAAGAAGGGGAAGGGCTGAGTGAGGTGGAGGGGAAAGGGACGAACGGCAGCCAGGCACGAAAGGGATCGACGAGCGAGGCAGGAGAGAATCCCTGGAGCGACGTGAAGAACGGCAACTCCTAAGCACGCCCGCAGCGGAGAGATAGCGGAGTGTAGACCTAGAGTGTCGGAAGGTTGACTCCAACGAGGGAGATTCGTAGATGGACGGGCATCCAAAGGTGCAGAGTGGTCCCTCCTCGCGTGCAGGAGAGCAAGAGCGGAGATCCGATCCTGAGTGAAGTGGATTCCCAGTCGTGCCGCCTCTTCCTGCCCATACGACAGGGCAAGACTGATATCACAGCCCAGACGATCTCCTCCTGGCTGCGCTGGGTAATACGAACTGCATACCTGGATCTCTCCCCACGGGTAGCGCAGAGACTGAAGATCCGCGCACACGAAGTACGCGCCATGGCCACGAGCGTCGCATCGACCGGAACTGCGCTGTCAAGGACATCGTGGCAGCGGTGGGCTGGCGAGCAGAATCTACCTTCGCTCGTTTCTACCTTCGGGATCTGGCGGGACAGCGTGACTCTGCGAACTGGGCTCTGTATCGAGGTGGGTCTCCGCCTGACCGCAGGCTATGTCCAGGTGCGTACCCTCCTGTAACGCCCGCGTTGAGAACCCCTCTCCGCGCAATAACTGGAGCGGTCCGCGGAGCAATCCCTCCACAAGATCGTCAAGGACTCGGGCGGTAAGGAACGGAGACAGGCACCTCCGCCCTGCTGGCTGGCCACCAACAGTACCCTGCAACCACTAGCAGCCGGCCCGAGTTCGATTGAAGAGCAGATCCCGAACGTGTCGAGACGTGGTGTGCGTGTGAGATTGTCTCCGCGAGCCGGACTCTGTGGCGAGGCGGGTTCGCAGCGGCCGAGGAGGATCCAAGGCCTTCCTAGGAGACGAGTGGGGATCGGTTGACCATGGACGGCACGAAGCACGTCTCTCCGAACCGAACTCTGTAGCGAGAAGGGTTTTCTGCCTGGCATAAGGCTTGGTCCAAGCGTGTTCCCTCCTGGGAATCAACGCCTCGAGCTCCCGACTCCGCACACTACCAAGCTGTGTCCGACGTGTTGATCCCCCGATGCTAGGGCCGTCGGAACTTGAGAGGCTGGAGAACCGGAACAGCTGGTACGTCCTCCGGTCTGGAACAGTCACCGGTGTCGGGCGTTCGCGCCGGAAAACCCAAGTTGGGACCAGCGTGCTCTGTAGGGAGGCTGGTTGTCTGTCAGAAGGCTTTGTCCAAGCGCACTTCCTCCTGCACACTATACTGACGCGTCCGGCATGGTGATCTCACAGTCCACTCATTGGAACTCGAGCGGTTGGAGTACCGGGGATAGCCGCCGGTATCTCAGCAGGTCTGGAACCAGTCACAGGCGCCGGGCGCTCTCGCCGATAGAAGCTCCAAGGTGAGACCAGCGCCGTCCAGGTCATGTGGCGCAGACGTCACACCAAGGTTCGGAGGCACATGGTAGACAGACCTTGTATGAGTCCGACGGTCACTGTAACGTCCGTGCTGTGTGCAGGTCATCCAAAGGCCCCTGCAACATACCAAAAAACCGAAGGCACGCGGGCGTGGGCCTGAGGGACCCTGTCCTGGTAAGGTGAACTTTCGCAAGACAACGGCACAACCAGCGAGGAACAACCTGTCAGCAAGCGCGCGGACCTGCAATACATCCCCGCAAGGTAGAGAGTGCAGCCAGTAGGGTCCCGGTTAATCCCAGGTAAGCACCCCACCTGTGTGACCTACCTTCTGCGAAGAAGTGGAGTCGCGGCTAACCGCACTGTCCATCCCCGATATCTTCAAGTCCGCCATCGTCCGTCCTCTCCTCAAAAAACACAACCTCGACCCAAACGAACTCAAGAACTATCGCCCAGTCTCCAATCTCTCTTTCCTGTCCAAGCTTCTTGAGAAGGTTGTTCTCAACCAGCTCAACCTCCATCTCACCGACAACAACCTCCTCAGTCCATTCCAGTCTGCCTATCGCAAACATCACAGCACTGAAACAGCCCTTCTACATATCTTAAACGAGCTGCTTCTCTCCACTGACTCTGGCAACATCTCCCTTCTTACACTACTCGATCTCTCTGCCGCCTTTGACACTATAGACCACTCTATCCTCCTCCACCGACTCCACCACTCCTTCGGCATCACTGACTCTGCTCACTCCTGGTTTCTCTCCTACCTCTCTGACAGACAGCAGTCCGTCACCATCAACGGCGTCTCTTCCAACCCGGTAACGCTCTCATGCGGAGTTCCACAGGGGTCCGTCCTGGGCCCGGTCCTTTTCACACTCTACACCTCTCCTCTGTCCAACATCATCCAGTCTCACCGCATACACCACCACCTCTACGCTGACGACTCACAACTGCAAGACAAAGACAAACTCGACAACACTCAGTCACTACTGACTCGCACGGCTGACTGCTACAAAGACGTGAAAAACTGGATGACAGCAAACAAGCTGAAACTGAACGATGACAAAACGGAAGCCATGCTGGTAGGCACTCGCCAAAAACTCTCCCAGCTCCCTCCCTCTCTCCACCTTCAACTCGATAGCACCCCCATCTCCCTCTCTGACTCGGCCAAGAACCTCGGCGTCATCCTCGATTCCTCTCTGTCCATGACCAACTTCGTCTCCGCCACGACCCAGGCATGCTATTTCCACCTTCGCCGCATCAGTCAGATCAGAAAATACCTCACTACCGAAGCTGCCACCAAACTTGCTGTCTCTCTCATCTTATCTCGCATCGACTATTGCAACTCTCTCCTTTCCGGTCTCCCTCAATCCACCATCTTCACTCTCCAACGCGTCCAGAACAATGCTGCCCGCCTCGTCCTCAGAAAGAAAAAATCCGACCACATCACACCCCTGCTCAAACTCCTTCACTGGCTCCCCATCCCCCAACGCATCCAATACAAAGTTCTGTCTCTCTGCTACAAATCCCTGAACAACTGCGCTCCTGCCTATCTCTCCAACTTACTTCACCCCTACACACCTTCCCGCTCCCTCCGCTCTGCCTCCGACCCTCTCCGCCTCCACATCCCTCGCACCAAACTTAACACTTTCGGTCCCCGCTCCTTCTCCGTCTACGGTCCATCCATCTGGAACACTCTCCCACTCTCTCTCCGTCAGAAACACTCTCTCTCCTCCTTCCAGTCCGCCCTCAAAACTCACCTCTTTCAACAGTTTTAGCACTATATCACCGCACTCCCCACCCCAAGCTGACCGTCGTAATGTATTTCACTGTTTGTGGTACGTGAGTCATTGTCTAAAGCGTGCGCATGCGTGCGCAAGTTGTGAGTGTGCGCTTAGAGTTATAATTATTATAAGATAAGCGCATTATAAATACCGTAATTATTATTTATTTATTATGTCCATCCTGCCAAGGCAACTCCCCCAACCACCAAAGTGTGTACCTGTCTTCCCAGCGTATACGTCCTACGCCGGGTACATCCCGGCCCCTACAGGTGTGGAAGACACCCTTGGTCTGGGAGGACCGCCAGGCTAACTTGAGCCTACAACACATCCTGCACAACAAAACTCAAGCATGTCATGACAAGTATAGGCCTGAAGCAAGCGGCAGGCCCAGAACCTTTGTCGGAGCGGAGCCCCCGCGAAACACCGGAGCTGTACTATAGCGATGGGCTCCAGGTGCAGCTTTGATCGTTGTCTTAAGTTGCTAGCAGGCAATTAATTACCTTTCAACAGTAAAACGTTACTGTCGTTCATGTTAACTTGTATTCTTATGCATGTTGTTCATGTTAACTGGTAGGCACATGCACAAGTAGGAATTTAACCAAAGAGCATAAACCAGTGCGTCCAGGAGACATAGGGCTGTCTGAGCACTCTGGGTTTTTTTTTTTTTTTTTTTTTTTTTTCAGGGAGGTTCGGGCCGGGAGAAGGTCACTGGCGCCTGCCATGAGATGCGTTGGCGACGGGCTCACCCGTACCAATCACCGTCCATTTGCAGCCTGTCATTGTAATATGTGGAATGAGCAAGTGAGTGAATGTGAGTAGCACCTGTGGTGACAAGAGAATTTATTGCTGCTTATGATCTGCCCCCATGACAGCAACAATAAGTCATCTTGGTGCCGTCAGTGTCCCCTCAACTGACGAATACTTTGCATCTCCCATGTATCTAATACGCCCCCGTGTATGGTAAACAGGTCTGCAGTATGCATAACAAAACAGGCATGACGTGACCGACTCAGTACCGAAGTAAGCGTCAGCTCTCGCCACATTCACCAACGTAATGCGTCAAGGGATGGCTGGAGCATAACACATTCCCCGAACCCAACCAGGTACAAGAGCATAGGTGAGGAATAAGTGAGTAGGTAAGCACCAGATATAAGGTTAGACTTAGCTTTCACCGATCTTGCACACCATTCCCATTCCAGTAAAGGTTTTAACCGCGAGGAACAAGGAGCTCTGCATCGTTAGACGCCATCTTGGAAAACGAAGCAGACCACCTGCGGATCCGCGCCGTTTAAGAATGACCGTTCCAGACTACGACGTCTCATTTCTGCCCTCACGCGTAAATGCCGTCCGTTAAAAGCGCGGAACTTTCAACAACCACGCTGCTAACCACAGCGAAAAAGGGAGACTTGACCCTGTCAATAACAATACCACACCAACACGGAAGGAGAGGGGGAACGGGCGCGAGACCCGCCAAGTAAAAGTCAAGAATCTTGGCGCAAGCAACAGCGCAAATGAAGACCGCGTTCGTGCCTGCTCAACCAGTGCCCAGCCCGGGAACCAGCCGAGGGCCAACCCAGTCACCTTACCTTTTCCCGGAGCGGGACCGGGGAAGGGGGGGGGGGGGGGGGGGGAGAAAATCCAAAACCAAGGCACGCGCGGCGAAGTCCCAGCGAAGTTCACAGCGTAGCCCAGGCACTTCAGGTAGCCAAGCGGGCAGCTGCCAACGAAGAAGGGATACCAGAGCCACCAGGTACAGGGGGGCCCGACGAAGAAGAAGTCAAGAGAAGAACCAAGTCCGTCGAAGACCGGCGAACCGGTCGAAATCCCCAAAATCCGTAGGCTAGAGCAACACGTCTGAACAGCGTAAGCCTAAGTAGACTGACTGAGGAATTATGGGTACTCGGTTCCGGATGGGGAGTATCGGGAGACAACTCTTGGCCCCCTCGGGGTTCCCCGAGTGCCTCCCGGGTTGTGTGTTAACACAACGAGTTCTTAGGCTAGAATTGAGTAAGTAGTAGACACTCCCATAAGGTCATGTCATCGGTAATGTTTTTGATGAAACAAATTACGTCAAAGGATGCCGGAGAACATCAGTACATGTGTACACTGACACACGTGTACATCACGTGATGACATCGTGACCTGCAGTATTGTGATAGTCATCTGGGTTCTGCCTTGTGACGTAGGCTTGTAAATACGTATGCACATTAATTCTAAACGAGGCTGATGCAGACGATAATCTGCGACTCGGATACAAAAACAACACACCCTCCAAATGATGAATATTGACATTTGGCATTGTATTTACATCATAAAGTTCTAAGACAGTACACAAAGAACCCATACACATACTGTCAGCAGTACCTGTTGCAGACAGTTTTCTGACTGTGTTGAGATACTTGATCCTGGGGAATGTAACTTTAATCTAACCTCTGTGACTTTGACCTTTCCAACAGGTCACGTTTTCTCAAAATGTACACACTGTTCACTTTTGTCAACCTCCCATGACCCTTGACCTTGTGAGTAGTGAACCAAATTAGTATGCATGAAAAGGTTTTATCAACTACCTTTCTGCGACATTTGGTTGAAAAGTTGCAAAATTCATGAAAACATTTTTTTTCTACCAAACAAGACATCATTTGCTGATCTCTTGTGACCCTTGACCTTTCCAAAGGGTTGTCCGAATTAGCATGCATAGGAAGATCTTACTTACTTACTTACGCCTGTCACCCCTACCCGGGTATAGGCCGTCGACGAGAGACCTCCAGCAACTCCTGTCCTGTGCTTCTCCTTCGATTCTACTCCAGGTGGTTCCCAGTCTCTTGATGTCTGCTTGGAGGTCTCGACACCAGGAGTTTCTCGGCCTATCTCTTTTCCTCTTTCCCTGGTGGTTACATGGTCTTGACGTTCCATGTGCCCATGGTTGTATCCCTGGATAGAGAGAGGCGGCTCGGTCCTGTGGCTTCCAAAGACTTCCGGCTTTCACCACAGGACGTCATAAGTCTTCTGGTAGAAGAACCTTCCTCCTCCAGGAAAGGAATTACTGTTAGTCTTTTCGTCGGCGTTTTTGTAGCTATTTCCTTTTTTGCAAGGTGGGGAAGCTACCCCCACGCCCAACCCCCTTACTAGGAGGACCAGGGGTTTTCTGTCGGGGTCACCTTCCCTTAGACCATGTTGGTTCACGGCACCTTATTTCATTCGGTGCACCCCTCTCACGAGGGACCCCCTATCCACCACCCAGGGGACGCGCCTCAACGCCATATGGTCCCAGCGCGAGGTTAGGAAGATCTTACCATCAAGTATCTTTGTACCAGGTTTGTGGTGGAAGTTGTAAATAGTATCAGTGCTTAGAGCTACTTTTAGAATAAGCGCTTAACAAATCTCCTTTATTATTATTATTATTATTATTTGAAAAAAATCATTATTTGTCAGAAATGGCTGTTTGTGACCTATTTCCAGATCTCGTGACCCTTGACCTTCTGATTGTAAACTTGATTAATATACCCCATGACTGGTTATGTCCCTCACGGTGCAGATTATGGCTGTAAACTCAATTAATATACCCCACGACTGGTTATGTCCCTCATGGTGTGGATTATGACTGTAAACTGGATTAATATACCCCATGACTGGTTATCTCCCTTATGGTGCGGATTTTTACTGTAAACTGTATAAATATACCCCACAACTGTAAACTGTATAGATATAGCCCATGACTGGTTATGTCCCTCATGGTGCGGATTATGACTGTAAACCGTAAAAATATACCCCATGGTCGCAGATGCTCTGATAGTGCTGGCTGCCATGTCCGCAGGAAGATTTTGGGCTGGCCAGACCTGAACTACCGGCTACGTTCTCTCCCCAGGAGTATTTCTCTGCATCTGTGTCATTGGAAATAAACAAGCAGTTATTAGTGAACTTTGTTGGTACAAGTCAGCCTCAGAATATCGTGGTACCCTGAAGAAATAAAGTAAGCTTGCAATAAACATGGTATTATTACAGTGGACTTTGTTGGTACAAGTCTGTCAGCCTCAGAATATTGTGGTACCCTGAAGAAATAAAGTAAGCTTGCAATAAACATGGTATTATTACAGTGGATTTTGTTGGTACAAGTCAGCCTCAGAATATCGTGGTACCCTGAAGAAATAAAGTCCATGTTCATGACCATGTTATTTAGTGCTAAAGTTACACACTCACAAACCAGATAGGTGAGGCTAGCGCTGGAAGAATTGTATGCAAACCAAGGGGAATCACAGCGCTGGACAGACAAACAGTTAGATCCCCTGCCCCCGCCTATCAGGCACCCAATCGCCAGCCCACAGAGAAATACGCAGGTATAGAATAAGACGATCATTTCCATCCTCAAATAGAATGGATCAGGTCTCTTATATAACCCATGTCTTTCTCCGGAACTTAGGAAGTAGGCAGGAGAAACATACAGACACAAACATGAAGGTGCGCTACTATATGTGGTCGGGTAAATACCCTGATTTCCCACAGTATCTATAACTCGAGGCAAATTTGTATCGTTACATTGTTGTGTAATGTTCTGTGCATCTACTGTGGGAAATCAGGGTATTTACCAGACCACATATAGTAGCGCACCTTCATGTTTGTGTATGTATGTTTCTCCTGCCTACTTCCTAAGTTCCGGAGAAAGACATGGGTTATATAAGAGACCTGATCCATTCTATTTGAGGATGGAAATGATCGTCTTATTCTATGCCTGCGTATTTCTCTGTTGGCTGGCGGTTGGGTGCCTGATAGGCGGGGGCAGGGGATCTAACTGTTTGTCTGTCCAGCGCTGTGATTCCCCTTGGTTTGCATATAAAGTTACACAGACCTGTGCAGAAAAAAACACTTTGTAAGCAAAAGGTGCTCCTGCTGGTCCACACAGCTATGTGTGGTATCTCCCATACTGCGGTATCATGGAGCACGTACTGTTTGTAAGGTTCTTTCACTTTACCGTGCACAGCTGTGTGAGTCAGAGGCCTGTTTGCCTTATCTCCCATGCTGCAGCATAATAGAGCATGTACTTCTGAGGCTGACCTCTCAGGTCCTTTCACTTTACCGTGCACAGCTGTGTGAGCCAGAGGCATGTGTATGTTATCTCCCATACTGCGTATAACTGAGCTTGTATTTGTGAGGCTGACCCCTCAGGTCCTTTCACTTTACCGTGCACAGCTGTGTGAGCCAGAGGCATGTGTGTGTTATCTCCCATACTGCGGTATAACCGAGCCTGTAGTTGTGAGGCTGACCCCTGTAGCTGAAGTTTCCTATACTTACAAGCAAAGTAAATGAAACGTAAAAAGTGGCTAGAACATTATTCTAGATGAAAAAAAGAATTATTTCAAACTGTGATAAGAAAAGCTCACCCTCTTCCTCATTGCCCTTGAGAAATGCTCCAATGGCACCCAGGTAGCCCTCGTGCCTCAGGAACAATGCTTTCACATCACCCTGAATCACAAGCATAAACGTGGAACAATGCTTTCACATCACCCTGAATCACAAGCATAAACATGTTGTAAAGCGCTCCGAGCTTGCTGTCTGTGGGGAAGGGCGCTATATAAAAACTATGTATTATTATTATTATTAAAAAGTTGTTGAATATTTAGGGTATTGCGCATTGAGTTATATTATAAATATGAGAAATGCGCCATATAAATGCTATGCATTATTATTATTATTACGGTAAGTATAAACAGGTCACGAACATCCACCTGTGACCAGTAGTTGATGGCAACAGCGATAGTGTGCATGATAAAAAATTCTAAAAGTACAAAAACACCCACCTTTGACCAGTAGTTGATGGCAACAGTGATAATGTGCATGATAAGAAAATGTATAAGTACAAAAACACCCACCTGTGAACAGTAGTTGATGGCAACAGTGATAGTGTGCATGATAAGAAATTCTATAAGTACAAAAACACCCACCTTTGACCAGTAGTTGATGGCAAAACCGATGGTGTGCATGGTAAGAGGATGGCCACGAATGAAGTACCCCCCAAAGTATATTTTGGTCAGACCGTGAAGTCGTGCCTGTAGGTAGGCGATCTGTCCGATGTCATTGCTGATGCATAATAACAGGCTGCGCACCAAGTCTTCTTTCCGGAAATTCTCGCCTGAAACAAAGAATACAATTGATCAATTCTCACCCGAAACAAAGAATACAATTGATCAATTCTCGCCTGAAATCATGATAGTTCAAGGGTGATGCCAGAATAGCTTGGCGCCAGGTGACACTGTTTGACTTCACTTACAGTCATCAATAACGACAGGTGACACTGTTTGACTTCATTTACAGTCATCAATAATGACAGGTGACACTGTTTGACTTAACTTACAGTCATCAATAACCACAGGTGACACTGTTTGACTTCACTTACAGTCATCAATAATGACAGGCGACACTGTTTGACTTCACTTACAGTCATAAATAATGACAGGTGACACAGTTTGACTTCGCTTACAGTCATCAAGACAGGTGACACTGTTTGACTTCACTTACAGTCATCAATAACGACAGGTGACACTGTTTGACTTCACTTACAGTCATCAATAATGACAGGAGACACTGTTTGACTTCACTTACAGTCATCAATAATGACAGGTGACACTGTTTGACTTCGCTTACAGTCATCAATAATGACAGGCGACACTGTTTGACTTCACTTACAGTCATAAATAATGACAGGTGACACTGTTTGACTTCGCTTACAGTCATCAAGACAGGTGACACTGTTTGACTTCACTTACAGTCATCAATAACGACAGGTGACACTGTTTGACCTCACTTACAGTCATCAATAATGACAGGTGACACTGTTTGACTTCACTTACAGTCATCAAGACAGGTGACACTGTTTGACTTCGCTTACAGTCATCAATAATGACAGGTGACACTGTTTGACTTCGCTTACAGTCATCAATAATGACAGGTGACACGTTTGACTTCACTTACAGTCATCAATAACGACAGGTGACACTGTTTGACTTCGCTTACAGTCATCAATAATGACAGGCAACACTGTTTGGCTTCGCTTACAGTCATCAATAATGACAGGCGACACTGTTTGACTTCACTTACAGTCATCAATAACGACAGGCGACACTGTTTGACTTCACTTACAGTCATCAATAATGACAGGCGACACTGTTTGACTTCGCTTACAGTCATCAATAATGACAGGCGACACTGTTTGACTTCACTTACAGTCATCAATAATGACACGTGACACGTTTGACTTCGCTTACAGTCATCAATAATGACAGGCGACACCGTTTGACTTCGCTTACAGTCATCAATTGATTGATTGATTGTACATTGCTTAACGTCCCGACAGCAACAAGGCTTTCTCAGGACGTGCCTGCACTGCTTGTGAAAAAAAAAAATAAACAGAACATTGAATGTATGTCGCCAGCCGGTCAAACACATTAAATAAACCTAACACATGGGGCCTAAATAAAGCTAAGACCATTTAGCAACACACATCCAATATCAAGAGCTACAGGCAGTGCAGACAGTAGGGAGAGTTTAAAAAAGGCAAATACAGGTGAATGGACCTCGGGTAGACAGAAACACATGCCCCAGAATAGAGAGAAAAACCCACCCTGTGGGGCTGACCAGGGTGACCCTGGGAACTAAAAAATACCTAACCCCACCCAAGTCCCCCAGGGCAGACCCGGGTGGGGTACACTCAGTCATCAATAATGACAGGCGACACTGTTTGACTTCACTTACAGTCATCAATAACGACAGGCGACACTGTTTGACTTCACTTACAGTCATCAATAATGACAGGCGACACTGTTTGACTTCGCTTACAGTCATCAATAATGACACGTGACGCGTTTGACTTCGCTTACAGTCATCAATAATGACAGGCGACACTGTTTGACTTCGCTTACAGTCATCAATAATGACAGGCGACACTGTTTGACTTCGCTTACAGTCATCAATAATGACAGGCGACACTTGCACAAAAGAAGTTGGAGAGAGAAGACTGCAAGACTAAACATGGACAGGGACACCACGAAGTTGTGGAGATTGACCAAGGCGTTGAACGATGAGGGCACCAGGGAACAGAAGATCACCTTGGAAGAAGAAGGGAAAGCACTGACTGGTAGGAAAGCTGCAAACATGTTTGCACAGATCTATGCGAAAGAAAGTGACATCACTGTCCCACGAATGCTTGCGAAAGAAATCAGACAGGAAGAAAGAGAGAGAACAAGAGATGTGAACATCCATGATGCAATGAAGAAGGACATCACCCTTCCAGAACTGAAGATGGCCATCAAACAGCTGAAGAAGAAAAAGTCTCCAGGTCCAGACAGCATCTCAAACGAGATGTTACAACATCTTAACACTGCCTTAATGAAGCTACTGGACATCTGTAACCACAGCTGGAGAGGAGGACAGGTACCCCAGTGCTGGAAGGAAGCCAGGATGATCCCAATTTTGAAGAAAGGGAAGAATAAGTCCAAAGCCCTGAGTTATCGCCCCATCAGCCTGACAAGCTGTGTGTGCAAGACCATGGAGCGCATCATCAACAAGCGCCTGCAGTGGTACCTGGACTCTGAGAGCATTATCGTGCCAGAGCAAGCTGGCTTCAGAAGCTACAAGAGTACAGAAAACCAGACAACACACCTTGCACAGGTCATAGAAGATGCCTTTCAAGATCAGAAGGTGACATTAGCTGCCTTCATTGACCTACAGAAGGCTTTCGACAAGGTGTGGAAGGATGGTCTCCTTGTGAAACTCCTTCGCAGTGGCATCCAAGGGAATATGTACCGGTGGACCAAGTCATACCTGCACAATCGCAGAGCCCGTGTGACAGTGGATGGGTACTGTGGCCAAAAAGTGCTGTTGCGTCAGGGGGTGCCACAGGGGGGAGTCCTGTCACCGACACTGTTCATACTTTTCATCAACGACCTTGTGCCAGAGCTACCAAAAGGAGTACACGCAGCCCTGTACGCAGACGACCTGGCACTCTGGTGCACAGAAGAGTATGCAACAACTGCTACATACAGGATGCAGCTAGCCCTGGACAGGCTGACAGACTGGACCAACAACTGGTGTGTGACCATCAACACAGAAAAATCATCAGCCACACTCTTCTCTCTCTCCAACAAGGCAAAGGCTGGCAACCTAACACTGGGCAACACCCCGCTGCGGTATGAAGACCAACAGACATACCTGGGAGTCACCCTTGACAAGAGGCTGACGTGGAAGCCGCACATTTGGAATGCAGAAGCGAAAGCTAGAAGAAAGCTGAACATCATGAGAAAACTGGCTGGAACACAATGGGGAGCCAATGAAAAGATCCTCAAAAATGTATATCAAGGCACAGTGAGACCACACCTTGAGTACGGATCTAATGCATGGTTGACGGCAGCCCAGTCACACCAGCAGACCATTGACAGAGTTCAGAACCAGGCACTGCGTATCATCACCGGCGCAATGAGATCCACACCAATTGAAAAGATGGAAGAGACAACGGGCATCCCACCCCTGCGCATGAGAAGAGATTGCAAAGCCTTGATACAGTCCACAAAGGTCAAGTCTTCCAAAGACCATCCTATGAACGCTAGGATGAAACAACCAACCTCAGGGAGACTGAAAAGATCAAGCTTTGTGAAGGAGACGAGAGCACTGCAGAGAAAACACCAGGCAAAGCTGCCTGCGCAGGTAGAGGCTCTGAATCCTGCTAGCGACCTTCCACCTTGGAAAAGTAAGCCAGAAAACATCACCATCTCTTCCACGGTACCCTACATCACCACCAGAGATGAGCACAGCACTGTGAGCAAGAAAGCCCTGACACTGGCCATGCTCGAAGAAAAGTATCCCCAGGAAGCATGGATACGGGCATACACCGATGGATCAGCCACAGATGCAGTTCAGGATGGAGGGGCTGGGGTGTACATTCAGTACCCAAACGGAAAATGGCAGGCAGAGGCAGTACCAACAGGCCTTCACTGCACAAATTACAGAGCTGAGGTGGAAGCCCTAGTCCGCGCAGCTAACACCCTTAGTGGCACTGCAGACCCTGATGCCCAGATTGTCTTCCTTACTGATGCCATGTCTGTCCTTGAGGCAGCAACAGCAAGCAAACTGCCACGTCTACAAGAGGCACTGCAAAACATCAAGTGCACCAGACTGGTGCTGCAGTGGATCCCTTCACACTGTGGCATCTACGGCAATGAAGAAGCTGACAAAATGGCAAAAGTGGGCGCAGAGAAAGAACAAGATGAAAATGGAGTCAGCTTCACAGAGATGAAGACCATCATTAAGTCTGTGTACAGACCACCACAACGGCCCCTAGACAGTTACCATCAGCTGTCCAGACAAGAGCAGGTGACCATCTTTCGTCTGAGGACCGGGCACAACCAACTCAATTTCCACCTGCACAGACGCTTCCACCTCGTGCCATCTCCCCTGTGCCCTTGTGGAGAAGCAGAGCAGACCGCAGAGCACATCCTCCAGGACTGTGGGAACCACCAGCCGCTGAGGGAGGAGATATGGCCGAAGCCCTCCACTCTACAAGAGAAACTGTACGGGCCTGTGGAGGCGCTACAGAAGACCACAGATTTCATTTTGAGAGCCAAACTCCAAGAGTGACGGCGTTCGAGAAGAAGAAGAAGAAGACAGGCGACACTGTTTGACTTCGCTTATAGTCATCAATAATGACAGGTGACACTGTTTGACTTCGCTTACAGTGATCAATAATGACAGGCGACACTGTTTGACTTCACTTACAGTCATCAATAATGACAGGTGACACTGTTTGACTTCGCTTACAGTCATCAATAATGACAGGTGACACTGTTTGACTTCACTTACAGTCATCAATAATGACACGTGACACTGTTTGACTTCGCATACAGTCATCAATAATGACAGGTGACACTGTTTGACTTCACTTAGTCATCAATAATGACAGGTGACACTGTTTGACTTCACTTATAGTCATCAATAATGACAGGTGACACTGTTTGCCATTCACGACTTTTCTTGAGAAAGCACATGTCTTTTCAAACACAACAGCTTGCTGCTCTAAGGCCGGTTCTACTGTACTAAAACAAATGTGACCAGCTGCTCTAAGGCCGGTTCTACTGTACTAAAACAAATATGATGAGCTGCTCTAAGCCCGGTTCTACTGTACTAAAACAAATGTGACCAGCTGCTCTAAGGCCGATTCTACTGTACTAAAACAAATATGATGAGCTGCTCTAAGCCCGGTTCTACTGTACTAAAACAAATGTGACCAGCTGCTCTAAGCCCGGTTCTACTGTACTAAAACAAATGTGACCAGCTGCTCTAAGGCCGATTCTACTGTACTAAAACAAATGTGACCAGCTGCTCTAAGGCCGGTTCTACTGTACTAAAACAAATGTGACCAGCTGCTCTAAGGCCGGTTCTACTGTACTAAAACAAATGTGACCAGCTGCTCTAAGGCCGGTTCTACTGTACTAAAACAAATGTGACCAGCTGCTCTAAGGCCGGTTCTACTGTACTAAAACAAATGTGACCAGCTGCTCTAAGGCCGATTCTACTGTACTAAAACAAATGTGACCAGCTGCTCTAAGGCCGGTTCTACTGTACTAAAACAAATGTGACCAGCTGCTCTAAGGCCGGTTCTACTGTACTAAAACAAATGTGACCAGCTGCTCTAAGACCGATTCTACTGTACTAAAACAAATGTGACCAGCTGCTCTAAGGCCGATTCTACTGTACTAAAACAAATGTGACCAGCTGCTCTAAGGCCGATTCTACTGTACTAAAACAAATGTGACCAGCTGCTCTAAGGCCGGTTCTACTGTACTAAAACAAATGTGACCAGCTGCTCTAAGGCCGGTTCTACTGTACTAAAACAAATGTGACCAGCTGCTCTAAGGCTGGTTCTACTGTACTAAAACAAATGTGACCAGCTGCTCTAAGGCCGATTCTACTGTACTAAAACAAATATGATGAGCTGCTCTAAGCCCGGTTCTACTGTACTAAAACAAATGTGACCAGCTGCTCTAAGCCCGGTTCTACTGTACTAAAACAAATGTGACCAGCTGCTCTAAGGCCGATTCTACTGTACTAAAACAAATATGATGAGCTGCTCTAAGCCCGGTTCTACTGTACTAAAACAAATGTGACCAGCTGCTCTAAGCCCGGTTCTACTGTACTAAAACAAATGTGACCAGCTGCTCTAAGGCCGATTCTACTGTACTAAAACAAATGTGACCAGCTGCTCTAAGGCCGGTTCTACTGTACTAAAACAAATGTGACCAGCTGCTCTAAGGCCGGTTCTACTGTACTAAAACAAATGTGACCAGCTGCTCTAAGGCCGGTTCTACTGTACTAAAACAAATGTGACCAGCTGCTCTAAGGCCGGTTCTACTGTACTAAAATAAATGTGACCAGCTGCTCTAAGGCCGATTCTACTGTACTAAAACAAATGTGACCAGCTGCTCTAAGGCCGGTTCTACTGTACTAAAACAAATGTGACCAGCTGCTCTAAGGCCGGTTCTACTGTACTAAAACAAATGTGACCAGCTGCTCTAAGACCGATTCTACTGTACTAAAACAAATGTGACCAGCTGCTCTAAGGCCGATTCTACTGTACTAAAACAAATGTGACCAGCTGCTCTAAGGCCGATTCTACTGTACTAAAACAAATGTGACCAGCTGCTCTAAGGCCGGTTCTACTGTACTAAAACAAATGTGACCAGCTGCTCTAAGGCCGGTTCTACTGTACTAAAACAAATGTGACCAGCTGCTCTAAGGCCGGTTCTACTGTACTAAAACAAATGTGACCAGCTGCTCTAAGGCCGATTCTACTGTACTAAAACAAATATGATGAGCTGCTCTAAGCCCGGTTTTACTGTGCTAAAACAAATGTGCCTGCCTATTACTTATATGGACCATTTTGATCAACTGTTTTCATCAACTTGAATCCTGCTGTTTAGACAGTCTAACAACCTCCCAGGACTTTCAAAAGGTGGGATTTCTGTCAAATGCCTGAACAATGTCATGCCTGACCATCAATACGTGAACAATGTCGTGCCTGACCATCAATTTGTGTGTGAACAATATCGTGCCTGACCATCAATTTGTGTGTGAACAATGTCATGCCTGACCATCAATACGTGAACAATGTCGTGCCTGACCATCAATTTGTGTGTGAACAATATCGTGCCTGACCATCAATTTGTGTGTGAACAATGTTGTACCTGACCATCGATACGTGAACAATGTCGTGCCTGACCATCAATTCGTGTGTGAGTTAGTTAGTTAGTTATTTGGGTTTAACGCCGAGCAGGCGACTAAGGCCATCTCATGGCGGGATGGGTAAAAATCTGGTCAGCCAGACTAAAAGCAAGGTCTTAAGACAAGATGTAAATATAGATTAAAAATCTCAGGCTAAAATGTCGCACATGTCTTTAAAAGAAATGTCTACAGACTCTCAAAAAGGGCAAATAAAAAAGATTCACATAGTCTATGAATGCTCAAATCTTGTTAAAAATATTGCATGCTCGCAAGAAATTGAAGATTTTGTCCGGGGGGAACATCCCGGAACAAAACCTTCAAGGAGTCTGCTGTAAAGTGTTTATATCTGGTGTCAATTAGGTCAGCACAATACAGCAAAAAGTGTCGAACAGAAAATTGCTCATCACAGGCAAAACACCATGGACGCTCATCCTGTTTAAGTAAGTAAGAGTGCGTAACATACGTGTGCCCGATGTGGAGCCGAGCAAGGACAGTCTCCTCACGGCGGCTGCCGCAGCGGAAAGGTAGACTGTCAGACAACTTAGGAAGAGCTTCATGAAGCTTGTTCCCTTCCTCTTTGTCCCACTCGGACTGCCACTCGCGGGCCATGTACGCACTAATCACAGGTTTAAAATCACTATAGACAGTCTGTGTGTCAGGGACAGGGTCACTGCGGGCACTGTTGGCAGCATGTAACGAACGCCTTTAGTGCAGGGTTCGGTCGGACGATGGTGTGACGTCATTAGCAGTTGGACCGAATGTACACATGCGAATAATGTAGAGATAAGCATTGTTCACGAGCGATAATGTACAGATAAGCCATGTTCACGTGCGGTAATGTAGGTGAGCGATGTTCACGTGTCACGTGTGGGAGTGACAGTGTGGTATCGGGAATAATTGCCGGTTAGAGATGCTATACCAGTCGAGTCGAGCGGTCGTTTTCGCTAGGGCTCTGAGGAAGAATTCTGGCTAGAGAATTCGATAGCTGTATATTGAATACAGCGGGGCCGGTACGGAGCGGACACCCCTGGTGTAGGGCCGATGAAGCTGTCCTGAAGGCATCACGTACGTGACCAGGTGCGGACATCAAGCCTTCATCAAGCCTTCATCTCTCCTTCGTCCTACCATCACTGGTGCTACGAGCAGCAACGGTAGCGAAGTAAGCCACAGATTCGTGCTACAGGAGCACATGCAGTGTTCCGTCAGTGTAGCTATTGTCGCCTAGCGCCGTTAATTTCATGCCTAGGAATGTTCTAAATCTGTGAGTAGTCATTGAATAGTAATATTCAGTTCGGGAATCTCCGTCAAGTCGTCAATGTGATATTGACTGTGTCGACACTAGTATAAAGAGGAGTCGAGTGACGTCTCTCGAGAGAGACAACGACCTCTACGGTAGCGAGTGAATGTGTGAGCGCTGAAGTTGTGAATAACCTATATGCCACTTGTTAGTTATTTGTGCAGATTGGTTTATATAATGTGAATTGTGTGGTTTAATGTATGCTATGAGTGTATGAGAATAAGTTAAACAGAGGGCAAAGAGAGATAACCGTGTGGCCTTTGTCCTTGTTTGTAAGCGCGTGTGTGGTGGATGAAAGAGTCTAGTAAACAGAGATAGAACACCCACCTTTATACAGATTGGCAGAAAGCCCACGCACACACTCATTCCATAAACGTTTATATGTAACAATTTAGTTCAGTAGTACACTAAAAACACCGTCGTTACATTTGGTGACCCTAGACTTTCTCTGTGTTAACATTAGGTCATACATATTCATATTTAGTGAGGGCACCACTAGTTGTTATAGATTTATATCGGTAGACTAGTGGGCTTATTTTTTTGAAATTTTGTTATAGTGTATGACTGGGATGTGGTGTTTTGTGTGATATTTGCCGTCTCCAGTTTAACGGCTGTGTCTGTGTACAGTTTCTGGGCACTAAGGATTTAGCTCTTTTTCTGTCTTGGGGGTTCCTATTCTCTTCTTCGGCTCTATTCTTCTGTTAGGGAATTGTATTTGTTTTACTAGTTCTTTGCTGTTGTAGGGTCCTATCCTTTTATGCGTGTGTTTGGGTGTATGTTCTTTTTGCCCTTATTTTAAGTAGATTATCGTGTTGGGATTTCAGCCTCATTTGCTTTAATTTATTTTGTTTAATTGTTTGATTTGTATTGATTTTGATTTAGTTTTTTTTTTTGTATTTATGTGTGTGGTCATAATTAGTTAATTTTGTTAAATTGTTTCTTTTGATTTGGTTTAGTTGTCAATAGATTGTTTTCCTTGGTTCATTTTTGTTTGAGACTTTGATAATTTGATTGGGTTTATTTCCCTTTCGCCGTACATTTGGTATTTAGTATTAGCGATTATAGTGTTTGAGGTGTTTGATATAAATTTCATTTTATTTTTCTTTCAATATATATTTGGATTGAAACTTTGAACTTAGTAACTTCCTTTTTCGCTGTACATTTCTTGTGTTTCTATCAACTAAAGTTGACGTTCTTCAGTATATATTGAGTTAGTGTGTTCTATTTGGTATAAAATTGGTCACTGCATTATTTATAGACATATTGAGTTAATACAATACATAATTTGCTTTGTATATTTTTAAGATTTTACTGTTTTCATTGCAACTCTGACTGTGCATTGTCCTGTAAATTTACTTTTGGAGAAACTTCATTGTTTCATAGGGTTTATAGAACAATTTATTGTGATTAATTGCATTTTGCCATTTTGTTGTTAACACTTTAGTCCTTTATTGATTTCTTGTTTAGACATTTTGATATATTTTTGGTACGTTTTTTTTTGTTTGTTGATCTACATTGCACTTAGCCATGTCTGACGATTATGATAAGTTGTTCCAATCTTTTATTGCTCAAGCTACAACTTTGGGTATCCCTGATAAGGAACGTGCGAAATATGTACAGGATTGTTTTGATCGTCTTGAGAGGCAAAGGTTGAGGGATGAAAAGAGATTGGAAAAAGAAGCAGAAATTGAGCTAGCTAAAAAACAAGCAGAAGTTGAGCTAGCGAATAAACAAGCAGATGTTGAGCTAGCGAATAAACAAGCAGATGTTCAGTTAGCGTTAGCAAATAAACAAGCAGATGTTCAATTAGCATTAGAACTGGAAAGAGAGAAAACAAAACAAATGGAACTTGAGTCACGTTCTGAACGTAGACTTGAGGAACAAGATGCTGGTCATGGAAACAGAGGTAGGGATAGTTATTCTTTTGGTGCTAGACCTGTTTACCCCAAGTTGCCTCTTTTCAAAGAAAGACAAGATGATATTGATTCATACCTTTTTCATTTTGAGACTCATGCTACAGCCCTTGGCTGGGATCAAAGAAAATGGGTTACCTTTCTTTCCGCTTTGTTAGAAGGTAACGCATTGAACTTGTACCACAGTCTTGCTGCTCATGGTCCTGTAGATTATCAGACATTGAAGGACAATTTGCTTAAGAAGTTCCAGTGTACTGCAGAAGGTTTTCGCAAGAAGTTCCGTGAAATCCGACCAGACTCGAACGAACCTTTCCAAACTTTTGGTATTGAGCTAAACAGATTGTTTGATCGATGGATAGCTTTGTCCGGTGTTCCTAGAGACATGCAGGGAATTATGAATCTTGTGTTAGGTGAGCAGTTTCTAGAATGTGTGTCACAGGATCTTGCTACTTTCATTCGCGAGCGTGGACTTGTCACATTAGATGATATGGTTAAGACCGCTGAAAGTTATCGTCTTGCTCGTCCCAGAAAGAACTTGGCACGCAGATCGGCTGCTACGGTTTTCGGTTCGGTAGGATCAGTTGGTGTAGCTGAAGAGTCACAAGCTGTTCCTGGCTCTGCAGATTCGCGCGGTGGTTACTCAAACTATCGAGGTCGTGGCTATTGGAGGAATCGTGGTGGTTTTCAAAAGAATGACCAAACACCCTCAGTTTCGAACCAACAGGTCGAAGGTCGTTTTGATCAAACTCAGAGACATTTGAAACGTGGACGTGGAGGTGGTTCATTTTACACCAATTTTGATAATTGCCCTCTTTGTAATGGTAAAGGTCATGGTCCCAGGCAATGTCCTCTTCGCAACAGTCCAAACCCTTGCCCTGTTTGCAACATTGGTGGTCATACTCGAAAAACTTGTCCCTTTGTTGTGAAAAAAACCATAGCTTCAGATGATAAGAGTAACTCGAGCTCAGGTTGTGCAGTTGTCCCTGTAGACTCGGAAGTTGTTTGCTCTATTTTTGATCAGTCAGCTGGTCACTTGCATTTAGAAGTTGGTTCTGTCAATTCTACTGCTTGCTCAGTTCTGCGAGACACAGGTGCTACCATTTGTGGTGTTCGAAAACGTTTGGTTTCTGATGAACAGTATGTACCAGGTACTGTCCGTTGTAAGACTTTTGGTGGCGAAGTCAACATTTACCAGCAGGTTAAAGTTGTTGTTTCTTGTCCATATTTTGCTGGAGAGTTGGTTTGTTGTGTTCTTGAGGATCCAGTTGCTGACTTGATTGTGGGTAATATTCCAGGTTTGATTGTTCAGCAGGCCCAAGATACCAAAGTTGCTGCTGCTGCTGATGAGGTCCCTGTTGCTGCTGTCACTACTCGTGCTCAGGCTAGGAAACAAGGTCTCCCGCACAAACCTCTTGTCACTGTGTGCGATGATTTGAAGGTCACTCGTGCTGAACTCATTCAGTTGCAGAAAGGTGATGCTACTCTGCAAGGTTGTTTCAATTTAGCTGCCTCAGGTGAAGAAAAGGTTGTTGGTTCTGCTACTTATTCTTTCTATTTCCAAGAAGATATTTTGTACAGGAGGTATCAGAAATCCACGGATATTTTGCATCAGGTTGTTGTTCCCGAGAAACTTCGTGCTTCAGTCATGACTGCTGCGCATGATCAACTTTTGGCTGGTCATTGTGGAGTTCGTAGAACTCTGACTCGGATTTTGTCCCAATTCTTTTGGCCTGGTGTTTCTGCTGATGTGAGTACTTATGTTCACACTTGCGACATTTGCCAGAAAACGATTTTGAAAGGGAAAGTTTCCCCTGTTCCTTTGGCGACTATGCCTCTTATCTCGACTCCGTTCGAGAGGGTCGCTATTGGTCTCGTTGGGCCTTTTCTCCTTTTTTGCTTCCAGATGTCGAGGGTGTGGAGACTCAGTGTGATGTTCCTCATGTGGACGTTTCACATTTGCATACTGTCCCATCAGTGGATATTGGTGTTGTCCAGGATGTTGTTGGTGGTCTTCCCACTATTCCTCTCATGTTGTTTGGCTATTCTTTGGGCCATTTCGAAATTTTCCACATTTCTTTGGGGGGTCGATTTCATTCTCCAGACTGACCACAGACCACTGACGTACTTGCATACAAGTCGCTTTAAGAATTCTCGCATCATGCGTTGGTCCTTGTCCTTACAAGAGTTTAGATTCAATCTCGAACCACTTCCAGGTACGCAGAATGTGTTCGCGGATCTGTTGTCACGCGCTGATCGTGATCAGTTGGTTCCATAGATCAAGGTTTCATAGTCGTTACTGTATTTTAACATTATTCTCCGAACTTGTAAAAAAGACCCTCGGTCGGTTCTTTTTTTCGTTGAGAGGGGGGTAGTGTAACGAACGCCTTTAGTGCAGGGTTCGGTCGGACGATGGTGTGACGTCATTAGCAGTTGGACCGAATGTACACATGCGAATAATGTAGAGATAAGCATTGTTCACGAGCGATAATGTACAGATAAGCCATGTTCACGTGCGGTAATGTAGGTGAGCGATGTTCACGTGTCACGTGTGGGAGTGACAGTGTGGTATCGGGAATAATTGCCGGTTAGAGATGCTATACCAGTCGAGTCGAGCGGTCGTTTTCGCTAGGGCTCTGAGGAAGAATTCTGGCTAGAGAATTCGATAGCTGTATATTGAATACAGCGGGGCCGGTACGGAGCGGACACCCCTGGTGTAGGGCCGATGAAGCTGTCCTGAAGGCATCACGTACGTGACCAGGTGCGGACATCAAGCCTTCATCTCTCCTTCGTCCTACCATCACTGGTGCTACGAGCAGCAACGGTAGCGAAGTAAGCCACAGATTCGTGCTACAGGAGCACATGCAGTGTTCCGTCAGTGTAGCTATTGTCGCCTAGCGCCGTTAATTTCACGCCTAGGAATGTTCTAAATCTGTGAGTAGTCATTGAATAGTAATATTCAGTTCGGGAATCTCCGTCAAGTCGTCAATGTGATATTGACTGTGTTGACACTAGTATAAAGAGGAGTCGAGTGACGTCTCTCTCGAGAGACAACGACCTCTACGGTAGCGAGTGAATGTGTGAGCGCTGAAGTTGTGAATAACCTATATGCCACTTGTTAGTTATTTGTGTAGATTGGTTTATATGATGTGAATTGTGTGGTTTAATGTATGAGTGTATGAGAATAAGTTAAACAGAGGGCAAAGAGAGATAACTGTGTGGCCTTTGTCCTTGTTTGTAAGCGCGTGTGTGGTGGATGAAAGAGTCTAGTAAACAGAGATAGAACACCCACCTTTATACAGATTGGCAGAAAGCCCATGCACACACTCATTCCATAAACGTTTATATGTAACAATTTAGTTCAGTAGTACACTAAAAACACCGTCGTTACACAGCAGAATCTGCGATTTTGTTGCCTTCGATGCCCACATGGCCTGGGACCCAAATAAAAATGATGTCATAATATTCCTTCATCAAGTCTGCGTAAAGCTCTCTAATCTGCACCAGCAGTGGATGGTCTGTTCCCGCGCCCTGAAGGGCCTGCAGGGCAGAAAGAGAGTCAGACAGAATCAGGAAGTTCCTTTCCCGAGACTGATAGGCATGCTTGAGTGCCAGCAGAATTGCCTGCAGTTCTGCACTAAATACAGAGGAATGGTCGGGGAGACGGAGCTTAAATGGGCGTTTAGGATGGCGAGAGGACACTGCAGCCGCAGCCACCCTCCCATCCTCAGACTTGGACCCATCCGTATAAAGACGACAATAGCCAGGAAAAATTGAAAGGAGTTCATTGAGGCTCTGTTGGTATATGGCTGGTGGAGTACAATCCTTCTTGTGGGCGGTCAAGTCCAGCAAGATGTCAGGAACTGGTAGTAGCCAGGGTGGAGTGACGTGTTGCAGAGATTCCGAAACTTTGTCCAGGTCCACTCCGGCCGCCTGCAGATGAGGTCGGACACGGAAGGAAAGTGGACGGACAGCTCCCGGATGGGCATTGTAAATCTCTGCAAACGACGGGTTAAAAACACAATCATAGGCAGGATTGTCTGGATGGGCCTTCAGCTTCAGAACGTAGCTGAGCATGAGGCGGATGCGGCGGAGCCCGAGAGAAGGCTCCCCTGCCTCTGCATACAGACTAGGAACTGGAGATGTCCTGAAGGCTCCCAGACATATGCGCAGACCTTGATGGTGAATTGTGTTCAGACGCTGTAGAACAGACTTTGAAGCCGAGCCATATACCACAGAGCCGTAATCCAGTTTGGACCGAACAAGGGCCCGGTAGAGTCGAAGTAAGACAATGCGGTCTGCACCCCAGTCAGTACGACCAACGACACGAAGAATGTCGAGGGCCTTCTGACAAGAGGTTCTAAGGTAGGTAACATGGCTGCAGAAGGTCAATCTTTTGTCAAAGATGACCCCCAGAAACTTTGCCTCTTCGGCCACCTGAATTGGCACTCCAGCAATGCTCAGGGTAGGTTTCGGAAAAAATTTCGTCTGGTTAGTAAAATGCACACAGATTGTCTTGGAGGGCGAGAACTTGAATCCGTTGAGAGACACCCACCGCTGGATGCGATCAACGCACAGCTGCAAGCGCCTCTCAAGGGACTCAAGTCCTCGACCTCGTGCACACAAAGCAAAGTCGTCCACAAACAAAGAGCATTCAGAATCATCCTTGACGGCCTTTACAATGTTATTTATTTTAATGCTAAATAAAACAGGAGATAGAATGCTGCCCTGCGGGACACCCATCTCCTGTTCAAAGGAGTCGGAGAGGGTGGAGCCCACACGGACATGGAACGACCTGTTAGACAAAAAATTGTGAATAAAAACAGGCAGGCGCCCTTTAAAACCCATGTCCGACAAATCAGACATTATACCATACTTCCAGGTAGTGTCATATGCCTTTTCAAGATCAAAGAAAATTGCATAGACATGCTGCTTGTTGACAAAAGCATCTCGAATAAAAGACTCAAAGCGAACTAGATGGTCAGTTGTACTACGGAAGCGCCGGAAACCGCACTGGAGGTCTGTGATGAGACCACGTGACTCAAGATGCCACACCAGTCGGGCGTTGACCAAGCGTTCCATAGTCTTACATAAACATGATGTCAAAGCTATTGGCCGGTAGTTGCCCGGGTCGGAAGGATCTTTACCTCTTTACCCGGCTTGGGGATTGGCACAACCACAGCTTGGCGCCAAGATGGCGGAAAACGACCGGTTATCCAGATATGGTTAAAGGCCTTGAAAAGTACAAGGAGTGAATCCTCAGGCAGATGAGTTAGGAGCTGATAATGGATGGTATCTAATCCAGCAGCAGAGTCAGTACATTTCTGCATGGCTTGCTGCAATTCTGAAAACGTAAAAGGGGCATTATAGTCTTCCGAGTTATCTGATATAAAATCACAAGCACAAGATTCTCGCTTCTCTTTCTCTCTCTGGAAGAAAGGTGAATAATGCTCTGTTGAAGAATTATGGGCAATGGTGGAGGCAAGCAAATTGGCCACAGCCTTTTTATCTGTGACCAAACTGGCACCATCTCTAAGATGGCCGACAGAAGCCGAGCCACCCCTGCCCCTAATTCTTCGAACAACCTTCCAGACTGTTTGGGACGGAGTCCTAGAAGATAAAGATGAGATGAAGCGTCTCCAGGAAGCACGGCGTTCGCGTTTAAAAATGTAATGGGCTTTCGCCCGCTGTCTTTTAAATGTTAAAATATTTGCTTGCGACGGATTACGAAAAGCACGTCGCTGAGCAGATTTGCGTATTTTTTGGGCCTTGCGGCACTCTTCATTGAACCATGGTACTCTCGGCTTCCGAGGGACTGATGTAGAAGTTCTAGGGATGGTTTCACCTGCTACGTCCAACAAAATCAAAGTAAAACAAGAAACAGGTTCTTCAGCTGACATGACCACCTCCTCTGTAAGACGAGACTGACAGAGGGAGGCAAACAGAGGCCAGTTAGCTTTCTTGAGATTCCAGCGCCCCACCGGCGAATCCTCCTCACAGCTGACCGATGACAGAACTACTGGGAAGTGGTCACTACCACACAGGTCGTCGTGAACCTTCCAGTCAAAGTCCAGCATGAGAGAAGGATCACACACAGTGAGGTCTAGAACAGAACTAGATCCTGAACCTGGGTTAGAGTATGTAGGTGAGCCATCGTTAAAGACACATAGGTTAAGTTGAGAAAAAACATCTTCTAACATCTGACCTCTGCTGCCATCTTAGTGGTCACTGCCCCAAAGGTGAGCGTGACCGTTAAAATCCCCCATGAGAATAAAGGGAGGGGGCAGTTGATCTACTAAGTTAAAAATATCATTGCTACTGACCCGCAGTGATGGTGGCAGGTAAATACTGCATACGGTTATGGTCTTCTTCAAGGTAACCCGAGCTGCGACAGCCTGAAGACAGGTGTCGATGCTAACGGGGCTACTTAAAATTTGGCTACTAATGAGAAGAGCCGCTCCACCCGAGCGCCTCTCCGAATCAGAGCCTTTGTGTATAACGTTCAGAGATGTTTACCCCCACACAAAAAAAATGGAGTAATGGGCTATGCCAGAAAGAGTAATCTTGGGTAAAAAGAGTAATGCTTTCTGTCAGCACATTTGATCGTTCTCAAACGCAATCTCACTCAACAAGTTCTTACAAAGCCTTGCAGTTTTTATTTGCACTCGAAATGAGATACAAGTGAAAAGAAAAAAAAAATCACTGTGTTAATTCAGGCATGCCTACCCTCAATTTGAAGTTTCAGTATTAGCTATTTGAAATTTCAGTAATACTATTAAAATTTCAGTAATACTATTACTATTGTTACCTATTATTTCGGCACTGTTTTTTATATTGTGCCTTTTATATTAGCACGTGCGCAAAAATAAAAATGACACACACATCGCTGACCAGGACACATATAGTTTGCACATCTCTGTAATGGGTTAAATAATGGTTGGGCGCCCCCTCCCCCTCCTCCACTTAATTTTTTTTTTTTTTTTTTAAACTTGCACATTGCAAAATTTTCTGATCATTGCACTTAGGTCCAACCAAGGGAAACAGACACTGACAGGTTGGTTTAAATAAAGGGACGTAATCGAGCAAATTGTCCTAGTGCGATTACTCCCCTTGTTATTGTTTTAATTTGACTAACTCCAACATTTACTTTATTTTTAGATTTAAAAGGCAACTAATATTAATGATAAATTACAAAGGTCTGAATTGACTTTGAAAAAAAAAGCGGAAATTAAAAAGGCGCAAGAAATTATACACGGAAACAGTAGTAGTATAGTAGTTTGAGGAGCGGAAAATCGGCGGAAATCGGCGAGATTACCGAGGAAATCCTCGAAACGGCGGAACAATTCAGACCTTTGAAATTAGGAAATCATTTTATGTACTAATGTTGGATCTGGTCATGGACCCGGTTATGTTTTGAAGTAGGATTTTGTTTGATCATTTTCTAAAAAAAAAGCGGATTGGAATATGATTAAAAAATCGTAGTTTTTGTTTTAAATAATCGTAATAGTGTGAAAAAAATCGTAGTGGCGTAATCTATGCCAAAAATCGTAAGCAATTACTCCAAAATCGTAAGGGTAAACATCTCTGAACGTTAAAACCATTAAAGGATACATGGTCAGAAGTCTTCAGGTAAGTCTCCTGAAGAGATATTACTGAGGGGTTATAGAACTTGACTAAAAGACGTAATTCCTCAAAGTTAGCTTGAAAACCACGACAATTCCACTGAAGCATAGAGTACATGATTATGTCTTATCTGGGGGTGAAGAGTTTTTCCCCCCTTTTTCCTTTACCTTGGAAGGAGTTGAAGAAACAGAGGGGGGCCGGCTCCCGGGCCTCCTCTGGTTCCTCGGAGATGAAGGGGGTGGAGCTGCCGCAAAATCAGCAACGACAACTTCCACTCCCTCCATCCGCTCCTCCAGTGCAGCATATTTGTTTTGAAGGGAGACATCAGTGTTCCCCTTCTGGGCCCGTGCGCACAGCGGTCCCATAGATTTCTTAGACCCCTGGTCCTGGGCAGCGTTCCTGCCGCTATAGTTAGCGGCCTTAGAAGGCTGACCAGAGCCAGAAGCCTTTGGAGTTGACTAACAGGTTTGGGTGGGGGCTGAGGCTTAGGGGCAACAGAAGGCGGCACAACCGGACCGGCAGTGTCCGCCTTCTGCGTTCCCTGGCTCTTCGTCACCACCGGAGGAGGGTTACTCTCCAGGGGCGAGATGACCCGAGGCTCCGCCCCCAACCAAGAAGTTGGGGTCTGACATGAAAAATCTTTGGTGGGACGCTTGCCTGCCACCGCTGCACTGAAAGTATATACTGAGGTGTTAGAGGTTGGGGCAGCCGCAGCTGCACCAGAGCCTTCAACCAGTTTTTTGGCATCTAGAAAGGACAGTCCCTTCTCCACACGCACCTGCTGAATCTTGCACTCGGATATCCAACGAGGGCATTTCTTATCCGAAGCCATATGCGCCCCCTGGCAATTCACACACAAGGGGGTGGCTGTGCAGGACTCAGCAGAGTGTCCGGGCTTGGTGCAACGGGCGCATGAAGCCTCTGCCTGACGGCATGTCTTCTGCCCATGGCCATACTTTTGGCACTTAAAGCACCGGAGGGGGAGAGGGACGTACTTTTTCACTCTCAGGGAGTAGTAACCTCCCCAGATGGTAGTAGGAGGGGTGGGGGTGCCAAACGTCAGGATGATGGTAGGGAGACGGATCTCCCCACCACCTCGCTTGGAAGCGAAGCGCCTAACGTAAGTCACCCCCTGAGACTTAAGGTTCCGTACAAGTTCATCTTCCGACAGTTCTGCCAAAGCTTGATCTTTGATTACGCCTCTTGACGAATTCATAGTCTTGTGGGGTGTGACCTCCACCGGAGTGTCTCCGATGGAAGAGAGCCTCAGTAGCCCGCTGGAGTGTGCCCGGGTACGACACTCCACCAGCAAGTCACCAGACCTGAGGCGCTGGGCGTCAGGCCTGCCAACACGGCTCCTGAGGGTCTCCCCCACCAGAAAAGGATGCAGCTTAGTAACAGGTTTCTCCTTCACCTTGCTATGGACAATGAGGAAGTGAGGCCATACGGCCGACGCCTGAGGCGTCTCTTCTCACAGTCCGAGTCACTGTCATGTTCAATGTTGGTGGCTATGTGCCGCTTCTGTGCAAGTTTGGTTTTTTTTTTGTTGTATCCATATTATAATAGTAGAGATATTCATCCCCTGGGGGTCCCCGCCCGCCACCGAGCCCAACAAGGGAAAGTGCAAATGTCGGCGGGTCTCCAGCCGACGCACAATGGAGACTGCCTGAAAGATATACTCAAGGGGGTAAGCCCGATTGAACCGTTTGAGCCACCGCCTTCTATCACACTGTTGAATGCAGGGGAATACTGGCGTAAAGCACCTAATCAGCAGCAGAAGCTATAGCATGGTGCTCCGTATATCAACCCGCATGTCAACAGTGGGATAGGGCTCAACGTGACAAGAGCCGATTGACTAGGCCGGTACGACTAGCCTCCCGTTTAGGTAGAAGTCAAGGCCGAAGTGGAGTGTTGGCACCAGTGAGCCGCAGCCCAAAGGGAACCTCAGCCACCAGGATCCTCTTCTCCCCCGACACGGGTCTCCAAGCACGGCAAACACTTGGGATCCAAAGGACCAAAAAGTCACGAGTATTTTTAAGGACCAATCCAACATGGTACAACCTGGGTTAGCACAGCTCCTTAAAAACCGGACCAGTGAAAAGGCTGAACAACATATCTGCTGACATCAAGTCCTAATCCTGGACAAAGATGGCACCCGTCTGCTAGCCCACTCAGTCAGGGACTGAGCGGACTACCCACCTATGCCACGTGGAGGCCGGTGCCGGGTAGGCAATTCGTGTGTGAACAATGTCATGCCTGACCATCAATACGTGAACAATGTCGTGCCTGACCATCAATTTGTGTTGAACAATGTCGTGCCTGACCATCAATACGTGAACAATGTCCTGCCTGACCATCAATTCGTGTGTGAACAATGTCATGCCTGACCATCAATACGTGAACAATGTCGTGCCTGACCATCAATTTGTGTGTGAACAATGTCGTACCTGACCATCAATACGTGAACAATGTCCTGCCTGACCATCAATTCGTGTGTGAACAATGTCATGCCTGACCATCAATATGTGAACAATGTCATGCCTGACCATCAATTCGTGTGTGAACAATGTCATGCCTGACCATCAATACGTGAACAATGTCGTGCCTGACCATCAATTTGTGTGTGAACAATGTTGTGCCTGACCATCAATACGTGAACAATGTTGTGCCTGACTATCAATTTGTTGTCGTGCCTGACCATCAATACGTGAACAATGTCGTGCCTGACCATCAATTTGTGTGTGAACAATGTTGTGCCTGACCATCAATACGTGAACAATGTCGTGCCTGACCATCAATTTGTGTGTGAACAATGTCATGCCTGACCATCAATACGTGAACAATGTTGTGCCTGACCATCAATTTGTGTGTGAACAATGTCGTACCTGACCATCGATACGTGAACAATGTCGTGCCTGACCATCAATTCGTGTGTGAACAATGTCATGCCTGACCATCAATACGTGAACAATGTCGTGCCTGACCACCAATTTGTGTGTGAACAATGTCGTGCCTGACCATCAATATGTGAACAATGTCGTGCCTGACCATCAATTTGTGTGTGAACAATGTCGTGCCTGACCATCAATACATGAACAATGTCGTGCCTGACCATCAATTTGTGTGTGAACAATGTTGTGCCTGACAATCAATACGTGAACAATGTCGTGCCTGACCATCAATTTGTGTGTGAACAATGTCGTGCCTGACCATCAATACGTGAACAATGTCGTGCCTGACCATCAATACATGAACAATGTCGTGCCTGACCATCAATTTGTGTGTGAACAATGTCGTGCCTGACCATCAATACGTGAACAATGTCATGCCTGACCATCAATTCGTGTGTCAACAATGTCATGCCTGACCATCAATATGTGAACAATGTCGTGCTTGACCATCAATATGTGTGTGAACAATGTCGTGCCTGACCATCAATTTGTGTGTGACCAATGTCGTGCCTGACCATCAATACGTGAACAATGTCATGCCTGACCATCAATTCAGGTGTGAACAATGTCATTCCTGACCAATTATACGTGAACAATGTCATGCCTGACCATCAATTTGTGTGTGAACAATGTTGTGCCTGACCATGAATACGTGAACAATGTCGTGCATGACCATCATTTTGTGTGTGAACAATGTCGTGCCTGACCATCAATACGTGAACAATGTCATGCCTGACCATCAATACATGAACAATGTCGTGCCTGACCATCAATTTGTGTGTGAACAATGTCATGCCTGACCATCAATATGTGAACAATGTCATGCCTGATCATCAATTCGTGTGTGAACAATGTCATGCCTGACCATCAATATGTGAACAATGTCATGCCTGACCATCAATTTGTGTGTGAACAATGTCGTGCCTGACCATCAATTTGTGTGTGAACAATGTCGTGCCTGACCATCAATTTGTGTGTGAACAATGTCGTGCCTGACCATCAATACTTGAACAATGTCGTGCCTGACCATCAATTCGTGTGTGAACAATGTCATGCCTGACCATCAATACGTGAACAATGTTGTGCCTGACCATCAATTTGTGTGTGAACAATGTCGTGCGTGACCATCAATACGTGAACAATGTCGTGCCTGACCATCAATTTGTGTCTGAACAATGTCGTACCTGACCATCAATACGTAAACAATGTCGTGCCTGACCATCAATTTGTGTGTGAACAATTTCGTGCCTGACCATCAATTTGTGTGTGAACAATGTCATGCCTGACCATCAATACATGAACAATGTCGTGCCTGACCATCAATTTGTGTGTGAACAATGTCATGCGTGACCATCAATTTGTGTGTGAACAATGTCATGCCTGACCATCAATTCGTGTGTGAACAATGTCATGCCTGACCATCAATACGTGAACAATGTCATGCCTGACCATCAATTCGTGTGTGAACAATGTCATGCATGACCATCAATTCGTGTGTGAACAATGTCATGCCTGACCATCAATTAATATGTGAACAATGTCATGCCTGACCATCAATATGTGAACAATGTCATGCCTGACCATCAATTCCTGTGTGAACAATGTCATGCCTGACCATCAATTCGTGTGTGAACAATGTCATGCCTGACCATCAATTCGTGTGGCTTTTCCAAAGCTGCTGGCTATGATGTCTGCTGCAAGACCCATGTTATTGTAGGCACCACCGTAGATATCCCGCACCAACATGTCCACTGAGCGATGGTCACCTTGTTCCGCCAGCTCCAGTAAGTCGTCAAAAGACTGGTGATGGAAACAACAATTTATTACAACAAAGAAAGACAGACACGCCGACCTCTGTAGGGCTGCAGTTAGCATGTCAGACTGGTGACGGAAACAACAAACAGAACAAATATATTACAACAAAGAAACAAAGACACGCCGGCCTCTGAAGGGCTGTGGTTAGCACGTCAGACTGGTGACAGAAACAACAAACAGAACAAATATATTACATGTACTGATAAGAAACAGGGCTCCATAGGACTGTGGTTATTACATCAGACTGGTGGCCGGGAGATCTGGCTTCAAATCCCAGCAGAGTGAAGCAGGATTTTTCCTACCTGGGTCGGCTCCTACCCAGAACTAGTGTGCTATGGACCCGATGGGAAGGCTGAAGCCATGCAGCCGAGACTCACCCAATTCACGGGTGTGATCTTGCGGGGACACTCTTTAAATGAAGCAGTTGCCTATGTATCAAGTTTGTACGTACACTTCTTCTTTTTCTTCTTGTCGAACACCGTCATGCACGAACACAAACATCCAAGATTCTTGTACCTACGTACATAGGCACACATACATGCACGCACTCTATGCACACACACACACACACACACACCACATGGCATGCAATCAATGCCTGCCCGCCTAAGACATCATGTACATGCTATTGAAAGCCCCACCATGACACATCCTAAAAAGTCTTCTATAAATAGAAGAAACTTAAAAACACGCAACTTTGAGCAGCAGCACAAACACACACACACAAAACAAACAAGAAAGGCAAAGTCCTTATCGTTCACAGGTATGATCAATCAATATAATAAGTGTGACCCTGACCTTTCCAATAGGTCACTGAAATGAGCAAGTGTTTGGCCAGTGCTCCTCCATCCTTTCAGTAAAAGTTACAGACTCCCAAAGTGTGGAACAAACTTCCCCATGATACTCACCATGCACTTTCCTTGGCCATTTTGAAGACCAGATTGAAAACGCATTTTTTTCAATCTGGCCTTTGAAATGGATTGATGTAGCAGGCCCTAACCCATGTATTGTCTTACGTTCTAGAAAATTTTCTGCTTTGTTTTATGTCAATATTGTCTACATGTGCTTTGTAGTACATTTGCAATATTTTTATGCTGCTTGTACCTTCACTCACAAACCAGATAGGTGAGGCTAGCGCTGGCAGAATTGTATGCATACCAAGGGGAACGACTCAGCGCTGGACAGACAAACAGTTAGATCCCTGCAGGGGATCTAACTGTTTGTCTGTCCAGCGTTGAGTCATTCCCCTTGGTATGTATGCTTGTACCTTGCACTGTACCAGTTTCTTAGTTAGATAATCTTGATGTACAGCGCTTTAAGCCTTATTGCGGAGATTAGAACTATAGAAGAACTATTATGAATATTATTAAGCATTCAAGTGTGTAAACATCAGTAAAGTGTTGGCTTTCAACCAGTGAAATCCAAGGTCTCTCAAAATGTCTGCAGTTTTCTCCCATTTGTCAACCCTCCATGACTCGTGACCTTTGTGAGGGTCGACTAAATTAGCATGTAATAGAAAAGTCTTATCACCAGCTACCCTTATGCCAAGTTTGATTTTAAAGTTTGCAAAAGCTTTGACAAAAATACCATTTCCCCTATTGAAGATGGTTCCACAACTACCTACTCTCCACTCCGACAATCCATTACTGAAACTGAAAATTTACATTGTTATAATGATTTATTACTAGTTGTGCACCGTGCTTGTTACTTTTGTGATTGTTATTTTTTTGAGAGCATGTGTGTGTTGATCGTAGGTAAGATCCGATATTCATTTGAGTTATTTTGGATAAGAATTACATACCTATTTAGTAGGATTCATTTTCTTTTGCTCGGATAATTGCGATTGATTTCTGTTGTGTAGCTAAAATGATGCGTCTTTTCGTTACATTTTTGCCAAAGTCCGACCTTGTTTGACCTAGAACGTTCTCAAAATGGTGTGATTATTCTGGTGACCTCAATTATGACGTCAAAGTTGTTGGTTACATTTCCTAACAGTGTATCGAATGTGCCTAGATGGTAGTGGAAATTTGTAGTTAGTTCTAGGGTGTTCTTTTTAATGAATATTAATAAGTTTTGGTTACATTTTCTTTTCTGATTGGTTGTGTTGTATGATTTTGTTGTCAAGAAAACAACCCTAGACTTTTCCAGAAGTGACTTTATAGGATCTCTATGCACAGGAGAGCTCTCACTTCCCGTGAGATCACTATCTATTTTGGTCACAAAACCAAGCAGTCTCAAGCGGTATGGGAATATGCGACACGAGTGGAATGGTGTGGTTTGGGACGTCAAGAGTAAACCAAGTCTGGGTTTGAAGTTGCCAATAGTATTTGAGAAAAAAATCAATATTGTCAAAATATGGCAGTTTTTGACCTATTTCCTGATCCCCTGTGACCTTGACCTTAAAGGGAGGTCACTCAAATAGGTATGTTTAGAAAGGTCTTGTCACAAAGAATCCTTGGGCCAAGTTTGAAGACTGTGGTTTGAATAGTCTCTGAGAAAATGCCAACGTTAAAGTTTACCACCTACGACAGACAACGGCAGATGGCAGACAGACGACGGACGGATGACCACTGGCACAGAACATAGTCTCACTTTTGCATCGCACGTAAGCCAAAAATCTCACTTTTCTCAAAAATGAACATGTTGGCTTTTGCCAAATATTGGCAGACATGCTCCACACTAAGTGGATAGTCAACGGCTGAACAGACATGACAAGTCTACTGATCAATACTGCTTTCTCCTACTACACAAAGCTTTCTCCTACTACACAAAGCTTCTCCTATTACACAAAGCAACTGCTGAACAGACATGACAAGTCTACTGATCAATACTGCTTTCTCCTACTACACAAAGCTTTCTCCTACTACACAAAGCTTTCTCACAAAGCAACTGCTGAACAGACATGACAAGTCTACTGATCAATACTGCTTTCTCCTACTACACAAAGCTTTCTCCTACTACACAAAGCTTTCTCCTACTACACAAAGCAACTGCTGAACAGACATGACAAGTCTACTGATCAATACTGCTTTCTCCTACTACACAAAGCTCACCAAACTTTAAGACAGCTGACAGAAAACATACTGTACCTTTGCCTGAGTCAAAAGACAGCCCAGACCCCAAAATGTGCCTCCACCTGTCGATGTACCCCCAATACGTTCAAACTTTGTCTCCGACTCTACCTGCACAAAACATGGTACAGGTGTATGGTGAAAGTGGGCTACATGGTACAGGTGTATGGTGAAAGTGGTGTGGACTACATGGTACAGGCGTATGGTGAAAGTGGTGTGGGCTACATGGTACAGGCGTATGGTGAAAGTGGTGTGGACTACATGGTACAGGCGTATGATGAAAGTGGTGTGGGCTACATGGTACAGGCATAGGCTTACAAAAGACAGAGAAGAGCTCAACAGAGAAAGAAGCACGCTTATAAAAGACAGAGAAGAGCCCAACGGAGACAGAAACATGCTTACAAAAGACAGAGAAGAGCCCAATGGAGAAAGAAGCACGCTTATAAAAGACAGAGAAGAGCCCAACGGAGACAGAAACATGCTTACAAAAGACAGAGAAGAGCTCAACAGAGAAAGAAGCATGCTTATAAAAGAGAAGAACCCAACGGAGAAAGAAAGACGCTAATAAAAGACAGAGAAGTGCCCAACAGTCCAGTATCACTAGGCAGGCATTGTCATGGAACCCCCAGGGAAAGAGGAAAAGAGGTAGGCCGAGAAACTCCTGGCGTCGAGACCTCCAAGCAGACGTCAAGAGACTGGGAACCACCTGGAGTAGAATCGAAGGAGAAGCACAGGACAGGAGTTGCTGGAGGTCTCTCGTCGACGGCCTATACCCGGGTAGGGGTGACAGGCGTAAGTAAGTAAGTAAGTGCCCAACAGAGACAGAAACATGCTTATAAAAGACAGAGAAGAGCCCAATGGAGAAAGAAACACGCTTATAAAAGACAGAGAAGAGCCCAACGGAGAAAGAAAGACGCTTATAAAAGACAGAGAAGACCCCAACAGAGACAGAAACATGCTTATAAAAGACAGAGAAGAGCCCAATGGAGAAAGAAACACGCTTATAAAAGACAGAGAAGAGCCCAACGGAGACAGAAACACGCTTATAAAAGACATAGAAGAGCCCAACGGAGACAGAAACATGCTTACAAAAGACAGAGAAGAGCTCAACAGAGAAAGAAACACGCTTATAAAAGACAGTTACAACACAATTTATTAATATTTCAGTTAAATACCCTTTTCAAAATAAACAAACAAGTAGTGATCAGTCGCTACTTATCTTAGCGCAGAAGGAAGAGATATGGAAAAAAAAATCCACCACCCACCAACACTGGCCCAAAACTCTGCTCACCTTGACCAAACTGACACCAGAGCCAATGTTAACGAGCAGGTATGGAAACACATCCTGGTCAACACCCTGAAAGGTGTAGTCTGGGTTGCCGTGACGCTGGTAAACAAATGCTTCATCAGGGATGTTCTTCAGAAGAAAGTTGCATCCGTATATCAGGCACTCAATTTCATCTTCTTTGTCCACTCTGTAAAATAAATATGCAAAGAAATTAGATGTGTTTCGAGGTCACAGTACGCTGGTATGTGAAACTGGACCTCATGTCCCAAGCCATAAGATCCAGTTAGTTAGTTACTTGTGTTTAATGCCGAGCAGGAGACTAAGGCCATCTCATGCGGGGGGGGAGGGGGGGGGGGGTAAAAATCTGGCCAGCCAGACTAAAAGAAAGCTCTTAAGACAAGATGTAAGCAAAGATCCTGCATAGAAAGATAAACCAGCTCCTCTTTAGCGTATAGCAGAAAAACGAGGCCAGCCGAGGAGTTGCTTCCCTTGTGCTGACCATGATCGCAGCCCGTAAACACACGATGGTATTACCATTAGAAAACATCAGCACAAGCAAATGCTGTGTATCCCTTGATGTTTCATGCTACAGGCCTGTTTGATAATAAAATCTGTGATGTGGAATTGGGGGGTAGGGGGGGGGGGGGTGGTGGTGGTGTGCAATATTTTGTTTTAAATGATGTGAATCTACAGAGTTGTTTACATGTCTAAGTGTTAATAAGATGTGTTGTTTTAATGCTTACTTATAGTGTATTTGAATGTTATCATTTCTCTTTATTTTAGTTTTTCTGTATTATTTATTCATGTGTTAGTGAGAAGCACAGTTTAGCAAGTATCAACCAGCCACGATTCATGCCTTCTATGATCTTGTAGTGTGTTTGTTTTGTTTAATTTATGCTTAATTATTTTCGCCCAATTAATCCCAAGCCCACATTCAACAATTTTTGGAAGAGTCACCACTCGACTGTGTACCAGTTGCAGGAGATGGATCTACCATGATAATTCAATGTCAGTGCCAGATTAGCCTCAGGCACCAAGCTAATCTGACATGACCCTTGAATTATTGATCAATCCAATGCCTGCCTGCTTGAGGCTAAATGGGTTATGTAAACAATTTCTACAAATAAAATTTAACACAAATAACATTTAAAAAACGCACTCACACGAACACCCACACAAATCACAAATACGTGCTAACATATACATCATGTAAGAAATGACACAACACAGGTAAAGTCTGCCATAAGAGCAAAAAGTATTCTCTATTGTATTCCTCTGAAATGATCTAGTGGCAGATAAACTATCTTCATAACAGGCAAAAAGAAAAAATAATAACAGAACATAATCAAATGTCATATGAAAGAAGAGTCTTGTATATACTTGCACATGGCTACAAGTACAACACAGTGCAGCTGTCCGAAAGATCCTGAACATGCGCTTGGTAGCACTAAAAAAGTAAAGTAATTACTCAATCAGTAAATTGCTTCAACAAATAAAAAAAAAGTGGTCAGAGAAAGAAGAGTAGTCATTTTTATGGTGTCTGGACTTAGTGGACTGTTTTCTTATTTTAAAGGTGACACACTTTAACATTTTTCTGTTTCTTTTCTGTGACTTCTGCACGAATGACCTGTTGCTCTCTTTCAGAGTGAAATGCAGCCGCACATTGATGAACAACTGCAGCAGAAAATGCTGGATGGCACACTTTCCCATGCGGCAAAAAAAAGTGTCATGTTTTTTCAACAGTGCTACCAAGCGCATCTTTACTTTGTCCAAGTGCAGAATTTTTCCGATGTTGGCAACATAGGCTTCCTCGAACGCCTGCACCAGGTGTTGCAGTCTGGTGCTCGGAACTGTAAGCCCCCCTGTAATGCCTTGATACTGTTTGTTCATGATGAACGTTTCAGCCCGAGAACCAGTAGAGGCACCTGTGAGGAGACTGTTACATTCCTGACATAATGGTTTTGCCTGCATCTTCTTTGCCATGTAGCCAGCAATATACATAAGTACGTTTTCTTGCACTTGGACGAGCCGTGGGTCTCGAGTCTCTGGCACTGGCAAAATCAGCTGCATCAACTGATATGTGTCACCATCATTTTCCATATGGTCCTGTGGCCAATCAGGGACGACACCATCTTCTGGTTCATCTTCCACTACTGACTGCAGTACTGATGTCAGTGCTGTCAGGGTGAGCAGCCACTTGTCACAGTCCTCAATGCAGTTGCTTGCATCACTCTGCACAAAGAAAGAGTCCACCATGACCTGGCGAAAATTGTTGCGAAACTGTTGTGGACTGGGGTTGTCACCTTGCCCTCCTTTTGACCGAACAACTGAAAACAGATTTTCAACACAGTCCTGGTTCAGACGGTCAGTTAAAAGAAATTTCATGCCATGGTCAGTATGAAGTTCTTTCCACAATGCCAGAAGTGTTCTAATGGCCATCTTCCACCCTGTCAGGCTTGGGAGTTGCGATACTGAGGAGAGGGACTGAACAGATTCCTGCCAACTTAGAGTCTTCAACAGGAACTCCTCATGTCCGGATGTTGGAGTCATGGCATGGGCCATTTTCTGTGTAGACCTGAGGTTGCCACTGTTAAAGGTATTGAACAGTTGATCGAATGTTTCGATGAACAGGGCTGTGTGAGCGGCGTCTGCGTCAAGTACATGCAGCTGTACAAGTGTAGAAATACCTGCTGCAACTGTGTGCGAGAGGACCTGCGCAGCATACCGCACGCGAAGTGCAGCAAAAGGTGGCAGTTCAAGGTGCTTGCTGGTCAGTTTTGGGGCCATGCGAACAACATTTTGCTGGTCAAAGTTGTAGAATTGTTCAATATGCACCCACTTCACTTCTTGTCCATCAACAAGGAACCCACTTTTTTTGAAGTTGTTCCTTGTGTTTTTCAAAAGATGGGGAGGATCATAAAGTACATGTACTTTGTTCTCTTTGTGGAAGAAAAAAGGAGCCTGCTCTGTCACCCTGCAGAATTTTGTTAACATTTTTCGGTTATTGGCACCTTGGTCAGCAATCAACACTTTTACCTGCAAACCACACTCCTCTAGTCTATCAAGACATTCAATCAGCAGACCATGCAGAACCTTAGCGTCAACAGGTCCGCTGGAAAGGATATAACCAACAGCCTGTTTCCAATTCATAACCAGTCCACGCACCATGAACACTGTAGCATGGTTGGCTACATACATGGACCGACCCGTACAGCCGAAGTCTTCTAGGCCTTCCACATAGTCTTTTTCGACATTGTATGTCACAAACTCCTTTAAAGACATTTCGTCGAACACCAAAGCACAGAGTTTTGAATTAGTTGGCATTGAAGAAATCTTTTGCTGGAGTGCGTTCAGGACATTCTTGTTGAAGCCTGGAAATATCTGGACGGCTCGCATAAGTCTCCGAAGCGAAAAAAACTGAAGGCAACAAGAACAGTTTCCTCAGTAGCCGATATGCTTTGGGACTGGCATGAAAAATGGACAAACCTAAACGGTTATCTTGCTCACTCCATCTGCGACCCATCTTCGGTTTGGTGACCTGGCGAAGCTGAGTGTTGACGAACTGCAGACATGGACCTTCGAGGAAGAGGGAGAGATCTTTTATCAACGCATCTCGTTTTTCTGCCAGGTCCTGCTTTTGGAGTTTTTTCTTTGGAGATTGTTGCTTGATTTTCTTCTGCAGTCTGTAGATTTTGTTTCTGGAAGCTTTTAGCTCCCTCTTCAGCTTTCTCTTTCTTGGCGAAATGCCTGAGGTACTGGGCACTTGCTTGTCTGCACAGACACAAAATAATAATACTAATTATACTGTTCACAACAAAATACAGTTTAATTCAGTTGACTGTAGACTATGGAGGCAAGTGGTGTGGCTAATCGGTTGTACACTAACTCTTTACAATTCACCAAGTTTGAAATGTTTGACCAGTGCAAGTCAAAATCTCCAGTGTGTTTAGAATGACACTAGCTGTTGCACTCAGCCTTTCCGCACGTCAGCCCTGTACTGTTTTCCTATGATCATGCCAGTGCCCTCTGAATTGGTACATTATAATATACAACCACGCCCAGCCTTCTGTTAGTTGTTCAGTTTCTAAAGGGAGGTGGGGGTGGGGGTTTACTTCTGAAGAGCTAATATTTAATATATATATATATATATATATATATATATATATATATATATATATATATATATATATATATATATATATATATATATATATGCAAACCAAGGGGAATCACAGCGCTGGACAGACAACAGTTAGATCCCCTGCCCCCGCCTATCAGGCACCCAATCGCCAGCCTATCTGGTTTGTGAGTATCTATAACTCGAGGCAAATTTGTATCGTTACATTGTTGTGTAATGTTCTGTGCATCTACTGTGGGAAATCTGAATTGGTACATTATAATATACAACCACGCTGGACAGACAACAGTTAGATCCCCTGCCCCCGCCTATCAGGCACCCAATCGCCAACCTATCTGGTTTGTGAGTATCTATAACTCGAGGCAAATTTGTATCGTTACATTGTTGTGTAATGTTCTGTGCATCTACTGTGGGAAATCAGGGTATTTACCCGACCACATATAGTAGCGCACCTTCATGTTTGTGTATGTATGTTTCTCCTGCCCACTTCCTAAGTTCCGGAGAAAGACATGGGGTATATAAGAGACCTGATCCATTCGTTTTGAGGATGGAAATGATTGTCTTATTCTATACCTGCGTATTTCTCTGTGGGCTGGCGATTGGGTGCCTGATAGGCGGGGGCAGGGGATCTAACTGTTGTCTGTCCAGCGCTGTGATTCCCCTTGGTTTGCATACAATTCTGCCAGCGCTAGCCTCACCTATCTGGTTTGTGAGTATCTATAACTCGAGGCAAATTTGTATCGTTACATTGTTGTGTAATGTTCTGTGCATCTACTGTGGGAAATCAGGGTATTTACCCGACCACATATAGTAGTGCACCTTCATGTTTGTGTATGTATGTTTCTCCTGCCCACTTCCTAAGTTCCGGAGAAAGACATGGGTTATATAAGAGACCTGATCCATTCGTTTTGAGGATGGAAATGATCGTCTTATTCTATACCTGCGTATTTCTCTGTGGGCTGGCGATTGGGTGCCTGATAGGCGGGGGCAGGGGATCTAACTGTTGTCTGTCCAGCGCTGTGATTCCCCTTGGTTTGCATACAATTCTGCCAGCGCTAGCCTCACCTATCTGGTTTGTGAGTATCTATTACTCGAGGCAAATTTGTATCGTTACATTGTTGTGTAATGTTCTGTGCATCTACTGTGGGAAATCAGGGTATTTACCCGACCACATATAGTAGCGCACCTTCATGTTTGTGTATGTATGTTTCTCCTGCCCACTTCCTAAGTTCCGGAGAAAGACATGGGTTATATAAGAGACCTGATCCATTCGTTTTGAGGATGGAAATGATCGTCTTATTCTATACCTGCGTATTTCTCTGTGGGCTGGCGATTGGGTGCCTGATAGGCGGGGGCAGGGGATCTAACTGTTGTCTGTCCAGCGCTGTGATTCCCCTTGGTTTGCATACAATTCTGCCAGCGCTAGCCTCACCTATCTGGTTTGTGAGTATCTATAACTCGAGGCAAATTTGTATCGTTACATTGTTGTGTAATGTTCTGTGCATCTACTGTGGGAAATCAGGGTATTTACCCGACCACATATAGTAGCGCACCTTCATGTTTGTGTATGTATGTTTCTCCTGCCCACTTCCTAAGTTCCGGAGAAAGACATGGGTTATATAAGAGACCTGATCCATTCGTTTTGAGGATGGAAATGATTGTCTTATTCTATACCTGCGTATTTCTCTGTGGGCTGGCGATTGGGTGCCTGATAGGCGGGGGCAGGGGATCTAACTGTTGTCTGTCCAGCGCTGTGATTCCCCTTGGTTTGCATACAATTCTGCCAGCGCTAGCCTCACCTATCTGGTTTGTGAGTATCTATAACTCGAGGCAAATTTGTATCGTTACATTGTTGTGTAATGTTCTGTGCATCTACTGTGGGAAATCAGGGTATTTACCCGACCACATATAGTAGCGCACCTTCATGTTTGTGTATGTATGTTTCTCCTGCCCACTTCCTAAGTTCCGGAGAAAGACATGGGTTATATAAGAGACCTGATCCATTCGTTTTGAGGATGGAAATGATCGTCTTATTCTATACCTGCGTATTTCTCTGTGGGCTGGCGATTGGGTGCCTGATAGGCGGGGTCAGGGGATCTAACTGTTGTCTGTCCAGCGCTGTGATTCCCCTTGGTTTGCATACAATTCTGCCAGCGCTAGCCTCACCTATCTGGTTTGTGAGTAATATTTAATATGTATATTATACCTGGTGGTGGTATGGCGTCTAGTTCCACATCCACGTGCTGTGCAAAGTCAGTGTCCGATGACAAAGAAGCCTGCAGTCCTGAAACATAATGCCAGACATGGTAAAGAATTGCATCTTAAGGCTGTAAAACAAATCTATTTTATGATACAAGGGCGACACTTACTAAATTTAAACAGGGCAACACTTCGAAGCTGTCTGTTGAGTAGCAGACGATCCAAGTGAGGATGCCCCCCTCTAGGGGCAATGGAAACTAACCAATCAGGAAACTAATGTCAGTACGACTTTGGTATTAAGGGTGCGCAGAATTAAATGTGGCATTTTTCAATCTATGTGCGTGTTGTGTCGTCCTTTGTAGCATAGAAATTTTTATGTGGAACGAAAAGGAACATAAATACAATCATAATTTACAGGCTCTTTATACAATTACTTGATAGATGAAATAAATGATAGCTTACAATGCTACATCCATTATGCATAGTAAACCACTTGTGCGCATGCTGGTTGACTAATGCTTACTGACAGTCGCGTTTTGTAAGCCATTATTAAATTATGTAATGAATAGCCCACTAATGACGAAACAAAAGCCTACATATGACATGAACACAATAGACATACATTGGGGTTTGCCCTAATTTTTTTTTTTACCTGTTCCTGAAGACTTTCTCTTCATCTCAGGTGGACAGCGCAGTACATCATCTTGTACTTTCTGTTTGGGCGGCTTTCGAAGAGTGGATACTCGAGGGGGTGGATTCGGAAGATTCTTGAATACAGATGGTACTGCATTCCAGGCCAGCTTGTTGGTTTTGTCTGGATATAAGAACTGGCTCTTTTCGAAGTGGTCACTGCAGAGTTGTACACCTGACGCGTAGAGCTCCGCTGCTGTCTTCCCAAGCAAGTCCTCCCTCCTTGTTCTTTGAACCCATTCTTTGCACCTGTACACCATACAAAAGAGTTATGTGAATTCAGTTTTTATGGCACAACAGAAAATGTCTGCATGTAAAAAAGACATTGTCACTTAGTTTTAAGCAAACATCAGTGATCACCCACTCACAGTAACACAATTGCATATACACTAGACCCAATCTGACACTGAATATAAACGTGCTGTCACAATCGCAGGTATTGCCATGTGCATGATTGTCTCTCATCTTCATTTGCGGGTGTTCAATTTTGCTAACTTGCCTTTGATCCCGATAATTCAGAATCATGCATTGATAAGTTACTGGTTGTATTAACGAGAGCGTTTTGCGATGAAGACATTGGCAGAGAAACTTCTTAGCTAACAGTGTAAACAACGTGATAGACAGATGGTGTATGCCTTATCTGAATTTTAAGCTATAAATGATTCGAATATTTGAAAAATTGGCGATCACTTACCTCTTTTCATCCTTAGGAAATCTGAAGAAAGATTTTCCTTTGCAACTTTCTTTCCATCGAGCATTTGAGCATCCAATTGCACCGCATGCCTCCACCTCTCCGGCGCGTCGCCATGTTTTTCATGGCAGTAACAGGGGAAGTAACTCTGGTGCTGGCCTCGCGAAAACAAGCCAGCTGGAGTATCTTACTATATAGGATCTTTGATGAAAGTATATATAAAAAATATTTCATGCTAAAATGTTGCACAGGCAAAGGAAATGTCTACGGACTCTCAAAAAGGTAAAAATAATAAAATAATAGTTGGCTGGTTATTGGTGTTTAACACTGAGCAGGCGACTAAGGCCATCTCACGGCGGTCAGAATAATAGAATTAACAAAGTCTATGAATGCTCACATCTTATCAAAAATATTACACTCTCTTCGAAAACTGAAGATTTTGTCCGGGGCTACATCCCAGACCAAAACCTTCAAAGAGTCTGCTGTGAAGTGTTTATATCTTGTGTCAATTAGATCGGCACAAGACAGCAAAAAGTGTTTAACAGAAAACTGATCGTCGCACGCATAACACTACTCCTGTTTTAGTAAATAAGAGTGGTAACATACGTGTGCCTGATGTGGAGCTGAGCAAGAACAGTCTCCTCATGGCAGCTGCCGCAGCGATAAGGTAGAATGTCAGACACCTTAGGAAGAGCTTCATGCAGCTTATTAGCTTTTTCTTTGTCCCACTCGGACTGCCACTCACGGCTATGTACGCACTAATCACAGGTTTAAAATCACTATGAACAGTCTGTGCGTCAGGGACAGGGTCTTGCGGGCATCGTTGGCAGCAGAATATGCGATCTTGTTGCCCTCGATGCCCACATGCCCTGGGACCCAAATAAAAATGATGTCATAATATTCCTTGATCAAGTCTGTGTACAGCTCTCTAATCTGCACCAGCACCCTGAAGGGCTTGCAGGGCACAAAGAGAGTCAGACAGAATCAGGAAGTTCCTTTCCCTAGACTGATAAGCATGCTTGAGTGCCAGCAGAACCGCCTGCAGTTCTGCACTAAATACAGATGAGTGGTCTGGGAGGCGGTGCTTAAATGGGCGTCTAGGATGGCGAGAGGACACTGCGGCCGCAGCCATCCTCCCATCCTCAGATTTTGACTTATCCGTATAAATACGACAATAGCCAAGAAAACTTGAAAGGAGTCCATTGAGGCTCTGTTGGTAAGTGGCTGGTGAAGTACAATCCTTCTTGTGGGTGGTCAAGTCCACCAAAATGTCAAGAACTGGTAATAGCCAGGGTGGAGTGATGTGTTGCAGAGATTCTAAAACTATGTCCAAGTCCACTTCAGCCACCTGCAGATGAGGTCGGACACGGAAGAAAAATAATAATAATAATAATACCCGTTATTATATAGGTGCTTTTTCTCAATTTTGGGCGAATCGACTCAAAGCGCCACGAAATGAAACCCAACACACACACTCACGTAACAGACACAGATTTACGCCATTTACGACAAACACAGTACAAGACAGACGAAGGGCCAGTTCAGCTACTGAAGTTACAGAGATTTTTGATCGCTTGTATTTGAAAATTTGTAAAGTGGCCTGAAACCGGTACCAGAGTGTGAGGGGTGGGGGGGTGGAAGAATCGGAGTACCCAGAGAAAGAACCCCCGACGGTCCGCCCGAATTAATGGTGACACTTACCAGAGGAGAAAAGTCCGATGCCGGAACCCGTTTTAGAACCTCGCACCTTCAGCATTGGTGGCAGGCGCCTTAACCATTGCACCATGGACTGCCCAGAAAAGTGGACGGACAACTCCCAGATGGATAAAGTTATTTGAATTGAATTGAATTGAACATCTCTGCAAACGGCGGTTTAAAAACACAATCATAGGCAGGATTGTCTGGATGGGCCTTCAGCTTCAGAACGCGGCTGAGCATGAGGCGGGTGCAACGGAACTTGAGAGAAGGCTCCCCTGCCTCGGCGTTCAGACTAGGAACTGGAGATGTCCTGAAGGCCCCCTGACATATCCGCGAGACCTTGATGGTGAATTGTGTTCAGACACTGTAGAACAGACTTGGAAGCCGAGTCATATACCACAGAGCCGTAATCCAGTTTGGACCGAACAAGAGCCCCGTATAGTTGAAGTAAGACAGTGTGGTCTGCACCCCAGTCAGTACGACCAACGACACGAAGAATGTCGAGAGCCTTCTGACAAGAGGTTACAAGGTAATTAATATGGTTGCAGAAGGTCAGTCTTTTGTCAAAGATGACCCCCAGAATCTTTACCTCCTTGGCCACCATAACCCATATCATACTAAGGCTAAAAGCTTCAAATCTGTATATTGCCATATTCAAGCTACATTATAGTACTTACAGATAAGGATATAGACCAATGGCTTAGTTCATGGGTAGTGCCAGAATATTCTGGCACTACCCTTGAACTATTTTAGTCAAACTTATTTTACACACTGGTGTATTTCTAATGATAAGGGTTAATTGGCACTCCAGCAATGCTTAGGCTAGGTTCTGGCACTCCAGCAATGCTCAGGCTAGGTTCTGGCACTCCAGCAATGCTCAGGCTAGGTTCTGGAACAAATTTCGTCTGGTTAGTAAAATGCACACAGACTGTCTTGGAGGGCGAGAACTTGAATCCGTTGAGAGACACCCACCCCTGGATGCGATCAATGTACAGTTGCAAGTGCCTCACAAGGGACTCAAGTCCTCGACCTCGTGCGCACAAAGCAAAGTCGTCCACAAACAAAGAGCATTCAGAATCATCCTTGACGGCCTTTACAATGTTATTAATTTTAATACTAAATAAAACAGGAGATAGAATGCTGCCCTGCGGGACACCCATCTCCTGTTCAAAGGAGTCGGAGAGGGTGGAGCCCACACGGACATGGAATGACCGGTTAGACAAATAATTGTGAATAAAAACGGGCAGGTGCCCTTTAAAACCCATGTCCAACAAGTCAGACATTATACCATACTTCCAGATAGTGTCATATACCTTCTCAAGATCGAAGAAAATTGCATGGATATGCTGCTTGTTGACAAAGCAAATCGGATAAATGACTCAAAGCGGACTAGATGGTCAGTTGTACTACAGAAGCATCGGAAACTGCACTGGAGGTCTGTGATGACAACCTGTGACTCAAGATGCCACACCAGGCAGGCGTTGACCAGGCATTCCATAGTTTTACATAAACATGATGTCAAAGTGATTGGCTGGTAGTTGCCCAGGTTGGAAGGATCCTTACCCGGCTTGGGGATTGGCACAACTACAGCCTGGCGCCAAGATGGCGGAAAATGACCGGTTATCCAGATATGGTTAAAGGCCTTGAGAAGTACAAGGAGTGTATCCTCAGGCAGATGTGTTAGGAGCTGATAGTGGATGGTATCTAATCCAGCAGCAGACTCATTACATTTCTGCAGGGCTTGCTGCAATTCTGAAAAAGTAAAAGGGGCATTATAGTCTTCCGAGTTATCTGATTTAAAATCACAAATACAAGACTGTCGCTTCTCCTCTCTTTGGAAGAAAGGTGAATAATGCTCTGTTGAAGAATTCTGGAGAAGAATTCTGGGCAATGGTGGAGGCAAGCAAATTGGCCACAGCCTTTGTATCCATGACCAAACTGGCTCAATTTCCAAGATGGCCAACAGAAGCCGAGCCACCCCTGCCCCTAATTCCTCGAACAGCCTTCCAGACTTTTTGGGACGGAGTCTTAGAAGATAAAGATGAGATGAAAGGTCTCCAGGAAGCACGGCGTTCACGTTTAAAAATGTAACGGGCTTTCGCCCTCAGTCTTTTAAAGGTTAAAATATTCGCTTGCATGGGTGGGACCAAAAAAAAAGTTGAATCCTGAAGCGAGGGTCTTGGGGCACTTTTTAAGTGTAGCCGTAAAAGTCCCACCCATGCACTTGTGACGAATTATGAAAAGCACGTCGCTGAGCAGATTTGCGCGTTTCTTGGGACTTGCGGCACTCTTCATTGATCCACGCTACTCGGCTTCTGTGCGTTTTTACTGTAAAATGAATTTTTCATTTAAAATGCATTTTTTTGAAAAATACTTACCGATGGTATTACACTTAGGAAATGGCTCTTAGCTAGCCTAATTTTAGCCAAATTTTGGTTGTGTCCGTATAAGGGGGGTGTTGGCAGGAGTGGGGCGCCATAGACCATGCCCAACCCGAATAGCCTCCCCTTACTCACATCCGGTACAAGATTACCCAGCATACCCCAGTTTAGTTCTTAGCGAACTGCGGCAAGCAGGGCCGGAGGGAGGGACCTTCGAGTAATACCATCGGTAAGTATTTTTCAAAAAAATGCATTTTAATTGAAAAATTCATTTGTTTTCTCAAAACACATTACCGATGGTATTACACTTAGGAAGAATCCCAAAGAGGAGGTAGGTGCCGCTATAGCGCCCCTACTGCCAACAACATTGCCCACAAACTCGCCCTCCTGCAGCACACTCCCGATAATTTTAGCTAAGATACCTGCGGCGCCTAGGGCGCCGGGAGGGAGTGTTGCGCTGCTGCGGTGTCTCCCACCAGCGAGAGGATCTGTCGCTGGGAGGAGAGGTCCCTCAGGTAGAAGCAGGCGAAAGTGGACTCCGCTCGCCATCTCATAGCCGCCACAAGTCTCTGACTGCACCGGTGCTGTCGCAGCGGAACTTGCGGCCATGGCTCTGACCTCGTGCGCCGCGATGTTCAACATGTGGCATCAACAGGTCAACGTCCTGGAAGGCCGGGCGGAAAACTCCCCGGAACCAGGAGGAGCAGGTCTGGGCTGAGATATCACGTCTACCTGTGGACAGAGGGAGAAAACAGGTGTGTGCGTCCCCTGCGCCAGCTTGGTCCGGCGCAGGTACACACGGAAGACTCTCACCGGTTCCTATTGTCTGGTCTACTGAGTGGAATCTGACACTCGTACGGGCGGACAGACATAGACTGTAGGGCAGCCAAGGCGACCACGACTTGGCCCTGAAGGCTGGTACCATTAGTAGTTGCACGGCGCCTTCCGTCCGTAACTGCCAGCCATCTGTGTGTGTGTGACAACAGCGCGTACGGATACTGACCCTGGAAGAGGTAAGGCTGTCACCGGGTTTTGAAGTCTGTACTCCCGGGTGGCGTCCAACACGCACAGGGCGAAACAACTGTCGCCGTCATGTAGGCCGCGTCTCGTCCAGGCAGATGTTTCAGGTAGCTGTAGCATGAACCGGTCGACTGGCACTGCCAGCCACCCGGGTGTGTGGACAGCGTGCATAGTACTGAGCCTGGAGGTTGAGTCAAGGACTGCCCTGAAGCTCTCCTCCTTGAAACATCCGTCAGGCGCGTCATGTGCCGGGTTCCAACAGACGAGGTTGAGATCCCGTAAGCCCCCAAGGTAGAACTTGGTCCCTGCGCAGCACAGCTGGGCATTCCAAAGCGAAGGGAGCCTCTGAAAGTGAGGTTTTGCAGCTACCCGGGTCTGATGAGCGAAATCGCCTGTAGGAGTCGGCGATCATGGTGAGATAGTCCTGAACGGTGAAAGGGGGCCGTCCTTAGGAGATGAAAAACCCCGAGGAAGCACCCTGCCAGCTGGGGCTTCGTCAAGTTCGGAAGGAAGAAGGTTGTCGTCATTCCCGTCACACAGCGCTCGTCATCTACCCTCGCAACTCGACTGGTTGAGGGTCTGCGGGTTGTCTCGGTAGCACCCATGGCCGCCGTAGGAAGCCTCTGTGGAAGAGGGCTTGCTGCCCAATCTCCGGGTGCGCACCTACATCCACCAACCTGCACCACAAGTAATGGCGGACAACCAAGCGTATAACTCGGCATTCAATCTCGATGGCGAGCAGTGAAGTTGGAAGATCTGGCCACAGCGACGCCTCCCCGCACGGCAGGCCTCCCGCGCACTAGCCTCTCACAATTACGCCGTCCTTCTCCAAGCAGAAGAGGTGTCAGGTTGAACGGTGATCCCCTAGCAAGTCATCCGTCCGAAGAGAGCTGAAGAAGGTACTGAGAGTCCCTCCTACACTGCCCTGCTCCCGTCTACTGGGAGTCCCACTCGAACAGGACGACCACGCACTCCATCTTCGACGGAATCCCCGCGAAGAAAACACGTAGTACCTGTCCCGTAGCGTAGGCCCTCTAGTCGACAGCGAAGTGGGCATGATCCCAGCCTACCGCCCGGCTTGCCAACTGGTTACGACTTCGAAAACTCGAGTTGTCCCAGGTCCTGGAGACGCACCGCTGCTCTCAGGTCTTTGTCTGGCATCTGCCAAGATGACGAGGCACTTGTGTAGAGTCGAAGGACGAAGATCGTGCTCCAATCCACCGTCTAGTGTAAGAGCTGCGTCGACCATACTGCCACAGGCCCGAGCGCAACGACCTCTCAGGAACTAATTCCTGCCAAATTGTCCCGTCTAACTCCCGGTACTTGCGCCCCCGGCCGCAGGATCCACAGCGCCGAATGGGTAACTTTACAAGGCACAACCGAGGGCAAGTCCATCCGCTCCGGTCCGGCGCCGCAGCCTGCCGGAACTCCAAGTCGCCTCCACCCAGGGAAGCGAACGTTTCCGCTAGGTCCCGAAGCTGTCGTCTAAGGAGGCGAGAAGGGTGCATGGTCACCGCTGACTACGGCCAGGCCCAAGCGAAGAGTAGCACCCCGTCGTGAGAATGATGCGACTAGCAGCAACTCATCTCAGCCGGAGCTAATCTGAACTGTGTGCATACCCCCGAAGAAGACGGCGCCCGCCGTGAAGACTGTCGGACCAGTCCTCCACCCGCGCTGACCTCTATCCCTCGCTCGCCTGGAGTATGCTGCCACGGACATTCACAGTACTGTGCCGTTGGCGTCACAACGTCGCCTCCGTCTCTCGGATGTAAGTCACCCAATCCGGTGCAGCCGACGAACCGCGCCTCCGTGGAAGAGGGGTCCCTGCCAATCCCGTCTGATGGTCCCCAGTGTTCTAAGAAGACTGCTACATCCGGCGGTGCCAGCAGCGTGAATCAGCTGAGCAACAGTCCTTGTAAGCCTCCTTGTCGGACTGCCCAGGGGGCCAAGAAGTTCTCCACTGCGCGGTGCCCTGCGTGGCCGACTCTCCCACTCGGTCGCGCGTAATCGTTTAGGACGGACGCCGCAACCGTCGGCAGCGGAAGAAGTAGGATCAAGCTGAAGCCACCAGCGCCTCCCCCGGCGCCCTGAAGTGGAGACAGAAGCCGACCAGGAGGGGAAGGGACTTGAAAAGCTTGCTCACGATGAGGGGACCTGCTTCGTCCCAGGCCCGAGTAGACTCTCCTGAAATCCCCGCAGTAGACGGCGATCGCAAGACCTCTCGGAACTGCGAGCGTAGTGACGTAGAGAAGCTATCCTCGTCCAGCCACAGCGAATGACGTCCTCTGGCGTCCAGCGGGAACCGTCTGTCCCGCACGCAGGAGAAGGGAAGTCCAACCCCTCCGAAGTCCGGAGAACCCCGGCCGGCGGCGATCCAACGAAGGCAGACCCCGCACTTGGAAGGAACAACGTAGTCTCAGGGGGCCGCTCCCCCGAACGGTGGCGATAATTCGAAGCGCCTGTCTTTACCTTGCGTAGCGCGCCAAGGAACTGGGACGTCGTCTCCTGTTCCTCTCCTACCCCTGGTTCTGTGAGGTGAGCACCTGCTTCCGAAGGGGAACTGAAGATCGTGAGCGAATGCCGGAACCCGGATCCCATCGTGAGGTCGTCTCTTCTGCACTGCATCTAGAGCGGCTCTCGTCTGCATGGTCGGGGCGAGGCGTGGCCCAACATCACTGAGCCAGGATCTTGTAGTGCGAAGTGTAGCGGTCCTGTAGCCCTTGCGGTCGCCACAAGCCCTAGAAAGCCGGTGAATAGCCCGGGCGAGGGCGCCCAACCTAATAATAACAAAAAATAAATTAATCAATGCTTAATGCATGAGTACTATTTGATTGTAATTGCCCTTAAGGGATAATCAAGTTATTTAATTAAATTAAAATATGAGAGACAGAATACCCCTCTGTTTTCTTGTCTCCATTTCCGACATAAGTAACCGGTTTAGAGGTTCCAGGAATCCAACCTCTAAGGATAAGAGGTGTTGCGTCCCAGCGGCCCGGCGAACCGCTGAGCCGCTGGGAAAGCAGCCTTTTAACCCCCGTGTCGCACCCCGATAAACGTACATACTCATACGTGTTCGCTACCGCACCAACATGCTCTCACAGACACTAGTCACTGTCCTGAGAAGCCGAGCAGTTGCTACTGCATAACCTGTTTATGAATTGTCTGGCCCGGGACTGGAAGCGTCGTAGGTTCGGTAGCCGACGCCAGCCCTCCGCAGTCAGCGACTACAAGCTCACTGGGCCGGGACGCCTAGGTCACTGCCGTTGACATGGGTCCCACCTTGTTGCTCTGTCCACCTGTTGCTAGTCCACTCTGGCCTGCGGAAGGACAGTGGAGCGGGCAACTCTCGAGGCCGGGTCCCGTGAGAGTACGGGTATAGGGCCGGCGGAAGAATCATTGGTTTAGCCATTCAAGTAGAGGTTGTCCGGTACCTCTCCTGCTGACAAGAGTCCAGAACAAGGTATCGTGTGCGTTACTGGTCCGGGACAACGTCACTGACACTGACTTGGGTCCCACCTTATTACTCTTGGGCGTCTCTGTCCGGCGATCTCTGATAGACGTCATACTCTCTCTGTGGGACAGCAAGTCACTGCTTCTGACCTGGGTCCCCTTTGTGACTCTTGGGCGGCTCTGTCAGGCGAGCTCTGATAGACGCCGAACGCTCTCTGAGTGACAACTTGCCGACCCGTTTACCCCCTGGGTGCAGTCAGTGTATTTTGAACTGACTAATAGTGTACTTTGGACTCACATGTGTATTTATGCACAAGCCAGTGAGTTGTCAGTTTCTCCAAAATGTGTATTTTGTGTATAAACGTGTATATGTATGTGTACCCCAAAGCAAAATTGTGTACTTCAATACGCCGAATGTGTATGGTAAACAGGTCTGATTACAACCAAGCCACTAAGGTAGCAACCCAATTTAGTAATATTTTAGGTAAATACCCTTTGTCAATAGACAAACAACAGAGAATCAGCCACTACTTATCTCTTTTGTAGAAGGGATGTGGCAACCAAGCCACTGCTTCCGTGTCCACGATCCCCGATAGGCGTCGCACGCTCTCTGTGGGACAGCAAGGCCACTGCTTGTGCCTTGGGTCCCACCTTGTAACTGTCAGGCGTCCCTGCCCGGTATCTGATAGGCGTGGAACGCTCTCTGTGGGGCAACAAAGCCACTGCTCTGACTTGGGTCCCACCTTGTCACTGCCAGGTGTCACTGCCCGGCGATCTGATAGGCGTGGTACGCTCTCTGTGGGACAACGAAGTCCCTGCTTCTGACTTGGGTCCCACCTTGTTAGCTCGGACATCAGTGCCCGGCGATCTCTGATAGACGTCATACGCTCTGTGTGGGACCACGAAGTCCCCGCTTCTGACTTGGGTTCCACCTTGTTAATCTCGGACATCAGTGCCCGGCAATCTCTGATAGGTGTCGTACGCTCTCTGTGGGACAACGAAGTCCCTTTGTAACCTCTAGACTTCTCTGACAGGCGCTCTCTGGCAGGCTTTGTACGTTCTCCGTGGGGCAACAAAGTCTCTGTTCCGGACTTGGCACCCACCTTCTTACATTCGGTCGTCTCTGCCAGGTTACTACTGCCAGGCCTGGAATGGTCTCTGTGGGACAACGAAGTCCCTATTACTGACATGGGTCCCACCTTCGGACCTCCGGTCGTCTCAGTCAGGTTACTTCTGCTAGGCCTGGAATGGTCTCTGCGGGACAACGAAGTCCCTATTACTGACATGGGTCCCACCGTCGGACCTCCGGTCGTCTCAGTCAGGTTACTTCTGCTAGGCCTGGACTGGTCTCTGCGGGACAACGAAGTCCCTATTACTGACATGGGTCCCACCTTCGGACCTCCGGTCGTCTCAGTCAGGTTACTTCTGCTAGGCCTGGAATGGTCTCTGCGGGACAACGAAGTCCCTGTTACTGACTTGGTTCTCTCCTTATCGTTGGTCGTCACGGTCGGCCGGTCTTGTATAGGCCTCGGACGTTCCCTGCAGTAAAAGCGCCACAGGTCTGACCACTCTTCCTCCGGCCATGAGGTGCAGACATCACAGGTATGGGTTGAATCACAACCGGAGCCGGGTAGGCAAAACTCGTGTTCGTCCGAGGGCCATTGGAAATCACGACACCTCGTGCAGGTCCGAACCTTGTATCTGGAACAAGATAGCATAATGAAGGACGAGCGAGCGTGGCCTCTAAGGCCACGCAATAAAAGACCGCCCGCGAAATGTGTCGATCCTACTCGAAAAACGAACCGAGTGCACCGCACGTGCCGACGCTCGGCGCTCTTTCCCACCCAGAGCGCCGGTCGAGGGCATGCACCGAGATATTACCTGTCCATGTCAGGAAAGGAGTCAACCCACGTCTCTCCAGCGAAGCGAAGACCCCGATGCAAAGGCAGCTCGCCGCTAAGTCCGACCGGCCGGCAGCAAAGTCGAAGCCGCGCTTAGGCAAGACTCAGTCCCCACTGCAAAGTTCCCGTCACCAGAAACCGCCAGGCTCGGTGAAGAAAAGGCACAGGCGAAGACTAGTAGCCGCTGAGTGCAGAAGCAAGGCATCCAAAGTCGAAAACGACCGGTCAAAACCGAACGGAGCTCGAAGCGAACACAACCGAACTCGGCCAGCTAAGAACTAAAACTGGGGTATGCTGGGTAATCTTGTACCGGATGTGAGTAAGGGGAGGCTATTCGGGTTGGGCATGGTCTATGGCGCCCCACTCCTGCCAACACCCCCCTTATACGGACACAACCAAAATTTGGCTAAAATTAGGCTAGCTAAGAGCCATTTCCTAAGTGTAATACCATCGGTAATGTGTTTTGAGAAAACAAATGACTCTTCATACAATGGCTATCTGTGCATAACACTTGCGGCCAGGTACTGTGTTTTCATGTCTGGTCACAGTACATTGCGTATATTATTATGTTCAGTTTGTTATGGGATAGTAGGGTCGCAGTACATTGCGTATATTATTATGGTCAGTTTGTTATGGGCTAGTAGGGTCGCAGTACATTGCGTATATTATTATGTTCAGTTTGTTATGGGCTAGTAGGGTCGCAGTACATTGCGTATATTATTATGTTCAGTTTGTTATGGGCTAGTAGGGTCGCAGTACATTGCGTATATTATTATGTTCAGTTTGTTATGGGATAGTAGGGTCGCAGTACATTGCGTATATTATTATGTTCAGTTTGTTATGGGCTAGTAGGGTCGCAGTACATTGCGTATATTATTATGTTCAGTTTGTTATGGGATAGTAGGGTCGCAGTACATTGCGTATATTATTATGTTCAGTTTGTTATGGGATAGTAGGGTCGCAGTACACTGCATATATTATTATGTTCAGTTTGTTATGGGATAGTATGGTCGCATGTCCTAATATCAGTCCTGAAAGAAAATCACTCTCATGTTGAACTAGACAACTGAAGTGACAAAAATAAACGACCAAGGGTATGTCAGATGCTAGCTGTTCACTGGAGTTTGTTTCTTTATTCTTTACAACTGCAATCAAGCCTGCTAGTGAGACAGAATTTCATAGCAAACATAAGACAGATTACTAATAGAACCACTAACTGCAATCAAGCCTGCTGGTGAGACAGAATTGAAGAACAAGCAGAAGACATATTTCTATTAGAACCACTAACTGCACTCCAAGCCTGCTGGTGAGACAGAATTTCATAGCAAACATAAGACAGATTACTAATAGAACCACAAACTGCACTCCAAGCCTGCTGGTGAGACAGAATTTCATAGCAAACATAAGACAGATTACTAACAGAACCACTAACTGCACTCCAAGCCTGCTGGTGAGACAGAATTGAAGATTGATTGTAAATTGCTTAACATCCCGACAGCAACAAGACTTTCTCAGGACATGCCTGCACTGCTTGTGAAAAAAGAAAAAAACAGAATATTGAATGTATGTCGCCAGCTGGTCTAATATGATAAAGAAACCTAAGACCATGTGGCAACACACATCCAACATCAAGAGCTACAGGCAGCGCAGACAGTAGAGAGAGTTTAAAAAAGGAAAATACAGGTGAATGGACCAAGGGTAGACAGAAACACATGCCCCAGAATAGAAGGGAACACCCACCCTGTGGGGCTGACCAGGATGACCCTGGGAACTAAAAAGTAGTTAACCCCACCCAAGTCCCCCAGGGAAGACCCGGGTGGGGGACAGAATTGAAAAACAAGCATAAGATATTTGTATTAAAGCCACTAACTGCACTCCAAGCTTGCTGGTGATCAGTTCCTTGTACTTGTATGCGCCACCGCCCGTGACCTTGATAATCTTGTCACGCATGAATTCCTTGGAGTCAATCAAGTTGGCCAAGATAAAGTCCAGGCAGCTGCTGATGTATTTGGTTTCAAACTTGACAAAATGAAGTCGCACCATTGTTTCTTCCTTCTCCGAAACATTGTAAATGGACCCTTCCTGAAACATTGTAAATGGACCCTTCCTGAAACATTGTAAATGGACCCTTCCTCAAATCCAAGATAATGATTAACCCCTCAAATGTCCAGAAAAAACACTGATCATGATGTGACTGCAAGAGATGCAGATCTTCATGCGTCTCTCAAGTTGCAGGGGCTCATGAGGATCTATGTTTTATGTTGGTTGAGACACCGGGGAGTTGACACTGGGGAGTTGACACCGGGGAGTTGACAGTGGGGAGTTGACACCGGGGAGTTGACTTAACAAAGATTTAGAAACAATCTGCGACCACAGGCAGTGGCTGGGCGGACAGAAGAATACAGTATTAGTGTGTCAGTCCTCCTGTATAACATGAAGGGAGACATACATATTAGAGCTTAAAGCTGACTTAACAAAGATTTAGAAACAATCTGCGATCACAGGCAGTGGCTGGGCGGACAGAAGAATACAGTATTAGTGTGTCAGTTCTCCTTTATAACATGAAGGGAGACATACATAGAGCTTACACTAGGGCTGACTTAACAAAGATTTAGAAACAATCTGCGATCACAGGCAGTGGCTGGGCGGACAGAAGAATACAGTATTAGTGTGTCAGTTCTCCTTTATAACATGAAGGGAGACATACACAGAGCTTACACTAGGGCTGACTTAACAAAGATTTAGAAACAATCTGCGACCACATCTCCAAGCTGCATCACTTAATCAACAAATGATTCAAAGTATGCGTACATGTAATCAACTGAGAATCGTAAAATCCAAAATCACAGAACAGCACACTTACATGTAGATGTGACAATTGTGCCTCTCACTCTGTGTGTGTGTGTGTGTGTGTGTGTGTGTGTGTGTGTGTGTGTGTGTGTGTGTGTGTATGTGTGTGTGTGTGTGTGCCCACAGATCCCAGAATTAGAAAGAGTGTCAAGCAGCTTACTTACAGGATCCGGCTCATCATACACTAGAGGTGCTCTCCTCTGCCAGTCGGAGCTGTAGGAAACTTTGGCTAGGGACCCTCCTGTGTTCAATCAGAAATTGTCAGCAAACATAAACAATACAATATCAGTATTCATGCCAGGGTTTTTCCTGCACAAAACTGCACCGACAGTCAAACCAAGCCTCTTAAAAATTACTTGTTAATGTGATATGAAACACTGAAAATTACTGGTTAATATGAATATTGAACATTACTGGTTCATATGATGTAGACCCCCCCAAAAAATTAAAATAAACACTTACTCAAGTTACTGGTCATGTGATGTAAAACAGTGAAAATACTTGTAAATATATAAAAAACACTGAAACTTATTGGTTAATGTGATGAAGTACACCAAACATTACTGGTCAATGTGATGTAAAAAACTGAAAATTACTGGTTCATGCAAGGAAAAACAATAAAAATTACTTATTAATGTGATGTAAAAGAGTGAAAGTTACTGGTTCATGTGATGTTAAACACTGAAAACTACTGGTTCATGTGATGTAAAACACTGAAAATTAGTGGTCAATGTGAACACTAAAGTTACTGGTTAATGTGATGTAAATCACTGAACACTACTAGTAAATCTAAAAGTCTGGGGCGGTCCGTGGCGCAGTGGTTAAGGCGCCTGCCACCAATGCCAAAGGTGCGAGGTTCGAAAACAGGTTCCAGCGTTGGACTTTTCTCCTCTGGCAAGTGTCACCGTTAATTCGGGCGAACCGTCGGGGGTTCTTTCTCTGGGTACTCCAGTTCTTCCACCCTCCCCCCCCCCCCCCACACACACACACACTTTGGTACCGGTTTCAGGACACTTTATAAATTTCAAATACAAGCAATCAAAAATTTCTGTAACTTCAGTAGCTGAGCTGACCCTTCGTCTGTCTTGTACTGTGTTTGTCTTCAGTAGCTGAGCTGACCCTTCGTCTGTCTTGTACTGTGTTTGTCTTCAGTAGCTGTGCTGACCCTTCGTCTGTCTTGTACTGTGTTTGTCTTTGGAGTAAATCCTTGTCTGTCACGTGAGTGTGCATGTTGGGTTTCAGGTCATGGCGCTTTGAGTCGATTCGCAAAAATATAGAGAAAAAGCGCCATTATAATACCGGTATTATTATTTATTATTAAGTGATGTAAAACACTGAACATTACTGGTTCATGTGATGTAAAACACTGAAAATTACAGGTTCATGTGAACACCGAACACATCTATTACATATACAACACAATACAATATGCAATACTTGATTGTCTGAAACCCTTATCGGACATAACGACAATGATAATGCTCTTTATTGCAATAAGTCAGCAACAAGAGAAATTTTTTGCTCATGCTAAAAATACATACATGTACCTTACAACACATGAAATCATTAAAAAAAAACCATCGACATCAACATGATCAAGAATAATGAAATAGGACATAAAACTATATCTAAAAAGTATACATTATCACAGACTCACAGCATTCACAGACGCCACAGCATTTCACATGGCAATTGGCAGGGATACAAATTAATTATTATACACGAACAGCAAAAACTTGGATTTTCCAATATTTCATTGTCAAAGTGTTAAAGACATGTCCTATAATCTACATGTATTCATCATCTCCACTAAGAGGGCCTTCAGCTTATAAATATAAGTCTATGTCTTTTATAATAATATTATTAATAACAATAAATAATAGTAATATCGGTCATTACATGGCTCACTCTCAAAAGGTGCCCTGGACAACCCTCTATAATAATAATATTAATAACCGCATTAACAGACATAATATCTAACAAAGTGTGTAATATCAATGTAAAAACGTTTGATGAGAAAAATAAAACTTTTGTTTTACTCTATTGTGACGGAATGAAGCATAAAATGACTGTGAAAAATGAATTTCGCTAAATTAGGTCACTATTCGGTAGAACTGTCAGCATACTACTCGCTTCAGAAATCAAAACATGAGCGAGAATGATAAAAATCATCCTTTAATACTACAACACTTGCCTGACACTCTCGGGGTGTTTTATGCCGCTGTGGTGTACGCAAAGATTGTCTGTCATTAGTTTGGTGCGTCATTACAACTGACGTGTACTTGACCTAAACTGAGGAGCCTCTAAACAACATGAGGGTTTCATCCCAAACTCTATCGTACTGTTTCGAGCTATATGCGTTTTTCTTTCAGAAGTCCACAAAGCCTCTTCTATGTGAACTTGCATGCATTTTCCACCTTTTCCACAATACGTTAACAGGCATCATAACAAAAATAGAGAGATTTGTCTTCCTAAATCAAATCAGAGTGGGAGAGAATTGCGTCAGCTCATACACATGTCAAACACATAAGTGTGGGTGCTTTGTGTCCATTAAGAACATTATATAACACTGATGCGTTTGGTGATTTTATGTCATCATCACTGTCTGATTCTTCTCCTGAAGAAGAGGATTTTTTTCTTTTATCATTTTTTCTGCAATGAATTTTTGTTTAGAAAAAGTTGAAGAGGTGCAAAGCTGGCTAACAGACTCATCCAATGTCTTTGTCCAAGTAACTATATCTAAAATGTCAAGAGCATATAATCAAAATTACAGACTCCAATGTGGGTCAACTGACTTTCTATAAACGGTCATTTAGCTCTTCAATGAGATATCAAATTCCAATATGCTCGGAGGCTCTCTTAGACACCCCTTAAATGAAGCATTTCCTATTATATATCTTCAAGCTTTTACATACGCAAACTTTGGAGATTTTGGTGTCTACATATAATGATACTATCATACATACCCAGACACACACATACATATGCACATATAGTGCTTCGCCCCAAAAGTACATTCAGCAGCAAGGTTAGCGTAACTAGACATGTGTCATTTTCATCTGGTTACTTCTTTGCCAGAATATGAGGCCCGCCCGCCTGTTATGTTATGTGCATGCTATGGAACGTGCTCCCACCAGCCCCATCTCAAAGTCTACCGTATTTTCAATATGGTAGACGAAAATGAGATTGGCACAAAACGAATGATTTAAAAAGAACAAGAAAAAATTAAACAGTCTCGGTGAGAACAGGTCGTGTCAATTAATTTTGACCTGGTTTTGAGCCAAAGTTGTGGTGTAACAAAGTCAAATGGAAAACGCTAAAGCGGTGAAAAACAAGATGAGGGTTTCATCCCAAAGTCTGTTTGGATTGGATTGTACATTGCTTAACGTCCCGACAGCAACAAGGCTTTCTCAGGACGTGCCTGCACTGCTTGTGAAAAAAAAAAAAACTAAACAGAAAATTGAATGTATGTCGCCAGCCGGTCAAATACGTTAAATAAACCTACAACATGGGGCCTAAATAAAGCTAAGACCATTTAGCAACACACATCCAACATCAAGAGCTACAGGCAGTGCAGACAGTAGGGAGAGTTTTAAAAAGGCAAATACAGGTGAATGGACAAAGGGTAGACAGAAACACATGCCCCAGAATAGAGAGAAAAACCCACCCTGTGGGGCTGACCAGGGTGACCCTGGGAACTAAAAAATACCTAACCCCACCCAAGTCCCCCAGGGCAGACCCGGGTGGGGGCAAAGTCTGTTTGGAGCTCACGTGCATTTTCTTTTAAAAACATTCAGAGTTGTTCATATTTCTAGGCTTATTATGCTGATCCATTCCCTCCTCTCTAAGCTGCCAACCTCTGATCAACACACATGTCGGCGCACACAAATAAAGAAGGATCACATGGAGCTTCCTGCCATTAGTACACTGTGGGCTCGTGTAGTGACAGGAATTCTGATAGCATGACCAGCAAAACGACTACAAGCTTAACGTCATGGCATTGCTAGTCGCACGACGCCGTGTGACAAATATGATGTTGCACGTCACTCATCCGAAAAGCATGCAGCCTCTTCCAGAACTGCCTGTTTTGTTCCAGACAGCCTCATCCAGGGCTGACTGTTTGATGGGAGTATATAGTGGCTCCAAAACTTGCCAAAATGAATTAATCCTTATTCGAAAGGTTGAAGAGGTACAAAGCTGGATTACAAACTCATTCAATAGGTTATCTCCCTTTAATCTAGCTGTATGCAAAGTATGTAGTAGAATTTTAAAATAATAGGAACTCAAATGGGGATCAACTGTTTTTGTGAAACTGCCATTTTCTTGTCAACGCGTAACTTACTAAAACAAGATGCGACCCCAGCCCAAAGTTGTCCCTATTTTCAAGCTTATCCTTCTGGTCCATCTCCTTCCACTCTAACCCACCCTCTGATCCACAAACACTGGCACACAGCAATAAAGATGGACACAACGGGATTCCTGCCATTTGTTTCCTGCCATTTGTAAGTGATGTGGTCTGGCATTGTAGCATAGCTATTCTGAAAAATAGCACGAGCAGCGAAATGACGTCACTTCAAGCATCACGTCATGGCATCAATAGTCCCACGACGTCGCGTTCATAGTGACGACTCAATGTTATACGTCACTCATTGCAGTACTAACATTTTACATATATTAGAGGATCAAACTTTGCAATTTTCTTGCTGATTTTCATGCCTAGAGCTTACACGTCACAATCTGACCTAATTCTATCTCAGAGCCGGGACAAACAGCAGGCTTATGCAAACACTGTTTATGAAAAATCATGCGGGTTTTAAAGAGAAGATAGTTTTTATCGTAAAAGAAAAATTAAATTTATGTTAGCTGTTTTACAAATAACTCCGAAAAAGTTGTGCAGAAAATTGTCTGATTTTCACACCTACGGCATACAGGTCACAATTGACCTAATTGTACCCGACACCCGAGGCAAACTGTAGGCTTATGTAAATACCGTACACAAAAAATCATGTGATTATTAATGAGAAGATTGCTTTTTTCATAAAAAAGATTCAATTGTATTAAGATTAATCCCAAATAATTTGTGAAATTAATGCCAAAAACGTGATTTTTTTTGTTTTTAAATTTAATTATCAATGAAAAAGTTCTAGAGGTACAATGCAGGTTAACAAACTCATTCAATATCTTTCTTTTATCTAGCTATATGCCAAAATATCTAGCAAACATAAGAATAATTACAGACTCCAGTGCGGATCAACCACACCAGTTCTGGTGAAACAGCCATTTTCTCCCCAAAGAGCATCTTAATTTAAAAAAAAAAAAACTACCTAGAGATTATTTTTTTTAGGGACAATATCATACAATTTCAAGCTTGTCCGTTCTCAAACGCGGGCTCTAGTCACTGTCACATGCACACACATTCACTTCAGCGCTTGGCGCCAAAAAGACGTTCTCTAGAAAGGTTTGCGTAGCTAGACATGATGTCATTTTTATCTTGTTACTTCTTTGCCAGAATTTGGGGCTCGCTCACCAGCACATCGTATGCATTCTCTGGAATGTGCTCCGATCAGCCCCATTTCAAAGTCTACCATATTTTGGGGAGGCCAAAAACTGGAAACAGTTAATAAATTCAAATACTTAGGAGCCATTGTGACAGATGAGGGATCAAAACCAGAAATACTGTCCAGGATAGCACAGACAACAACAGCACTGACAAGACTGAAGACCATATGGAAGGACAGAAACATCACACTCTGCTCCAAAATCAGACTGATGCGCTCCTTAGTCATCTCAGTGTTCATATATGCCTGTGAGTCATGGACCCTCACAGCAGACCTTGAAAGGAGGATACAAGCCACTGAAATGAGATGTTTTCAAAAGGCTGCTTGGCATTTCCTACAGAGATAAAATCACGAACGAGGAAGTGCGAAGCAGAATCAGGCAAACCATCGGGCCCTATGAAGACCTATTAGCCATTGTGAAAAAAACACAAACTGAAGTGGTATGGGCATGTCACACGTTCAGCAGGGCTTGCCAAAACAATCCAGCAAGGCACTGGGAGAGGAAGACAGAGGAAAAGATGGGAGGACAATATCTCAGAGTGGACAGGACTGAGGCTGGGTGATACACTAAGAATGGCAGAGAACAGAGAGGTATGGAGGGAACTGGTTGCCAAGTCATCAGTGGTGCCCCAACGGTCAGCAAGACTACGGGATATAGATAGATAGATAGATAGATAGATAGATAGATAGATAGATAGATAGATAGATAGATAGACAAAAAGGGCTTTTCAACCCATGTTTATTTTTGGGTTGCGTGCATGGCACCTTATGAGAGTCATATGAGCTGTGATAAAGGGTCGTTTGTACCAAAAGTAACCACCAACAGAAATGTCCAAAGTAACCACCAACAGAAATGTCCAAAATAACCACCAACAGAAATGTCCAAAGTAACCACCAACAGAAATGTCCAAAGTAACCACCAACAGAAATGTCCAAAGTAACCACCAACAGAAATGTCCAAAGTAACCACCAACAGAAATGTCCAATGTAACCACCAACAGAAATGTCCAAAGTAACCACCAACAGAAATGTCCAAAGTAACCACCAACAGAAATGTCCAAAGTAACCACCAACAGAAATGTCCAAAGTAACCACCAACAGAAATGTCCAAAGTAACCACCAACAGAAATGTCTAAAGTAACCACCAACAGAAATGTTCAATGTAACCACCAACAGAAATGTCCAAAGTAACCACCAACAGAAATGTCCAAAGTAACCACCAACAGAAATGTCCAAAGTAACCACCAACAGAAATGTCCAAAGTAACCACCAACAGAAATGTCCAAAGTAACCACCAACAGAAATGTCCAAAGTAACCACCAACAGAAATGTCCAAAGTAACCACCAACAGAAATGTCCAAAGTAACCACCAACAGAAATGTCCAATGTAACCACCAACAGAAATGTCCAAAGTAACCACCAACAGAAATGTCCAAAGTAACCACCAACAGAAATGTCTTTTAACCCTTATCATCCTGATACACCCATTGCTTGAAATGAATTTGACCGATAGTTCAAGGGTGGTGCCAGAATAGCTTGGCACCTCTGGTACCAAGCTATTGTAGCACCACCCTTGAACTAAAACAGTTGATCTGTTCAAAATTACTGGGGGCGGGGTGGAGGTGGGGGATTTCAACATTTCTACAGTCTGTTAGATTACAACCTTTTCCTTGCTGCTATACTATCATTTTCTGGGCGCTTTTCTGTTTTCTCTCCACCACAGGCTCAAATTGGATTGTAATAATGAATGTTTCTCAAAACTTATGCTTAAAATTGGACCGTACCAAGGGAAGCTCTTGGGAAATTTAGATATGACGTCAATCCTTTTCTTGGAAGCCGACAAGTTTACGCGCAAAAGATCTTGAAATTTCCACCATGTGGCATTATTTAACTGGTGCATACAGTTTGACATGATGGGCCCTAAGTTTTGCTGCTCCACCCCAGCATTTACTGTGACTGGGGCCCAGGGGACCCCCAAGCTCAAAAGGTTAATTTAGAACCCTGGGACAATAAGCAAATTTTATATAATCAGTCTCAAGAAGTAATCGATTCACACAGGCTTATTTTAGGCACTGCTTAGTTTTGATGTATCAAGAAGTAATGGGTTCAAACAGGCTTATGTGAGACATTGCTTAGTTTTGATGTATCTTGCATGTGGGTATGTGAAATTAATGAATGTGAATGCAGAAACAGATGATTTCCAGCAGCGAATAATTAAATCTGGCCCTTTCTGAAATGTTGGTTGTTCGGTGGACATACGGTGATAATATGATCACATTAAGCCAGTTTATTTTCTTTTTTAATTATTGTCTTTCAAAAGAAATTAATCGTATAACCTGTTCTCCCAGTCACAAGTGTAAGTATGAAAAGTATTTTATTCCTTTTGAAATTAAGTTTTCTGTAACAATCAGTGTTGGTTGTTACAGTGGACATACTCAGTCAATTTGAATAACAAAAACACAGTTCTTCATGTGATTACCACATTTTACAACAACAAAAAAAGCTCTTCAGTCATTTGTATTTCTGTTATCTAATCTAAGGACAATGACTGAAGAACTTTTTTCTGTCATTCAGTAGAGAAAAATGTTTGTTGTCAAACTGGGCATACTATTGGACAACACATGAAAATCATCTATAGATTAGTCCATTTAGTCCATTTAATAAAAATAATAATAATTACGGTATTTATAATGCGCTTATCTTATAATAATTATAACTCTAAGCGTGCACTCACAACTCACGCACGCATGCGCACGCTTTAGACGACTCACGTACCACAAATAGTGAAATACATTACGACAGTCAGCTTGGGGTGGGGGTGTGGTGATATAGTGCTAGAACTGTTGAAAGAGGTGAGTTTTGAGGGCGGACTGGAAGGAGGAGAGAGAGTGTTTCTGACGGAGAGAGAGAGATGGGAGAGTGTTCCAGGTGGATGGACCATATACTGAGAAGGAGCGGGGGCCAGAAGTGCTGAGTTTGGTGCGGGGGATGTGGAGGCGGAGAGGTGAAAAGGAAACTCTGTGAGAAATGTAAGTGTTCCAACAACAATGTCTTTATAGCAGAATCACAAAAAGAACTAATTTTCTGTTGTAGTGCGGTTTTCTTGACAAAAAAATATGTCGGTTGTTTCATGCACGATGTTTTGTCACAGGCTCATATATATATATATAATATTTAATAAGTGCAATTGTATGAATCGATTCAAATTGCTGCGAACTGAACCCAACATGCACACTCAAGTTAACACATGCATTCATTCTGAAAACAAATGCAACACAGGACATTCACATAGTGCAAAAGGTCAGCTCAGCTATAGTTAGAAATTTTGATCACTTGTATTTGAAATTTATAAAGAGGTCTGAAACCGGTATCAAAGTAGAGGGGTTAGGTAAAGCCGGAGTACCTGCAGAAAGAACCCTCAACGGTCTGCCTGAATTAACAGTGGCACATAGTATAGGAGAAAAGCCTGACACCGGAACCAGGAATCGAACCTCAGACATTCAGCATTGGTGGCAGACACTTTACCACTGCGCCACAGAATTTAAGGTCAGTATGAAAGTTAGATATCAAAGCTCCTTCAGACCACACTGTTTCTATGTATTTGACTTAGCATTGCAACTTCAGATATCTAGAGTATTTTTGTCAATTTTATTTTAAGAATTTATAACCACACAACTTTACCAATGTCAATGGCAAATCGTTTGGCATTGTGCAGATTGCGGAAGATCTGTTCCTTTGGCAAATCAATGCTCCTTGCATACTTTGTGTGTGCCATTCTGAAATGATAAAAGATAAATTAAACTAAAATGAAACAGCAAAATAAACTATAAAAGACAAATGAAACTAAAATTAAACAGCAGAATAAACTATAAAAGTGAAACTCACTGAAACTACTGAAAGGTTTATTACTTTCGCTGAAGTGGTCATTATAGCATACATTTTAGGACATGGTACCCCGTGTACACTGTCCAATGTTAAACTGTACCCCAGGTACACTGTCTTGTATTAAACTGTACACAGTGTATGCTGTCTGGTGTCAATTTATATCAAGCTATTAAAATCTTGCTTTTAGTGAGAGGGCTCAATAAATGTGCTGTGAACCCATCGGTTGTGTGGAGATTTGGCATTTCGCCAGTGTAGGAGACAATAGATTAGGCCTATCATAAGCATTTGCAGCCAAACAGTTCTGCGTGAACCGTGCTGAAAAACACTGATGAGTAGTTGTGTTTGCTTACAATCATTAATCAAAATTCAGTATACACCATACAAATGTAACAATACACCCTCAAATGCTTCTGGTGTCTCAAAGATTGTCATGAACCCTTACGCTATGTGTGGGATAATGTGGATCTATGGCAAATTTCCACACGACCAGTCAGTCAATAGCACGTTTAGCAAGCCCTCTCACTGGAAGCGACATTTCAACAGATATAAATTGACACCCAACAGCGTACACCATGTACAGTTTAACACAAGACAGAGTAGCTCGGGTACATTTTAACATCGGACAGTGTACACGGGGTACGGTGTCTTAAAAAATAAAAAAATATATACTACAGTCAACGTGCAGTGACCACTTCAGCATTACTTTCTGTATCACTGAAGTAGGAAAAAATACATCTCAACCTCAAGCTGTCAGTTTCGTTCAATGAACGCAGTTCCCGAATACACATATATCGAAGAATTCTACTATCAAAATTATTAAGCCGATGGTGTGTTTTTGTTTTGTTTTGTTTTTTTAAAATTGTATTTTATTACAATAATACCGATTACGTACTTCGTCTGGTTTCTTATTTCTCAGTCACAACACAAGGAAATCGACTGTTTCAATTTTCGGGCACAATGAAACAATCCAGGAAAACCTTCATCAAAATAAATCCTTATGCACGTGGTCCAGTCGACGCAAATATCTTCATCGTGCATTCCATTCGTGAGAAGTTCAAAGTATCTTTCCACACAGTATTTGGCTCAGATTCGAATGTTTTCCCTAGCAGACCACTAAGACTGTTTCAGTTTTTCTGCAGATGAGAGGATTTTCAAGGGAGTTAATGCGTGTTTAAAGTTAACGTAGTTTCCCCTGTCAAAGATGGCTGCGTCCATTAGGTAAGCCCCTGTGGCTGCAATTCATCGTAACGGCAGAACTGTTTTGTCCACCTGTATGATAGAATATAGACCATTCAGTTAAACGTGAAACAACGTCAACAGAAAACTGCATTGTTTCTTTGGCTGACTTTTACTGACAAGGAAACACACTTTGCAAAGGTCGTCTTGCAGTTTTTAACTTTTAACGACAAAAAAATCGAGAGCAATACGTCGCTCTTGATATTGTAACTCATGTCCGATTGAATTATGCTGCCCATGAGATTTTCGTTCTCAGATCAGCGTCAATGTGTCTGAAAAATGGCACGGTATCACTCTGAACACACCCACAAGCATGACCTATTTAGTTTAGTTGAAGAAAAAGAAAGGCTTATTAAATAATTGTCCACTAAACGTTGCATATAAAATGGAAATTTTCTTTGGATCACACGAAACGCAAAATATAGAACAACTAAAAAACAACAACATGTGTTAGACTGTTAGCATGCATAGGACACAGTCAATTTAACAATATACGATACACTGGCAACTTTGGTGTATGGTTGTGTGATTTAAAAGCAAAGAGTATAGAGGTAATGCTAAGAGGTTCAGCTCACAGCATTTCCTACTGTAAGAAGCGAGCCCGGCCAAGAAGCTGACTGGCCATGTTTTGCGCAGGTGAACTGCTCCCACACAGCCCCACCCGTCTGTGTGTATCACTATGTTGTAAGCCATGATTAGACTCACGGATTGTAAACAACAGGTAGTGTGGTTTAACCTTTAGCACTTGGCTTTTCACTGGCAGTTCTTTTCCCTGCCACTGCATTCTTTTTGAGTGGGCTGAACCCAACACTACCCTACTTACTTCAAAAGCCTACAACTATTTCATTTTTGTATGTATGATTGTGAAATTTGGCATGTATGTAAATAAATAAATAAAGATTATGTCACAATTCTTCAAATTGTGTTATCTATGTTATTATCCTAACAAAAATATAAATAATCAGCAGACTGAAAAAGATTATGCTTACTATTCTACTATTGATGACTTTATCCATCAGGCACCGTTTCCGTGTTTTAAATAATTACGGTATTTATAATGCGCTTATCTTATAATAATTATAACTCTAAGCGCGCACTCCCAACTCGCGCACGCATGCGCACGCTTTAGACAATGACTCACGTACCACAAATAGTGAAATACATTATGACGGTCAGCTTGGGGTGGGGAGGGTGGTGATATAGTGCTAAAACTGTTGAAAGAGGTGAGTTTTGAGGGCAGACTGGAAGGAGGAGAGAGAGTGTTTCTGACGGAGAGATAGTGGGAGAGTGTTCCAGGTGGATGGACCGTAGACAGAAAAGGAGCGGGGGCTGAAAGTGTTGAGTTTGGTATGAGGAATGTGGAGGCAGAGAGGGTCGGAGGCAGAGCGGAGGGAGCGGGAAGGTGTGTAGGGGTGAAGTAAGTTTGGAGAGATAGGTAGGAGCGCAGTTATTCAGGGATTTGTAGCAGAGAGACAGAATTTTGTATTGGATGCATTGGGGGATGGGGAGCCAGTGAAGGAGTTTGAGCAGGGGAATGATGTGGTTGGATTTTTTCTTTCTGAGGACGAGGCGGGCAGCGTTGTTCTGGACACGTTTGAGAGTGAAAGTGGTGGAGTGAGGGAGGCCGGAAAGAAGAGAGTTGTAGTAGTCGATGCAAGATAAGATGAGAGAGACAGCAAGTTTGGTGGCAGCTTCGGTAGTGAGGTATTTTCTGATCTGACTGATGTGGCGGAGGTGGAAATAGCATGCCTGGGCCGTGGCGGAGACGAAGCTGGTCATGGACAGAGAGGAATCGAGGATGACGCCGAGGTTCTTGGCCGAGTCAGAGAGGGAGATGGGGGTGCTATCGAGTTGAAGGTGGAGAGAGGGAGGGAAATGGGGGAGTTTCTGGCGAGTGCCTACCAGCATGGCTTCCGTTTTGTCGTCGTTCAGTTTAAGCTTGTTTGCAGTCATCCAGTTTTTCACGTCTTCGTCGCAGTCAGCCGTGCGAGTCAGTAGTGACTGAGTGTTGTCGAGTTTGTCTAGCAGTTGTGAGTCGTCAGCGTAGAGGTGGTGGTGTATGCGGTGAGACTGGATGATGTTGGACAGAGGAGAGGTGTAGAGTGTGAAAAGGACCGGGCCCAGGACGGACCCCTATGGAACTCCGCAGGAGAGCGTGACTGGGTTGAAAGAGACGCCGTTGATGGTGACGGACTGCTGTCTGTCGGAGAGGTAGGAGAGAAACCAGGAGTGAGCAGAGTCAGTGATGCCGAATGAGTGGTGGAGTCGGTGGAGGAGGATAGAGTGGTCTATAGTGTCAAAGGCGGCAGAGAGATTGAGTAGTGTCAGAAGGGAGATGTTGCCCGAGTCGGTGGAGAGAAGCAGATCGTTTAAGATATGTAGAAGGGCTGTTTCAGTGCTGTGATGTTTGCGATAGGCAGACTGGAATGGACTGAGGAGGTTGTTGTCGGTGAGGTGGAGGTTGAGCTGGTTGAGAACAACCTTCTCAAGAAGCTTGGACAGGAAAGAGAGATTGGAGACTGGGCGATAGTTCTTGAGTTCGTTTGGGTCGAGGTTGTGTTTTTTGAGGAGAGGACGGACGATGGCGGACTTGAAGATATCGGGGACGGAGCCGTTTTCTAGAGATGCGTTGATGATGTCGGTAATGAAAGGCAGAAGTTTTGGAAGGCCGTCACGGTAGAGGGAAGCTGGGAGGGGGTCTAGTTCGCAGGTTTTGAAGGGCATGGACTTTATGGTCTTGAGGACTTCATCCTGAGAAATGGGGCGGAAGGACGAGAGGGGAGTGCCGGAAAAGGTGGGGTCGGGAGGGCAAGGCGGAGAAGGCAGAGTGTCGAGTGCATTGCGCAGAGTTTGGATTTTGTCCGAAAAATAGGTAGAAAAAGCGGACGGGAGTTCTTTGCTGTGTGTGTTGGGGAGAGGAGAGTCTTTAGAAGTGCCTAGGAGTGTGTTCATGGTGGCGTAGAGGGTTTTGGAAGAAGTGGATTCCAGGATTTGGTTTTGAAGGTGTTTGCGTTTAGAGTCGGAGATCATTTTGCAGACTTTGGATCTAGTTGTTTGGAAGATCTGTCTGTAAACAGTGAGGTCAGATGAGCGCCAGCGGCGTTCCACTTGTCGGCGCTCGCGCTTGGCCTCGGCTATGTCGTCAGTGAGCCAGGGGGAGGGGAGTCGGTTGAGTATGGAGCAGGTGGTGACAGGGGCATGGGTGTCTAGAAGTTTTCGAAGGGAGGAATCGAAATGGGATGCAAGATCGGGAGGGGGGGGGGGGGGGGGTCCAAGAGGAGGTCGACAGCTTCATCGAAGAAGCTCTCGCGGTTGACAGATTTTATTTTGCGACAAGAGACAATGAGCTTGGCTTTTTTGGGGGGAGGTAGGTTGAGGGAGACGAGAATAGCGAGGTGGTCAGAGTGTTCACTAGCACTTGATTCAGAATCGCTCCCCTGTCCATCAGCACCATCTCTCAGCCCCTTGGTCTCAAGTCTTCTGGCAAAAAGCCAAGAAAGTCTTCATTGTCGGAATCTGAGTCCATAAAGTATTCATGGATGAATGCTTCTAACTCCTCATCGGCCATCTTTTGTCAAAATGAAGCCGTCGGAACAAACTCTCGCTTAGAAAATTCGAATCGCTCAAACACATTCGAAGTTACCAAGATGGCCGATGGAAAACGGAAGCAAGCCTAATTTACAATAACCCACAATCCTTTGTAAAGGCTGTCATAGCAACCCTATGTGTTTACCAAAGCCCATTACGAGCAGACCTAGCGGTGGCAGCATATGTCGCCATACGTAAATCAAGCAAGATGGCGGCTGGTGGCAAATGTTGCCACCAGCGCGCTAAAGGTTAAGTCTAATGTGTGTAGATATATAATACGATACTTAGCTGTATCACACACTGCCAGGGTTAGATCTCGTCGAGTTGATTCCGAATCATTTTGATGCTCAGTTTGAATCTACATGATGCTTCTTTATGAATGTTGAATATTTTGGTATACAGAGCTTAACCCAAGATGGCCGAGATCAAAGGGCAGATTAGTGTTATGTGCGTTTTCTCAGTAACAACTAAGGCGAAAGCGTTTAAACTTGGTACAGTGAATGTTCTTAGTGAGACCTTACTTTTTTTGCCTTCTTGAATTTCCTTACTGAAAGGTCAAGGTCACACATTTGAATGGCTTTACTGAAAGGTCAAGGTCAGCAAAGGTCAAATATTAGGTAAAAGTGCAGTGAAGGGGGCATCAGTTGGTTGCGTTGATTCCTAAAGAATTTCAGATGCTCATTTCAAATCTGAATGAAGCCACTCTGCCATTTATTTTTGCATTTGTTTTATATTTACAAAATCCAAGATGGCTGCAGTGCATATACAAGATGAATGGATGGTTTATGTATATACATATGGCAAATATTCACATACAGCTCGACTGGAGTTGTGTGTTTGGGTGATCCCACACTGAGAAACATATGACAAATGTACAAGAGTGCTCAGTTCTCTCTTGAGATACTCAGATAAACTCTCACTGATTGAATGTACTTAACGTTAGTTCGTTCGCTGTAAAATCAGCCTATTGTACTGCTAATCGACATCATAAACTGTTTCTGCATTTGAACAGCAAGATTACATGTACATTACTCCGAGTCCATCTCCTCTGTGTCCTGGGTCATTGCAGTGAAGGGATTGCAACATGGTTCATGACCTTCGCATTTGAACAGTAAGATTACACATGTATATTTTACTCTGAGTCCATTGCCTCTGTGTCCTGGGTCATTGAACAGCAAGATTACACATGTATACTTTACTCTGAGTCCATTGCCTCTGTGTCCTGGGTCATTGAACAGCAAGATTACACATGTATACTTTACTCTGAGTCCATTGCCTCTGTGTCCTGGGTCATTGAACAGCAAGATTACACATGTATATTTTACTCTGAGTCCGTTGCCTCTGTGTCCTGGGTCATTGAACAGCAAGATTACACGTACTTTACTCTGAGTCCATCCCCTCTGTGTCTTGGGTCACTGCAGTGAAGGGATTGCAACACTGTTCATGACCATCGCATTTGCAGAAAACTGTGCAAGTTAGCTGGAGCTTGACGCAGGTGCAGCGTGACGTTAGGCAGTTTTTCTTGCAGGTGCAAGTTCAAGACAGAGTCCAGGTTTACTTTCAGCCTCAGCAGGTAGAGTGGGTACAAACTGGTGCCTTCTGCCCTCCACCCATAGTCCAGTGGGTTAATGCCATCAGCGGGTACAGTGGGTACAAACCAGAGCCTTCTGCCTTCCACCTGTAGTCAGTGGGTTAATGTCATCAGCAGGTACAGTGAGTACAAATCAGAGCCTTCTGCCTTCCACCCATAGTCCAGTGGGTTAATGTCATCAGCGGGTACAGTGGGTACAAACCAGAGCCTTCTGCCTTCCACCTGTAGTCCAGTGGGTTAATGTGTACAGTGGGTACAAACCAGAGCCTTCTGCCTTCCACCCGTAGTCCAGTGGGTTAATGTCATCAGCGGGTACAGTGGGTACAAACCAGAGCCTTTTGCCTTCCACCCATAGTCCAGTGGGTTAATGTCATCAGCGGGTACAGTGGGTACAAACCAGAGCCTTCTGCCTTCCACCCGTAGTCCAGTGGGTTAATGTGTACAGTGGGTACAAACCAGAGCCTTCTGCCTTCCACCCGTAGTCCAGTGGGTTAATGTCATCAGTGGGTACAGTGGGTACAAACCAGAGCCTTCTGCCTTCCACCTGTAGTCCAGAGGGTTAATGTTATCAGCGGGTACAGTGGGTACAAACCAGAGCCTTCTGCCTTCCACCCATAGTCCAGTGGGTTAATGTCATCAGCGGGTACAGTGGGTACAAACCAGAGCCTTCTGCCTTCCACCCGTAGTCCAGTGGGTTAATGTGTACATAGGGTACAAACCAGAGCCTTCTGCCTTCCACCCATAGTCCAGTGGGTTAATGTCATCAGCGGGTACAGTGGGTACAAACCAGAGCCTTCTGCCTTCCACCCGTAGTCCAGTGGGTTAATGTCATCAACGGGTACAGAGGGTACAAACCAGAGCCTTCTGCCTTCCACCTGTAGTCCAGTGGGTTAATGTTATCAGCGGGTACAGTGGGTACAAACCAGAGCCTTCTGCCTTCCACCCGTAGTCCAGTGGGTTAATGTCATCAGCGGGTACAGAGGGTACAAACCAGAGCCTTCTGCCTTCCACCTGTAGTCCAGTGGGTTAATGTTATCAGTGGGTACAAACCAGAGCCTTCTGCCTTCCACCCGTAGTCCAGTGGGTTAATGTCATCAGCAGGTACAGTGGGTACAAACCAGAGCCTTCTGCCTTCCACCCGTAGTCCAGTGGGTTAATGTGTACAGAGGGTACAAACCAGAGCCTTCTGCCTTCCACCCGTAGTCCAGTGGGTTAATGTGTACAGAGGGTACAAACCAGAGCCTTCTGCCTTCCACCTGTAGTCCAGTGGGTTAATGTGTACAGAGGGTACAAACCAGAGCCTTCTGCCTTCCACCCGTAGTCCAGTGGGTTAATGTCATCAGCGGGTACAGTGGGTACAAACCAGAGCCTTCTGCCTTCCACCTGTAGTCCAGTGGGTTAATGTGTACAGAGGGTACAAACCAGAGCCTTCTGCCTTCCACCCGTAGTCCAGTGGGTTAATGTCACCAGCGGGTACAGTGGGTACAAACCAGAGCCTTCTGCCTTCCACCTGTAGTCCAGTGGGTTAATGTCTTGTGGCAATGGTGAACTGGTGGCCTGGCCTTGTGCTTCTCTATCACTGTCTGGTATGGCAGCACAACCGCAACAGAAAAGAACCAGCTCGAGCACATTGTTAAGACTGCCTCCAAAATAGCTGGCTGCGACTTTCCATCTGTCGCCTCCATCTTCAAAACACGTATGAAACGGAAGGCAGGAAAAATCGTTCGCGATCTGTCACACCCAGCCAATCATCTCTTCGAGCCTCTGCCCTCTGGCCGGCGGTTTCGTGCTTTGAAAGCCAGAACCTCTCGATTCAGATGCAGTTTCTTTCCAGAAGCTGTACTCAGTTCATCACCATCCATGGAACAACGTGATTCCATGATTGTGACATAGGACTGATGTGTGTAATATTGTGTTTATCTATCTTAGTGCTGTACACAGGACGACTGAGTGTATGTCATGATGAATGCATGTGTAGTAAGTGAGGATGTATTTTACTGTCGCCATGTCACACAAAAATCCTTGTAATGTTTTACTTGGTAAATAAATGTCTTATGTCTTATGGCACATCTGATGACGGGCACAAAGTTCCTCAACATGATTGTCCAGCTACACGAGGACCAGCAAGGCCAGGTCAGACTCAACAATGACCTCTCGGAACCATTCCCTATTCTCAACGGCGTAAAGCAGGGCTGCGTGCTGGCACCGACCCTCTTCACCATCTTTTTTAGCATGATGTTGAAGCAGGCCACAGTGGACCTCGATGATGACGATGCAGTGTACATCAGGTATCGTCTCGATGGCAGCCTGTTCAACCTCAGACGACTGCAGGCCCACACAAAAACCCTAGACCAACTGATTCGTGAGCTGCTTTTTGCTGATGATGCTGCCCTCGTTGCACACAAAGAGAGAGCCCTGCAGCGCATCACGTCTTGCTTCGCAGATGCTGCCCAGCTCTTTGGACTCGAGGTCAGTCTGAAAAAGACAGAGGTCCTCCATCAGCCGGCACCCAAGACAGTGTATCGCCCTCCTCACATCACCGTTGGCGAGTCTGAACTAAAGTCAGTGCACCAGTTTACTTACCTTGGCTGCATTATCACGTCGGACGCCAAGCTGGACAAGGAGCTTGACAGCAGGCTGGCAAAAGCGAACAGCGCTTTCGGGCGACTTTTCAAGCGGGTGTGGCACAATCAACAGCTGAAAACAGGCACCAAGATCAGCGTGTACAGAGCTGTGGTCCTCACCACCCTGCTGTATGGTTCCGAGTCCTGGGCCCTCTACCGCAGCCAACTACGACTCCTCGAACGCTTCCACCAGCGCTGCCTGCGCACCATCCTGGGCATTCACTGGAGTGACTATGTCACCAACGTCGAGGTCCTTGAACAGGCTGAAACTGTGAGCATCGAGGCTTTGCTGCTGCGGACACAGCTCCGCTGGGCGGGGCACGTCTCCAGGATGGAGGATCATCGCCTACCAAAGATCACCCTGTTCGGCGAGCTTGCTACTGGACACCGTGACAGAGGGGCACCAAAGAAGAGATACAAAGACTGTCTCAAGAAGTCACTTAGTGCCTGCCAAATCGACCACCACCAGTGGTCTTCGCTTGCTGCGGACCGTGACACCTGGCGCTCCACCATTTACAAGGCAGCTGTCTCCTTTGAGGACTCTCACAGAGCTAGCCTTAAGGACAAGCGGCTCAGGAGAAAAAACAGAGATGCCGCAGCTCAGAACCCTGGCCATACCTTCCCCTGCAGCCACTGCGGTCGAACCTGCCTGTCTCGGATTGGCCTCCGCAGCCACGAACAAGCCTGCAGACGTCGTGGGCAACTCCTATAAAATCTTCGTTCGCGAAGTCAAGCCAAGAGACATCTGATGACAGGCACGAAGTGGGCTTCGAAGCTTGGTGGCAGGCTGCAGAGTTAATGCACAGCATGTCTTTGACAAGCTATTTTCCTCCTGATGAAATTGGCCCGTATTCCTGTCAAGCTGATGTCAGGTTGCTGGCCATACAACATAGCTGTATACCACAAACAGGCGTGAATTGCATCTTGTTTTGTGTCAGAAATGCTCCCCCAGCTTCAACACATCGAACAACTCAAGCTTTTTTACTGCTTTTGCTTCCCAAACAAAGGAGGACACATGGTCACATCTTGTCACAGCCTGTACCGCAAGTATGTTGGGCGTGACTCTTTGGTGCTGCTGCACATCGTTCACGTTTATCATGCCTGAGATGTCGCCCATGCAAGTTGGTCCCATTGTGACAGCGACAGTTGGGGGAATTACATTTGTTCTGTGGTACAAGTGATGTGCCAGTACCACAAAGACAACTATGTCATCTGACACAACCCTGATGCTCAAGTGCCCAGCCCTAGCCTCCACCTTAATGGGGTATGGCATCAGGATGCCGGCCTCTTCATGAGCGAGGACAGTTGGAAGAACAGCATGACGTAGGGGTACAGGATATAGATCAGGCCCAGTGACTATGATGCGTTTGTCAGGAGCAGGGGCCATTGGTGCTGATTTTCCCCAAATCACTGTGGTGACCTGCGTCTTGTTCTTAACGACATTATGAATGACTGTCTGCTTTGGTAACGGTGACTCCCCTGATCAACCGTACACGACACATGCCCCTCATGCGGACCGGCAGTATGACTTGGTGCTACGCGTGAAGTACCGGTCAAAAACCACATGGGTCACTGCAGATCGGCTTGCCTCACTGGTCATCCACCCGTGCTGGCAGGGCCGGCCATGGCTCAGTCCACAACAAAGTACATGCATCAAGGATAATGACAGCTGGGTGATCCTGGTCTTATATTCCTGATATGACTTGTAACTTGCTCTTCAAAACAGAATTTGCTGTAGTGCCCATTTGACCCTTTCCATCAAACAATGCTGTTAGATGCTCTTCTAACACGTGGGCAAACAATGCTGTTAGACGCTCTTCTAACTCTTGGGCAAACAATGCTGTTAGACGCTCTTCTAACATGAAGGCAAACAATGCTGTTAGACGCTCTTCTAACATGTGGGCAAACAATGCTGTTAGACGCTCTTCTAACATGAAGGCAAACAATTCTGTTAGACGCTCTTCTAACATGTGGGCAAACAATGCTGTTAGACGCTCTTCTAACATGAAGGCAAACAATTCTGTTAGACGCTCTTCTAACATGTGGGCAAACAATGCTGTTAGACGCTCTTCTAACATGAAGGCAAACAATTCTGTTAGACGCTCTTCTAACATGTGGGCAAACAATGCTGTTAGACGCTCTTCTAACATGAAGGCAAACAATGCTGTTAGCCGCTCTTCTAACATGTGGGCAAACAATGCTGTTAGACGCTCTTCTAACATGAAGGCAAACAATTCTGTTAAGATGCTCTTCTAACTCGTGGGCAAAAGGAGACAGTATCTCTTGAGGCGGCTATGATCTCTAGAACCCTTACATACATGATTACAAGAACATACTGAACTTCCTTTAAAAAAGCCAGTGTCAAAATGTTATTGCTTGCCAACATCTAGTTCACAGGAAAATTTGTCAGTGTTAATGTTTATTAAAATTGTTACAGTATTTGTGAGGGTGGACTACCAGTGCTGACATTACATCGTCTACTAATAATAATCCCATCCTGTGTATAAGACCTCTGTCAGCGAGTCTAACAGTGTCAGTAGAGAGCATGCTATTGTTTTGGGGAGGCCCGGAGCGGGGTTTTCCAGACTGATCCACTAGCAACCTGACGGGTAAACACAGCCGCGCACAGGTCAGCACGTATACTGCACAGTGTTCACCTTGCGACGTATAAGAGTGACCTGAGTACTGCCATATGGACGGAACATCCTAGTAGCCTTTTGTAGAGCAGGTTTCGTTTGCATGCACACTAGTCATTGCCAGGCGCCGGGCTTGCAATATTGGTGAGAGCTGGACCTCTTAGCGTAGCCTCTATACATTTGTTCAAGTAAGTGATGTGAGCTGTGTGTCTTTTGGCTCACGTGAAAAGCAAAATTGAGTCCATGTTCTGGGCCAGTGGTCATTCGCCGTTGTCCGTCGTCCATGGTAAACATTAATGTTGGAAATTTCTCGAAGACTATTCAAGCCACAGTCTTCAAACTTGGTCCAAGGATACTTTGTGGCAAGACCTTTCTAAACATACCAATTTCAGTGACCTCTCACAAAGGTCAAGGTCACAGGGGATCAGGAAATGTATCCAAAATAGGTTTTTTAGGACATAATTTATTTTTTCTCAAATACTATTTACAACTTCAAACCCAAACTTGGTACAAAGATACCTGATGGTAAGACCTTTATACGCACACTAATTTGGTTGATCCCTCGGAAGGTCAAGGGTCACAAGAGCTCAGGAAATAGGTCCAAAATAGCCATATTTTTACAAAAGATGTTTTTTTTGCAAATACTATTCACAACTTCAACCCCAAACTTGGTACAGAGATACCTGATGGTAAGACCTATCTATGCATATTAATTTGGATGACCCCTTGGAAAGGTCAAGGGTCACAAAAACTCAGGGAATAGGTAAGAAAAATAGCCATATTTTGACAAGAATTTTTTTTTTCTCAATTGCTATTCACAACTTCAAACCCAAACTTGCTACAGAGATACCTGATGGCAAGACCTATCTATGCATACTAATTTAGATGACCCCCTGGAAAAGGTCAAGGATCACGAGAGGTTGACATGTGTATAAAATGCCAATAATTGTAGTTATTATCAACATTTTGGCAAACTTTTTAAATCAAATTTGGCACAAAGGTAGCTGATGTTAAGACCCTTCTATGTATCATAATTTAGTCGACTCATCGCAAGGGTCATAATAATAATAATTACGGTATTTATAACGCGCTTATAGAGGGTCAGAGGTGGAGCGGAGGGAGTGGGAAGGAGTGTAGGGGTGAAGTAAGTTAGAGAAATTGGTAGGAGCGTAGTTGTTCAGGGATTTGTAGCAGAGAGACAGAATCTTGTATTGGATGTGTTGGGGGATGGGGAGCCAGTGAAGGAGCTTGAGCAGGGGAGTGATGTGGTCGGATTTTTTTCTTTCTGAGGATGAGGCGGGCAGCATTGTTCTGGACGCGCTGGAGAGTGAGAGTGGTAGAGTGAGGAAGGCTGGAAAGGAGAGAGTTGCAGTAGTCGATGCGAGATAAGATGAGAGAGACAGCGGGTCACAGGGGTTTCACAGATGTGTGAAAACTGATTAAATTTTGAGAAAACATGGATTTTGTTAGTGCAGAAGCCATGCCTTTACGTATTGTCAGACATGTGGATTGGTCATACATGTGAGCCATAAGGGCTTTGCCTTTCTTGTTTAATCAGTGTCATTATTATTTAAATCTGACAGACAACAGAAGTTTCTACAGGGATTCCGACGAGTGTGTATGACATGGAAGCGACATCTTTACCGGTCTGCCTCATGCTGCTGCCAGTGTTCAGAGATGACGGGGGACAGTGAACGCCCTTACTTTATCACCACACCAATTTTCTATGTTAATGCAGGTGAAATGTTTGAGTGAATTGCGTCTGTGTCGCTAAAGTTAGTAACGTTGTAACTGACTGGAGGCAGAGCGCATTCAAGCAGTTGAGAGTTGAGCCATGTTACTGACCTTGTAGAAATGGCCTTTCTGACATTTTGTATATCGCATGTATTGTATTGCATTGCGTTGTATTGTAAAGCGTCTCCGCTACAGTACACAATGACGCATACAGAGTACTGACACAATTACTTACTGCCCCTATAAACATGGCCTTACCGACCTATGGCCGGGGACCCTACAGTCCACAGTGAAGCATACAGAGTACTGACACAATTACTTACTGCCCCTATACACATGGCCATACCGACCTATGGCTTGGGACCCTACAGTCCACAGTGACGCATACAGAGTACTGACAATTACTTACTGCCCCTATAAACACGGCCTTACCGACCTATGGCCTGGGACCACACAGTACACAATGACGCGTACAGAGTACTGACACACTTACTGCCCCTATAAACACGGCCTTACCGACCTATAGCCTGGGACCACACAGTACACAGTGACTAACATGCACACATGTTTACAGATTACTGACACAATTGCATGTCATCTCCCTGTGGCTTTAGGCTTGAGGAGGTTCAACTATATTGCATGTAGTCTCCCTGTGGCTTGATGCTGGAGGAGGTTCAACTATATTGCATGTAATCTCCCTGTGGCTTGATGCTGGAGGAGGTTCAACTATATTGCATGTAATCTCCCTGTGGCTTGATGCTGAAGGAGGTTCAACTATATTGCATGTAATCTCCCTGTGGCTTGATGCTGGAGGAGGTTCAACTATATTGCATTTAATCTCCCTGTGGCTTGATGCTGGAGGAGGACTATATTACTGACACAATTGACACAATTGCATGTCATCTCCCTGTGGCTTCAGGCTTGAGGAGGTTCAACTATAAGCATTAACCCCTTCACTCTCGACAATAAGGAGAACACAATCCAACTGCAAAAGACATCAATTCTGATGAGGCCTTGCATTTGTGGAAGCTGATGAGGATCTCTTTGTGACACCACTTGACAAGCATGTTCCCTGGCTGGCAGGGGCTGTGCTGTGGAATTGTCAATGATTTGAGAAAAGGTCGTATAATGATATAGATAATGATGTAGATATTGATAATGATATTGATGTTTATTCATTTTTGACTGATGACTGTTGCATTCCTATTGTTCCCCACATCAGCCACTTGTACTGTGCAGTACACACACAGTATACATAGCCTCACCTACCTGGTTGTGAGCACTTGTACTGTGCAGTACACACACAGTATACATAGCCTCACCTACCTGGTTGTGATCACTTGTACTGTGCGGTACACAAACGGTATACATAGCCTCACCTACCTGGCCGGCCGTGAGATGGCCTTAGTCGCCTGCTCGGCGTTAAACCCAAAATAACTAACTAACTCACCTACCTGGTTGTGAGCACTTGTACTGTGCAGTACACATACAGTGTATATAGCCTCACCTACCTGGTTTGTGAGCACTTGTACTGTGTGGTACACACACAGTATACATAGCCTCACCTACCTGGTTGTGAGCACTTGTACTGTGCGGGAAACAGACTCTGTTCTCTGTCGGAGGTGATGAACATGGACTGAAGTTAACACTTGTTTTATTTGTTACAGTTCCCCACATCGGCCACTTGTACTCTGTACTTATTGCCGACGCTGCTGCACGATGGCAGCGCCTGAGCGGGAAACAGACCCTTTTTTCTGTCGGAACTGATGAACACGGACTGAAGGTAAGTTCATTTTGTTCAGCCGTGGCATTTCCTACATTACCCTATCAACAAACAGCATTTGTAACCCCCAGCTATATACCAGTTGCAGGAGATGGATAGACCATGATAAGTCAGTCATGGCATTTCCTACATTACCCTATCAACAAACAGCATCTGTAACCCCCAGCCCACCTTGTGAAGGTGTCACCTATCAGCTATGTACCAGTTGCAGGAGATGGATCGACCATGATTATTTATGGCTAGTGCCAGATTAGCTTGGTGCCAAGCTAATGCGACACTACCCTTGAATGATCATGGTGGGTCCATCTCCTGCTGTAGTGCCAAGCTAATGCGACACTACCCTTGAATGATCATGGTGGGTCTATCTCCTGCTGTAAGGATCTTAATGTTTATGGTGGGTCCATCTCCTGCTGTAGTGCGTGGCAATGGGTTAATGATACCAGAAAGTGGTTAAAGGATCTTAATGTTTATGGTGGGTCCATCTCCTGCTGTAGTGCGTGGCAATGGGTTAATGATACCAGAAAGTGGTTAAAGGATGCTAATGTTTATAACATGTTCACACACCGTTTCTGTCTGGGTCACATCTGTCAGTGACTGTTCGTTTGGCATTTTCAGTCGCTATAGGTTTGCAGCACGGACATTGATAGATAGATAGATAGTCAGATGAAGAATTTTCTGGTTTTATTGTGGCAGAGTGTATATTATGGTGCAATTACCTAGTAGGCAAAGAGTTATACGTTATGGCGCAATTACTTAGTAGACAAAGTGTTATACGTTATGGTGCATATGCTTAGTAGGCAAAGAGTTATACGTTATGGTGCAATTACTTAGTAGGCAAAGTGTTATATGTTATCGTGCAGTTACTTAGTAGGCAAAGAGTTATACGTTATGGTGCAATTACTTAGTAGGCAAAGTGTTATATGTTATCGTGCAGTTACTTAGTAGGCAAAGAGTTATACGTTATGGTGCAATTACTTAGTAAGCAAAGAGCTATGCATTATGATGCAAATTACTTAATAGGCAAAGAGTTATACGTTGTGATGCAATTACTTAGTAGGTAAAGAGTTATATGTTGTGGTGCAATTACTTGTAGGCAAAGAGTTATACATTATGGTGTAATTACTTAGTAGGCAGAGAGTTGTACATTATGGTGTAATTACTTAGTAGGCAAAGAGTTATACATTATGGTGTAATTTTGCAGTAGGCAAAGAGTTATACATTATGGTGTAATTATGTAGTAGGCAAAGAGTTATACATTATGGTGTAATTACTTAGTAGGCAAAGAGTTATACATTATGGTGCAATTATGTAGTAGGCAAAAAGTTAACCTTTAGCACGCTGGTGGCGACATTTGTCGCCAGCCGCCATCTTGCTTCATTATCGGATGGCGACATATGTCGCCACCGCGTGGTCTGTTCGAAATCGGCTATGGTAAACACACTAGGTTGCTATGAAGCCTTTGCAAAGGATTGTGGGTGATTGTAAATGAGGCTTGCTTCCGTTTTATATCGGCCATCTTGCTAACTTCGAGTGCGTTTGAGCGATTCAAATTTTCTAAGCGAGAGTTTGTTCTGACGGCTTCATTTTGACAAAAGATGACCGATGAGGAGTTAGAAGCATTCATCAAGGAATACTTTTATGGAGTCAGATTCCGATGATGAAGGCTTTCTTGGCTTTTTGCCAGAAGACTTGAGATCGAAGGGGGGTGGGTGGGAGATGGTGGTGATGGGCAGAGGAGCGATTCTGAATCGAGTGCTAGTGAACGCGGAAACGGTGCGTAATAAGCATTGATTATTTTTTTTTTTTTTTAGGATAATAACACAGATAACACAGTTTAAAGAATTGTGACATAATCTTGATTCATTTATTTACGTACATGCCAAATTCCACAACCATACATAGAAAAATGAAAAAGTTGTAGGCTTTTGAAGTAAGTAGGGTAGCGTTGGGTTTAGCCCACTCAAAAAGAATGCAGTTGCAGGGAAAAGAACTGCCAGCGGAAAGCAGAGTGCTAAAGGTTAATACAAAAAAATATAGACTGATCCTTGACTGTCAATGGACACCAGAATTATCTCTGTGATTGTGAAAGCAGGACAAATCCAACACCAATAGACTGTGGAAGCCAGAATTATGTCTGTGATAGTGAGGGCAAATCCAACACCAATAGACAGTGGAAGCCAGGATTATCTGTGTGAGGGCAGGGCAAACCCAACACCAATAATACAATTAACCCCTGTAACCCCATGTCCCAGAGTGTGGAGATGTCACCTAACAACTATGTACCAGTTGCAGGAGATGATAATTCAAGGGTAGTGCCTGATTAGCTTGGTGTCTGAAGGCACCAAGTGAATTGGGCACTACCCTCAAATTATCAGTGTCAATCCACCTCCTGCTGTAGTGCATCGTGGCTAGCCAGGGAACATGCATATAATAGGGTGGGCAGAAGGCAAGTAACGGCCAGAGTCCCCACAGTAGTGCATCATGGCTAGCCAGGGAACATGCATAGAATAGGGTGGGCAGAAGGTGAGTAACAGCCAGAGTCCCCACAGTAGTGCATCGTGGCTTGGCTAAGCATGGTACATGATAAAAATCAGGGGGGTGGGGGGGGGGGGGGGAGTGAAGGAGTTAGAATAATGGCACTTGTAACGTTTGTACAAAGTCTGTCACTTTTCATGCTATTTCTTTCTGTTTACACTTTCAGATCCAGCAAGCTGCAGAGGATTATGGCAAGTCATCGCATCAATACACTGACACATTGTGTGGAAAATTCCATGTTTTCTTCTGTTTATGCTTTCTCTCAGATCCAGCAAGCTGCAGAGGCTTACGGCCAGCCACCACAACAATACACTGACACATTTCTGTTTACGCTTTCTCTCAGATCCAGCAAGCTGCAGAGGCTTACGGCCAGCCACCACAACAATACACTGACACATTTCTGTTTACGCTTTCTCTCAGATCCAGCAAGCTGCAGAGGCTTACGGCCAGCCACCACATCAATATATTGACACATTTCTGTTTATGCTTTCTCTCAGATCCAGCAAGCTGCAGAGGCTTACGGCCAGCCACCACAACAATACATTGACACATTTCTGTTTACGCTTTCTCTCACATCCAGCAAGCTGCAGAGGCTTACGGCCAGCCACCACATCAATACATTGACACATTTCTGTTTACGCTTTCTCTCAGATCCAGCAAGCTGCAGAGGCTTACGGCCAGCCACCACATCAATACACTGACATGGTGTCTGCAAAATTCAAGGTAAGACAGAACTGCATATTATGAACATGGGTGACAGTAGCCCCATTGGAGACTGCTTGTATTCCCTGTAGTGTCAGATGGGGCTATATACATCACCCGTTGGAGACTGCTAGTATCATGCTGGATTGCCTGTAGTGTCAGATCCTGCTAGTATGATGCTGGATTGCCTGTAGTGTCAGATCCTGCTAGTATGATGCTGGATTGCCTGTAGTGTCAGATCCTGCTAGTATCATGCTGGATTGCCTGTAGTGTCAGATCCTGCTAGTATGATGCTGGATTGCCTGTAGTGTCAGATCCTGCTAGTATCATGCTGGATTGCCTGTAGTGTCAGATGGGGCTATATACATCACCCATTGGAGACTGCTAGTATTCCCTGTAGTGTCAGATGGGGCCATAATAGCCCCCATTGGAGACTGCTAGTATCATGCTGGATTCCCTGTAGTGTCCGATGGGGCTATATATGGCACCCATTGGAGACTGCTAGTATCATGCTGGATTCTCTGTAGTGTCAGATGGAGCTATATATGGCACCCATTGGAGACAGTGTCAGATGGGGCTATATATGGCACCCATTGGAGACAGTGTGAGATGGGTCTATATATGGCACCCATTGGAGACAGTGTCAGATAGGTCTATATATGGCACCCATTGGAGACAGTGTCAGATGGGGCTATATATGGCACCCATTGGAGACAGTGTCAGATGGGGCTATATATGGCACCCATTGGAGACAGTGTCAGATAGGGCTATATATGGCACCCATTGCATGCCTTTACCATAGCTGACACTTAGTTCGCTGGCAGAGAGAAAAGGCGTGGCGAGGTCACATTCCTTGCATGCGCGTTCATTCTATTTATATCGTGTCTGCTACTGTGCGGTACACGGCTGTCTCAAGCATGACTGGCGGTCTGCTGCCATAACAACTACCTACAGGTTTGTATTCATAACACATCTCTGCCTAAAGTGACTGTTGTGAAAGCAACATCGTTCAAGAGTTGAAATTCTCACCTACACACTGATACCAAACATGACAACATTACGACTTACACTTATGGTGAAAATAAAGAGAACGAGAATTTTGTTGATGTACAATGTTGGTGTTTGTTGTGAAATCGACAATGTTCCCACAGCCGTATCACAAAGGCACCACTTTTCCCAACTAAACACACCCGCATAAACACACCCGCATAAACACACCCGCATAAGGGTCAGCATGCCTACAGTAAGTATCACTTACCGGATTTTGGTTGTGTGGTCAGGGACAGAAGCAGGAAGGTGGTTAATGAGGTCACTGATAGGTGTTGACAGATAAGTTCCTGACACCTGTACACACCTGGAATTGGGGAAAGTGAGGGCTTAGTTACACGGATACTTTTGAGGGGATACTTTTGAGGCGATTAGTCACGTTTCTTTCTCAGGAAATAGTGTAACACTAACAGTGTACCTTGTACATGTACTTTTGATTGAACTTTTGATCATGATGGAGTCTGATGAAACACATACACTCTGTGTACCCACAGGCGTTTTCCATGCACTGAGAGTAAATGCATTGTGCAGAATATGTGGCAGGAGATCACAAAAGAAATACAGTGATAAGTCTTTCATTGAATCGATTATGAACACTTAATCCACAAGTGTTATGGAATTAATGTCCAGGAAGACTTGATGTCCAGGAGTCATGACGCACTCCAAAACAATGCGTAGGAGTTGCTATGGTCGGATGAAACAGATAGACTCTGAAACACGTGTGTCCGAGGAGACAACGTGAAATGCGGCATCTGATATTGCCTCATCACAACACATTTGGACCATGTTCGATCCAAATACGAGTGTTGAAGAATGTGTCGTGTGCGTTCACTTCAGGTAAAGGAGGACGACCAGCGAAGGGTGCTCATGGGAAGGAATGATCATTTCGATCCGCAGAATGTGACACTCATAACACCGACACTAATAACAGCACTAATGAAGGTGATAGTGGTATGCAAGTTTTCATTCCGCCAACATCTTTGCTGAAAATCATGAATGACTTGTTGCTTGCACTGGATGATGGTCAGGTTTCTGTTTTAGCTTTGCTGGATCTGTCTAGTGCATTTGATACGATTGACCATAGCACCCTGTTCTCTCGCCTTGAACGTGTCTTTGGTATCCAGGGACAGGTTTTTGATTGGTTCAAATCATATTTGCCTAACTGGTCACAGACTGTTTCTGTCTGTGGTCATCTTTCAGTTGCAGCCCCTCTGTGTTTCGGAGTACCCCAAGGGTCAGTCCTTGGACCTGTGCTCTTCATTGTGTATATGCAGCCCTTGTCCAGTGTCATAGCTGCACGCCCAATTTCTCACCACGCATACTCTGATGATGCACAGTTGTATAAATCAGGCCATGTTGAGCAGGTCGATGCCATCATCCAGTGTGTGCAACAGTCAGTTTCTGATGTTAGAACATGGATGATAGCCAACAAATTAAAATTGAATGAAGATAAAACAGAAGCCATGCTAGTTTCCTCTACCAGAATATCTTCCTCCTTACCCCAGTCCATCACAATCCTAGACACTGAAGTTAGCTTTTCTGCTCAGGTGAGAAATCTTGGTATCACCATTGATTGCAGTCTCTCACTAAAACAACACGTTTTGAATACCTGTAGATCTGCATTTATTGAACTGCATCGCATTAGCTCCATCAGGCATCTTCTCACACCATGTAACGCACGCAGACTTGCCCACAGTCGCACGTACAGACTCTCAAGCAACAGACGCATACACCGCCCCTGACTCAGACGGGCGCATTCATGCGGTAAAACTCAACACACGGGCTCCCTTTCTAAAGTAACTTTTATACACTAGTAAACAATAAAAGAAAAATGCTCATTAAACTATCAAGCTATATACATCACTCCTTCCCCACTATCACGTCTTAATATCACATACACACACACAATATCCTTGCCAGGCTAGGTATCAGTTCTCACAGTCTCCAACCTGTTTGATGTTATTGCCTGGTTACGTTGGTCCTTCTCACATCTAGGCGTGCAAGTCCGTTGTACGCTCTTTCCTGTCGTCCGGTGTCTTTATCACGGACGTCCTCGTACTCGTACCATAGCGCAGTTCTCGCTTCGACTCGGGTGTCTCGGTCCTGATCGCTTCACTCCCTGAGTGAAGAACTGGAGGGATGATGACCTCACGTTAGGTCTGGTGACTGACATCTCGGCGTCCGTCGCTCCCTCTTTACAAGCACTCTAAACACAACAACAAGGATCCAAAACGTAACGCTTGCTAAACACACAACATATTGGATGACATGAGAAACATTACGTAACCTGGCTGATACAACTACTCGCACATTCATTCACACACACACGTGCTCCATAACCCGAACCACTTTCATAACACCCCCATACTCTGCCACTACCTTGAAACAGACTATAACTTAACACTATCGCTATACACTATTCTCTACCCTGGAAAAGACTATGTTAAACTCCAGTCACTCTCATGCCCCCCCCCCCCCTCTCCCTCCCCTTTCCCCCGATCTCACTCTCCCCTTCCCACCAGTGCGCCCCTGTTCTGACATCATCGCCCCTCTCGGCCAATTAATGGATGGCCAGAGTTCCGGACCAGAACTAGGGCGAGGTTTTGTCAGAACAGCGCGCACGGCCACACGCTCTCACTATCACACCTCGGTCTCACGCTCAACTCCACACTACTTCCTCACGCTTATACACTGAACCACACTTTTCTGTCAGTTGGGCAAAAATAACGGAGGCGTTTTATTCCCGTGACTCTCACTTGTCAAACATGTAAGACAACATCTAACCCAACCAGTAGATTTACTGGTTGTTTCCTGCCACCCCCCCCCCCCCCCCCTTTTCCTGCAACAATACACACAAACTAAAAAACAAAACAACAAATCCGAACACAAAAAAGAACCTCCATAAAACACCCTGCGTACAACTCAGCCGAGGCAATTCAGTTCATGTATAGTACTATCTCATAATAAAACAACAACAAACAAAGAAAATGTAAGTCAGTTGCAAGACTTGTCATGTGCTACAGAGAACATGCTTATCAAAAACAAAGAAAAAAGAATTATAGACACTTTATATGCAGCAGATTACAAAGGTGGTTGCTTGGGGTTGGATGGTGGGTTTTCAAATTCTAGCTGTCCTCTGACTGCTGCGCTGCTGACTGGCGCACTATTCCGTATCGTCCCCTAGTCACTACTGTAACCGCCCACGCATCCACCTCCCACTCACTCTCACGCCTCTCATACTCGCCTACGCACTCACCCCCTCCAGACTTTCCCACCCTTTATCTCTCCGACCAGGCTCACAATCTCCATCTCTCATCATAGCATTCCACAGTCGGGAAATTCCCCCGCCTACTCAGTACTTGGTACTACTGGACACCGCCCCCCACCCACGCATTCAGTGCTCTTTCCCTCCGTTTAAATTATGTTTATCACTCCTCCCTCGCCTAAACACCACTTAAACTCCAGTCACTCTCATGCTTCCCCCCCCCCCTCTCCCTCCCCTTTCCCCCGATCTCACTCTCCCCTTCCCACCAGTGCGCCCCTGTTCTGACATCATCGCCCCTCTCGGCCAATTAATGGATGGCCAGAGTTCCGGACCAGAACTAGGGCGAGGTTTTGTCAGAACAGCACGCACGGCCACACGCTCTCACTATCACACCTCGGTCTCACGCTCAACTCCACACTACTTCCTCACGCTTATACACTGAACCACACTTTTCTGTCAGTTGGGCAAAAATAACGGAGGCGTTTTATTCCCGTGACTCTCACTTGTCAAACATGTAAGACAACATCTAACCCAACCAGTAGATTTACTGGTTGTTTCCTGCCCAAACCTAACGGGAAAAACGCCAGTTTTTTCACCCAACTGAGAGAAAAGTTGAGTGTTCAAGGTGTCGGTATTTTCTGAATAAGTACGCTTCTGTAGAAATCTTGAATATCTTGAGGTATTTGGTCCAAGTATGGTAGGTATGCAGTTCTTTCCCAGTCCCACAAACACTTCACCACCTCCCCAGGCACTCCACAAGACAGGGCCCAGGCAGCCCCGCTGTGGCCTGTATAAACCCCTTCAGCAGCAGAGGTCAGTTCTCGCAACAGTTTGTTGAACTCTGATCCCCGAATGTGGGAGGCCGGTGCCTTAGGCGGCGCTGGGCCTAGCGCTCTAAACATACTGATGATCACTGCCGTCACTGGACACAGAGGGTGACGCAACATGACCGGTAACGCGATCACTAGTCACTGTTCTCTCCCACACCGGTACCGGCTGGATGTTCATTAATGGTAACGGCAAAATCTGAGATAAGAGCGCAAGTGAGTCTGATATGTTCTCTTGGTGTTCAGTGTCGGCAAAACTTGAAACACTGGCACGATATCCTGCCACCTAGTCCTGCAGTAGCTGGTGTCTGAGCCTAGACCCGGCACCTAGACAGCACAAAGGCAAGAGCTGGCTGTGACATATGATTCAGAAGGTAGGTGTCAGGCGGTCGGCCCCGGTGCCAATTCATTAGAAATTGTCCTAGCATGGGCAGCCGTCCTTCGTGCCGGCGGGAAATAGTATCGGCAAACACATTCACACTGCCAGCCACGTGCATTGCTGACACGCTGCAATTCATTCTCACACACTCCCATGCCATCTTCCTCAACAGACTATTGACATAGCGGTCTTTTGAGCGCCCTTTGTTAATGATAGCCTTTGTCACCGTGCTGTCCGTATGAATGACCACCTGTTTCCCTTGCCACGAGGGGGCCCACCGGTTTACTGCCTGCACCACCGCGCACACCTCTTTATAATTAATATGCAAGTTCTTGGCTGCCGGCATGTCTGAAGAGAACAGTGTATAATTCCAATCTCCTTTCCAGAACGCGCCTGCCGCCAGGTTGCATGCATCAACATGGACATGTTCCTTGCTTTGTGAGTCATAATACACAGTGCCATTAAAAACATGCATGTAAGATAGCCACCACTGTAAGTCTGCATGAAACTCCCGTGAGAGTCTCGCTTTATGCCTTTGCTGCTGAAGGGGTTTAATCGTATCAAGAATCCGCCTGAGAAAAAATTTTCCTCCCTTGACGGCTTGACACGCCCAGTTAAGGGACCCTGCTAGTGACTGCAAGCTTTGCTTTGTCGCGCGTGTTTTGCCTTGAAACTGCTGCAAGCGTTTGTGAAGTTGCTGTAGCTTGTCGTCGCCCAATGACAAGGTGCTTGTGCGGGTGCAGATCTGGATCCCGAGAAAAGTAATGGTTTGTGTAGGCCCCACCACCTTAGGCCAGCTAATATTGAAGCCTAATCTACGTAAAAGGGCAATGAGCGTCATCATCATTTGAGTGCATTCCTCTTTGGACTTAGCTGCTATGAAGAAATCGTCAATATACGCTACTATCCCTGTCATGCCGCGCCGTAACATACATCTGCGAACTGCCTGCGAGAGTCTGTGAAAGTGCGAAGGGCCCACATTACTACCAAAGGGTAGCCTACTATCGAACAGGTATGTGGGCTTCTGCTCGCCGGTAAAAATCCATTTTAGGCCTGTGACTTGGTAATTATCTGGATGGATACACACAGATCGGTATGCCGCCTTAAGTTCAACTTTCGCGCACCAGTAGCCGGACTTGGCTAGTCCGCACGCGTCCGCTAGAGTCTGGAATTTTACTGTCTCAGGTACTGAGTAATCGTTCATTGCATGTTCTACAGGCTTGCTGCCGTCGTGTATCAGGCGTATGCTATTGTCGTCTTTTAGGATCGCAGCCAAAGCGCTAATTACCGTTGGTTTTTGAGATGCTACGATATAATGACCTTTGTTTATCTGATCGATGAGCTCCTTTTCTACCGCTACTCTGTTTTTTAAGGCAGATGTGTGATTTTTCTGCTCTACAGATCTAACAGTCTGATGCTTGTCCGTGATATAAAACCCATGTTCGATACCTTCAAGGAGAAAGTTTTTGTCTTTATCAGAAGCTAATTCGTCTTGCCACACTAAAAGCTTAGAACTAATGGACGCTCCAGAACCTAACAATTGACAGTTGTATGGACTTAGTGCAGGATACGGGCTATGGTAAGAAGTGCTAAAATGGGTGGGGCCTACCTCGCCTTGTGCAACCTGCTGCGCTGTGTCCTAGGCTGTCCCGTGTTTGCCACCTGCCGCTGCTGCAGGTGTGTCACATTCACGACTCCGATGTTCCCGCGCCGGATAATCTCTCCCGCAGGCGGCACACACATGGTCCAGCTGGCAGCGTGCGCCGTAGGTGCAGTACCCTCTGTTGTACTGCAGGCACACTTCCCTGCCAGAGGGGCTGATGGGGCGTTGTGGGCGCGGTCCGGCCGCCCCTCCTCCTGTTCTGCGAGCAGGTGAGCCAGCGGGGATCGCAGATTGCGCAGTACGGTCGCGCAGCACCACTGTGGACAGGTGTGGGGCGTCCGTGCCCCACTGGAATGCTTCGGCCGCTTGCCGCTGACGATACTCATCGTCGAACAGCAGGACACTTTGCCAGGTGTATCTGGCCGCCAGCTCCCCCACCATCGCCGAGTACTTGAGGTAGGCGTGCGGCGTGAAACCCGGTGTGGGTTTGTCCATAAGGGCCGCCATAATACGGCTGTTTGCCACTATCCAGTGTGCGGGGGAAACCTTGTCCAACTTCGGTTTGCTGTTCACCTTTATAGTGACACCACCCCCAAGTGCCACTTCTTCCTCTGCCACTGCCGCTGAAGACAGAAAATCTACTATACGTAACGGGGTCCGGCCACTTTTTGCTACACCCCCGCTACTGTTGCCACTGACGCACAGGCTGTCGCGCAACAGTTCACCCAGTCCGGCACCGCTGTGGTGTGTACTGTATAGGGCGTCCTGCAAGGTCTGTGATGCTCTACTGCCGCTGTTGTCCGACACTCCTCCCAGTCCGCCGCACAGTGGGCCACCGCCGTTGTGCACTTGGAATTTGGCCACCGCTGCACGGAGCACTACTCTGTCCCCACGTTTCAGCGAAAGAGCGTCAATGTCTTCGTCAGACATTAGCAGTAGTGCTTGCCTAGAGATGAATTTTTCTCTGATCAGGGCACTCTGCACCTCTTCGTCGAGGCCCCAGTCACGGAAAATATGGTCCATCTCACTATTTTTCAGTAGAGCCTTCTTTCTCGCTGATTTGAGAGCCATTTCAAATTCTAGCTGTCCTCTGACTGCTGCGCTGCTGACTGGCGCACTATTCCGTATCGTCCCCTAGTCACTACTGTAACCGCCCACGCATCCACCTCCCACTCACTCTCACGCCTCTCATACTCGCCTACGCACTCACCCCCTCCAGACTTTCCCACCCTTTATCTCTCCGACCAGGCTCACAATCTCCATCTCTCATCATAGCATTCCACAGTCGGGAAATTCCCCCGCCTACTCAGTACTTGGTACTACTGGACACCGCCCCCCACCCACGCATTCAGTGCTCTTTCCCTTTGTTTAAATTATGTTTATCACTCCTCCCTCGCCTAAACACCACCTTAACCAACCACGTACTATCTTCATAGCGACTTAGACATACACTCCTCACATTCCTTTAATTATCCATCTCGGTACATGAACTAACTCCCATTCCTATAGTTATCCATCTCGGTAAATAACTGTAAACCAAAACACTGGTTACTTCACTGAATTCTAAACCAACATAACTGAACCAAACCGGTCAACACTATACAAGCAAATTACTCTTAGCAACGCATACTGTCTTTAACTAAGCAACTATCAATACTACACATATAGAAACATACCTGAATTCTAGGTTTCAGAGTCTTGGAATACGGGCTAGGTATCTCAAACACATCTGATCCCTCTGACAAGAAAGCCCGTACTAACGCATTTACTGCTCTGCAAGACAGCTTCCGCCTAGAACTCGCTATAACAGTACTCACTAAACTCCCCGTGTTAACCGTTCCTTAAAGATTTCACGTGGGCCACGGCCTCACGTACTATCGGCACAAAACAAACCATTAACAAAAACCTACCGTATTTAACCTAATGTGTGAGCACTATGCACGAGCATAGAGCTTCATCACACACCAGCAGCCACTAAAACGCTGGTCTGCTCCTTTGTCTTGTCCCGACTCGATTATGGCAATGCACTCCTGTGTGGCTGTCCTCATTACCTTCTGGATCGGCTCCAGAGGGTGCAGAACTCAGCAGCACGGCTTGTTGTCAAGGCAAAGAAGTCAGACCACATCACACCCATCCTGCATTCCCTCCATTGGTTGCCTATCACATCCAGAGTACAATACAAAGTTCTGTCCATCTGTCATACCTGTCTGTCTACTTCTACTGGCCCTGTCTATCTTTATCAGCTTCTTCATGTGTACACACCTTCAAGACAGCTCCGTTCCTCAGCAGACATTAAACTATTACGTGTTCCGACTGTGAGAACTAAGTCTTTTGGCGAGAGGTCTGTCTCATACCAAGGACCATTTCTTTGGAATAAACTCCCACAGTCCCTCAGATATGTTGAACCAGCCAATAGTTTCCGGCAGTCTTTAAAGACACATCTATTCCTTTAAACGTGCATTCACCATTATAATTATCTTATTTTTGTTTTTGTTGTTGCTGTCAGTGAGAGCTGCCTAGTGTATCCGTTATTAGTTTTATGGTACACATATATCTTTGGTGTGTGTGAGCATTCTTGTTGGTGTGTTCACTCTGCTAAGTTTATTTTCCCTGTATATCTTGTTGCGTGAGTGTGTATGTTAGGGCATATATATGTGCTGTAGTATGCAAGGTGTGTGTATGTTAGTATGTCATTTGTACAGCACCTAGAGCTTTTCTATCGAAAGTATAGGAGCCTTAAAAATATACATTATTATTATTATTATTACTCACCACAAAATGCCATGCAAAGGCGATGCTCAGACATCACCGCTACAAAGAGTGTGGACCCCATCTCCACCAGCAAGCAGCCGCGTGAAATAGCCATTTCACCCATTGAAAAAATGGGTGTTGATGACCCCGCCTTTGACCTGGCCAGGAACTGCAGATGCCATTGACAAAGGATGAGGAAACATATCAGATGGCACTAAACCGCACAATGCTTAATGAATCAGCTGATGCCACAATCCATTGCAAGACTGGAGTATGGCCTTTGTATTTTATGCACATACCCAAACCAAGAAAACCATCAACAGGGGTGTCACGACCCCCCGCTTCTGGGGCGCGAACTATGAGCGCTACTCGAGTACAACCATCCCAACCTAACGCAAACACCAGAGGAACAATTTCAACAACATTTATTACATATAAAAATAACAACAGGAATGCAGGGACCAACACCGGACGTGAGCCTCTCAGTCTCACTACAAGCGGAGGCAGAGACTCTACAGTGCACGCAATGAACGTGTGACTAAACAGACCAGCCGACATCAAGTGAAGCCAACAAGACTACAGAATGACGACCAACACTCTAATAGAGTAAAGAAGAGCATCAACTTTCAACGCAATGAAACAAAAATCCACATAAAAGTGGTCAGGTCTGGTCCGCTGACGAGAGTAGTGCCTGGCAAATAAAGCAAAAACTTACTCGAAATACACAAACGCAAATAAATGACAAAATCAAGATCAAACGTCAATTAGTTTTGTGTATACGGCCAGCCGAAAAAAGAGGCCATTGCTTCGGATAGTGTGCAATGTGACACACTCTTTGCCCAAAAAATATCCTCACTCAGTCCTAACCATGCACTCACACATCGCATTCACACACACACACACACACACACACACACACACACACACACACACACACACACACAGTCCAAACTCCCCAACCCGAATATCCATTATACACAATAATACAAAATAACATCAAATATATAATAAAACATATCCTTAATAAAATACAAATGAAAATTTAGGGAAAACTTAATGTAATTGACACATTACTGGATCTCCTTGGCGGGAGCACAAATAACAAGCTCAAATTAAATTAATGCTTTTGCTTCCACAATAATGTTCTTCATAGCACATGGCTCCTTTTAAATAATACAATATTTCACAATACACAGTATTTCTGTCACTGCCACAAAGTTCCTCTCACAATATTGTCACCACGAGGAGTCTCACAACTCGACGTTCTTTTATGAATTTTCAAATGGACAAGGTTTTACTTATAAAGTAAATTAGTAAATACTAAATGGGACGACCCAACGTGGTGTCTGCCACGACGCTTGCAACAGTGCTCAGGTATGGCATCGTAGTAATCCCACGAGGAGTAACACAGTCAGCCTCCACTCTCACAATCTTACCACCCAGCCCTTCCACACAGTAACGGCGGTGGACTAATCCACTCAGATCTTTAGATGCACTAAAACAAGGGTGCAAAAGTACACATATAAATAACAACAGAAGAAAGGTAATCACCTCACCCTTCCCACAACTTTAATTGCTGTCTTTTATATTCCTTCATCTCTCTCCCAAAACAACAATTTGAATTTATTAACTGTTTCCAGTTGTTGGCCTCCAATCATGATGTCGGTGCCACCAAGGGTATTGCAGCATGCACGCCTCCAAGTCACAGACTGTTGCAACCATTTCCCAATGTATTATTACATATGGCAATAAAGTTCTATCTTATACTGTATCGTGGCCGGGCTCTGGGATGGCTCCAAGATAAAATCTGCGGATGTGAAGTCTCAAGATGGCTGGGAGGGAGCCACTCGGTCATCCGGCGCCTGCAGGATCGCTTTTAGACCACAGGAAGCGCCGAAGAGGGCACACGCTCTGGATACCCCATAACAACAACAACCACCCTTTAAGTACCCTTTGTGCCCAGTGTTTACTGAACAGTGTTAACGGGTGTCATTATCTGCACGTGCATTATGCCAATATCCTGCAGCAGCATTGCTGTGTAAGCTGAAAACGGCCGAAGTTTAGTGCAATTTTCGAGAATTGGTCAATTTTTCAAACGTTATTGTATGCAGTTACTGAAGCGCAGCGTCTGCAAAACAGGTTTAGACATGTAGGGCAGTATGTCAAGTGACAGTGTAACTCAGGTTTAGACATGTAGGGCAGTATGTCAAGTCACAGTGTAACTCAGGTTTAGACATGTAGGGCAGTATGTCAAGTCACAGTGTAACTCAGGTTTAGACATGTAGGGCAGTATGTCAAGTCACAGTGTAACTCAGGTTTAGACATGTAGGGCAGTATGTCAAGTCACAGTGTCACTCAGGTTTAGACATGTAGGGCAGTATGTCAAGTCACAGTGTAACTCAGGTTTAGACATGTAGGGCAGTATGTCAAGTCACAGTGTAACTCAGGTTTAGACATGTAGGGCAGTATGTCAAGTGACAGTGTCACTCAGGTTTAGACATGTAGGGCAGTATGTCAAGTCACAGTGTAACTCAGGTTTAGACCAATTTTTGTAACCGGACTCAGTGACTGGGTGTAGGCGACTGAAATAGTCTATCAGATAGACAAAAACTGCCCATCTAATACAGTACTCAAGTGCCTACAGAGTTTAAGTCCGCATCCCTTTTGTGGTCTAGGGAAGGACTGGAGATTGCAGTGGAGAGTAAATAAATCTACTCTAGTCTCGCATGCGCACAACTGAAATCCGTGTTTACTTGCCTCGCGTTGTGTTCAAAAAGCCAAAGTTGCTTACGCAATGGACCGACCACAGTATCCAGAAAAACCCTATTTTGACTGGACTTGTTGTTATCGTTCCTACTGAGCTGCTAGTAACGTGCGCTCGCACGATCAGTCACACCGTCATACATGCACGGACGTACACACACACACACCTCTCGCACGTACACACGCACAGTCTCAGTCTCGCTCTCACTCTAGCTGAGCATCATAAGATGGAAGTAAGGTTCCAAGATTTATTTATACCAGAAAAGCATTCATGATGAAACAACACAATCAAAATTAGTCAAACCAAGACAAATCCTTAATAACCTTAAACACCTATAGGCATAATACCTATACCTTCGATTACGACACCTAGCAGGCCTATCTCCTATGACTAACACCTATAACGTTGAATACGATTCCTAGCGAACCTAACTCCTAGGCCTAACACCTATACGCACTTACCTATAACACCTACGCGCAATCCTAACACAGCCTAAGCCCTATTTAGGTGAATTAGAACTGAACTAAAACGCTACTGTCCTATGGGGTAGGGCCGGGGTGGTTGAGGAGATCATTGTTCACAATCGCCTCGTGGGGTAGGGTCGGGGTGGTTGAGGAGATCATTGTTCACAATCGCCTCGTGGGGTAGGGTCGGGGTGTTGAGGAGATCATTGTTCACAATCGCCTCGTGGGTTAGGGCCGGGGTGTTGAGGAGATCATTGTTCACAATCGCCTCGTGGGTTAGGGCCGGGAAATGTAGGAGATCATTGTTCACAATCGCCTACGGGGGAAGAGGGAGGGGAGTGTGAGAAATCACTGTTCGCAATCGCTCACAGGGGGGGGAGGGGTGGTGAGCATTGTTCACACTCACCCCGAGACTGAGAATCGGCCGCTTTATATAGGCTCCCAGCCTCTGGGTCCGGAAACTACGTCACAGCTTCGCGCGTGTAGTCCGCTACACACCAACTAGCTAAGTCAGCAAAATTCTCGCTCACAGTGCGCCAAGCGTGCACTAAACCACTGAACTCTGACTCGCTGGTAGTAACTAGTGATAGTGTTAGCAGAGGGCTCCTCTGCTACACTCCCTCCTCCTTAAGACCTAATGTGCACGACACATTAGTCAATCAAAAGGAATAAAGTCGTACAAACTAAATAAAATACATCAAGTTTAACCAAATTAATTATGGCATGCACAGTAAAATCCAAATTCAAAAGAAGTTCAACAAATTCAACAAAATAAAATCGTGATGCATGCACAAGAAAATTTAAATAAAATCAAATCAAAGTCCAAATTAATAAAATATTCAAAACACATTTCAAAACATGATCCCTGATCATGAACACGCATGAGCAACCATTTCAGCAACCGTGATGCGCTCGTGACAATCAACAAGCTTCAGCACCACTTAAAATGCATAGCCACCGGCGCTGTACTATAGCGACGGGCCTCCAGGTGCAGCTTTGATCGTTGTTTTATGTTGCCTAGATAGGAAATTATTTTCCTTTCGACGGTAATTTGTTTCTGTTGTTAACTTGTATTTTTATGTACTAGCTTTAGTCAAGCAGGAATGTAACAAAAGAACATATTACTAGTGTGTTCAGGAGACATAGGGCTGTCTTAGCATTCTGTTTTTTGTCAGGGAGGTTCGGGTCGGGATGAGGCCACTGGCGCCGGCCATTAGATGCCTTGGCGACGGGCTTCACCCGTACCAAATCATTGTCCATTTTGTAGTTCTGTTATTGTAATTTGTGGAATGAGCGAGTGAGTGAATGTGAGCAGCACCTGTGGTGGCAAGACAATTTTTGCTGTGTATGATTATCTCTATTACAGCAACAATAAAGTCATCTTGAATCTTGAATCTTGAATCTTGACATGTAGGGCAGTATGTCAAGTCACAGTGTAACTCAGGTTTAGACATGTAGGGCAGTATGTCAAGTCACAGTGTCACTCAGTTTACACCTGATCACACTCTACATTATTGGAGAAAAAATAAACTGTGAGTGCTACTGACAAAAGATGCTGGGCCTTATGTGGACTAGTGTATTTGCCTTTCATAACCTCTCTGGAGATAGCATCTGTTTTAAACTACCAAAACAAATGGTGATTGCTTAAAACAGGTTGTACTGTAGTTGATTTTGTCTTTTGTTTAGGCGCTGTTTGAGCAGAGCGGCATCATGTATGATGACTTTATTCGAACGACAGACCCACGACACTACAAAGCTGTCTGCACGTTTTGGGTACTATATCTACTGTTTGTTTTAACATGTATTTTCACTGTTACTGTAGTTCAAGTAAGACACTACATGGGTACTATATCTACTGTTTGTTTTAACATGTATCTTCACTGTTACTGTAGTTCAAGTAAGACACTACATGGGTACTATATCTACTGTTTGTTTTAACATGTATCTTCACTGTTACTGTAGTTCAAGTAAGACACTACATGGGTACTATATTATTTATCTACTGTTTGTTTTAACATGTATCTTCACTGTTACTGTAGTTCAAGTAAGACACTACATGGGTACTATATTATTTATCTACTGTTTGTTTTAACATATATCTTCACTGTTAATGTAGGTCAAGTAAGACACTACATTAGTTCAGAATCAAAACACTACTCCAGTGACCATTTGTGTAGGTCTGTGATTGACACCTTATGACCTGTAGCTGTAATGTCTAGAATCACAACACTACTCCAGTGACCATTTGTGTGTGTCTGATAGACACTGTATTGCCTGTAGCTGTAATGTCATTAATCACAAACAAACACACATCTACACTTGTTTGTTTGTCAGAATACATTGATCAAGAGAGGCTACATGCACACTTGTTTGTTTGTCAGAATACATTGAACAAGAGAGGCTACATCTACAAAGCATCATACAAGGGCTGGTACTGCGTTTCTGAAGAAGCCTTTCTGACTGACACTGAGGTGAAAGATGAGGTGTCTGCAGACGGGAAGAAGATTAAGGTTCCTCCACACTATTCATTCATTTAATCGTTCATTCAGTCCTTCAGTCTTTATTTGTTCGTATTTAATTTTTTATCAGCTTGTTATCTATTTGTTTGTTTATTTTTTGTTGTGTTTATATCAGACACTTCCCTCAAGCTGTCATGGTTGATCACATTGCTGTTTGATCAGGAATTGCTTTAAGACATTACTGTCCAGCCATCACTGGCAATTGGCTCTGGGTATTTACACATCTTTAGCCAACCATCACTAGCAATTTGTTCTGGGTGTTTACACATCACTAGCCAACCACCACTTGCAATTGGCTCTGGGTGTTTTACACGTCACTAGCCAACCACCACTTGCAATTTGTTCTGAGTGTTTACACATCACTAGCCAATCACCACTTGCAATTGGCTCTGGGTGTTTTACACGTCACTAGCCAACCACCACTTGCAATTGGCTCTGGGTGTTTTACACGTCACTAGCCAACCATTAAATACAATTTGCTCTGGGTGTTCTAGACATCACTAGCCAACCACCACTTGCAATTGGCTTGGGTGTTTTACACATCACTAGCCAACAACCACTTGCCATTGGGTTGGGTGCTTTACACATCACTGTCAAAGCATAGCTTGCAATTTGTTCTGGGTGTTTTACACACCACTAGCCAACTATCAAATGTCTCTGGGTGTTTTACACATATGACATCACTAGGCAACTATCACTTGCAATTGGCTCTGGGTGTTTTACACATATAACATCACTAGCCAACCATCACTTGCAATTGGCTTTGGGTGTTTTACACACATATAACATCACTAGCCAACCATCACTTGCAATTGGCTCTGGGTGTTTTATACATATGACATCACTAGCCAACCATCACTTGCAATTGGCTCTGGGTGTTTTACACATATGACATTATTAGCCAACCATCACTTGCAATTGGCTCTGGGTGTTTTACACATGATATGACATCACTAGGCAACTATCACTTGCAAATGGCTCTGGGTGTTTCACACATGACATTACTAGCCAACCATCACTTGCAATTGGCTCTGGGTGTTTTACACATATAACATCACTAGCCAACCATCACTTGCAATTGGCTTTGGGTGTTTTACACACATATAACATCACTAGCCAACCATCACTTGCAATTGGCTCTGGGTGTTTTATACATATGACATCACTAGCCAACCATCACTTGCAATTGGCTCTGGGTGTTTTACACATATGACATTATTAGCCAACCATCACTTGCAATTGGCTCTGGGTGTTTTACACATGATATGACATCACTAGGCAACTATCACTTGCAAATGGCTCTGGGTGTTTCACACATATGACATTACTAGCCAACCATCACTTGCAATTGGCTCTGGGTGTTTTACACATATAACATCACTAGCCAACCATCACTTGCAAATGGCTCTGGGTGTTTTACACATATGACATCACTAGCCAATCATCACTTGCAATTGGCTCTGGGTGTTTTACACATATGACATTATTAGCCAACCATCACTTGCAATTGGCTCTGGGTGTTTTACACATGATATGACATCACTAGGCAACTACCACTTGCAAATGGCTCTGGGTGTTTTACACATATGACATTACTAGCCAACCATCACTTGCAATTGGCTCTGGGTGTTTTACACATATAACATCGCTAGCCAACCATCACTTGCAAATGGCTCTGGGTGTTTTACACATATGACATCACTAGCCAACCATCACTTGCAAATGGCTCTGGGTGTTTTACACACCACTAGCCAACTACCATTTGCAATTTTCCCTGGGTGTTTTATACATCACTATCCAACCATTAGTTTGCTGTGGGTGTTTTACACTTTTTAAAAAAAGACATTACAGCAGAAGATAAATCAGCTTTGATAGTTTAAAGTTAGTGACAGGTTAGTTTGGTGCCTGCCCAGGAGTTGAGCTAATCCAGTGCTACTTTGGAACTATCCCAGTTGATCCACCACCCTCAGTACACAGACTTCTCCCATAAGTAATTAATCGGTGTGAAATTGTTCAGATTAAAAATTATTATGGGCAGGTATCCATAGCAAGTGGTCAGCCGGTATTATGGCTGACAGAGGAGGATAAGAGTAAACCATTATTGTGGCCAGGTTTCCATAAAGAGTGGTCAACCTGTTTCATGGACAGCATGTGAAAAGTACATGTTGTTATGAGTAAAAATTATTATGGGCAGGTATCAATAGCGAGTGGTCAGCCTGTTTCATGTTGACAGAGGAGGTTTAGAGTAGAAATTATTATGGGCACGTATCCATAATGAGTGAGCGACCTATTTCATGAACAGCATGGGAAAAGTACATGATGTTAAGTGATAGCGAGTGGTCAGCCTGTGTCATGGATGACAGAGGAAAACTACATGTTGTTAAGAGGACAAATTATTATGCGCAGGCATCCATAGCGAGTGGTCAGCCTGTGTCGTGGATGACAGAGGAAAACTACATGTTGTTAAGAGGACAAATTATTATGCGCAGGTATCCATAGTGAGTGGTCAGCCTGTGTCGTGGTTGACAGAGGAAAACTACATGTTGTTAAGAGGAAAAATTATTATGCGCAGGTATCCATAGCGAGTGGTCAGCCTGTGTCGTGGATGACAGAGGAGAACTACATGTTTCGTCTCTCAGCCTTCAAACTGCGCTTGCTGGCCTGGATAGACACAGGAGGTGAGGCGTAACACTGTGACCATCACATACCTGTCAAGTCTCCCCATTTCCTATCCATATTAATTTGGATGACCCCTCAGAAAGGTTAAGGGTCATACGAGATCAATAAATAGGTCACAAATTTATTGACAAAAATTAATTTTTCTCTAAAATGTATTTTTTCGAAAAATACTTACTGATGACATGACTGTCAGGAAATAGTCTACTTCCTTACCAATTTTAGCCTAAGACCCAAAGGGTCCCCCCAGGAGGCTCTCAGGGATCCCTAACAGGGACGAGAGTAGCCTCCCCTGCCCATCCGGTCACGTGCCCGGTGGTGTATCCTTTAGCCAGTTGTCTACGGAGTTACCAGCGGCAAGCGGGGAGGAGGGAGGGACCTCCGAGTCATGTCATCGGTAAGTATTTTTCCAAAAAATACATTTTAGAGAAAAATTAGTTTGTTTCCTCAAAACACATTACCGATGACATGACTGTCAGAAAGAATGCCAAAAAGGAGGAGGGTGCCGCACAATCCCTTTCAGAAACCTCATTAGGGACGAAGACGGCCTGTCACTCCTGATCACACACTCCCGACAATTTTAGCGAAGTGCATACCTAAGGCGCCGGGTGCGCCTGGAGGGAGTGCTGTGCCGCAGAGATGTCGCCCACCAGTGAGAGGTTGTCGCGCTGGACTGTCAGGTCGCGGAGGTAGAAGTGGGCAAAGGTGGTTTCGGCCCGCCACCCCACTGCAGCCACAATGTCCTTAACCGCGCAGTTGCGGTCAAAGGCGAGACTTGCGGCCATAGCGCGAACTTCATGGGCGCGTATCCTGAGGGCCTCGGCTCCCTGTGGGGAGAGGTCGCGATAGGCGGACCGTATTACCCAGCGGAGCCAGGAGGAGATCGTTTGGGCAGAGATGTCAGTTTTGCCGGCGGTCAGAGGCAAAAAGAGACGAGTCCGTCCCCTCCGTACGGACTTGGAGCGACGCAGGTAGATACGGAGTGCACGCACCGGATCTTGCTGCCGAGTCTCCCGAGGAAGGTCGGGCCCTTTAAGCGGCCGAATAGCGATGACCTGAGGCGCCGTCAAGGGAGATCTAGTCTTAGCGAGAAAGGAAGGATCCGGGAGAAGCTGAATGGAGCCATCCACTCGGAACTGCAGGCAGGAAGGGCGAGATGAGAGCGCGTGGAGCTCGCTGACGCGGGCTGCCGTGGCGAGGGCCACCAGGAAGCAGGTCTTCCGAGTCACGTCCGCGAAGCTGGCCAGATGGAGCGGTTCGAAACGGTCCGAATTCAGCCAGGTGAGGACCCAGGGGAGGTCCCAGCGTGGAACGAGGGAGCGGGAAACCGGACGCTGCAAGCCGAAATGCGCCATAAGGTCGGCCAGGTCCTTGCAGGCGCCAGGGTCGGGACGGCCGAGGTGATGGTAGGTGTCGGCAATCATGGAGAGATAGCCACGGATCGTGATGGGAGCCAAACCTTGGTCTTGGAAGAGCCAGAGGAAGAAGTCCGCGAGCTGAGGGGTCGTCAGGTCGACGGGGGAGAGACGACGGTCAGAGCACCAGGCACGGAGCACTCGCCATTTTCCCTCGTAGACACGTCTGGTGGAAGGTCTGCGGGCTGAAGCGATAGCGTCCACTGCCGCACTCAAGAAGCCTCTAGCGGAGAGGGCGTGCCGCACAATCGCCAGGCGTGTAGGAGAAGTCGCTCGGGGTAGGGGTGGAAGAGCGGCTGGCGGGGCTGCTTGAGCATCGTGCGAGGGGCGGGAAGTGGGAGGGGCGGTTCCATGGCGAGACTGAGCAGGTCGGTGGTCCATGATCTGTCCCAGGAGAACGGGGCCACCAGGAGAAGGACTGCGTTGCATCCCCGGAGCTTGAGCAGGACTTTGGGGACCAGGACCGTCGGAGTGTAGGCGTAGGCAACTAGTCCGTCCCAAGAGATCGAGAGCGCATCGACCGCCCAGACCAGCGGGTCGGGAATCGAGGAGACGAAGAGGGGAAGCTGGTGGTTCCACCTGGTGGCGAAGAGGTTGACAAGGGGAGTCTCCCAACGCTCGCAGATCAGGCGAAAGATGTCCCGGTGCAGGGTCCATTCTGTGTGAAGAAGTTGGCCCCGCCGTGAGAGGGAGTCTGCCAGAACGTTCAGGTGACCCGGAATGTGACGGGCTTGGAGGGAAATGCCGCGGTCCTTGCACCAGCGAAGGAGTCGGTAGAGAAGGATGCAGAGGTCGGGCGAGCGGGTCCCTCCCAGCTTTTGTATGTAAGCGACGACCGTGGAGTTGTCGGAGAGGACAAGGAGGTCCTGTGTCCGAAGATCGGGTTCCCAAGCGCGGAGGGCCTGCCAAACCGCATTCAGCTCCAGCCAGTTGATGTGCCGCGAAGCCAGCTCCTCGTTCCAGCTGCCGGCCGCATAGCGAAAACTCGGGAGAAGGTGAGAGACGCAGAGAGAGAGACGGGGCAGTGGTGAGGTCAGGGGAATCCCGGAGCCGAGCCAAGAAACGTCCGTCCAGCGAAGCAGATGGGGCCGCAGCATAGGAGGTATCGGCACCAGGGTGGAGAGATCGCCGGAGGACGGTCTCCAGTGGAGAAGAAGATGCAACTGAAGAGGACAAGAGTACAGACGACCGAGGGGAAGGAGATCTGCCGCAGCACTCATCAGGCCGAGGAGCTGGAGCCACACCCTGGCGGGGACAGCCGCTTCCTGAGCTACCAAACGGGCGAGATCAGCGAGTTTCTGGATCCGAGGCTCGGGAAGACGCATTATGTTGCGGTCGGTCACAAACTCCATCCCCAGGTGCACGAAGTGGCGAGAGGGAGTGAGGTCAGACTTGCCAGCGTTGACCAGGAAGCCGAGGCGAGATAACAGGAGGAGAAGTGCATCCCTGTCTAGGAGAAGAGAGGCCACCGACTGGTTCCGCAGAAGAAGGTCGTCCAAGTTGTTGGAGATCGGGCTGGAAGAAGAACGACGGGCTCTGGCTACCACAGCGTTCATGATCCGCGTAAATACCCACGGGCTGAGGTTGAGACCAAAGGGGAGGGCCCGAAACTGGAAAACAGTCCCGTTGATGGCAAAGCGGAGGTACCGGCGGGAGGCTGGATGGATTGGGACGTGCAGATAGGCATCGGACAGGTCCAGGCTGATGGCGAAGTCCATGGGCTGGACGGCAGCGCGAAGGGATCTGGCTGTCTCCATCCGGAAGGACGGGGCAGCGATGAACCGATTCAGGGCGGAGAGATCGATGATCGGCCTCCACTTGCCTCCAGGCTTGGGGACTACGAAGAGTCGGCTGTAGAAGGCAGGGAAGTCGTGGAAGGCGACGACCTCCGTAGCGGCTTTCTGGAGAAGAGCAGCAACTTCTCCGCGAAGGGCATCGGCCTTGGGCGGATCTGACGGGATCTCGGTCCACAGGGGGGAGCGCCGAAGCGGGGGCGGGGAACGAAAAGAGATGAGAAGACCGTCTGAGACAATGGAGAGGATCCACGGGTCGTCCAGAAACGGGGAGCGCCAGACGTCTCCGTGCAGGGCGAGTCTCCTGCCGACAGGCGACACCGAAGCGGTCGGCGGGGGCGGAGGCGAGCAGAAGTCAGGGGGCTCTCCCACGCCCAGGGCGGCGGGCGGGCTTGGGCCAGGCCAGGACGGCAGAACGGGCAGGACGGGCGCGGCCAGGACCGGGCGCATGGGAAGAGGAGAGAGGACGGGAGGCCGAGGCGGAGGCAGGGGCCGTCGCGGAGGGTCTGACGAACCGCAGGGCGCAACCCGAGGCCTTGCGGGTTGGCGGAAAGCGAGACGAGGGGGCGCTGGGCCAACGGTCCTTGTTAGCCTCCTTCAGGGACTGCCAGGAAGGGCCGAAGAGGAGCGGAGCGCCGACTGGGGCCCGGCGGAGCTGGGATTTCACATCACGGGGAAGACCCGGGCAGGACTGGAGCACCACATCACGCTGCATCAGGTCACAGTTGGCGGCCGCCGCAATGGCGTTGACGGACGAATGTTAGGCCGCTCGGTTGGCTGCAACTGCCAAGGTGTGAAGATCCGACAGCAGGGGACGAGCGGAGGGAAGCCAGGCCGCCTCGATACGGTTAATGAAGGCTTGTGTGAGGAGCTCCAGAAATCCCGAACATGCGAGGGCGTTTCGGACGAGGGAGGCGGTACGCTCCAGGCCGCGAGGCAGGGCACGGTTGAGCTGGGAAGAGCCGCCGGCGAGCACCAGCGCAGGTGGATCCACCGGAGGCAGCGAGCACGAGAAGGATTGCGAGTGGCCGGCGTACCAGGACTGCCAAAAGGCGATGTCGACACCGGAAGGCCAGCGGCGGTCGGAGAAGAAGTCCGAGTCGGAAGCAGAATCTCGCTGGAGGTGCGCAGACAGGGCGTCCGTTAGGTCGCGGAAGGCAGGCGGCTGGGAAAGCGACTTGAATTTCTTAACCTGACGAGCAGCATCCACAAAGGCGGCCGCTTTCCTCTTCAGCGGTGGGGAAGGTGGGCAGGAATCCGCGGGAAGGCAAGCCGCGATGAGACGGGCGGCGTCGTCCAAGGCTCGGAGAGTCTCGCCACGAGGAGTAGACAGGGTAGCTGGAGACGCTGAATCATCCACCTGAGAGGGCGAACGGCTGCCGGACTCAAGCAAGGCCGAAACGGAGTCCTCCGGCAGCAGGCTTAAGGTCTCTCCATCGATGGCAGGCAGTGGCGGCGGAGAAGACCGAAGCACAGGAGGTAAACTGACGCGCGCAGGCGGCAGAGGAGGAGCCAAGGGGCTACGCTGACGCCGCCGCGGGGAAGTAAGAGGCGAAGGGCGTCGGGAACGATGAGAGCGTCGATCCCGATGGGAACTACTGCGCCGAGAACGAGGCGGAGTCCTGTTGTCTCTACGACTCCTACGAGAGGAGTGCGGTGAGGGGCGCCGAGAGGACCAGCGCTGCGGAGAACGGCTGCACCGACGGGAAGCATAGGAGGAAGTCGAGCGAGAGGACGACAAATGCCGGGGGCTACGTCTCCTATCCACGCGACGAGGGCTGTGCCGACGGTCGACATCGTGGCGCCTGGAAGAACGGGGACGGTCTCTTTTGTCCTGAGGAGGAGGAAAAGGTGACGACTGTCGCGGTGCCCAGGGCTCAAGGAGGGGGGCACGTTGCGGGCTAGCAGCTGGGGCCGAAAGGCCACGGTGAAGGGTAGAAGGCGACAACGGTCGCGGTGCCCGGGGCTCATGGAGGGGAGCATGTAGCCGGCTAGGCGACTCGCCGGAGGAGTCAGCGGGCTTAGGAGGGGGGGCCATAAGGCCAACACGTCTAGTAACAGGCGACAAAGGTCGCGGTGCCCGGGGCTCAAGGAGGGGGGCACAACTAGACGGAGGGGCCGAAAGGCCGACGCGTGTTTCGACGGGCGACAAAGGTCGCGGTGCCCGGGGCTCAAGGAGGGGGGCATGGAGCCGGCTTGGCGACTCGCCGGAGGAGTCGGCGGGCTTAGGGGGGGGGGGCCACACGGCCCACGCGTCTACTAACAGGCGACAACAGTCACGGTGCCCGGGGCTCAAGGAGGGGGGCACAAAGACGGCTTGGCGACTCGCCGGAGGAGTCAGCGGGCAAGGGCGGTGTGGACACCGTAGCAGGAATAGTCTTACCAGGCAGACGAGGCGTGCGTTTCTCCACGTCCGAGGAGGGGAGCTTGACTGGGTCCTGGCGTGCTGTGACAGGTTGCTCGCGCCGGTAGAACCTCCAAAGCTCCGACCAACGAATCTCCGGCCACGAAGAGCAGACAGCGCAGGCGAGGTCCGAGGAGCAGCCAGAACATGGAAGACGGACTTTATGCCGGTCTGAAAGTCGCTGCACAGGGGACAGGTGCGCACTTGATAACTGCAACACAAACCCAAAGATGAAAGGCGACCGGTGGCGGGAACTAACCCGCCAACATAACTTCCGAACCAGGGAAACGAGTGAAGCTCACGACGAAACGCGGGAGAGAACCAAAAAAGTTCGAGACGAGACCGACGTCCGGCCCAGCGGGGCGAGACGTAGGCGGCGGTCGAGACGTTACCTTTCCATGGCGGAGCGCCGAAGCACAAACCACCGCGAGCGACGGAAGAGAAGCAGAAGAAGGCCCCAGGCCCAGCTAACAGCACGAGGCACAGACAAGGGCTAGCAGAGAAGGAGGCGACGCCAGAAGCAGAGACAAGAAGCTAGGCGAAGACAGGCCGGTAAGGACGGTCGAACCGTACACAGTCTACGAAGGGTCAGAGGCTCAGGTAAACACGTGCGTACGCTAACAGCGAAGTAGACAACTGGCTAAAGGAGACACCACCGGGCACGTGACCGGATGGGCAGGGGAGGCTACTCTCGTCCCTGTTAGGGATCCCCGAGAGCCTCCTGGGGGGACCCTTTGGGTCTTAGGCTAAAATTGGTAAGCAAGTAGACTATTTCCTGACAGTCATGTCATCGGTAATGTGTTTTGAGGAAACAAATTGTTTTTTCTCAAATACCATTTACAACTTCAACCCCAAACTTGGTCCAGAGATACATTATGGTAAGACCTTTGTATGCATGCTAATTTAGATGACGCCTCATAAAGGTTAAGGGTCATAATAGATTGGCTATTGATGTGAAAAAAATAGAATTTAGCTTTATCAGCAATTTTGCAAAACTTTTCAACCAAATTTCTAATGGTAGCTGATAATTCCTTCTGTTCATACTATTGTGGTTCACTACTCGCAATGGTCAATGGTAGCTGATAATACCTTCTGTTCATACTATTGTGGTTCACTACTCGCAATGGTCAATGGTCATGGGAGATTGACAAAAAGGTGAAAATACATAAATTTTGAGAAAACATCGCAGATACAAACGCCAACCCTTTACTTACGTTAGAACTTGATTGTTCATGCACACAAGTCTTCAGGGCTTAGCCATTCTTGTTACAATATAGCGGCTATCTCTGCAATTTTTGCCAAAGTGTCCAACAGTTAACAATTTTTTTTTTTACTGCTTTTCACAGCTATCAAACCAGCACCAGCTGAAAAGGTTGTGCGTGCCTGGGTACATGACCTCCCTGACCTCTCCATTTCCAGGCAGCAAGAGAGACTAGGTTGGGGCATACCAGTGCCAGAGGACGACACTCAGACTGTGAGTGATGCTGTCATATGTTCATTTCATACATTGAGCCACATCACTTGTACTGTGAGTTATGCAGTCATACATTCATTTCATACATTGAGCCACGACACTCGTACTGTGAGTGATGCTGTCATACATTCATTTCATACATTGAGCCACGTCACTTGTACTGTGAGTGATGCTGTCATACATTCATTTCATACATTGAGCCACGTCACTCGTACTGTGAGTGATGCTGTCATACATTCATTTCATACATTGAGCCACGTCACTTGTACTGTGAGTTATGCAGTCATAACATTGAGCCACATCACTTGTAACATGAGTGATGTTGTCATACATTCATTTCATACATTGAGCCACGACACTCGTACTGTGAGTGATGCTGTCATACATTCATTTCATACATTGAGCCACGTCACTCGTACTGTGAGTGATGCTGTCATACATTCATTTCATACTTTGAGCCACATCACTTGTACTGTGAGTTATGCAGTCATAACATTGAGCCACATCACTTGTAACATGAGTGATGTTGTCATACATTCATTTCATACATTGAGCCACGACACTCGTACTGTGAGCGATGTTGTTATACATTAATTTCATTCATTAACCCATGTAACGCACGCAGAATTTCAACCAGTCGCACGCACAGACTCACAAACGCAAGGGGCACATACACAAACAACGCCAACTCTCAGTCAAACGCATTCCTGCAGTATAAATGCAAAACATCATTTCTTCTTTTCTGTGGCACATGTAATCCTAACTAACAAAATATAATAAGAAGTACCCAACGGAGAAAGAAACACGCTTAGAAATGATGGGTACAACACAATTTATTAATATTTCGGGTAAATACCCTTTGTCAAAATAGACAAACAAACAGAGATATTAGCCGCTACTTATCTTCATAGGAAGGAAGGATTCTTTGTTGTACCCGTCTTTTCTAAGCGTGTTTCTTTCTCCGTTGGGTACTTCTTTGCATTTTACATGCTTGGCAGTCACCTTTTTGGTCTGGATTGTTTAACAAAATATAATAATAATAATAATAATGTACATTTATATAGCGCTTAACCGCCAAATAAATGGTGCTCTAAGCGCTTTGCAATATCAAAAATTACAGAACAAAAAGTACAAGAAATAAAACGCTACAATAAATGTTACAGAAACTAAAGTGACCCATGTCAAAAGCTCACACTCACACACACACACACAGCGTTACAAGAACAGTTACTGCTAAAGATTACTAACACACTGAAAATACATCTAACTATCTCTCTCTCTTGGCTTGACTTCGCGAACGAAGATTTTATAGGAGTTGCCCACGACGTCTGCAGGCTTGTTCGTGGCTGCGGAGGCCAATCCGAGACAGGCAGGTTCGACCGCAGTGGCTGCAGGGGAAGGTATGGCCAGGGTTCTGAGCTGCGGCATCTCTGTTTTTTCTCCTGAGCCGCTTGTCCTTAAGGCTAGCTCTGTGAGAGTCCTCAAAGGAGACAGCTGCCTTGTAAATGGTGGAGCGCCAGGTGTCACGGTCCACAGCAAGCGAAGACCACTGGTGGTGGTCGATTTGGCAGGCACTAAGTGACTTCTTGAGACAGTCTTTGTATCTCTTCTTTGGTGCCCCTCTGTCACGGTGTCCAGTAGCAAGCTCGCCGAACAGGGTGATCTTTGGTAGGCGATGATCCTCCATCCTGGAGACATGCCCCGCCCAGCGGAGCTGTGTCCGCAGCAGCAAAGCCTCGATGCTCACAGTTTCAGCCTGTTCAAGGACCTCGACGTTGGTGACATAGTCACTCCAGTGAATGCCCAGGATGGTACGCAGGCAGCGCTGGTGGAAGCGTTCGAGGAGTCGTAGTTGGCTGCGGTAGAGGGCCCAGGACTCGGAACCATACAGCAGGGTGGTGAGGACCACAGCTCTGTACACGCTGATCTTGGTGCCTGTTTTCAGCTGTTGATTGTGCCACACCCGCTTGAAAAGTCGCCCGAAAGCGCTGTTTGCTTTTGCCAGCCTGCTGTCAAGCTCCTTGTCCAGCTTGGCGTCCGACGTGATAATGCAGCCAAGGTAAGTAAACTGGTGCACTGACTTTAGTTCAGACTCGCCAATGGTGATGTGAGGAGGGCGATACACTGTCTTGGGTGCCGGCTGATGGAGGACCTCTGTCTTTTTCAGACTGACCTCGAGTCCAAAGAGCTGGGCAGCATCTGCGAAGCAAGATGTGATGCGCTGCAGGGCTCTCTCTGTGTGTGCAACGAGGGCAGCATCATCAGCAAAAAGCAGCTCACGAATCAGTTGGTCTAGGGTTTTCGTGTGGGCCTGCAGTCGTCTGAGGTTGAACAGGCTGCCATCGAGACGATACCTGATGTACACTGCATCGTCATCATCGAGGTCCACTGTGGCCTGCTTCAACATCATGCTAAAAAAGATGGTGAAGAGGGTCGGTGCCAGCACGCAGCCCTGCTTTACGCCGTTAAGAATAGGGAATGGTTCCGAGAGGTCATTGTTGAGTCTGACCTGGCCTTGCTGGTCCTCGTGTAGCTGGACAATCATGTTGAGGAACTTTGGGGGACAGCCAAGTCGCTCCAGGATCTGCCACATGCCTTGCCTGCTCACAGTGTCGAACGCTTTTGTTAGGTCGACAAATGTTACGTACAGACCTTTGTTCTGCTCGCGGCACTTCTCCTGTAGCTGTCTCAGCACAAAGACCATATCGGTGGTGCTCCTGTTTGCTCTGAAGCCACACTGGCCCTCTGGGAGTTGGTCTTCAGCGATGGCAGGTACCAGCCGATTCAGGAGCAGCCTTGCAAGGATTTTCCCAGCAATGGACAGCTACGACCCGAGGACCTCGATGCCATCGTCCCAGCTTGCTAGGCCATGGCAGATGAACCAAGGGTTTAAAGGGTGGGGCCAGTACTGCGCACACTGCACTCCACCAAAAAGTTCCACCGCGCAGGCTTTAGGAAACGTCCACGGACCATGACACTGACCATTCCAAGTCCTGTAGCGACGGGCGAGGGGCGAAACGGCAGGTGAAAGATGTCACTGGAAGCCGCAGTCTCAAACCTGCATGCAGGCGGTTCAGGATATTGGTCGCCTGATGTTGACATGGGGATGACAACATCACTCGGCACACCCTGAATGACCAAGCAGCCTTCTCTAGGGACAGCACTGTTTGCTCCACACGGAGAGGGGCCTAGAAAAGGTGGCCTAACCAAAGCTCGTCCCCTCGCAACCCCAGTTGGCTAGCCGCGGTCAACGGGCATCTTCTCCTGCGGTCAAAAAACAAGAAAGAATAACGGATCCACTCTCATGACGACCACGACCGGACTCAACGTAGCATGTTGGAACGTCCGAACAATGCTCGACAAAGCAGACAGCGGACGCCCTGAACGTCGCTCTGCCCTCATTGCCCATGAATTGCGGAGGTTAAACATCGACATCGCCGCGCTCAGCGAAGTACGCCTTCCGGACGAAGGCAGCCTCCAAGAACTTGGTGCTGGGTACACCCTCTACTGGTCAGGCAGGCCTGCATCAGAAAGACGGCTTTCAGGCGTGGGTTTCATGGTCAAGACATCCATTGCGACTAAGCTGGAAAACCTACCAACGGGCCACTCAGACCGCATCATGTCCATGCGCCTCCCACTGAGACACCAGCAGCACGTCACCCTTCTCAGTGTGTACTCCCCAACCCTCCTGGCAGAGCCTGCTGAAAAGGACAAGTTTTACACTGACCTGCGCAGCCTCCTACAGAGTACCCCTGCAGACGACAAAGTCATCATCCTTGGCGACTTCAACGCCAGAGTGGGCCAGGACTCTGAAGCCTGGAAAGGAGTCCTCGGCAAGCATGGCGTGGGGAACTGCAATGACAATGGCCGCCTACTGTTGGAGTTCTGTGCGGAGCAGCAACTGGTCATCACCAACACTACTTTTCAGCAAAAGGACAGTCGAAAGACATCTAACTATATGCATGAGAAAACAGATAAGTCTTGAGCAGTGATTTAAAAGTTTAATAAATTGTGTTGTACCCATCTTTCTAAGCGTGTTTTTTTCTCCGTTGGGTACTTTTTAGTGATTTAAAAGCACACAGAGTTGGGGCATGTCTGACATGGACTGGAAGGTCATTCCAGGTGACTGGACCAAAATATGAAAAGGCACGCTGGCCCTGGCTAGACTTCTTTCACCTAGGAACCTAAAAAATGCGTGTGATGCTGAACGGAGGGATCTTGAAGGCGTGTAAATATGAACCAGGTCGGACAAATATGGGGGAGCAGAACCGGTAATAGCATTGTAACAAATAACAGAAACCTTGTACACAATTCTTTGAGATACAGGTCAACAAGCAATGTTGTATGTGCTCACGTTTTGGTACTCTGTAAATTAGTCGGGCAGAGCAGTTCATTACTCTTTGAAGTTTATCAAGAAGATTCTGCAGAACACCAGCCAAAAGAGAATTACAAAAATCAATGCGTGAAAGAACAAGGGAAGTTACAAGCGTTTTGGTTGCTTCGGTAGTGAGAAGGTGTCAAATTGAACTGATCTTTCTCAATTCAAAGAAGGAACATTAGCAAACCTTGTTGACATGCTCTCTCATGGTCAGCCTATTGTCAAATATAACAGCAAGATTATGGGCCGACTCGAAAAAGGGGATACTGTTCTGACCAACCCAGATCGAGTCTGGGAGAAAAGTGGAGGTTGAACAAGAAAATCTTAAGGCCTCAGTTTTGTCACTATTCATTTGCAATTTGTGGCCCAATTCTGAACATCTGGGACTTTTTAGGACGGGTCGCGGTGGGGCGAATTTAATAGCATGTCCATGATGTCAAAGGCAGGCAGGCTAAACCTCTAACAATTGAAGTAACAAGATAAAAATTTTGTCATGTTTAGTTATGCTAACCTCGCTGCTGAACGTACATTTGGCGCAAAGCGCCGTATGTGCGTATGTATGTATGGGTGTCCAGTAGCAAGCTTGCTACTGGACACCGTGACAGAGGGGCACCAAAGAAGAGATACAAAGACTGTCTCAAGAAGTCACTTAGTGCCTGCCAAATCGACCACCACCAGTGGTCTTCGCTTGCTGTGGACTGTGACACCTGGCGCTCCACCATTTACAAGGCAGCTGTCTCCTTTGAGGACTCTCACAGAGCTAGCCTTAAGGACAAGCGGCTCAGGAGAAAAAACAGAGATGCCGCAGCTCAGAACCCTGGCCATACCTTCCCCTGCAGCCACTGCGGTCGATCCTGCCTGTCTCGGATTGGCCTCCGCAGCCACGAACAAGCCTGCAGACGTCGTGGGCAACTCCTATAAAATCTTTGTTCGCGAAGTCAAGCCAAGCTATGTATGTGTGTGCATATGTATGTAAACAAGAGAATCTCCGATATTTCTGTACACACAAGCTTGAAACTTGGCAAAATACTTTCTTACGTGGGTGGCTAAGAGAGCCTCCGAGCATGTTGTAATCGAATGTCTCATTGAAGACATAAACAACCGTTTATAGGTAGTCGGTTGACCCAGATTAGAGTCCGTAATTTTTGTCATATTATTTACTTGAACTTTTGCATATAGCTAGTTTGAAGAAAAACATTGGATGAGTTCGTTAGCCAGCTTTGTATCCTTTCAGCTTCTTTAGTAAAAATTATTCTTTTTAGAAAAGAATTAAAACACTAGAAGACCTTTACTTCTAGAGAAAGTCAGACAGTGGCGGTGACGTAAAAGAAGCAACTCCATCACCGCGCAGACACTGACATAATACTCTAAATATCAACATCATTCTCTCTCACGTGCGCAGCACTCTTTTTCTCTCAGTCTCACACAAACATGCGCGCATCTCCAGGAGGAATAGATCCTCATGCACCCTCCAGGTGCAATGAGGATCTATGCCTCTTGGAGATGTTTGGAGCGCACGCGCATGCACACACATCAATGCGCTTTCAGAAGAGCATGCAGGTGACCCGGGTATTTAGTATATCATGTAGCTAGGTAAAGTCAACCTGCTTTCACACAAATTATAGCCAGATTGAAATTGTACCGTGAAGTTCTAGTTTTGTCACCATTTTCTCAAGCCTATAAAGCGAAAGTGAAACTCATATCACGTAAAATATAAAATTACGAAAAAACTAAAACTTACGTCATGACAAATGACGTTTGACAAATCAATGATGCGTATGTCCTGCGCCCCTTACAGAACTCACTGTCCCATTGGCAGATCTGCAAGACTTTTTCAATATCAGAATCAGGTCAAAGACAAAAGTATAGACCATTGACAGTGAGGACAGCTCTCATATAGAAGGGACTTTGTGGGTTATGGTTCATCCCATCTTGTTTTGCTTTGAGTTTGAAAAGTAGATCTGTGATCATTGGTCGATAATGCACAGTTCTCTCCCTTGACTGTGGTTTTTCCTGCTTACTACAATACTAGGTAGTTTCTTCTAAAGTGAAACTCGTATCACGTAAAATAGAACATTACGTAAAAACTAAAATTATGTCATGACAAATAACGTTTTCCAAACCATTGACGCGTATACACTGTGCCCCTTATAGATCAAGGTGACTGGCACATTGCCAAACCTACCAGGCTTTTTCAATAGGCTAATATTTCAACATCAGAATCAGCCAAAGACAACAGGCAGAGATCCTTGACAACAAGGACAGCTTGCACATAAAAAGGACTTTGTGGGTTATGGCTCTCATATAGAAAGGACTTCGTGGGTTATGGTTCATCCTATCTTGTTTCCCTTCTGTGATTAGGTGCACGTTTGACTGGACTTGTGTATGTGTGATTAGGTGCATGTCTGACTGGACTTGTGTATGTGTGATTAGGTGGTGTCTGACTAGACTTGTGTATGTGTCATTAGGTGCATGTCTGACTGGACTTGTGTATGTGTGATTAGCATGTCTGACTGGACTTGTGTATGTGTGATTAGCATGTCTGACTGGACTTGTGTATGTGTCATTAGGTGCATGTCTGACTGGACTTGTGTATGTGTCATCAGGTGCATGTCTGACTGGACTTGTGTATGTGTGATTAGCATGTCTGACTGGACTTGTGTATGTGTGATTAGCATGTCCGACTGGACTTGTGTATGTGTGATTAGGTGCATGTCTGACTGGACTTGTGTAAGTGTGATTAGCATGACTGACTAGACTTGTGTATGTGTGATTAGCTGCACGTCTGACTGGACTTGTGTATGTGTCATTAGGTGCATGTCTGACTGAACTTGTGTATGTGTCATTAGGTGCGTGTCTGACTGGACTTGTGTATGTGTGATTAGGTGCATGTCTGACTGGACTTGTGTATGTGTGATTAGGTGCATGTCTGACTGGACTAATGTATGTGTGATTAGGTGCATGTCTGACTAGACTTGTGTATTTGTGATTAGGTGCATGTCTGACTGGACTTGTGTATGTGTCATTAGGTGCATGTCTGACTAGACTTGTGTATGTGTGATTAGGTGTGTGTCTGACTAGACTTGTGTATGTGTCATTAGGTGCATGTCTGACTGGACTTGTGTATGTGTGATTAGCATGTCTGACTGGACTTGTGTATGTGTGATTAGCATGTCTGTCTGGACTTGTGTATGTGTGATTAGGTGCATGTCTGACTGGACTTGTGTATGTGTGATTAGGTGCATGCCTGACTGGACTTGTGTATGTGTGATTAGGTGCATGTCTGACTGGACTTGTGTATGTGTGATTACGTGCATGTCTGGCTGGACTTGTGTATGTGTGATTAGGTGCATGTCTGACTGCACTTGTGTATGTGTGATTAGGTGCGTGTCTGACTGGACTTGTGTATGTGTGATTAGGTGCATGTCTGACTGGACTTGTGTATGTGTGATTAGGTGCATGTCTGACTAGACTTGTGTATGTGTGATTAGGTGCATGTCTGACTGGACTTGTGTATGTGTGATTAGCATGTCTGACTGGACTTGTGTATGTGTGATTAGGTGCATGTCTGACTGGACTTGTGTATGTGTGATTAGGTGCGTGTCTGACTAGACTTGTGTATGTGTCATTAGGTGCATGTCTGACTGGACTTGTGTATGTGTGATTAGCATGTCTGACTGGACTTGTGTATGTGTGATTAGCATGTCTGACTGGACTTGTGTATGTGTGATTAGCATGTCTGACTGGACTTGTGTATGTGTGATTAGGTGCATGTCTGACTGGACTTGTGTATGTGTGATTAGGTGCATGTCTGACTGGACTTGTGTATGTGTGATTAGGTGCATGTCTGACTGGACTTGTGTATGTGTGATTACGTGCATGTCTGGCTGGACTTGTGTATGTGTCATTAGGTGCATGTCTGACTGGACTTGTGTATGTGTGATTAGGTGCGTGTCTGACTGGACTTGTGTATGTGTGATTAGGTGCATGTCTGACTGGACTTGTGTATGTGTGATTAGGTGCATGTCTGACTGGACTTGTGTATGTGTGATTAGGTGCATGTCTGACTAGACTTGTGTATGTGTGATTAGGTGCATGTCTGACTGGACTTGTGTATGTGTGATTAGCATGTCTGACTGGACTTGTGTATGTGTGATTAGGTGCACGTTTGACTGGACTTGTGTATGTGTGATTAGCATGTTTGACTAGACTTGTGTATGTGTGATTAGCATGTTTGACTGGACTTGTGTATGTGTGATTAGCATGTTTGACTGGACTTGTGTATGTGTGATTAGGTGCATGTCTGACTGGACTTGTGTATGTGTGATTAGGTGCATGTCTGACTGGACTTGTGTATGTGATTAGGTGCATGTCTGACTGGACTTGTGTAAGTGTGATTAGCATGTCTGACTGGACTTTTGTATGTGTGATTAGGTGCATGTCTGACTGGACTTGTGTATGTGTGATTAGGTGCATGTCTGGCTGGACTTGTGTATGTGTGATTAGGTGCATGTCTGACTGCACTTGTGTATGTGTGATTACGTGCATGTCTGGCTGGACTTGTGTATGTGTGATTAGGTGCATGTCTGACTGGACTTGTGTATGTGATTAGGTGCATGTCTGACTGGACTTGTGTAAGTGTGATTAGCATGTCTGACTGGACTTGTGTATGTGTGATTACGTGCATGTCTGGCTGGGGTGCATGTCTGACTGGACTTGTGTATGTGTCATTAGGTGCGTGTCTGACTGGACTTGTGTATGTGTGATTAGGTGCATGTCTGACTAGACTTGTGTATGTGTGATTAGGTGCATGTCTGACTGGACTTGTGTATGTGTGATTAGGTGCATGTCTGGCTGGACTTGTGTATGTGTGATTAGGTGCATGTCTGACTGCACTTGTGTATGTGTGATTAGGTGCATGTCTGACTGCACTTGTGTGTGTGTGATTAGGTGCATGTCTGACTGGACTTGTGTATGTGTGATTAGGTGCATGTCATACTGCACTTGTGTATGTGTGATTAGGTGCATGTCTGACTGGACTTGTGTCTGTGTCATTAGGTGCATGTCTGACTACACTTGTGTATGTGCAGCAGAGTTTTGGAGTGTGACCTAAGGACACAGAGGTTTAGATCAGTTTCCTTTTTTCCCTTCTGCGTTCAGGTGTATGTGTGGCTGGACGCGCTGGTGAACTACCTCACAGTTGCTGGCTACCCCAACAAGTTTCGTGCCAACTGGCCGCCAACCTGTCAGGTGATAGGTAAAGACATCCTCAGGTATGTTCTCTCATTTGTGGTGCAGTAAACTTTGCTTGTATCAAGTCGTATCAGGTGATAGGTAAAGACGTCCTCAGGTATGCCCTCTTATTAGTTGTGATGAAGTAAACTTTGCTTGTGACAGGTCTTATCAGGTGATAGCTGAAGACATCCTCAGGTATGCTCTCTCATTTGTGGTGCGGTAAACTTTGCTTGTGAGAGGTGGTATCAGGTGATAGGTGAAGACATCCTCAGGTATGCTCTCTCATTTGTGGTGCAGTAAACTTTGCTTGTGACAGGTGGCATCAGGTGATAGGTAAAGACGTCCTCAGGTATGCCCTCTCATTTGTGGTGCACCCCACCCGGGTCTGCCTTGGGGGACTTGGGTGGGGTTAGGTATTTTTTAGTTCCCAGGGTCACCCTGGTCAGCCCCACTGGGTGGGTTTTTCTCTCTATCCTGGGGCATGTGTTTCTGTCTACCCTTTGTCCATTCACCTGTATTTGGCTTTTTAAACCTCTCCCTACTGTCTGCACTGCCTGTAGCTCTTGATCTTGGATGTGTGTTGCTAAATGGTCTTAGCTTTATTTAGGCCCCATGTGTTAGGTTTATTTGATGTATTTGACCGGCTGGCGACATACATTCAATGTTCTGTTTATTTATTTTTTTTTCACTAGCAGTGCAGGCACGTCCTGAGAAAGCCTTGTTGCTGTCGGGACGTTAAGCAATATACAATCAATCAATCAATCATTTGTGGTGCAGTAAACTTTGCTTGTGACAGGTGGTATCAGGTGATAGGTGAAGACATCCTCAGGTATGCTCTCTCATTTGTGGTGCAGTAAACTTTGCTTGTGACAGGTGGTATCAGGTGATAGGTAAAGACGTCCTCAGGTATGCTCTCTCATTTGTGATGCAATAAACTTTGCTTGTGACAGGTGGTATCAGGTGATAGGTAAAGACGTCCTCAGGTATGCCCTCTTATTAGTTGTGGTGTGTTACGTTTGTGGTTGTGTTATTCTTTGAGAGTATGTGTGTATTAATCATTGAAAAGAGCCGATATTCATTTGAGTTATTTTGGATAAGAATTACGTACCTTTTTAGTAGGATTCATTTTCTTCTGCACGGAGAATTGCGATCGATTTTTGTTGTGACGCGTAGTTTCGATACTATGCTGTAAAGTTTGACCTACATTAGACTGGAAGATTCAAGCAGAGTTGCAATCTTTCTAGTGAACTCAGATATGAAGTCAAAGTGTTGGCTACGTTTTGTAACATTGTATCAAGGACGCCTAGATAGTAGTGGAAATTTGTAGTTCATTCTAGTGTATTCTTTTTCATTAATTTAATGAGTTTTGGTTACGTTTTCTTTGTTGATTGGTTGTGTTGTGCGAATTATTCTGGAAATATGTAATAGTATAAAAGACGGTGTTAGGAAATAATGTGTGTACATTGTATGAGAGACGCAGTGCGTCAAAAGTGTTGATGCATTGTAGAGGAGACAGTGTATCAGTGTTGGTGCATTTGTGGATGCATTGTGCGGAGACTGCATCACTGCAATAAAATATTGTAGGAACTGTTACTCCAGTGTGGTCTACAACCTTGTGCCACGTGTGATGAGTTGCAGCTGAGTGAAGTTTATTTACCAGAACCCTACGTGCGTGTGTCAGGTGTGATTGTATCATACTACAACTACCACGTAACATGGTGCAGTAAACTTTGCTTGTGACAGCGTATGGATATACTAGTAACTTGTACATTCCTTCCTTCCTTCCTTTCTTTATTCAGTAAACTTTGCTTGTGACAGCGTATGGATATACTAGTATCTGGTACCTTCCTTCCTTCCTTCCTTCCTTTCTTTATTCAGTAAACTTTGCTTTTGACAGCGTATGGATATACTAGTAACTTGTACCTTCCTTCCTTCCTTCCTTCCTTTCTTTATTCAGTAAACTTTGCTTTTGACAGCGTATGGATATACTAGTAACTTGTACCTTCCTTCCTTCCTTCCTTTCTTTATTCAGTAAACTTTGCTTTTGACAGCGTATGGATATACTAGTAACTTGTACCTTCCTTCCTTCCTTCCTTTCTTTATTCAGTAAACTTTGCTTGTGACAGCGTATGGATATACTAGTATCTGGTACCTTCCTTCCTTCCTTCCTTTCTTTATTCAGTAAACTTTGCTTGTGACAGCGTATGGATATACTAGTAACTGGTACCTTCCTTCCTTTCTTTATTCAGTAAACTTTGCTTGTGACAGCGTATGGATATACTAGTAACTTGTACCTTCCTTCCTTCCTTCCTTTATTCATGGAAACGTTTTAAAAGATTTACAGTCATTTTTGTTGTACAGTTACATCAGGAGTTTTTATTTTAACTATACGGCTTCTTCCAAAAGTAACGCAACCACAAATGCACATAAATTCCAACCAAACAGACGGACATTTTATCAGGATTTTTGGTGTGAAGTTGTCTCAAGATGTGTTTTTGAAATCTGTTGCTGACAGTGTGTGTGTTTGTGGGTGAAATGATGATGTAAGAAGTGAGTGGGTGTGAAAACATGAGGACAAAGCCAAATGCACACGCATGTAGGCATTGCAAAGCTTAGTGCATGACAAATCAGAAAGTGCTTGACCGTGTGTGCATTTCATTCTTGTGTCGACTGCAGGTTTCATGCGGTGTACTGGAAAGCGTTTCTTTTGGCAGACAGCGTGTGTGTTTCATGCTTGTGTTGATGGCTGGTTTCATGCTTGTGTTGATGGCAGGTTTGATGCTTGTGTTGATGGCAGGTTTCATGCTTGTGTTGATGGCAGGTTTCATGCGGTGTACTGGCCGGCGTTCCTGTTTGCGGCAGACCTTCAGCCGCCCACCTCCATCTTGTGTCACTCACACTGGACCGTGGATGGACATAAGGTATGCACATGAACTGCTTTCAGAGGTCAAACTGTAACCCCTTCACTTCTGTATGCAGCAAAGGCCATCCAAATGCAGGATGCATAGATCCTCACTAACCCTGAGGGTGCTCATGAGAATCTGTGTCACTCGCAGGCTTGGTTCACACGTGTGTGTCAAGTTTGTGATGGCTTATATATAACCCTGAGGGTGCTCATCAGGATCTGTGTCACTGATGGCTTATATCCTCACTAACCCTGAGGGTGCTCATCAGGATCTGTGTCACTGATGGCTTATATCCTCACTAACCCTGAGGGTGCTCATCAGGATCTGTGTCACTGATGGCTTATATCCTCACTAACCCTGAGGGTGCTCATCAGGATCTGTGTCACTGATGGCTTATATCCTCACTAACCCTGAGGGTGCTTATCAGGATCTGTGTCACTCGCAGGCTTGGTTCACACGCGTGTGCCAGGCACTTCTAAAGATGGATTTGTTTTCTCAAAACACATTACCGATGGTATTACATTGTGGAAAAGCCCTTAGCTAGCGTAATTTTAGCCAAAATTTGGTTGTGTCCGTATAAGGGAGTGTTGGCAGGAGTGGGGCGCCATAGACCAGGTCATGGCCCAAATAGCCTCCCCTTATTCCCACCCGGCACGAGAATACCCGTCATCCCTCAGTTTAGTTCTTAGCTAGCACTAGGAAGGTTGTGTCTGTTCGTGCTCTGCGTTTTTTGAACTTGGACCGGTCGGTTCTGACCTTGGTTACTGTGAGCTTGGAACTTTAGAACTTGGACCATTGTGAACTGTGAAGCTTGAGCGTTTGGGACTGCTTGTGCTCTCTGCTGTGCCGGTTCTCTTTCGTCGACTTGGGGTTCACCTTGCCGACGGGGGTTTTGGCGGTTGGGATTTCGAGCTCACTCGACCTGCCGCTGTGACGAGACTTCGGAGCCTGCCCGGTCGTGCCTGGCTACGAGTTGCTACAACCGGCTGACAGTGGTTCTACTTCGGTGGAGACACGTGGGTTTGCTACCTTTTGCCTCCGTGGCCAGGTAATATCTCGGTGAATGCCCTCGACCGGCGCTCTAGGGGGGGAAGGAGCGCCGTGCGTAGGCACGCGCTGTACTCTTTCGAATTCGATGAGGTTCGTTTTTTCATCGCGCGCGATTTTATTTTTGCGTAACCTCGGAGGCCACGCTCGCTCGTTCTTCATTGTACCCTCTTGTTACAGATACCAGATTCGTACCTGCACGTTGTGTGGCGACTTTCAGTGGTCATCGGACGTGCATGCAGTCTGCCTACCCTGTTCTGGTTCGACCCATACGTGTGTTGTGTGCGCCCCATGGCTGGAAGTAAGATGGTCGCAGCTGTGGGGCTTTTACCGCCGAGAGCGACCGACTCCTGTCTGGGAACGACTGACAGACCCGGTGCGGAGTACCAAGACGGGAACCAAGCCGGGACCAGTGGCTAGGTGTCCCGACCAAGTAAAGCTGGCAAGTCGCATACTATCGCGGAGGGCCCTACTAAGGTTACCCTTACCGTGGCGACCAGGAGACCTGATCCTGAACCCTTGTCAGCGGAAGGGATTACAGTCTGTACGCCTCTGGAGGAGGCAGACAACAATGATCCTTCCCCCGGACTGGCGTCGGCAACCGAATCTACGACGCTACCAGTCCAGACGCACATGGCGGATCGCAGGCATGACAGGCGGGAACAACCACGTACAAGTAGTCACGCGGTGACACACGAGACTCGTTACACCGGGACACGGCCTCGAGAGATAACCACTCTACCACCCTCCGACAGCCCAGAGTGAAGACACGACGGACGGACGAACCAGATGCCAGGGCTCGATCCTCGTTTGGATCACAGGTTAGTGGAGGCATTCCGATCTTTTCCACTGTAAGTTGGTTCAGTAGACCCAGCCCACTATCAAGACGCAACCCGGAGAGACGACGCATGACATGCAGAAGCGGCCACGTGCTGGGAGTCGCACGGTGAGCCACGAGACCCGTCCACTCCGGGACAATGACGTCACGGGCCAGTTAGCTACAGTCACATACTAACGCGGAGGGCCCTCCTAAGGTTCCCCTTACCGTGACGGAGAGGCACGCCCAGACCCACTGACGGCGGGTACTGCCCCTAGTGACGACAGCTCGGCCTCAGGTCAGTGACGACTGTGTTGTGAGAGCATATTTTGCGCGGTAGCGTGCAAGATTGGGGTTCGTTTGTTGTCGGGTTATGGCACCTAGTGCCTTTATTTCAAGCTAGGCGTTTTAACCCTTTGCCACAGCTGTTATTATGTTGCATTCCCAGCTGCGCAGCGGTTTCGCCAGGCAGCTGGGGCTCAACACCTCTTATCATTAAAAGGCTATAATCCTGGAACCACTGTTCCGATTACTTCAGTTTGAGAAAATGGAGTTGAGACACAGAGTGGTATTCTGACTCTCATAGTTCAATTTAATTCAAATAACTTGATTATCCCTGACAGGACAATTACAATCAAATAAAACTCTTTCAATAAGTATTGATTAATTAATTATTTTTATGATTATTTTGGGCGCCCTCGCCCGGGCTATACCCGCTTTGGCGCCATCTCCCGTCACGGGTTACACCGGCTCTGGCTTCGGCTTGCGGCTTCCGCAAGTGCTACAAGACCGCTGCATTTCGCACGACAAGATCCCGGCTCAGTGATGTTGGGCCACGCCTCGCCCCGACCGTGCAGACGAGAGCCCGCTCTAGAGGCAGTGCAGAGAGACGACCTCACGATGGGATTCTGGTCCCGGCTATAGGTCACAATCTTTCAGTTCGCCTGACGTCGGAAGCTTGTGATCGCTACACAGAGGCCAGGGGTACGGGAGGAACAGGAGACGACGTCCCAGTTCCGTTGAGTCGCTACACATTGGGAAGACAGGTGCTCAGAAGTATCTTCGTCGCCGTTCGAGTTCGTGGGACCGGCCCTCTGAGGCTAAACTGTTCCTTCCAAGTGCTGGGTCCACCTTCGTTGGATCGCCGCCGCCCGGGTTCCCCGGACTTCGGAGCAGTTAGACATCCCTTCCCCTGCTTGCGGGACAGACGACTTTTCCGCTTGATTCCAGAGGACGTCGTTCGCCATGGCTGAGCGATGATAGCTACTCCACGTCGCTACGCTCGCAGTTCCGAGAGATCTTGGATTCGCCGACTTCTGCGTGGAGATAGAGGAGGGAGTCTCCTCGGGCTTTGGACGAAGCAGGTCCCCTCTTCGCGTCCAAGCTTTTCAAGTCCCTTCCTCATCCGTTCGGGTGCCGGATTCTTGTCGCGGGCTTCTGTCTCCGCCTCAGGGCGCCGGGGGAGGCACTGGGGGCTTCAACTTGTGATCCTACCTTCCGCTGCCAACGCTTCGCTGCGGCTACGGACTTCGATCTGATGATTCGTGATACCGTCCTGCACGCTTCTCGCGTCCGACCGAGTTGAAGAGTCGGCCACGCAGGGCACCGCGCGATGGCCCCCCTGGAGCACCGACAAGGAGGATACCAAGGACTCTGGCACAGCCGAGGCACGCGGCTCACACCGCTAGATGTAGCAGTCTTCCGGGAACGCTGATGCAGGACAGGCGCGTGGTCATAGCAGACCGTCAGACGGTTTTGACAGGGACCACTCTTCCGCGGAGGCGCAGTTCTCCTGCTGCACCGGATTTTGTGGCCTACATCCGAGGGACGGAGGCGACGTTGTGACGCCGACGGCACAGTCCCGGGAACGTCTGTGGCGACATACTCCAGGCCCGCGATGGATGACTACCAAGCAGCACTCTACCTTCATAGAGGGCAGCGCGGGTTGAGGACTGGTCCTTCCGACCTCACTGCAGGGGCCGACTTCGGTCTACATCGGGGGTTCAGATTACACAGTTCAGATTAAGCTGCTGCTGAGACGAGTTCTCGGCTCGTCGCATCCTTCTCCCGACGGGGTGCTACCCTCCACTTCGCTTTGGCCTGGCCGTGTTCAGCGGCGACCAAGCACTACGGTCTTCTTCTTCTAAGATGACAGCTTCGGGACCTAGCGGAAGCGTTCGTTAGCCTGGGTGGAGACGTCTTGGAGTTCCGGCATGCGGCGGCGCCTGACCGGAGCGGATGGCCTTGGACGCCCTCGATAGCTCCTTGTGAAGTTACCCGCTCGGCGCTGGGGATCCTGCGGCCGGGGGCGCAAGTACCGGGAGTTAGACGTGACGACAGCATGGCAGGAACTTAGTTTCCCGAGACGTGGTTGAGCTCAGTTCCGCGGCAGTTGGTCGACTCTTCTGGTACACTAGTCGGTGAATATGGCGCACGATCTTCGTCCTATCGACTCGACACAAGTGCCTCGACATCTTGGCAGATGCTAGACACAGACCTGAGAGCAGCGGTGCGTCTCCAGGACTTTGGGACAACTCGAGGTTCGAAGTCGTGACCAGTTGGCAAGCCGGGCGGTAGGCCCACTTCGCCGTCGACTAGGCTGCCTACGCTACGGGACAGGTACTACGTGTTTCTTCACATGGATCCCGTCGCGGATGGAGTGCGTGGTCGTCCTGTTCGAGTGAGACTCGCAGTAGGACGGGAACAGGGCAGACTAGGAACGACTCTCAGTACCTTCTTCAGTTCGCTTAGGACTGATGACATGCTAGGGGATCGCCGTCCAGTCTGACGCCTCTTCTGCTTGGAGAAGGAGGGCGTAATTATGGGAGATGCTAGTGCGCTTGAGGCCGGTGGCGCGGGGAGGCGTCGCTGTGGCCAGAGCTTTTAACTTCACTGCTCAACATCGAGATGGAATGCTGAGTTATTCGCTTGGTTGTCCGACATTCCCTTTGTTGCAGGTTTGCGGAGGTAGGTGGGCGTTTTCCTGGCTCGGGGCGCTTGTCTCTTCACCAGTCGGGGTCAGTTCGTCACCACATGCCCCCCTCTGCCGCTCTCCACTACTCGCACGATGCTCTAGCAACCAGAACAGCCGCCATAACAGCCGGGCCCTGAACTCCTCTGACACACCCGGAGATTGTGCAGCAAGCCCTCTACCACAGAGGCTTCCCTAGGGCGGCCATGGATGCTACCGAGACAACACGCAGACCCTCAACTAGACCAGTTGCGAGGGAAGACGACGAGCGCTGTGTGACGGGACTGACGACAGCCTTCTTTCCCTCCGGACTTGACGAAGCCCCAGCTGACGGAGTGCTTCCTCTGGCTATTCCACGCCCAGGGACGGTCTCCTTTTACCGTTCGGGACTATCTAACCATGATCGCCGACACCTACAGGCGATTACGCTCATCAGACCCGGGTAGCTGCAAGTCCTCGCTTTTCGGAGGCTCTCTTCGGTGTGGAATGCCCAGCACTGCTTCGCGTGGGCCAAGAGTGATCTACCATGGGGGCTTATGTGGTCTCAACCCCGCCCGTTGGAACCCTGCATGACGCGATTGACGGATGTATCTAGGAAGAAGTGCTTCCTGGCGGTCCTTGACTCAACCTCCAGGGTCAGTAAACTACGCGCGCTGCCCACACACCCAGATTGCTTGCAGTGCCAGACAACCGGCTTCATGCTACTGCTACCTGACACATCTTCCTGGACAAGACGCGGCCTCCCTGACGGCGACAGATGTTTCGCCCTGCGCGTGTACGGACTCTGCCCGGGAGAACAGACTTAAGAACCCAGTGAGAACCTTACGTGTGGCCTAGCCACCTCTTCCAGGGTCACTGAACGTACGCGCTGTTGTCACACACAGATTGCTGTCAGTTACGGACGGAAGGCGCAGTGCAACTGCTAACGTTACCAGACTTCAGGGCCAAGTCGTGGTTGCCTTGGCTGTCTTACAGCTGATGACTTTCCGCCCTTACGAGTGTCAGACTCCACTCGGTAGACCAGACAATAGGAACCGGTGAGAGCCTTACGTGTGTGCCTGCGCCGGACCAAGCTTGCGCAGAGGACGCACACACCTGTTTCTCCCTTTGTCCCCAGATAGACGTGACATCTCAGCCCAGACCTGCTCCTCCTGGTTCCGGGGAGTGATCCGCCCGGCCTTCCAGGACCTCGACCTGATGCAGCCACGTGTTGAACATCGAGGCGCACGAGGTCGGAAGCATGGCCGCAAGTCCCGCCTCACCAGCACCGGTGCAGTCAAGGACTTTGTGGCGGCTGTGAGATGGCGAGCGGAGACCACTTTCGCCCGCTTCTACCTGAGGGACCTCTCCACCCAGCGGCAGAACCTCTCGCTGGTGGGAGACATCACTACAGAGCAACACTCCCTCCCGGCGCCCTAGGCGCCGCAGGTATCTTAACTAAAATTATCGGGAGTTTGCTCCGGAAGGGCGGGTCTGAGGGTTGGTCTGTTGGCAGTAGGGGCGTTATAACGGCACCCACCTCCTCTTCGGAATTCCACAATGTAATACCATCGGTAATGTGTTTTGAGAAAACAAATGAATTTTTCTTTAAAATGAATTTTTTTGAAAAATACTTACCGATGGTATTACTCGAAGGACCCTCCCACCTACCCCGCTTGCCTCAAGTGCGCTAAGGAAATAAACTGAGGGATGACGGGTATTCTCGTGCCGGGTGGGAATAAGGGGAGGCTATTTGGGCCATGACCTGGTCTATGGCGCCCCACTCCTGCCAACACTCCCTTATACGGACACAACCAAATTTTGGCTAAAATTACGCTAGCTAAGGGCTTTTCCACAATGTAATACCATTTTAAAGAAAAATTCATATTTGTGTAGCTTTGTAACACATACATGTTTGGTTTAATGTTGCTCTTATACTCACTGTAATTAAGGAATTCACATAATAAGAATAAGAGTACTTTATTATCTCAAAAACCCGCCGTGAGATGGCCTTAGTCGCCTGCTCGGCGTTAAACCCAAATAACTAAATTATTATCTCAAAAAGAAAAATTCGTTTCGCCACCTCAGGTGCAACTCACAATCACACACACTCACACAAGTTTTCAAACAAATGGTCAATGGCTGTGGACGGGTGAAGCCCGTCGCCAAGGCGTCTAATGGCCGGCGCCAACGGCCCCAACCCGACCCGAACCTCCCTAACACAAGCAAACTAAAGACAGTTCTATCTTAGTATCAGCATCATACACCCATCATAGTATATAAAGATGTTCGCTTCTGTAGTATAGTAGCATAAAATAGACATGTTTTGTTTAACTCCTTCTCTCCCAGACACACCACAGCAAGATAAAGATCCACCATGATAGTTCAAGGGGGGTGCCAGAATAGCTTGGCGCCTATGGGCTGACCCATTCTACCCCAGACACACCACAGCAAGATAAAGATCCACCATGATAGTTCAAGGGGGGTGCCAGAATAGCTTGGCGCCTATGGGCGCCAAGCTATTCTGGCATCCCCCTTGAACTATCATGGTCGATCTGTGTCCTGCACTGCAACGCAGTCTTCAAAGGACGACTTCAAAATTTGGGGATTTGGGTCTCGGGGTAGAATGAGTCAATGTAGCTGTTATTGTGTGTTGTGTGTGTGATGTCATCAACACCATGCTCTATGTCCCATCCTAATACCTGGTGTTGTGTGTTGTGTGTGTGATGAATTCATGTGTGCGTCATCAACACCATGCTCTATGTCCCATCCTAATACCTGTATATAAAGATGATCCCAGAGATCTCTAGTGGCCGGGCAGGGTAGGGATTAATGGCAGTACTTTGTGTGTAGGGTGTGTGTTAAAGTATATGTAATGATCACATGACATTTTTTATCTAACAAATTAACCCATTTAACCCCAAGACTTCATTTTCTAAATTTGGAAGGTGTTGCCTAACAAAGATGTACTAATTGTGGGAGATGGATCTACCATGATAATTCAAGGCTAGTGCCTGATGGCGCCAAGCTAAATCTGAGTTCTGAAAAATCAATGTTTCAGATGTCCAAAAGCAGAGGGAATGTTGTGGACCCGTTTATACGATTGGAACGATTCTCCCCAGATGGTCTCCGGTACTTTCTGTTGAAGGAGGGAGCATACGCTTCTGATGGAAGTATGTCATGAGTATAAGTCATTTCTAATGTTAAAGTGCCAGCTTTTCTTCATCCACATAGATATAGAAAGATTCTGATCAGCCCACCAGGAAGTACCCGTACTGACGGAAGTGTGTCATGAGCATGACATTAAAGTGCCACATAGACATAGAAAGATTCTGATCAGCCCACCAGGAAGTACCTGTACTGACGGAAGTATGTCATGAGCATGACATTAAAGTGCCACATAGACATAGAAAGATTTTGATTAGCCCACCAGGAAGTACCTGTACTGACGGAAGTATATGATGAGCATAACGTTCAAGTGCCATCTTTTCTTCATCCACATAGACATAGAAAAGATTCTGAACAGCCCACCAGGAAAGACACAAGTTGTTCGGATACTCAGAATCAGTGAATACCACTGAACTGGCATAGTCTATCTCTCTCCCATACCTTATTCATAATCTCTTATTCTAAAATATTCTAATACACAAGATCAGTGAATACCACTGAACTGGCATAGTGGATCTCTCTCCTGTACCTTATTCCTAACTTCTTATTTTTATTCTAAAATGTTCTAATACTCATGATCGGTGAATACCACTGAACTACCATAATCGATCTCTTTCCAATACCTAAGCATGCAAATGAAGTTATGGGTGGGCAGGCCTTGTATTCTGGCAAAGAAGTAACAAGATAAAAATGATGTCATGTCTAGTTAGGCTGCTGAACGTATGGCGCTTGGTATCAAGATAAAAATGATGTCATGTCTAGTTAGGCTGCTGAACGTATGGCACTTGGTATCAAGATAAAAATGATGTCATGTCTAGTTGGGCTGCTGAACGTATGGCGCTTGGTATCAAGATAAAAATGATGACATGTCTAGTTAGGCTGCTGAACGTATGACGCTTGGTATCAAGATAAAAATGATGTCATGTCTAGTTAGGCTGCTGAACGTATGGCGCTTGGTATCAAGATAAAAATGATGTCATGTCTAGTTAGGCTGCTGAACGTATGGCGCTTGGTATCAAGATAAAAATGATGTCATGTCTGGTTGGGCTGCTGAACGTATGGCGCTTGGTATCAAGATAAAAATGATGTCATGTCTAGTTAGGCTGCTGAACGTATGGCGCTTGGTATCAAGATAAAAATGATGTCATGTCTAGTTAGGCTGCTGAACGTATGGCGCTTGGTATCAAGATAAAAATGATGTCATGTCTAGTTAGGCTGCTGAACGTATGGCGCTTGGTATCAAGATAAAAATGATGTCATGTCTAGTTGGGCTGCTGAACGTATGGCGCTTGGTATCAAGATAAAAATGATGTCATGTCTAGTTAGGCTGCTGAACGTATGGCGCTTGGTATCAAGATAAAAATGATGTCATGTCTAGTTAGGCTGCTGAACGTATGGCGCTTGGTATCAAGATAAAAATGTCATGTCTAGTTGGGCTGCTGAACGTATGGCGCTTGGTATCAAGATAAAAATGATGTCATGTCTAGTTGGGCTGCTGAACGTATGGCGCTTGGTATCAAGATAAAAATGATGTCATGTCTAGTTAGGCTGCTGAACGTATGGCGCTTGGTATCAAGATAAAAATGATGTCATGTCTAGTTAGGCTGCTGAACGTATGGCGCTTGGTATCAAGATAAAAATGATGTCATGTCTAGTTAGGCTGCTGAACGTATGGCGCTTGGTATCAAGATAAAAATGATGTCATGTCTAGTTGGGCTGCTGAACGTATGGCGCTTGGTATCAAGATAAAAATGATGTCATGTCTAGTTGGGCTGCTGAACGTATGGCGCTTGATATCAAGATAAAAATGATGTCATGTCTAGTTAGGCTGCTGAACGTATGGCGCTTGGTATCAAGATAAAAATGATGTCATGTCTAGTTAGGCTGCTGAACGTATGGCGCTTGGTATCAAGATAAAAATGATGTCATGTCTAGTTGGGCTGCTGAACGTATGGCGCTTGGTATCAAGATAAAAATGATGTCATGTCTAGTTGGGCTGCTGAACGTATGGCGCTTGGTATCAAGATAAAAATGATGTCATGTCTCATTAGGCTACTGAACGTATGGCGCTTGGTATCAAGATAAAAATGATGTCATGTCTAGTTGGGCTGCTGAACGTATGGCGCTTGGTATCAAGATAAAAATGATGTCATGTCTAGTTAGGCTGCTGAACGTATGGCGCTTGGTATCAAGATAAAAATGATGTCATGTCTAGTTAGGCTGCTGAACGTATGGCGCTTGGTATCAAGATAAAAATGATGTCATGTCTAGTTAGGCTGCTGAACGTATGGCGCTTGGTATCAAGATAAAAATGATGTCATGTCTAGTTAGGCTGCTGAACGTATGGCGCTTGGTATCAAGATAAAAATGATGTCATGTCTAGTTGGGCTGCTGAACGTATGGCGCTTGGTATCAAGATAAAAATGATGTCATGTCTAGTTAGGCTGCTGAACGTATGGCGCTTGGTATCAAGATAAAAATGATGTCATGTCTAGTTAGGCTGCTGAACGTATGGCGCTTGGTATCAAGATAAAAATGATGTCATGTCTAGTTAGGCTGCTGAACGTATGGCGCTTGGTATCAAGATAAAAATGATGTCATGTCTAGTTGGGCTGCTGAACGTATGGCGCTTGGTATCAAGATAAAAATGATGTCATGTCTAGTTAGGCTGCTGAACGTATGGCGCTTGGTATCAAGATAAAAATGATGTCATGTCTAGTTAGGCTGCTGAACGTATGGCGCTTGGTATCAAGATAAAAATGATGTCATGTCTAGTTAGGCTGCTGAACGTATGGCGCTTGGTATCAAGATAAAAATGATGTCATATCTAGTTAGGCTGCTGAACATATGGCGCTTGGTATCAAGATAAAAATGATGTCATGTCTAGTTAGGCTGCTGAACGTATGGCGCTTGGTATCAAGATAAAAATGATGTCATGTCTAGTTAGGCTGCTGAACGTATGGCGCTTGGTATCAAGATAAAAATGATGTCATGTCTAGTTAGGCTGCTGAACGTATGGCGCTTGGTATCAAGATAAAAATGATGTCATGTCTAGTTAGGCTGCTGAACGTATGGCGCTTGGTATCAAGATAAAAATGATGTCATGTCTAGTTAGGCTGCTGAACGTATGGCGCTTGGTATCAAGATAAAAATGATGTCATATCTAGTTAGGCTGCTGAACATATGGCGCTTGGTATCAAGATAAAAATGATGTCATGTCTAGTTAGGCTGCTGAACGTATGGCGCTTGGTGTTACGATTATGGTTGTGTTGTTTTGTGAGAACGTGCGTGCATAAATCGTAGGTAACGATCCGACGTTTTATTTGAGCTATCACGATTTCGAATCACGTACCTTTTTAGAAAATTTCACATTCGTTTATGAATAGTGCGATGTTTGATTGTCTGTTGCCGCACGGAGTTGAGTCAGGAAAAATCTAGATGATACTCCAATATTCTTTTGTTTACCGTGCGCGTGTGTCAGCAGTTAGTATCCGTGCACTTTTCCCGTGTTTACCGAATTTTAACGGTCAAGGTCGCGACCTGTTTAATATACGTATGCGTGAAGTTAGGACGAGTGGAGATTCACCTAATTTTAGAGCAAATGAATAACAGCCAGATGTTTACAGATTGTTCCAGTAAGAATGTACCTTTGAGTTTTAGTTACGTAGTTTGTTCTGATTGGTTGTGCTGTATGATTTTGCTTGATCTTTCTGGAAAGCCTGTCACTATAAAAGAGTCGTGCTAGGAAGCACCTGGGGACATTGTTCAGTCGGAGGATTGCGATGTAACAGAGTCTGTACATTGTTCAGTTGTATAATTGCGATGTAACAGCATCGGTACAGTGTTCAGTTGTATAATTGCATTGTATCGTAAAACGCTTTGATATTGAGAGAGCGTTATGCAAGATATAGTGCTTCATTGACAGTAACGGAGATCTGCAGTGAATGCTGATGTACATTGTATGAGAGACGCTTTGTGTCAAAGCTGAGAAGACTTTGTACTATTGTTGGTGAAATTGTGAACGCATTTTGTGGAGATCGCATCGCTGTAATAAAATATTGTTGGAACTGTTACTCCAGTATTGTCTACATCCTTAAGCCACGTGTGATGTATTGCAGCTGAACGGAGGTTTATTTAAAAGAACTCTATGTGAGTGCCGTCTGGTGTGATATCATACTACGACCACGATTCAACCACGTAACATTTTGGCGACCCCGACGAGACCTCCTTCAGTTGGCTCAGTGGAAAGGGTAGCAGGAGAAAACAGCCAGCAGTGAAAAGCAGAGATGGTGACATCGGAAATGGAGACATTCCTGAAAATTGGAAAGGAATGTGGACTCGAAGGAGCTCAACTCCTCGAGTTCATAAAGGAGAGAGAGGAGAAAGAAGAAAAGAAGAGACTGGAGAGAGAAAGAGAAAAGAGACTTGAAGAAAAAGAGAGACTGGAGAGAGAAGAAAAAGAAAGACTGAAGAGATGGGAGAGAGAAGAAAGAGTTAAGGAACGTGAAATCAGGAAACTCGAAATTCAAGCAGAAGAGGCAAAGAAACAACGAGAAGCGTAACGAGAAGAAGCAGAGAAACAGCGATAAGAGGCGGAGAGGCAGCGACAACATGAAATTCATTTAAAACAGATGGAGATAGAGGCACAGAGCCAGAGAGTTTCTGAAGCAACAGCCTTAGCCAGCAGAGAGCAAACAGCCCGTGCGTCAAAGCTTCCACCTTTCGTTGAGAACTCAGATAAGATGGACGCTTACCTAGAACGATTTGAGCGCTTTGCAAATAGTAACAATTGGAAACAAGAGACTTGGTCTATCAAACTGAGTGCACTTCTAACTGGCAAAGCACTTGAATTTTACACCCGCCTGCCGAGAGAAGCTGAAGATTATACACAATTGAAAGCCGCCCTGCTGAGACAATATGACTTCACAGAAGAGGGTTACAGGCGACGATTTCGGAATTGCAAGCCTGAAGAAGGAGAAACACCCGGCCTATTCATTGAAAGAATCAGAAGCTACCTGGAGAAATGGATAGAGCTGGCTGGCCTAAACAGAGAGTACCAAGACCTGTGTGACCTCATCATCAAAGAACAAGTTTTCATGTTCTAAGGACCTGGCCACCCACCTCAAAGAGCAAAAAGACCAGTCCCTGAAGGCCATAGCAGACTTCGCTCAAAGATACCTTGACGCCCATAACATGAAGTTCGGGCCCAGTATACCGCAGCGTGTGTCTGCACCAGCAGAGGAAATCCACAATATCAGAGACACTCCAAGATACAAGCCGGTGGAGAACCTGACATGTTTTCTCAGTGGAAAGAAAGGTCACAAAGTGATACGGTGTCCTTCTAAAGATGTTCCTCGAGGCGACAACATCAGAAGATCCAACCAAGATCACGAGATAACAGGCAGAAGTAGTACTGCGTCTCAACACAGAGCCGCCACTGTACTAGCAAATGATGTGACGTCATCCAGTGACTGTGAAACTAGATACAGGCGAGCGACACCGGAGCTGATTGAATCTTTCAGAAAGAATGGACGCATCCCAGTCGGCGATGGGACTACATTCTTACCTGTCTCTAACATCGCGCTGCCTGAAAATGAGGTGCTGAACATGCCGGTGGTGTCAGGATTTGTTGGCAACATACCAGTGAGAGTGCTGAGAGACACTGGTTGTAGTTGCGTCATTGTGAGGGAGGATTTAGTAGCTGAAGTTCAGAAGCTACAGGAGTGGACGACCTTCATTTTGGCCGATGGAACTGTAAGAATTATCCCCCTTGCAAAGGTCAGTGTCAACACCCCGTACCTGATAGGAGAGGTGAAAGCGTTGTGCGTGAAGACCCTAGCCTACGACCTCATCATCGGAAATGTTAACGGTGCCAGAAATCCAGTGGATCCAGATCGGAGACCTAAAACCTGTGCTGTCACTACGAGAGGTCAGGCAAAGAAGAGTTATCAAACCATCCCTTTAAAAGTGGCCGACAGCACGGAAGCAGCCGTGGTGAATAGGGATAGGCTGGTGGAGCTACAGAGGGCCGATTCTACGCTTGACACGTTCCGATGTCAGGTCGAGCCCATAATGTGAAGGGGAAAGGAGATAACCTTCGAGACCAGGAAAAATATCCTGTATCGGATATTCAACAGCAATGGGGACAAACCTGTGCGTCAAGTAGTAGTTTCTGAACCTCTGAGGATGCAGGTGATGAAATTGGCCCATGATTCCATATTGGGAGGACACCTGGGAATCAGCAAGACCCTCAACAGAATCAGAGCCGTTTTCTACTGGCCTGATATGGGAGGCGACGTCACTCGATTCTGCAGGTCATGTGACATATGCCAGAAAACAATCTCCAAGGGAAAGGTGCCCAAGGTTCCGCTGCAGAAAATGCCATTGATCGATATGCCCTTCAAGCAGGTAGCTGTAGACCTTGTGGGGCCAATATCTCCTCCGAGTGAAGATGGTCATCGATATATTTTGACCCTGGTGGACTACGCTACACGTTATCCTGAGGCCATACCATTGAAGAAGATCGACACTCCAACAGTGGCAGAGGCGCTCGTCGACATGTTCAGCCGTTTGGAACATTGAAGGCTATGCTGAAGAAACTGTGTGCTGAGCAGCCAAGATTGTGGCATAGGTATATCAATGCCTTGCTCTTCGCATACCGTGAAGTTCCTCAGGATTCAACAGGGTTTTCCCCTTTTGAATTACTGTACGGCAGGACTGTAAGGGGAGCCATGCACATCCTGAAGGAGCTGTGGACCAAGGATATCGACGCGCCTGAAGTGAAGATCAGCTACCAGTGCATCTTCGACCTAAGAGAAAAGCTGGAAGAGACCCTCAGGATGGCTCGAGAAGAACTGGGGAAGGCACAGAACAAGGGGAAGCATTACTATGATCGTAAGGCGAAACCTCGACAATTCCAGCCAGGTGACCGAGTATTGGTTCTTCTTCCTACCGACAATAACAAACTCCTGATGCAGTGGAAGGGACCCTACATTGTCGACTCGGTGGTTGGCATCAACGACTACAGAGTCAAGATCAACAACAAGGTGAAGACTTACCATGCTAATCTGCTAAAGAAGTATATTGAGAGAGGTCGTCAAGACAAAACACAACTCGCAGCATCAGTGCGTCTTGCTCATGACGAAAGACTAGACGACGAGAACCTATTTGACCTTAATGAACTCCACCACAAGGAGGATGTCAAAGACATCCAGTTCAGTCAGAATCTAACCCAGACACAACGAGAAGAAGTACGAGTCCTGACTGAAAAGTTCAAGCATCGGTTTACACCTGACCCGGGGACAGCAAACACAGTCCAGCACAAGGTTAATCTGACATCAAATGAGCCAGTTCGCAGCAAACCTTATCGTCTTCCTTATAACGCAAGGGAAGAACTGAAAAAGGACATCAAAGAAATGCTGAACCTGGGAGTCATAAGGGAGTCCAAGTCACCATATGCGTCCCCAGTTGTTATCGTGAAGAAGCCAGATGGTTCCAACCGAGTGTGTGTGGACTATCGTAAACTCAATAAAATAACAGTTTTTGATCCAGATCCTATGCCCACGGCGGAAGAACTGTTCCAGAAGGTCAGTGGAGACCGATTTTTCTCCAAAATTGACCTGAGCAAAGGGTATTGGCAAATCAAGGTTGCAGAAAAGGATATCCCCAAGACAGCGTTCGTCACACCTGACGGTCATTGGGAGTTCTTGAAGATGCCTTTTGGTATGGTGAACAGTGGTGCCACATTGAAGAGAGGACTGAAGAAGATCCTAGAAGATATGCAGAATGTGATCTTTTACTGGGATGATAATTTGATCCATACCCAAACATGGGGGGATCACCTCAAAACCCTCCGAGAGCTGTTTCAAAGACTGTCAGATGCAAATTTTACCATCCGCCCAAGCAAATGTATTCTTGGGGCTGATAACGTAGACTTCATCGGACACAAATTGAGCGAAGGTTTAAAAAGACTACACGACGACAACGTGCGAAAGATCAGGGATGCCCCGCGACCTACGACCAAGACGCAAGTTCGCTCATTTATGGGTTTGGCGAACTACTACCGAGAGTTCGTACCAAACTTTGCGGCAGTCACAGCACCCCTAACTGACTTGCTGAGGAAAGGACAACCTAACGTGGTGAAGTGGGAGGAGGCCCAAGAGTGAGCATTCCAGACAATTTGAGATATCCTAACCGAGAAACCTGTTCTACACCTACCTGACCCGTTAAAAACTTTCTACCTGAGAACAGATGCCTCCAACGAAGGAGTAGGGGCAGTTTTGATGCAAGAAGATAATGGAAAACTCCACCCAGTGAGCTGCGCCAGCAAAAAGTTGACGGCTGCTGAGCGAAACTACTCGACCATCGAGAAGGAATGCCTAGCCATCATCTGGGGAGTAAGGCGGTTTGAACTGTACCTTTTGCGCGTGCCATTTGTTCTCCAAACGGACCATCAACCCTTGAACTATCTTAACTCTGCAAAATTTACAAACTCTAGTATCATGAGATGGGCGATGTTCTTGCAGAACTTTGACATTAAGTTACAGTCTATCAAGGGTTCCGTGTGGAGCAAGCAGTGCTGTCCCTAGAGAAGGCTGCTTGGTCGTTCAGGGTGTGCCGAGTGACGTTGTCATCCCCAGGTCAACATCAGGCGACCAATATCCTGAACCGCCTGCATGCAGGTTTGAGACTGCGGCTTCCAGTGACATCTTTCACCTGCCGTTTTGCCCCTTGCCCATCGCTACAGGACTTGGAAAGTTCAGTGTCATAGTCCGTGGGCGTTTCCTAAAGCCTGCGCGGTGGAGCTTTTTGGTGGAGTGCAGTGTGCGCAGTACTGGCCCCACCCTTTAAACCCTTGGTTCGTTTGCCATGGCCTAGCAAGCTGGGACGGTGGCATCGAGGTCCTCGGGTCGAAAAGGAAAAGGTGGCCTAACCAAAGCTCATCCCCTCGTAACCCCAGTTGGCTAGCCGCGGTCAACGGGCATCTTCTCATGCGGTCAGAAAACAAGAAAAAACAATGGATCCACTCTCATGACGACCACGACCGGACTCAACGTAGCATGCTGGAACATCCGAACCATGCTCGACACAGCAGACAGCGGACGCCCTGAACGTCGCTCCGCCCTCATTGCCCATGAATTGCGGAGGTTAAACATCGACATCGCCGCGCTCAGCGAAGTACGCCTCCCGGAGGAAGGCAGCCTCCAAGAACTTGGTGCTGGCTACACCCTCTACTGGTCAGGCAGGCCTGCATCAGAAAGACGGCTCTCAGGCGTGGGCTTCATGGTGAAGACCCCCATTGCGACTAAGTTGGAAAACCTACCAACGGGTCACTCCGACCGCATCATGTCCATGCGCCTCCCACTGAGACACCAGCAATACGTCACCCTTCTCAGTGTGTACTCCCCAACCCTCCTGGCAGAGCCTGCAGAAAAAGACAAGTTCTACTCTGACCTGCGCAGCCTCCTGCAGAGCACCCCTGCAGACGACAAAGTCATCATCCTTGGCGACTTCAACGCCAGAGTGGGCCAAGACTCTGAAGCCTGGAAAGGAGTCCTCGGCAAGCATGGCGTTGGGAACTGCAATGACAATGGTCGCCTACTGTTGGAGCTCTGTGCAGAGCAGCAACTTGTCATCACCAACACCACTTTCCAGCAAAAGGACAGTCGAAAGACCACCTGGATGCATCCTCGCTCCAAGCACTGGCACCTTATCGACTATGTCCTAGTGCATCAGAGGGACCGCACTGACGTCCTCCTCACCAGAGTGATGCCCAGCGCAGAGTGCCACACTGACCACCGCCTTGTTCGCTGCAAACTCAGGCTCCGCCTCAAGCTGAAACCCAAGAAAGGCGGCCCTCCCAAGAAAAAGCTTGATGTTGCCAGCCTTCAGCGTGACGACAAGAAAGCTTCCCTTCAGGCCGATTTACAGCGCATGCTCAAAGACACAGTTGATCCAGCAGACTCCACTCCTGAAACACTCTGGGAACAACTGAAAACTGCTATTGTAAAATCCTCTGTGGAAGTCTTGGGCTTTGTTAGAAAGAGGAACAAAGACTGGTTTGACGAAAACGACGTAGAGATCCAGGAACTTCTAGCAAAAAAAAGAGCCGCCCACCAGGCCCACCTAGCCCAGCCTTCCTGCCCTGTGAAGAAGTCTGCCTTCCGCCTCATCTGCAGCAGTCTCCAGCTCAAGCTTAGAGAGCTCCAGAACGAGTGGTGGTCCAGACTCGCACAGAGGACCCAGCTCTGCGCTGACAACGGTGACTACAGGGGCTTCTACGAAGCACTGAAAGCAGTGTATGGCCCTAGGCACCTGGTACAAAGTCCCCTGCGAAGCGCTGATGGACAGGCACTCCTCACAGATAATACCTCCATCTTGAACCGCTGGTCGGAATACTTTCAGGACCTCTTCGGCGCTGAACGCACTGTTCAAGAAACAGTCATCCTCCAAATCCCACACCTTCCACTAAAGGTTGAATTGGACGAACCGCCCACCGCCGAAGAGACCCTCACAGCCATCCACCAGCTCAAGAGTGGCAAAGCAGCAGGCATTGATGGAATCCCGCCAGAGATCTGGAAACATGGAGGCCCAGCACTGCACAACAAGCTCCACGACCTCTTTCTCTGCTGCTGGGAAAAAGGAACACTACCAAAGGATCTCCGTGATGCAGTCATCATCACCCTGTACAAGAACAAAGGAGAGAAGTCTGCCTGCTCTAATTATCGTGGAATTACCCTGCTGTCCATTGCCGGGAAAATTCTTGCAAGGTTGCTCCTGAATCGGCTGGTACCTGCCATCGCTGAAGACCACCTCCCAGAGGGCCAGTGTGGCTTCAGAGCCAACAGGAGTACCACCGACATGGTCTTTGTGCTGAGACAGCTTCAGGAGAAGTGCCGCGAGCAGAACAAAGGGTTGTACGTAACGTTTGTCGACCTAACAAAAGCGTTTGACACTGTGAGTAGGCAAGGTATGTGGCAGATCCTGGAGCGATTAGGTTGTCCCCCAAAGTTCCTCAACATGATCGTCCAGCTCCACGAGGACCAGCAAGGCCAGGTCAGACTAAACAGTGACCTCTCAGAACCATTCCCCATTCGCAATGGCGTGAAGCAAGGCTGCGTGCTGGCACCGACCCTCTTCACCATCTTCTTCAGCATGATGTTGAAGCAGGCCACAGTGGATCTCGACGATGACGACGCAGTGTACATCAGGTATCGTCTCGATGGCAGCCTGTTCAACCTCAGACGACTGCAGGCCCACACGAAAACCCTAGACCAACTGATTCGTGAGCTGCTCTTCGCTGATGACGCTGCCCTCGTTGCACACACAGAGAGAGCCTTGCAGCGCATTACGTCCTGCTTCGCAGATGCTGCCCAGCTCTTTGGACTTGAGGTCAGTCTGAAAAAGACAGAGGTCCTTCATCAGCCGGCACCCAAGGAAGAGCATCGCCCTCCCCACATCACCATCGGCGAGTCCGAACTGAAGTCTGTACACCAGTTTACCTACCTTGGCTGCATCATCACGTCAGACGCCAAGCTGGACAAGGAGCTGGACAACAGGCTGGCAAAAGCGAACAGTGCTTTCGGGCGACTATTCAAGCGGGTGTGGCACAATCAACAGCTGAAAAAAGGCACCAAGATCAGCGTGTACAGAGCTGTCGTCCTCACCACCCTGCTGTACGGTTCCGAGTCCTGGGCCCTCTACCGCAGCCAACTACGACTCCTCGAACGCTTTCACCAGCGCTGCCTGCGTACCATCCTCAGCATTCACTGGAGTGACTATGTCACCAACGTCGAGGTCCTTGAACAGGCTGAAACTGTGAGCATCGAGGCTTTGCTGCTGCGGACACAGCTTCGCTGAGCGGGGCACGTCTCCAGGATGGAGGATCATCGCCTACCCAAGATCACTCTGTTCGGCGAGCTCGCCACTGGACACCGAGACAGAGGGGCACCAAAGAAGAGATACAAAGACGGTCTCAAGAAGTCGCTTAGTGCCTGCCAAATCGACCACCGCCAGTGGTCTTCGCTTGCTGCGGACCGTGACACCTGGCGCTCCACCATTCACAAGGCAGCCGTCTCCTTTGAGGACTCTCGCAGATCTAACCTTAAGGACAAGCGGCTTAGAAGAAAAAACAGAGTTGTCGTAACTCAGAACCCTGACCAGACCTTCCCCTGCAGCCACTGCGGTCGAACCTGCCTGTCCCGGATTGGCCTCCGCAGCCACGAAAATGCCTGCAGACGACGTGGGCAAGCCCTATAGAATCTTCGTTCGCGAAGTCAAGCCAAGAGAGATCAAGGGTTCGCAGAACTTTGGAGCTGATTATTTGAGCAGGGTAATTTAAATGAAAATTTTTGTGTCAAGAACAGTTTTAAAGAAACATTTTGTGTACATGAAAATTTAAAGGGACAGGTCTGTGATCAGGACAGTTTGAAGGAGCATGTTTTCATTCGGGACATTTTGGAAAAAACTGAGTTAATTATTTTTGTGTAGTTGATTTGATTTTAATTTTGATGTGAAATTTGTGATATTTATGGTTTTGTGTAGGTTTACACAACCACAATCATATTTTTGGATTTGAGAAGAATTTTGTTCTAAAAGGGGGGGTAATGTTACGATTATGGTTGTGTTGTTTTGTGAGAACGTGCGTGCATAAATCGTAGGTAACGATCCGACATTTTATTTGAGCTATCACGATTTCGAATCACGTACCTTTTTAGAAAATTTCACATTCGTTTATGAATAGTGCGATGTTTGATTGTCTGTTGCCGCACGGAGTTGAGTCAGGAAAGATCTAGATGATACTCCAATATTCTTTTGTTTACTGTGTGCGTGTGTCAGCAGTTAGTATCCGTGCACTTTTCCCGTGTTTACCGAATTTTGAACAGTCAAGGTCGCGACCTGTTTAATATACGCATGCGTGAAGTTAGGACGAGTGGAGATTCACCTAATTTTAGAGCGAATGAATAACAGCCAGATATTTACAGATTGTTCCAGTAAGAATGTACCTTTGAGTTTTAGTTACGTAGTTTGTTCTGATTGGTTGTGCTGTACGATTTTGCTCGATCTTTCTGGAAAGCCTGTCACTATAAAAGAGTCGTGCTAGGAAGCACCTGGGGACATTGTTCAGTCGGAGGATTGCGATGTAACAGAGTCTGTACATTGTTCAGTTGTATAATTGCGATGTAACAGCATCGGTACAGTGTTCAGTTGTATAATTGCGATGTAACAGAGTCTGTACATTGTTCAGTTGTATAATTGCGATGTAACAGCATCGGTACAGTGTTCAGTTGTATAATTGCATTGTATCGTAAAACGCTTTGATATTGAGAGAGCGTTATGCAAGATATCGTGCTTCATTGACAGTAACGGAGATCTGCAGTGAATGCTGATGTACATTGTATGAGAGACGCTTTGTGTCAAAGCTGAGAAGACTTTGTACTATTGTTGGTGAAATTGTGAACGCATTTCGTGCAGATCGCATCGCTGTAATAAAATATTGTTGGAACTGTTACTCCAGTATTGTCTACATCCTTAAGCCACGTGTGACGGATTGCAGCTGAACGGAGGTTTATTTAAAAGAACTCTACGTGCGTGCCGTCTGGTGTGATATACTACTACTACGACCACGATTCAACCACGTAACACTTGGTATCAAGATGAAAATGATGTCATGTCTAGTTAGGCTGCTGAACGTATGGCGCTCTAAATGATGTCATGTCTAGTTAGGCTGCTGAACGTATGGCGCTTGGTATCAAGATGAAAATGATGTCATGTCTAGTTAGGCTGCTGAACGTATGGCGCTTGGTATCAAGATGAAAATGATGTCATGTCTAGTTAGGCTGCTGAACGTATGGCGCTTGGTATCAAGATGAAAATGATGTCATGTCTAGTTAGGCTGCTGAACGTATGGCGCTTGGTATCAAGATAAAAATGATGTCATGTCTAGTTAGGCTGCTGAACGTATGGCGCTTGGTATCAAGATAAAAATGATGTCATGTCTAGTTAGGCTGCTGAACGTATGGCGCTTGGTATCAAGATAAAAATGATGTCATGTCTAGTTAGGCTGCTGAACGTATGGCGCTTGGTATCAAGATAAAAATGATGTCATGTCTAGTTGGGCTGCTGAACGTATGGCGCTTGGTATCAAGATAAAAATGATGTCATGTCTAGTTAGGCTGCTGAACGTATGGCGCTTGGTATCAAGATAAAAATGATGTCATGTCTAGTTAGGCTGCTACCCCACCCGGGTCTGCCCTGGGGGACTTGGGTGGGGTTAGGTATTTTTTAGTTCCCAGGGTCACCCTGGTCAGCCCCACAGGGTGGGTTTTTCTCTCTATTCTGGGGCATGTGTTTCTGTCTACCCTTTGTCCATTCACCTGTATTTGCCTTTTTAAAACTCTCCCTACTGTCTGCACTGCCTGTAGCTCTTGATATTGGATGTGTGTTGCTAAATGGTCTTAGCTTTATTTAGGCCCCATGTGTTAGGTTTATTTAATGTATTTGACCGGCTGGCGACATACATTCAATGTTCTGTTTATTTTTTTTTTTTCACAAGCAGTGCAGGCACGTCCTGAGAAAGCCTTGTTGCTGTCGGGACGTTAAGCAATGTACAATCAATTAGTTAGGCTGCTGAACGTATGGCGCTTGGTATCAAGATAAAAATGATGTCATGTCCAGTTAGGCTGCTGAACGTATGGCGCTTGGTATCAAGATAAAAATGATGTCATGTCTAGTTAGGCTGCTGAACGTATGGCGCTTGGTATCAAGATAAAAATGATGTCATGTCTAGTTAGGCTGCTGAACATATGGCGCTTGGTATCAAGATAAAAATGATGTCATGTCTAGTTAGGCTGCTGAAGGTATGGCGCTTGGTATCAAGATAAAAATTATGGCATGTCTAGTTAGGCTGCTGAACGTATGGCGCTTGGTATCAAGATAAAAATGATTTCATGTCTAGTTAGGCTGCTGAACGTATGGCGCTTGGTATCAAGATAAAAATGATGTCATGTCTAGTTAGGCTGCTGAACGTATGGCGCTTGGTATCAAGATAAAAATGATGTCATGTCTAGTTAGGCTGCTGAACGTATGACGCTTTGTGTGTGTGTGCATATTTAAGTATATATATAAACACTATAGGAAATGCTTCATTTAACCACTATCCTACTGAGACTAAAAGCTTCAAATGTGTACCTTCCATATGCAAGCTACATTATAGTACTTACAGATAAGGATAGAGACCAATGGCTTTAGTTCAAGGGTGGTGCCAGAATAGCTTGGCGCCTAGCTACCCTTGAACTATTTTAGTCAAACTTATTTTACACACTGGTGTATTCTGAATGATAAGGGGTAAGGGGTGTCTAAGAGAGCCTTTGAGCATATTGGAATTTGATGTCTCATTAAAGAGTTAAGTTGGTTGTCCCACATTAGAGTCCGTAATTTTCGTTATATTCACTTGAAATTTTAAATATAGCTAGTTTGGAGAAAGACATTGGATGAGTTCATTAGCCAGCTTTGTACCTCTGTGACCTTTTTGAAAATGAAAATTCATCGCAGACAAAAATGTCAAAGTAAGAATCCTCGATTTCAGGAGAGGAATCGGACAGTGGCGGTGATGTAATAGAACCAAAAGCATCAGTGTTATACAATGTTTCTAATTGAGGAAAAGCACAAGCATGTCAGTGTTATACATGTGTACAGTTGAAGCAATGCTCTGACAAATTGATTTAGGAAGACAGCCTCTTTCGTTTTGTTATGATGTCTGCGAACATATTGAGGAAGAGGTGGGAACATGCATACGTACAGACGAAGCTTTGTGGGCATGGATCATCCCATCTTGTTCTTCTTCAGAATTGATTTGGCTATGCCAGCTCACAGATGGTATAAATGGTGCGAAGCGCCATGTGTCTATGTTTGTGTGTGCCATTCCTGTGCGGCACTAGGGGTAGGGTGAGTCAAGGTGGAGAGAGATGAATCAGAAGGATAAGCTTACAAAACAGTAACAACTCTCAATGTTTGTAAAAGCAAAACACACGTGAGCTCGAAACAATAAGGTAGACTTTGGGATCAAATCCTCATCGTGTTTTCTGACTCATGTGCGATATCAAAAGTGAGTCTATGTAATGGGCCCTTGGTCGCCCGTGACATAAATGTTGTGTATAAGATCTTTCTGTGCACACTAATTTGGTTGACCCTCGCAAAGGTCAAGGGCCATGGAGGTTGATAGAATTGTGGGAAATGCATAGATTTTGTGAAAATGTGGATTTCACATGGACAAAATACAACCCTACGTGTATGTTTGGGCACTTCAACATTTGCTGATTTAAGTTCACCTGTCAGAAATCAGAAAGGTCAAGGTCATACAGGTCAAATTGTTTTCAGTCATGCATGTGGGCACTGAGGGCTTTGCTATTCTTGTTTTACAGACTACAGCGATGCCAGAGCAGTTGAGCGAATAAACAGCGACCTTGTCAACACCTTGGGAAACCTGCTCAGTCGTACCACATCAATGTCAGTCAACAAGAGGCAGGAGTTTCCTCCCTTAGATCCAGAAATTGATTTGGGGAAATATTTGTCTGAGGAGGATACAAAAATGTATGCCTTGCTTCAGAAGCTGCCAGGTGTGTTTACACTTTTGTCCGTATGCAGTTTTCAGTTTGTCAGTTTTGGTCTGAAGGGGGCAAGTTAGCTACATTTAGGTGGAAATCTACTGAGCGTCAATCCACTCAGTGTAAATTAAGCAAGTGTGAATCCACCCAGACGGGAATAATAACAAGAATAATAACGCATGAGTGGGACTTTTCCGGATACAGCCGGATTTTCCGTATGTTGTTATTATTTTGTTTTTCACTTAAAAAGTGCCCCAAGACCCTCGCTTCAGGATTCAACTTCTTTTTCGGTCCCACCCATGATAATGTATATTTTTAAGGCGCCTATACTTTCGATAGAAAAGCTCTGGGCACCGTACAAATGCCATACTATCATACACACACCTTGCATCCTACAACACGTATTATTCCCTAACATAAACACTCGCGCAACAAGATATACACACAAAAAGATATCTGTGTACCATAAAACTAATAACAAATGCAATTAGTGTAGATTTGTTTTTCAGCCATTCCAATCCTGATTTCAGCTTTCGGGGATTCGTGCCTTATAAATTTATGCTGGACAGAATGCGGGTGGACAGATTCATGCCAAATATAGCACAGTCGACCTTTAACCCGTTTAGTTTTGAGAAAATGTGAACACCACCCAACTGCAGGTGTGGGGCTGATGAGGATCTATGCCTCTTGCTGACACCACTTTGAGTCCATGTTCAGGGTTATCCATGTTCAGGGTTATACATGTTCTGGGTTATACATGTTCAGGGTTATCCATGTTCAGGGTTATCCATGTTCAGGGTTATCCATGTTCTGGGTTATACATGTTCAGGGTTATCCATGTTCAAGGTTATCCATGTTCAGGGTTATCGATGTTCTGGGTTATACATGTTCAGGGTTATCCATGTTCAGGGTTATCCATGTTCAAGGGACATCACGTGCAATGGCAACAGTGAATCTATCATAGCCTTCCTGTCATCAGGTGGCTGGTGGGTGTCGTACGTGGTAAACTTTAACGTTGGCATTTTCTAGGAGACTATTCAAGTCTCAGACTTCAAACTTGGTCCGCCGGTACTTTGTGGCTAGACCTTTTTAAATATGCCAATTTCAGTGACCTCTCTCAAAGGTCAAGGTCAAAGGAGGTCCTGAAATTGGTTTAAAAAAAATAGCCATGTTTTGACATAAACTGTTTCTTCACTAATATTTTTTTCAACTTCAAACCCAAACTTGGTTACAGAGATACCTGATGGTAAGACATTTCTATGCATACTAATTTGGAAAGTTCAAGGGTCGCAACAGGTCGGCAAATGTGTGAAAAATGTCAGTTTTTGATAGAATTGTAGTTTTATCAAAGTTTTCACATCAGAGCTGATCATTTTGTATTTCTTGCTCTTGAAACAGTACTGATGGGGGAGGCATACAAGTCCCTGGCTTACCCTCGCCTATTGTCTCAGGGCTAAACTGACATTTTGTATTTCTTGCTTTTGAAACAGTACTGGTGGAGGAGGCATACGAGTCCCTGGCATACCCTCGCGTTATCGACACACTGATGACTCACATTCGCTGGGCTAACGCTCTGGTTCAAATGCACCAACCATGGATCCTCATCAAATCGGACGACATCACGCTGCATGAACACTTGAGAGTTGTCTTGCATGTCGCCATGGAAACACTGCGAGTGTGCGGCATCCTGCTGCAGCCAATTGTACCAGACATCGCGTCCCGAGTGTTGACCAGGCTGGGTGTTCCCATGGAGCGGCGAGGTGTGAAGCACGTTGAAAGGGACTTGTTTCCAACTTCCCGCAGTCTGGGTCGTACAGTGAAACTGATAGATCGCATTTCATTAGAGTAAAAGGGACTTGTCTGGTTGTACAATGAAACTGATAGATCACATTTCATGAGAGTAAAAGGACTTGTCTGGTCGTACAGTGAACTGATAGATCGCATTTCATGAGAGTAAAATTGACTTGTTTCCAACTTCCCGCAGTCTGGGTTGTACAGTGAACTGATAGATGGCATTTCATGAGAGCAAAAGTGACTTGTCTGGTTGTACACTGTAGTGTCGCCTCACCCCAGTCTTCAACACCAAATTCTGTAGCGTCGCTGACCGTGTGCAATGTTTGTGTGACTGGTGAATGTGTATGTAAATGTTTGCTTCGTGTCAGGATGCCAAGTTCACACACACAAGCACAGTCACTCGCACTCGATATTAACTACAATAAAACTTGTGAAACGAAGATCACATTTCGTATAGACTCCCCCACCCGGGTCTGCCCTGGGGGACTTGGGTGGGGTTAGGTATTTTTTAGTTCCCAGGGTCACCCTGGTCAGCCCCACAGGGTGGGTTTTTCTCTCTATTCTGGGGCATGTGTTTCTGTCTACCCTTTGTCCATTCACCTGTATTTGCCTTTTTAAAACTCTCCCTACTGTCTGCACTGCCTGTAGCTCTTGATATTGGATGTGTGTTGCTAAATGGTCTTAGCTTTATTTAGGCCCCATGTGTTAGGTTTATTTAATGTATTTGACCGGCTGGCAACATACATTCAATGTTCTGTTTATTTTTTTTTTTTTCACAAGCAGTGCAGGCACGTCCTGAGAAAGCCTTGTTGCTGTCGGGACGTTAAGCAATGTACAATCAATCAATCAATCGTATAGACTATATCGCAGTACAGGCTAATAATGATAAAGCGACAACAAATGCCCCGGCATGAGGCCGTTTGAGAAAAATATATTCTCTGCTGGTGATGTGATCAGGCTTTACTACAGTAGCGCAACACAGTACTAACATCTAAGTCGTGTCTCTAAAAGGAATGACAAAGTCCGAACAAGTACCCTTTGTAAAGGAGAATCTAGTAAAATAACAAGTCGGAGAGGCCATTAGGTGAAAGGCAGCCTCGGCAAAAATGACAAAGTTAAAAGTGCCCTTTATAAACAAAAGTCTAGAAAAGTAACTAAGTCAGTGAGGCCTTTGGTAAAAGACGACCTGTACAAAAATGACCAAGTGCAAAGCGCCCTTTGTAAAGGGAAGTCTCAGAAAGACGACAGAGTCCGAGGCGCTCTTCAAAAGGATAACTATCTAAAAATATGGCAGAGTCCAAAATGTCCATTGATAATGGGAAACCTCGGAAAAATGGCAGAGTCCGAGCCACCCGTTATAAAGGAAGACTCCCCCCAAAATGACAAGAGTCCTGAAGCTCCCTTTGTAAAGGAAGACCTCGAAAAACGGCAGAGTCCCAGGACTCCCCAAAAACGACAGTCCGAGATTCCCGTTCCAAGGAGGGCTCAGAAAAAATGACCTGCTGGTAGTAGAGAGAACTCTGAAAAATCGGCCAAGTCAAAACAGCAACTACAACCGCTCAAATCCACCTATCACCTCAGACCAGGAACACTGCGCTCCAACCCAACAATTGTAGGTGCTGAGCGCAGTTGAGTTTTGCTAGCCAAAACTAACGAATAGCAAAAAGTGGTTAGCCCGACCAAAATCATTACGTTTTACAAAATGGTGAAGCATACTTCCATGATTTAGAACATTGCTTTCCTAGCTGAATACATTTTTGTCAGTTCTGAAACCATTACCAACACTTAGAGCACCTCAAACACTATATTGTTATAAAATCCTCTTGCAGATGAAAAATCGTACTTTTACACGACTACGTAGTTAACACACAAAATCCAACAAATCTCTTGTCAGGGGAAAATACTCCGCAGTAACCAGCTGTCTGCCACTGCAGCAGAGGTCTGGAAAGAAGGGAGAAAACGACACTAGGCGAGGTGCGGTCACCGAGTACACCAGCTGTCCAAACGTTCTGCTGTGCTACGCAGCCTCGCTTACAACTGGCGGTAAATGTACACACTAAATTCCAAGCTTGCAGGAGACAAAAATAACTGAACTGCGTGAGCTGCTCTGAGTGAGCACACCAACTACACAAAAAGAGGAAAATAATAAGATAAAAAAATGTGATCACGGCATTTTTACCACAAATAAACCAAGGGTAGACAGAAACACGTGCCCCAAAATAGAGGGGAAAACCCACCCTGTGGGGCTGACTAGAGTGACCCTGGGAACTAAAAAGTAGTTGACCCCACCCAAAAACCCCAGGGCGACACGGTTGGGGGTCCAGATGGTGTAATATGATTCATGGTAACATTATGGACTAATATGCACATCAACATGAAGACATGCACGAGGATATCTCACATGGGCAAATAAGACGCATTTAAGTTATTTAAATCACTCCGTAAATTTTCAACCTTTCCTAACGTGGATCTTTTCAATAAATTAATTAATCATCAATCAAGAAAATTGAAGAGGTACAAAGCTGGCTAAACAACTCGTCCAAAGCCCTCAGAATTAAGCTAAATCTAAACTTTTCAGCGAACATGACAAGACTTATGCACTCTAATGCGGGGTCAAGGTGACAATTTCTGTGCAATAAGCACTCCCACTTGGAGGCTCTCTGTGCAATAAGCACTCCCACTTGGAGGCTCTCTGTGCAATAAGCACTCCCACTTGGAGGCTCTCTGTGCAATAAGCACTCCCACTTGGAGGATCTCTGTGCAATAAGCACTCCCACTTGGAGGCTCTCTGTGCAATAAGCACTCCCACTTGGAGGGTCTCTTCGCGGTTTTAGATTGAGAGAACGTCCAAAAGTTTCAAGCCCCCAAGACCAGAAACAGCGGAACATATTTAGTGAACCACACACACACACACACACACACCACTTGGTACCAAAAGTACATTGTACAGACACAACTGTTTATATGTGACATAACTTTTACCTTGTTGCTTTACTGCCATCATTTACATCAAGTGCTCACTACTCAACGCGCTCCGCTGCGCCCCATTTCAAAGTTGTACATATTATTAAAAATAAAATTGTGAAAAAAAAAACCCAACAAACACACCAACCAAAATGCTTGGGTAAGCTCTGTCGAGTCAATCCAACCATGAAACCAGCATGATACAACAAAGGGATCATCCGACAGTGGGATTAATATGTTACACCATGGCCACTGCTGATTTACGAGCCTCGACTTTCTTTTGTTGCACAGTACTAGCTGCTGGGCTCGTTAATCATCAGCAATCATGGTTTAATATATACATATACGTTAGACCATGAGCGATGGTGATTTACAAGCCAAGACCTGCTTATGACACCAAAGTTCTGGATATAATAAAGTTCTGCTGAGAAGCCATAACTATGCCCAAAGTGTCATGCCAGTTTCGCTGTTGAATTGACATGATACAGTCTACACACAAGCATTACAAGGCCTCCATATCATTGATAATCAAGCCTCAACAGCTGTGATGTAAAAACTAATTCAGTGTCTTGCAAATAATACATGACATAACCTGCATCCAAGCAACCCCAAGTGTACAGTTCACCGGACAATATTGGTGAAAGCTGGCACATATAGCTTGTAGGAAAACAAAGTTCTGCTGGTCATTTACAGATCGCAAGTCCAGCGAAATGGTGCCAAGTTACTGCAAAGTCTGTTTTTCACATTTTCAAATGCAATAAACCCAAAATTAAACAAAAACTATTCACACAGCTTGCTGCATCAGTTAGCAGCAGTTATGATCTCAAAGTTAAAGCAAAATTATTCTTTTGGGGTTACAGCAAGAATTAATCTTCTACGGTATTTAGTTATTTTGCTGTACATGTTTGATTCATGTACATTATAGAGGTAGCAGGGGTTTGCTGCACAGACCCTTGTAGCCCTGAGAGAGGTCAAAGGAACCATTGTACCCCAAAAGGCCCAAAGGGTACAATGGTCCCTTTGACCGCCCTCAGGCCTACAAGGATCTTTGCAGCAAACCCCCAATACCAATAATATATTTGTTTCATTCCTCCACCGTTATTGTAAAAGAAATCGCGCTGAATGTATAGATCGTAGACGTATGACATAATATAACATCTTTCTTGACGTTTCCACCTGCATGACCAGCAAAATTGTCAGAGTAATGCAATGGAAAAGATTTGCAAATTCTTTATTAAAATAGTTGTGTCACTCCCTCATGTGCTTAGATTCCGCCAAGACTCTTTCTGTCGTCTGTTACACACTATTGCTGTATATGTGTATGTGTGCTGAAAAGAACTCCAGTAGTGTGGCTATGGTCGACTTAGCTGAAATTATCTTCCCCTGCCGCCGTTTGGTGGCGCTGGGTGCACAAGGGGCTTCCTCAGCGCGAGTTGTAAACAGAGTGTATGCACCGATACCGGCTGTACTTCATCGATAGTAGAAGCGAAAACACGTGAAAACAATGCCTGGAAGATGTTGCTGTGTGTATGGCTGCTCAAATCGAATGGGACATCAGTTTCCCAAGGAAATAATCCGACGGAAAAAGTGGATCATCGCTATCAGAAGAGAGAATTTCGAACCGACTGCCAGCAGTATCGTCTGCAGAAGTCACTTCGTAGATGACGACTATCACGTCTCAGAGTACAATCAGGCGGGTAAGTAAAACATAATACCTGTATGCATTTCCTAATATAAAAAAATAAATATAAAAACACGTGTGTGTATTGTAATGAAATTCTAAGTTAATGCAGTAGACATGCATTATGCAAGTGTTTGTGACCGATAGTAAGTGGCTGTTTGGCTCATGCATGATTTTAATCATGACCATCAGAGTACAGCTCTGTACCATTGCCAGTAATCCTACAGCGTTACAAGGCACACCACAATATCTGTAGCTTATTTATTCACTATCTTAATATGGTATCCACAGCTTGTGTTGTGATTCAGTTGTGTGGGTGTGGCACTGAGAGGTGTAGGACATGTGTGGGTGACCTTGATTTTACATGAATTTGTGATAATTTATTACAGGTATATAATTATCAGTATCAACCGGTGACAGAGAAATCTCGTGAGACATACCTGTCTGTTGGTGTCATTAGGGCCTCAGATGAATTGCGCATTGAGTTATATTATAAATAAGAGAAATGCGCCATATAAATACCATGTATTATTATTTATACAAAATTATGTTTGACAGGTACAAAGAGGCAGCGCAGAGTCTTGAAGGTGACAGCTGTGCCCAGTGTCTTCGTATGGACCAAGACCAAAACCACTGCGCAGCTTGGCAGAGCAGGAAGGCAGAAGAGAAAACAGGAAGAAGAGGTGAACTCCACAGCAAAAAGGTGGGCTATCAGAAATCTGATGACTGCTGAAGACCAGGGAAATGATGAAAAACAAATACAGGAAGAACAGAACTATTTCTATTCAGATGCAGACCTGCATGTTGCTGCAGTTGAAGAAATTGCCACGACAGCTGAGGACTTACAGGAAGAAACCAGTGTAGCAGTGGAACAGGTTGTAGAAGAAACTGTCACAACAGCAAATGAGGTTAGGGACAGTAGCCCCAATAAGAATATTGATCCTGCTGCACACATAGACAGTGCCTCATGTTCAGCCAGATTTTTGTTCCCTCTGACTAATGTGAAAGATCATGCACAGACAGTTTCTCTGTCACCGGTTGATACTGATGAGTGATGAAAGAGATAAGAATAATGGGATTTCTAACCCACCCCTATTCTATTTAGTAGATTTATTATATCAACTAGCTATTCAGACAAACCAACTCCAACAAATATACCAAATACAATCAATACCTAACTATTTTAGTTCCATTTCGGAAATTATTTAAACATCATTTTTTGATAAGAATAATGGGATTTCTAACCCACCCCTCCACTAATCTGTAGATTTATTATATCAACTAGCTATTTAGACAAACCAACTCCAACAAATACAACCAATACCTTTATTACCTAACTATTTTAGTTCCATTTTGGAAATTATTTAAACATTATTTTTTGTTTTATATAATGAGATTTTTAACCCACCCCTCTTCTATTTAGTAGATTTATTATATCAACTAGCTATTTAGACAAACCAACTCAAACAAATACAATCAATACCTTTATTACCTAACTATTTTAGTTCCATTTCGGAAATTATTTAAGCATTATTTTTTATATAATTACCCCCTCTCTATAGATTTATTAACTAACCATTTTTTTTATCAGCCAACACGCAATTATTAAGGCAGATAAAAACCCAAAAAATTAATGATTATATTAACTTATTTAAGCAAAATTATTATATTACATTATAAAATGAATCAAGACGAATTGCTACTTCTAAGCGATATATGTGCTGTAGAAAACAAAGACTTAGACTTTAAAAAACAACGCCTTCTTTCTGTTGTTGTTTCTGGAAAATCAAAAGCTTTTCTTGGTAAACAATACATGACAGAAGACATAGAGTCTCTTACATCTGACGAGCTAATCAAGCTACATTCTAAATATGAAAATCACGTTGCTTCACTAATGACACGCAATTTGAGTCGATCTCTCATATGCTTATACACAAAAGCTGTAAGTCACTTTTTACCTGTTGATACTGACAGTTTGTCACATGATCTCGAAAGCAACCCCATAGTTTCAAGTTCAATAGGTAAATTAGCATGCCTCATGTTTTACAAGTTTGGGAATTACCTTGCACCTGCTGTAACCTTACTTGTTACTAGTAGTCATATTGATTTTTCTAAATTAAATTTTAAATTAGAAGAAAATGGACGAGACCCAGACGACTCCACATCAGAGTCCTGCCTTGACACAGGTTCAAACAGTGACTAAGACTAAAAGTCCGGGTCGAATAGAGGCTGGTAAAAGATTAGCTGAATATAACAGACAAAAGAGATTACAGTATCAGGCATTAACAGAAAAGACTGACACAACATCATCAGTTTCACTTACGTCAGAAACAACACAACCACCTAAAAGTGAGAAAAAAATATATATATATATAGTTGCTGGATTTGTTGTCGGATTTGGTTACGTAGGTTACCAATTATATAAAAAATACAAACCACAGACTCAAACAGTGTCCAAATAATCAAGCACTCCAAAAATAAAAGAAGTAGTCGCCACATTACCAGTAACACCCAAAGCCGTGGACCCATTTTACATGCAGTAAATAAATTTATTATTTTAATTTTTATGGTATAAGAAAATGAGCGACACAAAGAACTTAATGAACCTTATCTATCACTCTGCTGTAATAAGTGGACTATCAGTAGCGTATTCTATGCTGGGAAAAAGTCTTCTCAAAATGAAATCAGCAGACCTGAGTAAATTAGACTTTGAAGACAGTGCTAAGCTAATAGTTATTATAACAGCATCGATTGCAACAAAAGATTTTCTAGTCAAGCAAGGAATTATTCCAGAAAATATTTCTGCGTAAATAAAAGTATGGCAACAATAGCTGTCATGATTGGTGGTGCAGTTATAAATGCATTGGCATTCAGTGGGTCAAACTATCTCTTTTCAAAAGTGAGTAAAGAAGAATCAGCAGAAGAAATGAAGCGACACAATGAGGCATCTGAAAAACTAGCTCAAGCCCAACAAGATTATGAGAAGCAAAGAATTGAGAAACTTGATTTTATTAATGAAAAACTAAAACTTGAGGGTCACGCACAGCATACATTTTCAAACATTGATGACGCAATCAAAGAATACTATCTTGTAACTGGTGAAGACATATCTATTCCTCAACCAAAACTTAGTGACTATTACCAACCAAGCCCAGAACAAAAAAATGGAGAAATAATATTTGTTTTAGTAGGAATGACATTAGTATATTTTACAGGAGTTTATATTGCTAGAAAAAATGGCAGACACTAAACTATCAAAAATATATTACTCCCCAATCGGCTACTGGAAAGGAAAAACTGCAATAGAAAAATTACATGCAGCTGTTGGTGGGGATGTCACACAAATAAAACAGTGGCTCAAAAAACAGGCAATTTGGCAAATATATTTACCTGCTCCAAGAAAAATAACAAGACCTCATTTTGTAAACACTAACCCTAATGACACCCACCAAATGGATCTTCTGTTTTTGCCACACGATACAATAAAAAAGAAACGATACAAGTATGCATTAACTGTTGTTGACATAGCTTCAAGGTAGAAGGATGCAGAACCCATAACTGACAAAAATGCTGTAACAGTGGCCACTGCATTATCAAAAATATATAGTAGAGGACCTTTAACATACCCTAGGCTTGTACAGGTTGATGACAGATCTGAATTTAAAGGCGCTGTTAATCAGTTATTTGCAAAGCATAACATGCTAGTGCGGCGAGGCATACCAGGTGTGCATAGATCACAGGCTATTGTAGAAAATTTTAACAATTATCGGAGAGACTTTTCAGCTATCAGTATTCTAAGGAACTCATGCATGACACCCGGAACACTGAGTGGGTTAAGAGATTACCGTCTGTGATAAAAGCAATGAATAATGAAGGTCACCCTAAACCTGTTGATTCTATTAAATTAAAAACAGTGCCCTCAGAAATAAAAACAATAACACCTCCAGACACTAGCTTGTTTACAAAACAGGTGAGATATTTGTATCAACCAGGTGAAGCTGAGAATGACGTTAGACGTAGGGCAACTGATCCAATTTGGTCTACATCTGTCCACAGTATAAAAAAAATAGTTCCTTCTGCTAATGCATCGATTTATTATTTGTATGAGCCTGCACCAAAGAGGGCATTTGTTAGAGAAGAATTACAGATTATTCCCACAGACACTGTTACTCATTTTTAACCATTTCAATTCATCAATTAGTTCATCAAACAGTTTATCAGCTATTTTTTCAGATAACTTGAGCCTGTAATGCCCAGGTGCATAAGCTTTTTCCTTAGTGTGAAACACGCGTTTTGTGTCTCCAACTGCTAGAGACTTTTTATGTGTTTGGATCATTTCAAGATTATGTTTGTTTGACCTCAGTGTCTTGTTTGGATAATCAGGCATCAGTTTTCCATCTAATACTTGCTTGTAGTGTTCATGAAGGATATCTTTATTTTTTATCGCTGATTTTTTGATACCTTTAGCTTTTGACTGACTGCCTTTTTGGTGCAGTATAGAATACATTTTTGACCTCAGTCCAACGTACTCAACTATTGGCACACCATTTAGTTCATCCTTAAACTTGCCAGGCACTTTTTTGTTTTGTGTGCTGAACAGCGGGTGATCCTTAGTCAGACGTGTCATACATATGTAGTTCTGTTTTCATGTCTTCATAAAAGTCTTCAGTAGGTACGTCTATGATCATAGAGTCAGTGTCAGTGTATAGCAGACGGCACTCAGGATACTTTGGTTTAAAGTAATCATAATAAAATTCAAGCATCAATAGTTTTGACAACTCGAGTATTGCCATACCAATGAATACTGGTTTGTCCAGTTTAACAATCTTTTTTTTTGAGTGACACTGCATACAATGATGAATGAAACTCTTTGTACCCTGTGTACCGTGACTTACCTGTAAGTTTAATAGCACCCAATTCAGTTGTGACTAGTCTCACATCTTTGCGGTGATGAGGATTTTCCATTGTCTTGCCAAAACAGGCATTGTTCATAAGCTTAAAGAAGTCTTTGTCAAATGCAGTGTTGCCATCCCTTGCACACAATGTTGTGTTCTTCATTATGTAATCTTTCATGAAAGCACTCTGATCAAATTGAATTCCTCTGTGAACTTTCTTTAGTACTAACCCATGTCTGATGTAAAACTGTAGCAAGCGGTAGTGACAAACGTAATTAAATTTGTCATTCAGATTTGGAACAAGTTTAGTGTCTTCTTTTTTTCCTGTCATACTCATTTTCTCAACAGCTAATGGATAATCATTATGGTAATCGTGTAGATGGTGTGGGTACTCCAAGTCTACTTCAAATATCCAGCTCTTTTCATCATTTTGTCCACGATCCATAATATATTTTGTTAATTTTTTTATGCCATACTTTGATAAATCATACAGACGAAAGTTTTTTAATGGTAATAATTCACACATTGCAAAACCATACAAATTATTAGCATCCAAGTATGTAATAAATGACATCGGCTTTGACTTGACCCCACCCGGGTCTGCCCTGGGGGACTTGGGTGGGGTTAGGTACTTTTTAGTTCCCAGGGTCACCCTGGTCAGCCCCACAGGGTGAGTTTTTCTCTCTATTCTGGGGCATGTGTTTCTGTCTATCCTTGGTCCATTCACCTGTATTTGCCTTTTTAAAACTCTCCCTACTGTCTGCACTGCCTGTAGCTCTTGATATTGGATGTGTGTTGCTAAATGGTCTTAGCTTTATTTAGGCCCCATGTGTTAGGTTTATTTAATGTATTTGACCGGCTGGCGACATACATTCAATGTTCTGTTTATTTTTTTTTTTCACAAGCAGTGCAGGCACGTCCTGAGAAAGCCTTGTTGCTGTCGGGACGTTAAGCAATGTACAATGTACAATATGAGTTGTCAAAGTCATTAAGATATTTATTGTTGGCTTTAGCATAATTGTTTGCAGCTATACTAATGCCTCCCCTCAATCCACGTTCAACCATTTCACCCATTAAAGGGTCATACAACAAGTCTATAAAAATCTTACTAGATTTCAAAAAAGCATCCCATGTCATGCCAGGACTAGATATGTAACAAGCAGGGTCAAGACTGTAGTGTAACAAACCCTTTTCACGATAACTTTCAAATACATCTGCTAGTAAGCAAACATCAGCTTTTAAGTAATGGTCATGGTAGTCACCAATCGTCTGACACCCTAGTTTATCCCATGCATCAAGTGCGTGCTGGTATTCTGAGTCAGAAATACCTTTTCCATTTAGTGTAGAATAAAATTTTTCTTTTGGTGGCAGCATCCTTTCTTCAAACACAACCCAGTCACTTATGTACTCATACGGATACACTCCTTTCTTAATTAAGTCTGGCTCAAAATATTTACTTGTTATTGGAAACTCAGTCAGTCCTTCTGCCAAACTAGCAAGACCTAAAGATAAATGTTGCATTGAGTCATAAAATGATAATTTGTTGTCAAGACTAAAAGTCAAGTATTTTTCAGTTGTCTGCGCAATACAACTTATGTTTTTGTAAGACTCATCTACAGCCTGCATGATAATATGTGAATCATATCCCTTTAGATTATGGAAAAAGATTGGTAGTTTGTATTTTTTAGGATTTATTTTTAAAGACAAGTTACATTTGTTATGTGCAGCACCTATGTAATGACCAGTTATGTTGTCATGGTAGCAAACTTTATCACCATCAAGGGCATCTTCACAACTCCAACACATCACTGCTGTTTCAAAATTTAATTTATCTTCTTCTGTCATCACCAAAGGTATCTGACACTTTTCAAAATACTGTACTAACTTTCCATGAAGTTGCCTCATTTCTGTTAAAAACATAGCTGCTGCATTTTCCCCTCTGTAGATAACAGGTTCTGAATGCACACCGTCTGACCTAACAAGAATGTATCCAAAAGAACACACCACTTGATCACTCAACTTTATTGTCTTTGGTAATGATTCTGGAATAAGGCCATCATACGGAACAACAAGTGATTCAAAATCAGCATAAACTACAAATGGTAACTTTTGTTTGTTTCCACAGTTTTTAAAATATACTTTATCACCAGGCTCTGGATATTTAAGTTCTGTTTGAATGTCATCAGTAGACCTACAGTTCTTTACATGTTTGTCTGCTAGTTTAATAGAAGAAAACCTTTGTAAACATCTCTTACATATTTCCTGTTTACCATTGTGTTTTGTTACATGATTGTGAATTAGTCTTGACATATTTCTGATAATTGTGTAGTGAAAGTTATCACCAGAGCTTATTAGTAACATGTCAACATGCTTATTTTCTGGCTGGCCGTAATTTGGGGCAATTGGTGACACTCTAATTGGTTGTAACTTGTTTATAGACTCATTATCCCAAACAAACACATTTACAGATATACCAGGATTTAGTTTTTCAAACAAGTCTATATCCTCTACCTTAACAGGAAAATCTATGCCACTGAAGTTGAGTTCATTTACAAAAATGGTATAGTTAGATACACGTTCAGGCTTTAACCTTACAAAATGCAGTTTGGCAAGCACACACCACATGAAACAATAGTTGTCATTGTTTTGAATATTGACTACAGCCTTTTTGTCTGAAACCTCTTTTGGCAATGGTATCCATGATTTACCTAGTATAGGATGATATCTTGACTGCTTTAGTTGAAGTTCAAGTACACGACCGTCATGCCAACCAGAACCCCGCATTTTTGCTTTGTCGATTGCTTCTAAAAAGTCAGGCAACAGTCTTTCTCTAAACACTTTCTCTAGTTCTCTTCTAGAATTAACTGTATGTTGTCTTGTTGAGATATACGTTACAATAACTTCACCATCTACCCTCGTAAATTCTATTTTAGCAACAATCTGAATTTTTACACTACCAGAAAGAAGATTATCTTGTATGAATAAAAAAGATCTTTCTATTGATTCATAAACATTGAAAATATTAGATATAGGTAAGTCGGTAGTAAGGGTTACCGGCCTTGGTCGAGACGATACACAGCTTGTTTTGTGGTGCTCTTTTTTGCTTATTTTTTTTCTAGTTTAATAGGACTGTACTGACTCAAAAAGTTAGGAGAGTCACTGTAGCCACAAGAAGAAGTTCCTGTCAATATTTCTCTCTTGTGCTAGCTCCTGTTGGAGCAGAGGACGGACGGAGGATTTCGAGTGCTGTGGTGTGTGGACCGGCCGGTCGGTGCAATATGGCGACCTCAGCTATGCACGTTGAGCCCGTGTTTGCAAAGGCGAGCGACATGCCGGGAGACGCCAGTGTACTGGAGGTGTGTTTGGCGGCCGAAAGTGTCTCTGGCAGAGAAACAATTGCTGGAGCTCAACGTATCCGCGGGCTATGGCGAATATATCCACTGAATAGAGAGGCCAGGACAACTTTATTGGTAAATGGAATGGAGATAGGTGGGCGATCTCTCTGTCTACACGACAAGAACCCTTACATTCTGCGGGAATCTCGCTCAGAAACACCGACTACACGGCTTTACATACAGGACATACCCATCAGCGTAGCAGACGAAGAGGTTATTACCCTCTTCGACAGACTCGGATGTGTCAGGCGCTCTTCTATTACATATGAGCGTGCCCGTAACACTGATGGTAAGCTGACCCGTTTCCTGACCGGACGTCGGTTTGTTTACATTGAGATCCCGACGGTTCCATTGGAGCGTAGTTTTCAGATGGGCCCCTTCAGAATTTCTCTATTTTACAAGGAAATGAAGAAAACGCGCGAGCAAAAGTGTTCCAACTGCTTGCAGACAGGACACTACACTCATGAATGCGTTAATCAGGTGGTGTGTCGTGGGTGCAGACAGGGTGGACACAGAGAAAAAGAGGGCAAGTGTGTTCAACTGACAACCGAGGAAAACACCATGACGGCTGACCCAGTAACTGACACGGACATTGCCGACGTTATTGTGACATTCCCTGCCGTGACACCAACAGACTCTGACCCCAAAACCGATCCCGTGCCGCCCGCGGCTTTGTTTGCCTCTGGTGACAGCGCGGATGTGGGTCAGCGTGTACAGAAAGGTCGCCAGCTGTTGGAAAGAGGTCGCCACGAGAAGAAAGGAAAACAAACGAAGCTTACCAGTCTTGTCCAGCGTAGACACCGATCGGATACACCTAACAAAAGACTGAGGTCGGAATCTAATTCCCCTCTTCATTCCCCAGGTAAAAACGCACGCACTCTACTGCCAACAAAGGACGGTTGGGAGACTGGAACCACTGAAACCTCCGAGTCCGACTCCGTGCCACAGGGCCTGACCTAACAAAGTTGGTCGAATATGTGGCTCTTTTTCGGTCCTGACCTCGCATCCATCCCTGGACTATGAGACCGTTATGCGACTCAAAGTATTATCACTATTGAGATTAATAAATAAACACTGTTAGGCCCTTTATGGATGCTATATCAAATATTAATGTTGTAACGCTCAACGTAAGAGGAATTAGAAATAAGCGAAAACGAAATGTAGTGTTTCGATTTCTTAGACAGAAAAAAGTGGATATTGCATGTTTACAAGAAACGTATATTACTGACGACGTGAAGGAGGAGTGGCGGAATGAATGGGGTGGTCAACTGTTCTGTTGTTGTGTTAGCAGTCATTCAATGGGTCAGGTTATCTTAGTGCGAAGAGATTTTATATACGATACAAACCTCGTACATCACTCAGACAGAATACTGTCTATGGAGGTGTCTATTGATGACAACATACTCATGATACACAACGTATATGCCCCGGCTTCAGGAAAAAAGGCTCCTTTCCTTGAGCAGCTGGTACAACATTTAAATTATTACCCTATATCGTCTGTCTTGGTGTGTGGAGACTTTAACTGTGTTCTAGACAACAATAAAGACGTAATTAGTGGAGACAAGCACTCAGTGAAGAACGTTTCCTCTTTTAATGACTTTCTGATTAACAGTGATTTGAACGACACATGGAGATTACTGAACCCACAGCAGACGGAGTTTACATGGTCTAGAAATAACCCCACTCAGGCTAGACGGTTAGACTATGCGCTTTCTTCCGATGAAGTGTTTGACAGAATTCTCTCCTGTGAGCATGAGTCGGTGTCTTTCTCTGACCATAGATGTGTCACTTTAAAGTACTGTATATCTAATGTTACTAGAGGCCCAGGCTACTGGAAATACAATAACAGCCTTCTCAAAGATGAGCAGTATGTCAAAATGATGAATGCATTAATCTCTAATTTTAAGGCTACGACGGATGAAACAGATAGTCAGATAAAATGGGAGTTATTAAAAATTCAAATACGTGAACTCAGTATAAACTTTTGCAAAATTAAAAAACGAAAGGAAAGCAAAAGGTTAGAGGATTTACAAAGAAGACTGAATACTTTTGATATAGCACTTGCCAACAATCCCAGTAACATTGATATTCAGCAACTACGTCAGAAAACAAAGATTGAACTTGAAATCTTTGAACAGCACGCTGCAAATAGCGCTCGAGTCCGTGCTCGAGTAAAGTGGATAGAAGAAGGCGAAAAAAATACGAAGTATTTTTTGAATTTAGAAAAAGCTCGCGCGAATTCCAAAATAATGGATAAATTAACTCTGGAAGATGGGTCAGTAGTTACAGATCAAAACAAGATACTGGAAGAACAGATGAAACACTTTACATCACTGTATGCATCTCGCACAGACCAGTCCCCCATGAGTCGCTTGGCGGATGATTTCATAAGTGACACTGCAATTCCAAAACTTTCATCCCTTGATAGTGAGTCATGTGAAGGTTTAATAACAGTAGATGAAGCTTCCATTGGTTTGAAACATTTAAATAACGGGTCAGCCCCCGGCTGTGATGGTATTACAGTAGAATTCATGAAAATGTTTTGGGCCCATCTGAAGGATCTTGTGGTGGACTCCATGAACAAGGCCTTTGAAAATGGCGCTTTGTCTCCTTCACAGACCAAAGCAGTCATTACTCTAATACATAAAGGGAAAAATCTAAGTCGAGATATTTTGAGAAACTGGCGTCCCATCTCCCTAACAAATACAGACTATAAAATTTTGGCAAAGTGTCTTGCTCTTAGACTGGCCAACGTGGTCGGAGATATTGTCCACGAAGATCAAAAAGGTTTTATCAGAGGTCGCAAAATCTCTACAGCTATAAGGTTAATTGATGATACCGTTGAGTACATGAACCAAATAAACTCCCCAGGATTACTGCTGGCGCTCGATTACGAATCTGCCTATGATAGTATATCAAAGGAATTTATTTTATATTCTTTAGAAAAATTTGGGTTTGGTCGTGAATTTGTTCGGTGGGTATCTGTTATTATGTCAGACGCTAAGAGTTGTGTTAATTACTGTGGCTGGTTGTCAGGGTTCTTCCCAGCAGCACGTGGAATCCGTCAAGGTTGTCCGTTCTCACCATTAGCTTTTGTCGTTGCGATGGAACTCTTTGCAATTAAAATTCGACAATGCAAAGAAATAAAGGGACTTGTAATGCCGTATGATGGATCCGACGAACTGAAGTTATTAAAGATTCTTCTCTACGCTGATGATGTAACCATGTTCTTGAGAGACGAACATGACCTAAGAAACGCTCTTGCCATAGTTGCTCATTTCTCAAAATTTTCGGGCCTACAGCTTAATAAGAATAAATCAGAAGCCATGTGGCTAGGCTCGAAAAAGAACTGTGATGAACAATATGGAGTACTCCGGTGGAGCAAAAAGGTTAAAATTCTTGGAATCTACTTTAAAAATGACCAGCCAGCGTCACAGGTTGAGGAAAACTGGACCGGTAGAATTCAAAACATGAGAAGTATAATATCGAAATGGAAAAAGCGGAAATTAAGCATTCGGGGGAAAGCTTGCGTTGTTAAAACATTTATTATCTCACAGATGGTATATGCAATGCAAGCGCTCAGTATCCCCTCAGACGTACTAGATGAAATAAACACTTTGCTTTTCAGATATTTATGGAAGAACAAAAATTTGAATAAGAAGGCCTTTGAGAAGGTAAAACGTTCAGTTATGTGCAGTGATTATTGTGAGGGTGGAATTAAAATGATTAACATGAGGGATATGCAAGCCTCCTTTCTCTGTGAGTGGGCAACGAGGCTGCGTACAGCCATAAAACCCACGAGAGATACTGTCTTGCCCAAACATGCGCTAGGTGTATTTGGTCATGACTTGATATGCTTTGAATTTAATATCAATTCCAAAAAATGTAAAGGGCTTGAAAATATTAAGTCGACCTTCTGGAGAGACGTCATAATGTCATGGTTGGATACTGTAAAAAACAAACCCACTACGGTCCTGTGGAATAGCAAGGTATTAATGTACAAGTCTAACGTTCTGTTTTTTAAAGACTGGGTCCGCGCAGGCGTCTATCGAGTGGAGGATGTGAAGAAAGATGGCGAGATTATGTCGTTTGAAAATGTCTGTCGCATTGTTGGAGATTCCCCTGGGAGGTTGCTGGAATACAACGTTGTGAGAAGTATCCTTACCTCGTACATGCGATGCCTTAATAACAACGCTGACTCCATGTCAGAGAGTATAACGCCAACTTCAGCAAAGGATTTTAGGATAACAATTGTGCAGCAGAAATACAGTCCCCCTTATGCCCTTCATTTCTGGGCGATGAAGTTTGATGTCCAGTTAGGTGAATGGCATTGGGGTATTGTGAATAGAGCAACAAAGGAAGTGAGGTTGCGAGAACTGCAGTGGAAAATTCTACACAATATTTACCCAACCAATATTTTATTGTCTAAAATGGGCGTCGTTAATAATAGATACTGCAGGTTTTGTCCTCATGAAGTTGACTTTATTGAGCATTTTTTCTACTTCTGTGATTCAATATCTCGAATCTGGAAAAGAGTTGAACAACTTTGTTCAGGAAAATGCAATGTTCAGATACGTATAACCCCTGCCCAAGCCTTATTGGGATACCGTGATAACGTGTTAGGAGCAGCAGAAATTGCATTTATTAACCACGTCTCCTTAGTAGCTAAGCTGTGTATTAGCAAGTACAAATATGGTACACCAATAGATATCATATTTTTGTTTGAATCTGAACTTAGAATAAGAAAGTTTCTGTGGTAGAGACAATATTGTTTCCCGGAGATTCACGTAATAGTTGCACGCGACTCACATCTCGAATTACAGTAACTGTGAAACTAATTGTAATCTCTTTCTCTCTTTCTCTCTCTCTCTCTTTCTCTCTCTCTCTCTCTCTCTCTCTCTCTCTCTCTCTCTCTCTCTCTCTCTCTCTCTCTCTCTCTCTCTTTCTCTCTCTCGCACACACATACATATACACATACACGCTCACGAACTCACAGGCATACAAGAGCGCCCTCTCAGTCTGCGCTTCTGTACGTGTAGATGTGATGTACATGCTTATACATTGCCACATACCTGATCTATGTTAACAACTTGTGGCTGTACTTTGTACTATACCGATTTTGTGAATGAAATGTGTCCATTATAACGAACTAAAACAAACTGTCCATCAAATCACCTTTTGAGAGTACAACGTAAACTGTTGTCATATCTAGTGTGATAATTGCTCCACTGTAATATAGTTGAGTAAATAAAATCTATCCTTGAAATAAAATAAAAATAAGGGAAATATGATGTCAGAAGGAAGCAAATAAACAAAAAAAAAAAAAAAAAAAAAAAAAAAAAAAAAAAAAAAAAAAAAAAAAAAGAAAGAAAGAAAGAAAGAAAGATTGGACACCTTCTAACTGGGGCATTTGTCGCCCATCTTGACTGATTTCCCAAATATAAAAAAAAAAAAAAAGATATAGGTAAGTCAGTTGTGTGAAAAACGTTTCTTAAGTTTTGGGAATTGTCCGTCATTTTTATTTGTCCGACAAAAAAATAAATAGAAAATTACACCTTATGTAATGTCATTTTATTGTCTGTAATCCCTATAATAATAATAATTTAGTTCATTTACCAACAAATAAACCACTTCCCCGGTATGTGTCTTAAGGTCTTGTGCTCATGCTGCAGGTGTAATACCACTTTATTGACAGTAACAAATTTAATATAATCATGTTGTTTACTTATTTGGAAGAATATGTGTAAACACATACTCTCAAACCAGTCACAGTTAGCATCATAAACTATAAAATCTTGTGTCTTAAGATCAACACCCTTGTAATTATAACGTGGTGGACTATTAGAATATATAAAAGTTATATTATATGTCATGTATATCTTCGTTGGTGTTGAGAGTTTTATCAAAGGGTGTTTAACTTGTGTTTTAAAGTCATTAAAATGAACAACACCTCTGAAGCTCTCTGTGATATCAACCACTTGCTCTTGTCTGTCCATCATTTTTTATGGACAAACCATAAGTATAAATTAATTTACTAACCCATACCCAGTGGGCTGATTTGTCTTTAAAATAAGCTTTAGATGCTTAGTCAATTTAAGTTTGTTTTTTACACAGTCTCGTTCATGTTTATTTGGTATAACATCGTTTTCTCTGAGACAGTCTTCAAAGCTGTCACGATCTTTACAGTAAAACAAACATATAAACTTTAGTTGCTCACGAAAATCTTTCAGTACAGCATTATATTTCTGAGTAAGAATCCATACACTGATGTTTGCATGTCTTCCACTGAAAGCAAGTTCTGCCAGAGTATTTCTCTTCTTGACAATATCTTTCTCTGCAGAGCAGTCATCGACAATAAACAAAGTTGTCTGCCCTTCAAATTGATTGTAAAAATACTGCAGGTAGTCATTCAGTTTTTTCTCAGGATCAACTAAGTAAATGTTGCTGTCAGTCCAAATGAATAAACAGTTGTGATAAGCTTTGTTGTGTTTGATAGTTGGACAAAATATCACAATGTTTTTAAAATTATGAAGGTATCTTGTTTGTAAGAGATTAAGAACAAATTCAGTTTTTCCACACCCTGTAGCGCCACAAAATAAACCACAGTGTGAGTCTAATGTCATCAAGTTCACTTTAATACACAATATAATTAATATATGTGTCCACTTAGTCTGCTTTCTGCAATATTTAGTTGGGCATCAAAAATTAGATACAAATATATATTTACTGCTCCAGCTGTTTCAACCTTTTTTTGTATCTGAATTGTAATTCCGTCACTACCATTTTCAACAGTACGACCTGACCCATGTAGATAGTCATCATCAGTACTACGTAAATCTAGCCAAAGTGCATACTTGTCTACCAGGTATTGTGCAATTCTTACGTCATACAAATGCAGATTTTTAGATGTCATGTTTGCTGGTTTTTCTCTAACCCTTCCTCCTGCAAAATATTTTGCGATCTCATCAAAGTGTTGGTAAGGTAGCATACCTGAAGCATACACTTGATTAGGATGGCCTTCAATAGTACAAGACAAATTAGTAATCTTTGGATTATAGAATGTTTCTGGAGTAGGAGCGTATGGATTTGCTGGTTGAACAAACAACATAAGAATGCCTTTCAGTGACCTAGCAGGAGTGTTTAGGTTGATGTTCCAAATCTGATCACTTTTGTTTTTATTAATTAAACTGTGCCTTATCACACGGTCATAATAAATTGGAAGTCTTGACTGGTACTGATTTCGAATGAGGGTAGCTAGATGAGCATGTGTTACAATTTCATATTCCAAGGAAATGTTAGTGATTTTGTATGATGCATTTATATCAGTTGATTTGATAACTTTGGAGTAGTCATTAAACATTAGCTCGAAACTCAGACGGTCATTCAGTGCTCCTTGGTAATACGGTAAATGTGATGTTAGGATTTCAAATTCAAGTGGAATGCAAAATCTATTTCCATATGTTTCTGCCACAATAACATCAGCAGCAGATGTTGTCGATTTGTCTCCTGCATTGATTCTGAGTTTAGTAACATTATCAGCCTCTATACCTTGATAAATACGGTCTTCTCTTTCTTGACTTGTAAGCCAAAGGTCTTTGTAACAGTAGAATACATTAGCATCATCAAGACTAAACACTTCCTGACCTTCAAGTTTAACTTTAATATTTTTAATAATTGCTCTACCTATGTTTCTAACTAGTGTTCTGTTCACATCTGTTGTTGAAGTAAGTTCAATATTAAATGCAAGGCGAGCAGTATCAGGAACAATAACATCATTAGGACCTAGGTGAGGAAACTTAACAATAAGGGTTTGGTTTTGATCTATAGTACTAGGATTGTTAGTGATGACAATTGATTGCCTAATACCCTTAACACTAAGAGGTTCACGTAGTTTTCTGTATGGGTCTAACTTTGATCCGTAGGTCGATGTCATTTTTATTATGCACAAAAAATTAAATTAATAAAAACAATGGCAGCAGAAGGAGGATTTGACTTTGAAATGGATGACATGAATACCTCTGATACTAGTGCAACAGATGTAACTGGAATGGGAAATACTTCTAGTATGTATCACGAACTGCTAAAAGACAAAGTAAACTCATTTTATGATAGTGTTGGTGATCGCCCATAAGTTTTGGATCCTAATCAGTTTGAACTTGATAAAAAGGGTCATTTATTTTTAAACACTGTTGACAGAGGAAAAGTACAATTGACTTATAAAACCAACCCTGCTAAGTTTAAAGCTTTAAGTTCAATTAAAACTAGTGTTAGTGGTGAGGCAGCACTGCAGCGTTACCTTGGCATTGGCAGTAAAAAGTTGCCACCTCGTCTTGCTAGTACTCTTCACGATGTACAAACAAAATTACCAACTAGTCAAGAAATTGAAATGACTGAAGTAAAAAAACTACCAGAAATAGCAGACAGGGCAATACAAGAAACTTCATTTACAGAAGGGCAAATAAATGAGGAATTAAAAACAATTGGTGACTCTCCTTTGACAATGCGGGAGTTAGAGGGGTTGGATAAAGCACTTCAGTCAATAAGGGGTGAGCTTGTAAATAATGTAGCAAAACTAGGAGAGCTTGATAATCACATAGAAAAAGAAAAACAAAAACTGGCTACAGCTGATGATGAGAATTATGACACAGAAATGAAAGAAAGAATACAACACAGATTAAATGATTTGCAGATAGAAAGATCAGCGCGGCTAGAAGTAGTTGAAATTGGAAAAGAAAAACTTAAAACACAGGTCAACAGGATTAGAGAAACTATACAAAAAGTACTTCACGAAGACACAACGTTGTCTGAGAGATTAAAAACACTTTTCAGAGAGCAGGGTATCACTATTGCAAGTTTAATTACTGCTCTTGGTTTTATTATTAGTACTGTAGTGTTAGCTGTAACGGGTGGTGGTAGCAGTCCAGCTCCAGCCCCTCCAGTTCCATCAGACCCAAAAGATTTACAAACGTGGGTAAAAAAACAGCTGTCACATATATCAGACTTGCTTAAAAAATTGGCAGTAAAAGCAGCAGATGCTTTGCCAGGTATTATAGGCAGTGTTGTCAGTTGGCTGATAAGCACTGCAGCAAAGGTAGTAGGGTTTATGGCAGAGCATGTGTGGATCTTTTTGGTAACAGTAGGAGGATTAATCATAGGATATTTAATGAAACAGGTAAAGAAGTAATATTCCTAATCCAGTAAGGCCTATTACCAATGCAGTTCTCTCTGACTCATGTGTGTTTTCTTGTAATAAATCTTGGTCTGTTACTGGTTGTACTGGAGTTACGGGTGATGTTACGGGTGATGTTACGGGTGATGTTACAGGCTGTATAGGTGGTGTTACTTGAGTTACAGGTGGTGTTACTGGTTGTATTGGTGGTTTTACTGGTTGTATGTGAGAGATTGTTGGACTCAAGTTTACAGATTGGTTGAGTCCTAATTTCTGATCACTACCTGCAACAACTATTTCATTATTATAATTTGTTATTGATCCAATTTGGAGTTGAAGGTCTGATGGTAACATGTATAACCCAATTCCAACTACAAAGTCAACTTTTGATCTAGCATATCTGAGAACGTCTTGGTAGCGCTGTATGCTTGACGGGAGATCAACCACTGAATTAATTGAGTCTTCCATGTTTGCCAGAAACTGTTTTTGTGCTTCAAACTTTCCACTCCCGTTTAAAATGTTTGATTTAGTTTGAGCTTGTGCTCCTAGAATACACCACACATACGTTCTGATAGACTCATTAATGCGTTCGACTCCTGCTTGAGTAAACTCGTCACTCCTGTCTAAAATAAATGTGGTCCAGGCATTAGACTGTTTCTGCTCTATTGAGCCTAACCACACTTCAGATTTTGATGAGAATGAAGAGTAGGGAGGCCAGTAATCTTGTGGGTATTGTCTGTGACACATAGCATAATACAATGTTCCCATGCCTTTGTGATCATCAAGTTTTTGTGTAAAGTCATACTTTGTACTGATGTTAAATTCATTACAGATGCGTTCAAATGCTTTCAAATCCATGGGATTATTAAACTGATTAAAACTAGATTCAGTTGGTAGTGGCGTATGCAGTTCTGACAGTATTCTTCTAATCTGGTAATACATGTGAAAACGATAGACAGACTTAATCAGTTTGTTTGGATGACTCAAATGGTCTGTAAAAGAAACTCCACAGCCAGTAGTTGAACATAGTATAGCAAAGTTAAGTTGGTTTTGAAACATTTGTAGTGGGTTTGAGGACCACCTTTTTGCAGTTGCATCATCTGTAATTGGAGGGTTTAGGTAATGATCATATGGGTTTGGAACTTTTACTTGAAATAAATCTGATTCTGACAAAGCTATATCAAGCTGATTTAGTTGAATTATTTTCTGATCATAGGTTGGTGCTACATTGTATTTGGCATCCACGTTAAATTGAAATGCATTTACAGTGGCAATTGTTGGTAATTTAAATTCCATTATGCTTTTTTAAAAGATAATAAAAATGTTTATAACCTTAACAAATATTGACACAAGCAAACCAGTGTGGTTAAATAATGGGATTGATAATCGAGATGGTTGCAAGACGGTAGCTATACATGAAATGTTCTACACAGTAAAGTGGTTTAATGTAACGGATGATACAAGTTTTTATATGATTTATGCAGATACTGGTAATAGTGGTTTAGACAAAAATATACACTTTATACCATCTGGGTATTATGACTTTTGTACTTTAGCTAACTGGTTTCAAAATAATTTAAAAATTAAAGCAACTTTAAATCAGGCTAACTTACTTGTTGAATTAGAAATTTCTGTAGGTACTATACCTTTATTTTCAAGTGAACTTGCATATTTGCTTGGTTTAATAGACAGAAATATAACTCCTGAAAAGTGGGTAATGGGTTTTGCAGATGATGGTACTGATGGATGGTATTATACGTCAGTTGTAAATAAATTAACTGGAACATATCCTGTTAATTTGTCAGTAAACACAGTTTTAAATGTTTATTTAAAAGAACTAAACACTACTGATAGTATTCTTAATGGAAAGCCTTCATCTTTGCTGAAATGTATACCAACTGGAACTGCTACTTATTGTGAAAATGTAGTTATTAGATTTCCTAACTATCAGTTTAAAAAATTAGAATCCAGTTTCTTTGAATCATTAAATATATCAGTAACTAATCAAGATAATAAACCAGTTCAGATGTGTAATTTTTATGTTGTTTTAGAAATTAAATAAATTTTATTTTATATAAAAATGAGTGCTGGACCGAAGTCAAAAATTATTCCAGTTCCATGTCCATCAATAGAGTTGAAAGATTTGGCTGACGTGCAAGATTTTGATAAAGAAGGTGAGATAGGAGAGGTATATGGTCTTGAACTTGTTTCTGTTGGATTATACAAATGAAAGGTAATTGAAGATGAGAGGAAGTTTCCTAAACTTAGTCAACTTCGTGATGTTACTGTTCCTACTCCTGTAAGTAATGTCTCTCTCTTGGCTTGACTTCGCGAACGAAGATTTTATAGGAGTTGCCCACGACGTCTGCAGGCTTGTTCGTGGCTGCGGAGGCCAATCCGAGACAGGCAGGTTCGACCGCAGTGGCTGCAGGGGAAGGTATGGCCGGGGTTCTGAGCTGCGGCATCTCTGTTTTTTCTCCTGAGCCGCTTGTCCTTAAGGCTAGCTCTGTGAGAGTCCTCAAAGGAGACAGCTGCCTTGTAAATGGTGGAGCGCCAGGTGTCACGGTCCGCAGCAAGCGAAGACCACTGGTGGTGGTCGATTTGGCAGGCACTAAGTGACTTCTTGAGACAGTCTTTGTATCTCTTCTTTGGTGCCCCTCTGTCACGGTGTCCAGTAGCAAGCTCGCCGAACAGGGTGATCTTTGGTAGGCGATGATCCTCCATCCTGGAGACATGCCCCGCCCAGCGGAGCTGTGTCCGCAGCAGCAAAGCCTCGATGCTCACAGTTTCAGCCTGTTCAAGGACCTCGACGTTGGTGACATAGTCACTCCAGTGAATGCCCAGGATGGTACGCAGGCAGCGCTGGTGGAAGCGTTCGAGGAGTCGTAGTTGGCTGCGGTAGAGGGCCCAGGACTCGGAACCATACAGCAGGGTGGTGAGGACCACAGCTCTGTACACGCTGATCTTGGTGCCTGTTTTCAGCTGTTGATTGTGCCACACCCGCTTGAAAAGTCGCCCGAAAGCGCTGTTCGCTTTTGCCAGCCTGCTGTCAAGCTCCTTGTCCAGCTTGGCGTCCGACGTGATAATGCAGCCAAGGTAAGTAAACTGGTGCACTGACTTTAGTTCAGACTCGCCAATGGTGATGTGAGGAGGGCGATACACTGTCTTGGGTGCCGGCTGATGGAGGACCTCTGTCTTTTTCAGACTGACCTCGAGTCCAAAGAGCTGGGCAGCATCTGCGAAGCAAGACGTGATGCGCTGCAGGGCTCTCTCTGTGTGTGCAACGAGGGCAGCATCATCAGCAAAAAGCAGCTCACGAATCAGTTGGTCTAGGGTTTTCGTGTGGGCCTGCAGTCGTCTGAGGTTGAACAGGCTGCCATTGAGACGATACCTGATGTACACTGCATCGTCATCATCAAGGTCCACTGTGGCCTGCTTCAACATCATGCTAAAAAAGATGGTGAAGAGGGTCGGTGCCAGCACGCAGCCCTGCTTTACGCCGTTGAGAATAGGGAATGGTTCTGAGAGGTCATTGTTGAGTCTGACCTGGCCTTGCTGGTCCTCGTGTAGCTGGACAATCATGTTGAGGAACTTTGGGGGACAGCCAAGTCGCTCCAGGATCTGCCACATGCCTTGCCTGCTCACAGTGTCGAACGCTTTTGTTAGGTCGACAAATGTTACGTACAGCCCTTTGTTCTGCTCGCGGCACTTCTCCTGTAGCTGTCTCAGCACAAAGACCATATCGGTGGTGCTCCTGTTTGCTCTGAAGCCACACTGGCCCTCTGGGAGTTGGTCTTCAGCGATGGCAGGTACCAGCCGATTCAGGAGCAGCCTTGCAAGGATTTTCCCAGCAATGGACAGCAGGGTAATTCCCCGATAGTTGGAACAGTCAGACTTCTCGCCTTTGTTCTTGTACAGGGTGATAACGACTGCATCACGGAGATCTTTTGGTAGTGTTCCTTCCTCCCAGCAGCAGAGAAAGAGGTCATGGAGCTTGTTGTGCAGTGCTGTGCCTCCATGTTTCCAGATCTCTGGCGGTATTCCATCAATGCCTGCTGCTTTGCCACTCTTGAGCTGTTGGATGGCTGTGAGGGTCTCTTCAGCGGTGGGCGGTTCGTCCAATTCAACCTTTACTGGGAGGTGTGGGATTTGTATGACGACTGCTTCTTGAACAGTGCGCTCAGCGCTGAAGAGGCTCTGAAAGTATTCCGACCAGCGGTTCAAGATGGAGGTATTATCTGTGAGGAGTGCCTGGCCATTCGCGCTTCGCAGGGGACTTTGTACCAGGTGCCTGGGGCCATACACTGCTTTCAGTGCTTCGTAGAAGCCCCTGTAGTCACCATTGTCAGCACAAAGCTGGGTCCTCTGTGCAAGTCTGGTCCACCACTCATTCTGGAGATCTCTGAGCTTGCGCTGGAGACTGCTGCAGACGAGGCGGAAGGCAGACTTCTTCACAGGGCAGGAAGGCTGGGCTAGGTGGGCCTGATGGGCGGCTCTTTTTTTTTGCTAGGTGTTCCTGGATCTCTACATCGTTTTCGTCAAACCAGTCTTTGTTCTTCTTTCTGGCGAAACCCAAGACTTCTGCAGAGGATTTTGTAATAGCAGTTTTCAGTTGTTCCCAAAGTGTTTCAGGGGAGGAGTCTACTGGGTCCGCTGTGTCTTTGAGCCTGCGCTGTAAATCTGTCTGAAAGGCAGCTTTCACATCGTCACGCTGAAGGCTGGCAACATCAAGCTTTTTCTTGGGGGGCCCCCATTTCTTGGGTTTTGGCCTGAAGTGGAGCCTGAGTTTGCAGCGGACAAGGCGGTGGTCAGTGTGGCACTCTGCGCTGGGCATCACTCTGGTGAGGAGGACGTCACTGCGGTCCCTCTGACGCACTAGGACATAGTCGATAAGGTGCCAGTGTTTGGAGCGAGGATGCATCCAGGTGGCCTTTCGACTGTCCTTTTGCTGAAAAGTAGTGTTGGTGATGACCAGTTGCTGCTCCGCACAGAACTCCAACAGTAGGCGGCCATTGTCATTGCAGTTCCCCACGCCATGCTTGCCGAGGACTCCTTTCCAGGCTTCAGAGTCCTGGCCCACTCTGGCGTTGAAGTCGCCAAGGATGATGACTTTGTCGTCTGCAGGGGTACTCTGTAGGAGGCTGCGCAGGTCAGTGTAAAATTTGTCCTTTTCAGCAGGCTCTGCCAGGAGGGTTGGGGAGTACACACTGAGAAGGGTGACGTGTTGCTGGTGTCTCAGTGGGAGGCGCATGGACATGATGCGGTCTGAGTGGCCCGTTGGTAGGTTTTCCAGCTTAGTCGCAATGGATGTCTTGACCATGAAACCCACGCCTGAGAGCCGTCTTTCTGATGCAGGCCTGCCTGACCAGTAGAGGGTGTACCCAGCACCAAGTTCTTGGAGGCTGCCTTCGTCCGGAAGGCGTACTTCGCTGAGCGCGGCGATGTCGATGTTTAACCTCCGCAATTCATGGGCAATGAGGGCGGAGCGACGTTCAGGGCGTCCGCTGTCTGCTTTGTCGAGCATGGTTCGGACGTTCCAGCATGCTACGTTGAGTCCGGTCGTGGTCGTCATGAGAGTGGATCCGTTATTCTTTCTTGGTTTTTGACCGCAGGAGAAGATGCCCGTTGACCGCGGCTAGCCAACTGGGGTTGCGAGGGGACGAGCTTTGGTTAGGCCACCTTTTCTAGGCCCCTCTCCGTGTGGAGCAAGCAGTGCTGTCCCTAGAGAAGGCTGCTTGGTCGTTCAGGGTGTGCCGAGTGATGTTGTCATCCCCAGGTCAACATCAGGCGACCAATATCCTGAACCGCCTGCATGCAGGTTTGAGACTGCGGCTTCCAGTGACATCTTTCACCTGCCGTTTCGCCCCTCGCCCGTCGCTACAGGACTTGGAATGGTCAGTGTCATGGTCCGTGGACGTTTCCTAAAGCCTGCGCGGTGGAGCTTTTTGGTGGAGTGCAGTGTGCGCAGTACTGGCCCCACCCTTTAAACCCTTGGTTCATCTGCCATGGCCTAGCAAGCTGGGACGATGGCATCGAGGTCCTCGGGTCGTAGGTTTTATATCAGACTGTCCTTGTCCTAGTCTCTGGCTCAAAAGCCTTCCCCGGAGACACGGGGGCTTTGATGACAGGGGTTTCCTCCCTTAGCCTTTCCGCAGCCAAGCGGCCAGGCCTGCAAGGCAGCAGGCGACTCGTGGAGGGCGGGGTCGTCTATGTCCCGTGCAGATGTGAACATCTGCATGGGACATAGACGAAAAATATAGTCGAAAAATACTTACTGATGACATTACTACTAGGAAGCTTCGATTAGCCTATCAATTTCAGCCCCCAAAACTTTGTTGTGCCCCTCACAACAGGGGACGCAACCCAAGAGTGTTGTTACCAGGATACCCCGAGTAGCCTCCCTTGCCACTCTATCCGGTGGCGCACTCACCCCTTTCCCGCCAGTATCCGAGCCTTAGCTCCACTGCGGCAAGCGGGGTAGGAGGGAGGGACCTTTGGAGTAATGTCATCAGTAAGTATTTTTTGAAAAAATACATTTTAGAGAAAAATTCATTTATTTTCTCAAAATCATTACCGATGACATTACTACTAGGAAGAATGGCGAATAGGAGGAGGGTGCCGCAAGCTAGTAACCTCCCCATGCCCGCGCTAAAACTATCGAGGCCCCTCTCTACGTGCCCACTCCCGACAATTTTAGCTAGGCGTACGTATGGCGCCTGAGGCGCTGGGAGGGAGTGCTGCGCTGCCGAGATATCCCCCACAAGGGCAAGGTTGGTGCGCTGGCCGGATAGGTCTCGTAGGTAGAAGCGGGCGAAGGTAGACTCGGACCGCCAACCCACGGCTGTCACAATATCCCTCACTGCATAGTTTCGGTGAAAGGCGATGCCCGCTGCCACTGCTCGGGATTTATGAGCCCGGATGCGTATCGTTTTAGCTTGCTCTGGGCGAGCTCTTTGTATGCTGACCGAATCACCCAGCGAAGCCAGGAGGAGCTTGTTTGCACTGATATGTCTCGTCTACCCGGAGCCAAGGGCAGGAAAAGGCGCAAGCGCCCTTGTCTTAGTGGCTTAGTTCTGTGCAGGTACACTTTAAGAACCCTGAAAGGGTCCTGTAGGCGGGAGTGCCGTGGCTGATCTGTCGCCCCGAGGGGTCGAACGATCCCGACTTGAGGCGCTGACGCTGGGAGGCGGTACTTTGCCAAGAAGGCAGGATCTGTAAGCAGCTGTACCGAACCATCGGTCCTGCTTTGGGGACAGGAGGGTCGCACCGAAAAGGCATGAATATCGCTAAAACGAGATGCTGTGGCAGTGCAAGCAGGAAACAGGTCTTCCTGGTAATGTCTCCTAGGTGTGATAACAGTAGAGGCTCGAATCTCTCGGAGTTGAGCCAGGTGAGCACCCAGGACAGGTCCCAGCGTGGGACCAACGAACGTGAGGCTGTCCGCTGCAGATCGAAGTGAGACATCCGATCTGCCATGACGTTGCGCGCTCCTGGATCCGGCCGTCCCAGGTGTCGTTAAGTATCTGCCACCATCGCCAGGTACCCCCCCCCCCCCCCCATGGTGATGGGGACTAGGTTCTGCCTGAACAAAAAGCCACAGGAAGAACTCGGCCAACTTTCCTGTCCAAGCTTCTTGAGAAGGTTCTTCTCAACCAGCTCAACCTCCACCTCACCGACAACCTCCTCCTCAGTCCCTTCCAGTCTGCCTATCGCAAACATCACAGCATTGAAACAGCCCTTCTACATATCTTAAACGACCTGCTCCTCTCCACCGACTCGGGCAACATCTCCCTTCTTATGCTACTCGACCTCTCTGCCGCCTTCGACACTATAGACCACTCTATCCTCCTCCACCGCCTTTACCATTCCTTCGGCATCACTGACTCTGGCTCACTCTCCTACCTCTCTGACAGACAGCAGTCCGTCACCATCGACGGCATCTCCTCCAACCCAGTCAGGGGTCCATCCTGGGCTCGGTCCTTTTCACACTCTACACCTCTCCCCTGTCCATCATCATCCAGTCTCATCACATACACCACTACCTCTACGCTGATGACTCTCAACTACTAGACAAAGACAAACTTGACAACACTCAAGTCACTACTGACTTGCATGGCTGACTGCTACGAAGACATGAAAAACTGGATGACAGCAAACAAGCTTAAACTGAACGACGACAAAATGGAAGCCATGCTGGTAGGCACTCGCCAGAAACTTTCACAGCTCCCTCCCTCACTCCACCTTCAACTCGACAGCACCCCCATCTCCCTCTCTGACTCAGCCAAGAACCTCGGCGTTATCCTCGATTCCTCTCTTTCCATGACCAGCTTTGCCTCCGCCACGGCCCAGACATGCTATTTCCACCTCCGTCGCATCTGTCAGATCAGAAAATACCTCACCACCGAAGCTGCCACCAAACTTGCCGTCTCTCTCATCTTATCTCGCATCGACTATTGCAACTCTCTCCTTTCTGGCTTCCCTCACTCCACCACTTTCACTCTCCAGCGCGTCCAGAACAATGCTGCCTGACTTGTCCTCAGAAAGAAAAAAATATTAAGCTTAAAATATGTTGGTAATAAATGGGTAATTATTCCTAATCCTACTCCGCTTTTGCCTACACAAATTGAATGGGATGTAAAGTTTGTATTTATTAGTCCTTACGTTTATTTTACTGATGAAGGTGCCTTAGTATTTAGAAAAGTTGATAACTCTGAGCCAATGCTTGTAAGTCTTGTACCAAGCTATTCCGCAGAAACCAATAGCAGAGAAAAACTGAAACTTCAAGAGTATGGTAAAAGAAGGTATTTTCTTACAAATAGGAAGGGTAGAACAGATACTTCTATTTCGTTCGTACCAGAAAATTTTATCTTAGATAGAGAAGCGACAATAGTTTTCGAAATTCTCATGAGATCTGTGGAAGATGTGAAAGAAACAGATATCGCCCAGGGAATCAAAATTACGTGGAATAGCTCAGTAACGGAGTCAACAAGAGTTGTTATTGCTATTAGAAAAATAAACACAGATTTTCAAGTTTCAAGTAATAACACTAATATTAATGTAGATATTGATAAACAAATTTTTGTTCGTCTAAGTTACATAAACCTAGAACACTTAGATCTTGTTTCATTTTATTATGTTAAAAAATTGTATAACTTTGTAGAGTTGCAAAATGAATTAGAAAATTAAAAAAATATTTGTCTTTAAAATGCCACAACTATATCCGCAAATACAATCTGATAAAACATTGGAGGCAGACTCATTCCGCTTAATGAATATTACAGAAGCATTAAAGTATTTGGAAGAAGAACAAGCAAAATACTCTCGGTGCAAAAGACGATATAAAACGGTTTTCAATTCTGTACACAACACATCAATGACCATGGGGGTGGTTTCAGCTGGATTATCTGTAGGAGGTATAGCTATGTTTGCAACGGGAGTTGGAAGTTTGTTTGTTTGTTTGTTTGTACATTGCTTAACGTCCCGACAGCAACAAGGCTTTCTCAGGACGTGCCTGCACTGCTTGTGGAAAAAAAAATAAACAGAACATTGAATGTATGTCGCCAGCCGGTCAAATACGTTAAATAAACCTAACACATGGGGCTAAATAAAGCTAAGACCATTTAGCAACATACATCCAATATCAAGAGCTACAGGCAGTGCAGACAGTAGGGAGAGTTTTAAAAAGGCAAATACAGGTGAATGGACCTCGGGTAGACAGGGAGTTGGAAGGGAGGCCCTTAACAAAAGATTTCATATGAAGTTGCAAAAGCATGAAGCATTGAGTACGCTCGCTGGAGCTAAGCTGAGCAGTATGAAACTTATTATCAGTAAGGCTTTGGAAGATAATGAAATTGATGATAATGAATTTAAGAGAGTGCAGGATGATTTGTCAAATTATAAACAACAAAAATCTGAAATACAAAATAAGATACGTAATCAGGCTGTAAATGTTGAAGAGCTAAAGAAATCTTTTTTAGAACAGGGGAAAAAAATAGGTGTAGAAGAAACTATGAAAAAAGTTCAAAGACTTATAAACAAATAACAATAGGTTTTGGTAATCAATTATTTTTGTCATACACTTTGCAAAGAGATGTCATTCCTGCCTATCTAACACCATCTGCCCCACCTCCATACTAAAAAAAAAGTTTTTTGTTGTCCTTGTAACTTAAAAAAATATGTCCAAGTATCTTAATGAGTTATAAGTTCTTATGTTTAGGTTCTTGTAAGTACTTGTTTTAAGTCACTTTAAAGAACTTAGGACAACTAACATATAAGAACATGTAAAGATAACTTAAAAGTTAGTTTGTAGTTGTAAGTGACTTTGACGCGTGTTGGCTGATAAAAAAATGGATTGTGTGGGTTTGTCTAAATGGTTAGTTAATAAATCTATAGAGAGGGGGTGATTATGAAGTCTCACTTTATACAAAAAATAATGCTTAAATAATTTCCGAAATAGAACTAAAATAGTTAGGTAATAAAGGTATTGATTGTATTTGTTGGAGTTGGTTTGTCTAAATAGCTAGTTGATATAATAAATCTACTAAATAGAAGAGGGGTGGGTTAGAAATCCCATTATTCCTATCTCTGAGGTTGTACTCAAACCAAGGGGAATCACAGCGCTGGACAGACAAACAGTTAGATCCCCTGCCCCCGCCTATCAGGCACCCAATCGCCAGCCCACAGAGAAATACGCAATGAAATAAGCAAATGTTCTATCTAACACAAGCAAAGTGTTGGATTTTATACGTGCGAAATAGACGTTTTCTCAAAATGTACTCATTTTTCACTGTTGTCAACCTCTTGTGACCCTTGACCTTCGTAAGTAGTAACGGACGACGGACATACTCACTTTTGCTTCGCATGTGAGCCAAAACTGAACTGACGTACTGGTCGGTGCCATATAACGGCAGATTTGTGGCGATTACAGCAAGGTGCACCTGGGGCAAACCGGCATTTTGAATGCAAAAGGCAGTATGTTCATTTTTTGTGAAAAGCGCGATTTTCATTGTATACAATGAAAATCGCGCTCTACACAAAAACGGACTGCCGGACTTGCTGCCTTTTGCCCTCACAGGGCAGAAATATTCCCATATTAAGGCCTTCACACACACACGTAGAGATTCTGTCGCTTGCGACGTATTTGCAAAAGAATTGTTTTAACAGATGCAGATTTATTCATGGAAAGAGCGCTTTTATTAGTTGAAAACCAGTCGGGGTCGCCCCGTCCTTTGGTGACTCTTTTGTGCCGATCGCATGGCCTTGAGCCGGCAGATGTGAATTTATAAAATCGCCGCGCCAACACCCCGTCATCTTTGCTAGTCACAGTGAAGACTTGGTAGGTGCGGAGTTTACATTTTGCGAACGACACTTCCCCGCCGCAATGAGAACTCGTAACCAGGGCCGCAGACTACAGTCGTTTTTGACGATGTTGTCAACTTAACCAATATCATACTGAGGCTAAAAGCTTCAAAATTGTACTCTGCCATATGCAAGCTACATTATAGTACTTACAGATAAGGATATAGACCAATGGCTTTAGTTCAAGGGTGGTGCCAGAATAGCTTGGCGCCTAGAACTATTTTAGTCAAACTTATTTCACACACTGGTGTATTCCGAATGATAAGGGTTAACTTGAAGCTTATTGACGTCTTCTGCTGTTCCTACGAGCAAAAGCTATTCGGGCCCACAGTGGACGTCGTGGACCCGAGGACATTCCACTTACTGGGTTAGAGGTTGTACCTCAATCAGAACTTGGTCAGACACCGTGTACGCAAACAGTGGATAAAAAGCCCGGACAAACATGCTATGTCGCATATTTGTCCGGGCATTTAATCCACTGTTTTCAGTACCTGCCATTTTAGATTACTTATGATTTCCAAGCAACGTTGGTCGATGCTCATCGTGGAAAAAAACAACACGCATCTCTCCACTCTGGCCTGGTCACAGTGAAGACATGAGAGGCTAGCTAAGGTCACACAGCGATTTTGCTGCTTGCAACACGCTTGCAACATAATGTCCGCAGAGCGTGTTTTGGACACGTGTTATGACCTCACCGCTGGCTGGCTGCAAAACGCTGCGACAAATCCCAGGATAGCCTTGCAAGTCTTTTGCAAATACGTCGCAAGCGACAGAATCTCTACGTGTGTGTGTGAAGGCCTTAATATGGGAATATTTCTGCCCTGTGAGGGCAAAAGGCAGCAAGTCCGGCAGTCCGTTTTTGTGTAGAGCGCGATTTTCATTGTATACAATGAAAATCGCGCTTTTCACAAAAAATGAACATACTGCCTTTTGCATTCAAAATGCCGGTTTGCCCCAGGTGCACCTTGCTGTAATCGCCACAAATCTGCCGTTATATGGCACCGACCAGTACGTCAGTTCAGTTTTGGCTCACGTGCGAAGCAAAAGTGAGTATGTTCTGTGGTCGTCCGTCCGTCGTCCGTTACTACTTACGAAGGTCAAGGGTCACAAGAGGTTGACAACAGTGAAAAATGAGTACATTTTGAGAAAACGTCTATTTCGCACGTATAAAATCCAACACTTTGCTTGTGTTAGATAGAACATTTGCTTATTTCATTGCGTATTTCTCTGTGGGCTGGCGATTGGGTGCCTGATAGGCGGGGACAGGGGATCTAACTGTTTGTCTGTCCAGCGCTGTGATTCCCCTTGGTTTGAGTACAATTCTGCCAGCGCTAGCCTCACCTATCTGGTTTGTGAGGATCAGAGGTTGGCTTAGAGAGGACGGAAATGGATCAGAAGGATAAGCTTAAAAAGATGAACAACTCTGAATGTTCCTAAAAGTAAAATGCATCTGAGCTCCAACAATACGGTAGTCTTTGGGATGAAATCCTCATCTTGAAGATATTTCAACATCAGAATCAGGTCCAAGACAAAAGATAGAGACCTTTGACAGCGAGGACAGCTCTTATATAGAAGGGACTTTGTGGGTTATGGTTCATCCCATCTTGTCTTTTAATAGGTTTTCTTTTCTTTCTTTTTTTTTTTTTTTTTTTTTTCAGGCAATGTATTTTATTTATCATTTTTTGCTTTTGATTCTACTAGTAATTGATATTTCCTGTCCACTAGTCTTGCAATCTTTGGTATTGGGTTAATTACAATCTTTGGTATTGGGTTAATTACAATCTTTGGTATTGGGTTAATTACAATCTTTGGTATTGGGTTAATTACAATCTTTGGTATTGGGTTAATTTTCAGCCTCACGGTCTGTCCGTGATCATCACCTCTCCAGCCGTCTTTTCCTTCACCGCAGCGACCTGTCCGGAGCGCCATCTGGTGGCTGCAGAGTGTCTAGGTAATTAACCTGTGGGTACAAACTAAACTGTTTAATGGATTATGTGGGCTGGTCTTTGACTTTGCACCTTTTAGGTTCTGAATCATAGACCATCACACGCTGTAGACAGCCACTGGTTGAGTGTGTTTGTGCGTGTTTTAATTTCATTAAAAAAAGTAAATATAAAAAGAATAAAACACGGCTCTTATTAATATATTATATTGAGCAACATTTTGCTTGATATAGTGCCGATTACAGGCAGATGTGATTACGAGATCCGAATCAAAATGTCCGAGGCATCAGCCGAGAACTAAAATGTCGGAGGCATCAGCTTAGGACATTTTGATTTGGGTCTTGTGATCACATCTAATTCAGTCCTAAGCAAAGTTTTACATTGAGTCCATCCGTGTGCCGCTGATTGTGGTGTTCAGACAAAACACATGACTGGCAGATGGCTGATGACCACGTATTCAACTGTTGACTGACCGCGGAAATTTCGTCTGACTATGTAGACATAAGTACTTTGTGTAGTCATGCATGTCATTGAGTCAATTCTGCTTGTATTTAGGAAAAACGGATAATGACGGAAATGCCAGCAGGTTTGTTTATTTAGTCATTTTCTCAGGTTGTCACTATCACTAGCAGACATGTCATCGGTTGCACTAGTGTAGCGATTTGCTTCATGTGTTTGTTGCCGTCCGTTCTCTGTTTTGTGTGTGTATGAGAAAGAAATGTTGAGTGTACGTACACACTTAGAAGTATTTCATCACTAGTGTCCACCAGGAGCATGTTGCTGTTGCAGTATGAACATATTTTGTGTTTTCGTTTTTACAAATGCAAGCACATGTATCAAGATTGAATCTGTTTTCTTCTTGGTCTGGGAAGGGAAGTATAAGAAGCCAATTCATGAATATTAATTTGCTTGTTGTGCAATAATATATCAGAACATGTGTCAGAGAAATGGAAACTGTACTGAGTGTACAGTATACCAGTACATGTGTCAGAGAAGGGGAAACTGTGCTTGTTGTACAGTAAATCAGTACATGTGTCAGAGAAGAGGAAACTGCTGAGTGTACAGTATATCAGTACATGTGTCAGAGAAGGGGAAACTGTGCTTGTTGTACAGTATACCAGAACATGTGTCAGAGAAGAGGAAACTGCTGAGTGTACAGTATATCAGTACATGTGTCAGAGAAGGGGAAACTGTGCTTGTTGTACAGTATACCAGTACATGTGTCAGAGAAGAGGAAACTGTGCTGAGTGTACAGTATATCAGTACATGTGTCAGAGAAGGGGAAACTGTGCTTGTTGTACAGTATACCAGTACATGTGTCAGAGAAGAGGAAACTGTGCTGAGTGTACAGTATATCAGTACATGTGTCAGAGAAGGGGAAACTGCTTGTTGTACAGTATATCAGTAAATGTGTCGGAGAAGGGGAAACTGTGCTTGTTGTGCAGTATATCAGTAAATGTGTCGGAGAAGGGGAAACTGTGCTTGTTGTACAGTATATCAGTAAATGTGTCAGAGAAGGGAAAACTGCTGGGTGTACATGAAATCATGCAATGCGTCTTCTTAGAACAGGTCTTTTAGCTCAGTTATTCATTCCCTCACTCATCCATCTCACAATCCGTCCACCCACCCTTCCATCCATCCATCCATCCTGCCAACCTTACCGTCAGCATGTACCTATTCATGGATTTCAATGTTTACTTATGATTATTTGCTGCTGTTATTATGGACCAGGAGGGGACATAACTAACGTGCGACGTGAGGACGCAGGCAGAGCGTTGTCGGACATTCTACGTAAGATCATGAGTGACGTTGGGGTGCCGAACGGTCTGAAGGAGCTGGGGTACACGTCTGATGATGTACCCGACCTCGTCAAAGGCACCATGCCGCAGGTGAGGAAAAAATATGCACTGACTGATTCGTACTGAAGATACACAAATACAAAAAGTGCGTTTGGCTCGCCCCAGTCTCTATATTAAGACACGATCTGGATCTGATACTGGTTTGCTGTGCACAGACCATTACACATAGTCAACCAACAATATTGAGACACGATCTGGATCTGATACTGGTTTGTGGTGCACAGACCATTACACAGACTCAACCAACAATATTGAGACACGATCTGGATCTGATACTGGTTTGTGGCGCACAGACCATTACACAGACTCGACCAACAATATTGAGACACGATCTGGATCTGATACTGGTTTGTGGTGCACAGACCATTACACGGAGTCAACCAACAATATTGAGACACGATCTGAATCTGATACTGGTTTGTGGTGCACACTGAGACCATTACACAGACTCAACCAACAATATTACCCACAAACACTCCTGTTTCTTTGTGGCACCTCCCTGAAAGTCATAGACATGTCGAAAGTTGCATAGTGCTTGTTTGGACAGTGTCGTTTTAAGTGATTTTATTATGAATATTTTTTTTTCTGTTAGTACAGTTCAGACAGTGTCTTAGACAACAGAGTACAAATTACTTACCATACTCAAAGTCAAGAATGTTTTTACTCATGTCCGAAAAAACACGCAATTCACGTTACCCAGTTCTTATCCACAAATGAACCTTTCAAACCTTTTTGAAAAAAGTATCACGTAATGATTTTGTAAAGAAGACATGTTAGCTAGCCATTATAAGTTTGCTAAGCTTGATCATGTTTTATTATAGCATACAAGTGGAGTGTTCGTGTACTATCATTTCTAAACAGACCCAGCGACTCCCATTCTCAAACTGTTTGATTCAGAATCACCAAGAGCGAAGCTCGAGGTGACTGAATCTAACAGTTTGAGAATGGGAGTGGCGAGGTCTGTCTAGCCATGATCGTATACCAACACTCCACTTGTATGTCTAGAACCTTTCACATCAGCAATGCTGGTCAACCATTATGTCCTCAACTTGTCATTCAGCGTCTGCAAGCAGACCAACCTGGTGCCGTTTGCACAACATGCAGTTAGCCGTCAGACTGTCAGCAAAAATCTGAACTTAGCAACAACATAATCTAACTGCGGTTGCACGGACGCATTTTAGACTAAGGTGAGCGACCCATAGACACGAATCCGATACGATCTCGATCCGAATCCGAAGCGGGTCTGAAACAGAAAAGTTCACGCCTTTTCATGTTTTTGTGTTTCCATATGCCCGATCCGGAAACGAATTCGCACCCAGCTTCCAACGAAAATGACTCCATTTTTTAAGGAAAATTGCATCACTGCATCTGTTTCGGATCGTATTCGTGCTTATGGACGGAACTGTAGCTTAACAGCTAAATTAGCATGGAAACGTTACAGTTGTTCCGAGCAGCGCTAATAACAGTTAGAACCAAGTTTGGGTGTAAAGAAATGACCATTGCATTTGTCTGATTGTAACGTACAACATCTAGTCTTTGATTTCATCTCCAGCTATACAAGCACTGTGCTATATCGCACTCCTTTCATTCACTGCATTAATTGATACAGATTATATGAAAACAAATGCTTTCGTCAAATAGCTTAACATCTCCTTTATGACTCGATCATAGTCGGCAAAATGCGGAGTTGTTTCTGACTTTCACCAACATTCTCCATGGAACCTATATGGAACCTTGTGCAATGAACCTCTGGACCGTGGGAATTCGCACAACAAATGGATACATGTGTGACGTCAAAGTTTGGGACACAAAACGAAGCGTTGTGTGCATGGCATGAGATGCAGAGTGACGTTGTATGGGAAGTCCGTGACGTCAGTTATATGAATGTAGGTTTTGCCAAATAAACTGCGTCACCAGAACAAAAATGTCCACAGCGTGCAGTCTGCACATGGTTACATTCGGACAACCAGTGCTAAAGTTTGCGTGCTTCGGCTCTTGTTTCCAACGTTTCACGGGCAACGATGTAAACCTTCTTGACAACTGTAGAATAGTCCTTAACATCGAGTGTTTGAAAATCGGAAAACTTTTGAAGTAAAATGTTTGTACAGTGAGTGAAAAGCATCTGGTTTGGAATCTGTTTCCACGACTTGGACAAAGACCAAATCTCCCTAAATTGGAGCTGTATTATAAGTTATTGGTCGGAGGGGTTCGCTACACGGACCTTTTTAGGCCTGAGGGAGGTCAAAGGAATCATTGTACCCCGAAGGCCGAAGCAAACCCCTCCGACCAATAACGAATTTGTTTTCCTTCCTCCGTTTATTGTTTAGAAAAAATCCAGTTTATGAAGTGTTCAGACATTTCGTGCGGTTTGCATTGTCACATGACGGTCTCGTGATATCGCGCTTCCACGTGCATTCTGCATCTACAAGTACTGAGCATGGTGATCGTGGTCATGTACAAAGGTTAGCTGTGACCAGCGGCAGCAACTCTGGTTCTTGGTAGGACAAGCGAACTGTATACAAAATCCAGACCCAAATGCAGAGAAAAACCCAACGATGAAAGAAGCACGCTTAGAAAAGACATATAACAATTTATTAATATCAACTTGTTCAAAATACAGAAACAAACAAGAAAACTTATCAGCGGGTGGAGAAAGTTGTAACTGTCCTTTCTAATACTCCATAAGCCAGTCCTGGCTACCGTGCACCCCCCCCTCCCCCCCCTCCCCCCCCCCCAGTACTCAATAAGATGGGTTTCAAAGTGTACCTTAGTATGTTCTGAGATGTTTATGCCATGTTCCCCTAAAATCCTTAGCAACACACCACATATATGGCCAGAGATTCAATATTTTTTCATTCTGTTTTTTTGCAGAGGACGCAGAAGGTGAGCCTTAACATAATATTGCCTGATTTGGGCTTCTGGAATGAATTCTGATTTATTTTTAGGAAAATATTTCTCAACCTCATTTTAGCATCCGCAAAGAGCGTGAATGGGGGTACCCTTGCGCCATCGGCTATATCTCTGGTGTGTTGCTAAGGATTTTAGGGGAACATGGCATAAACATCTCAGGACATACTAAGGTACTCTTTGAAGCCCATCGTATTGAGTCCTGGAAGGGGGGGGGGGGAGGGTAAACGGTAGACCGGGTTAGCTTTTGGACTATTAGCGTGCTTCTTTCTTCGTTGGGTTTATCTTTGAACTGTATACTGTTAATTGTTCTTATTTTAAGCTCGCTTCCCCGTGTTCCTTTCTTGTAAACGTGTACAATTATTGGTGTAAGAATCACTAGCTGGTATAGCAGGGCTCTACCTCACAGGCGGAGGCTGACACAGGGGGGGCGGGGGGGGGGGGGGGGCGATCATTCACCTAGAGGGTGGGAAGGGTGGGGGTGGGGGGGTACACTTTTGGGACCTACAAGCTGACACAAAAGGCCTCCCGACCCTAGACCATCTTCCGGGGGGTGGGGGTGGGGGGGGGGCTTCCTTTCAGTAGCTAAAAATCAAACAATGGGGGGGGGGGGGCAGAAGAGCGTTTGTCAGAACGATTGATTGATTGATTGTACATTGCTTAACGTCCCGACAGCAACAAGGCTTTCTCAGGACGTGCCTGCACTGCTTGTGAAAAAAAAAACTAAACAGAACATTGAATGCATGTCGCCAGCCGGTCAAATACATTAAATAAACCTAACACATGGGGCCTAAATAAAGCTAAGACCATTTAGCAACACACATCCAATATCAAGAGCTACAGGCAGTGCAGACAGTAGGGAGAGTTTTAAAAAGGCAAATACAGGTGAATGGACAAAGGGTAGACAGAAACACATGCCCCAGAATAGAGAGAAAAACCCACCCTGTGGGGCTGACCAGGGTGACCCTGGGAACTAAAAAATACCTAACCCCACCCAAGTCCCCCAGGGCAGACCCGGGTGGGGGTTTGTCAGAACGAAATATCAAACAACAAGGGGATGGCAGGAGGGGAGGGGTGGGGGACACTCGCCGCTCTGGCTTCCTACTGCTTCTGGTTCTCATACTGGGGGCGGGGCAACTGTCCTGTCCCTGCGCAACATTATTGTAAAACTCATAACGAATATGTATCAGGAAATTATTGTAAACTAAACAGTGTTATTGCCTGCAGCAGGTAGCTGTGATACAACAAGCTAGTTATCGCTGACACATCATGCTGATTGTGGGAGGTACTGTTGTCTGGCCCACAACAAGCTAGTTATCGCTGACACATCATGCTGATTGTGGGAGGTACTGTTGTCTGGCCCACAACAAGCTAGTTATCGCTGACACATCATGCTGATTGTGGGAGGTACTGTTGTCTGGCCCACAACAAGCTAGTTATCGCTGACACATCATGCTGATTGTGGGAGGTACTGTTGTCTGACCCACAACAAGCTAGTTATCGCTGACACATCATGCTGATTGTGGGAGGTACTGATGTCTGGCCCACAACAAGCTAGTTATCGCTGACACATCATGCTGATTGTGGGAGGTACTGTTGTCTGGTCCACAATAACCTAGTTATCACTGACACATCATGCTGATTGTGGGAGGTACTGATGTCTGACCCACAACAAGCTAGTTATCGCTGACACATCATGCTGATTGTGGGAGGTACTGATGTCTGACCCAAAACAAGCTAGTTATCGCTGACACATCATGCTGATTGTGGGAGGTACTGTTGTCTGACCCACAACAAGCTAGTTATCGCTGACACATCATGCTGATTGTGGGAGGTACTGATGTCTGGCCCAAAACAAGCTAGTTATCGCTGACACATCATGCTGATTGTGGGAGGTACTGTTGTCTGGCCCACAATAACCTAGTTATCGCTGACACATCATGCTGATTGTGGGAGGTACTGATGTCTGACCCACAACAAGCTAGTTATCGCTGACACATCATGCTGATTGTGGGAGGTACTGTTGTCTGGCCCACAATAACCCAATTATCGCTGACACATCATGCTGATTGTGGGAGGTACTGTTGTCTGGCCCACAATAACCTAGTTATCGCTGACACATCATGCTGATTGTGGGAGGTACTGTTGTCTGGCACACAACAAGCTAGTTATCGCTGACACATCATGCTGATTGTGGGAGGTGCTGTTGTCTGGCCCACAACAAGCTAGTTATCGCTGACTCATCATGCTGATTGTGGGAGGTACCGTTGTCTGGCCCACAACAAGCTAGTTATCGCTGACACATCATGCTGATTGTGGGAGGTACTGTTGTCTGACCCACAACAAGCTAGTTATCGCTGACACATCATGCTGATTGTGGGAGGTACTGTTGTCTGACCCACAATAACCTAGTTATCGCTGACACATCATGCTGATTGTGTGAGGTTCTGTTGTCTGGCCCACAACAAGCTAGTTATCGCTGACACATCATGCTGATTGTGGGAGGTACTGTTGTCTGACCCACAACAAGCTAGTTATCGCTGACACATCATGCTGATTGTGGGAAGTACTGTTGTCTGACCCACAACAAGCTAGTTATCGCTGACACATCATGCTGATTGTGGGAGGTACTGCTGTCTGACCCACAACAAGCTAGTTATCGCTGACACATCATGCTGATTGTGGGAGGTACTGATGTCTGGCCCACAACAAGCTAGTTATCGCTAACACATCATGCTGATTGTGGGAGGTACTGTTGTCTGGTCCACAATAACCTAGTTATCACTGACACATCATGCTGATTGTGGGAGGTACTGATGTCTGACCCACAACAAGCTAGTTATCGCTGACACATCATGCTGATTGTGGGAGGTACTGATGTCTGACCCAAAACAAGCTAGTTATCGCTGACACATCATGCTGATTGTGGGAGGTACTGTTGTCTGACCCACAACAAGCTAGTTATCGCTGACACATCATGCTGATTGTGGGAGGTACTGATGTCTGGCCCAAAACAAGCTAGTTATCGCTGACACATCATGCTGATTGTGGGAGGTACTGTTGTCTGGCCCACAATAACCTAGTTATTGCTGACACATCATGCTGATTGTGGGAGGTACTGATGTCTGACCCACAACAAGCTAGTTATCGCTGACACATCATGCTGATTGTGGGAGGTACTGTTGTCTGGCCCACAATAACCCAATTATCGCTGACACATCATGCTGATTGTGGGAGGTACTGTTGTCTGGCCCACAATAACCTAGTTATCGCTGACACATCATGCTGATTGTGGGAGGTACTGTTGTCTGGCCCACAACAAGCTAGTTATCGCTGACACATCATGCTGATTGTGGGAGGTGCTGTTGTCTGGCCCACAACAAGCTAGTTATTGCTGACACATCATGCTGATTGTGGGAGGTACCGTTGTCTGGCCCACAACAAGCTAGTTATCGCTGACACATCATGCTGATTGTGGGAGGTACTGTTGTCTGACCCACAACAAGCTAGTTATCGCTGACACATCATGCTGATTGTGGGAGGTACTGTTGTCTGACCCACAATAACCTAGTTATCGCTGACACATCATGCTGATTGTGTGAGGTTCTGTTGTCTGGCCCACAACAAGCTAGTTATCGCTGACACATCATGCTGATTGTGGGAGGTACTGTTGTCTGACCCACAACAAGCTAGTTATCGCTGACACATCATGCTGATTGTGGGAGGTACTTTTGTCTGGCCCACAACAAGCTAGTTATCGCTGACACATCATGCTGATTGTGGGAGGTGCTGTTGTCTGGCCCACAACAAGCTAGTTATCGCTGACACATCATGCTGATTGTGGGAGGTACTGTTGTCTGGCCACGAAACTGCTGTACAGTCGTGTCGTGCCTTCCAAACAGTACAGACGTCAGACCAAACCCAGGATATCAACTCTGTTTCACATTAGTCACTGTGTAGGGGTTGCTGTACAGTCGTGTCGTGCCTTCCAAACAGTACAGGCGTCAGACCAAACCCAGGATATCAACTCTGTTTCACATTAGTCACTGTGTAGGGGTTGCTGTACAGTCGTGTCGTACCTTCCATACAGTACAGGCGTCAGACCAAACCCATCACTGCTTCACTGTTTCATTAGTCACTGTGGAGGGGCGGATCTGGGGGGGGGGGTCCAGGGGTACTGGACACCACCCCCTCCCTCCTCCCCCCCCCCCAATCAACCTCCAATAATTCTTTAAATGGCTATAACAAAGCCCCTTTATGGAGAGTTTGGAGCCAACCCCCTCCCCTGCCCCCATTGATATTTCGGTGAGCGGCGAGTGTCCTCCACCTCTCCCCTCCTGCCACTGCCACCCCCCTGTTGTTTGATATTTTGGTGAGCGGTGAGAGTTCTGACAAACGCTCTTCTCCCCCCCCCCCCCATTGTTTGATTTTTAGCTACTGAAAGGAAGCCCCCCCCCCCCCCCCCCCCACGGAAGGATGGTCTAGGGTCGGGAGGCCTTTTGTGTCAGCTTGTAGGTCCCAAAAGTGTACACCCCCCCCACCCCCACCCTTCCCACCCTATAGGTGAATGATCCGCCCGCGCCCCCCCCCCCCCCTGTGTCTACTGAGATGGCTTGTGAAAAGAGGGGTAGAAAAGTCTTAGTCAAAGCAATACTGACAACCCGGCCCGTATAGACCCTATGAGTACTAGACAACACTGACAACCCGGTCCGTATAGACCCTACGAGTACCAGACAACACTGACAACCCGGTCCGTATAGACCCTATGAGTACTAGACAACACTGACAACCCGGTCCGTATAGACCCTATGAGTACCAGACAACACTGACAACCCGGCCCGTATAGACCCACCAGACAACACTGACAACCCGGCCCGTATAGACCCTATGAGTACCAGACAACACTGACAACCCGGCCCGTATAGACCCTATGAGTACTAGACAACACTGATAACCGGGTCCGTATAGACCCTATGAGTACTAGACAACACTGACAACCCGGCCCGTATAGACCCTATGAGTACTAGACAACACTGACAACCCGGCCCGTATAGACCCTATGAGTACTAGACAACACTGACAACCCGGCCCGTATAGACCCTATGAGTACTAGACAACACTGACAACCGGGTCCGTTTAGACCCTATGAGTACTAGACCTGATAACCGGGTCCGTTTAGACCCTATGAGTACTAGACAACACTGTTGCACTATGAACACGTAAAACAACTGAAGTCCAGTGATGGTTTTCTCTCGTGTTTATTTCAGTCTAAAGAGCATTGTCTGGGGTTGGGCAAGACCAACCACAGACTACAATTCGGTCGTTCTCTCACTATTTGCTCTCTCTTCTACTTTCGTCCATCTCTCTCACTCTCCTTCACTCTCCTCTCGTTGTGTTCCACCCCACCCGGGTCTGCCCTGGGGGACTTGGGTGGGGTTAGGTATTTTTTAGTTCCCAGGGTCACCCTGGTCAGCCCCACAGGGTGGGTTTTTCTCTCTATTCTGGGGCATTTGTTTCTGTCTACCCTTTGTCCATTCACCTGTATTTGCCTTTTTAAAACTCTCCCTACTGTCTGCACTGCCTGTAGCTCTTGATATTGGATGTGTGTTGCTACATGGTCTTAGCTTTATTTAGGCCCCATGTGTTAGGTTTATTTAATGTATTTGACCGGCTGGCGACATACATTCAATGTTCTGTTTATTTTTTTTCACAAGCAGTGCAGGCACGTCCTGAGAAAGCCTTGTTGCTGTCGGGACGTTAAGCAATGTACAATCAATCGTTGTGTTCCCTCTCTCGTTGTGTGTCTAGTTCTGTCTCTCGTTGTGTCTAGTCTCCCAGTATCTATATACCCTTGCCCTTATCAATCATCTTCCCACTTAGGACCCGCCCCTCGTTTAGGGCCGGTGCCGTTACGTGATTATGGCGGCGTGCGGACGTCCCGTTAGTTAGATGCCATCCATTTCCCATACAGTAACAGTTTCCGGAGGGCCGGTCCGTTATCTTGATTAGAACTGCCCGGCACGTCCGGTAGTTACATACAGACGCTGACCATAATGTTATGTGACCGGAAACTACATCCAGATGCCGGATGTGGAGGCACGCGTCAGTAGTGCAACATTCCTCCCTAACCCGAGAAAAATACATCCCGTTCAGGATTATTTTTCTATCTTGTTCAGGAGGGTTTACACTTCGGGACATAATAACAATATAATTCCACATCATTACACTATCAAAATACATTTCAAATCGGTGCGTGATATCTTGTCTAACTATAACAACACTTATTCCATCCAAATACACATAATATAAAATAAAAGAGAAAGAGTTCATTGTCAACACTGAAATTGTTCGTCTCTCATGGGCACCGTTGCGTTCACAGTCCCAACATAATTCATCCACCTCATAGGTCGCCTCATTTCAAGGCCGGGTAGAATTTCACGACTGGCGATGTCGCCTTCAGTTCCACCCTGTCTTCCATCATCAGTGCGGAGGCACTTGCTCCGTAGACGTCATTGTCGTCCGCCACAGTTGTAGCCACCGATCCCGGGTCCAGTGTAGGTCGAGTGACCTCACAATGCCATCGCCTAAGTCTCGATAGAGGGCCAGCTTTTAACACTCAAAATATCGGGCTACTCCCACTATTTCGCCTACAATTGACATGATTATTGCCATTACTAGTAAATTATAAACGCTATCTGCTAAACCCCACCCGGGTCTGCCCTGGGGGACTTGGGTGGGGTTAGGTATTTTTTAGTTCCCAGGGTCACCCTGGTCAGCCCCACAGGGTGGGTTTTCTCTCTATTCTGGGGCATGTGTTTCTGTCTACCCGAGGTCCATTCACCTGTATTTGCCTATTTACAACTCTCCCTACTGTCTGCACTGCCTGTAGCTCTTGATATTGGATGTGTGTTGCTAAATGGTCTTAGCTTTATTTAGCCCCATGTGTTAGGTTTATTTAACGTATTTGACCGGCTGGCGACATACATTCAATGTTCTGTTTATTTTTTTTTTTTTTTTACAAGCAGTGCAGGCATGTCCTGAGAAACCTTGTTGCTGTCGGGACGTTAAGCAATGTACAATCAATCAATAAAAGCTATCTGCTAAACCCAATATCCTGAGACAGAGGACGAACCTCATCTTGCACGTCTGCAAAATGTAATTTACACCCGTAGTCATATATTCATACACCCAAAACTGCATTACTTGCGCGATCTCCTGATTGATCCTCTCTCAATACCACTTGAGAGTTGCATTTTATATGAAGCCTAAAGTAGATCTCCTATAGCCTTTAATAACCGCCTCACTCCTTTACTCCTAGACTTAGACAGGATTGCGTCCACATGCTTTATCCTATCATCATCAGAGTTATCTGATGTGCCTTCGCCCGAGCTAACATCAGCCGATTCTGCTTCGACTGTTTGTCTCCTCTTCTGGCGTCTAACCCTTTTTGCTAACTCCATGAGAGGTATGTCGTCTTCTGAAGACGAGTTCTCCCGTTCCCTACGCTGTCTTTTGATCCAACTTTCTCTTGAAGGTAAGTCGCCTACATCTTCACTGTCACTGGAAGAGGTGTCTTCCGGTGCGATCGCATAATTAGTCTTCCTGAGGGGCCTAATTGTTTCCGCTGAGGGTTTAGGCCACTCATCTAACTTAGCGAGTCTTATGTGCTCTGCATGCACTTTAACTACTTCACCAGTCAATTGGTTCCTGATCCTGTACGTTACTGGGGTTGTTTGCTCGACCACTCTGTAGTAAGGTTTCCATTTGCTGTCTAGCTTGTCCCCACCCGGGTCTGCCCTGGGGGACTTGGGTGGGGTTAGGTACTTTTTAGTTCCCAGGGTCACCCTGGTCAGCCCCACAGGGTGGGTTTTCCTTTCTATTCTGGGGGCATGTGTTTCTGTCTACCCGATGTCCATTCATCTGTATTTGCCTTTTTAAAACTCTTCCTACTGTCTGCACTGCCTGTAGCTCTTGATATTGGATGTGTGTTGCCAAATGGTTTTAGCTTTATTTAGCCCATGTGTAGGTTTATTTAACGTAGTGGACCGGCTGGCGACATACATTCAATATTCTGTTTTTTTTTGTTTTTTTTTTCACAAGCAGTGCTGGCACGTCCTGAGAAAGCCTTGTTGCTGTCGGGACGTTAAGCAATGTACAATCAATCAATCAATGTCTAGCTTGTTTTTCCCTTGATTATTTTTTATAGTACACTGGGTCCCCGATTTTGATTTCGTCACTTTTGACCTGTCGGTTTGCATATTTTGCACCCCTCTTCTGTGATTTCTTTATCCTTTGGTGCACCTGGGTGAACAATTTGTGCTGTTGTTCTAAGGCTACCTTATGAAGGTCCTCTCCGACATATTTCCGTCTAGGCCTCAGTATGTTATCTAATGGTAACACTGGATCTCTGTTATACAGTAGAAAGAATGGAGAGCACTGAGTCGTTTCTGAAACGCTAACCCTGTATGCCGACAACGCATGGTTTATGTGCAAATCCCACGTTTGGATATCTTCCTGTACTTTCTTCGACATGATATCATTCATGGTACGATGAAATCTTTCTACCTTAGCGTTAGACTGTGGATGATAATAGCTCGTCAAGACATGATCTATGTTTAGTTCACTGAGAACCTCCCTCATGATCCGATTGACATTTTTTGTGCCATTATCAGTAACCACCTGTAAAGGACAGCCGTGTCGAGGAATTATCTCATCCATCAAGATTTGAGCAACAGTTTCTGCCGACTTATCTGGTGCCGGAAAGCACTCTGGATATCCACTGTAATGGCAAACAAACCCTAAAATGTACTTGTTCCCGGACAGACTAGTAGGGAATGGACCCTGTATGTCTACACTAACCTTTGCAAACGGATATGGAGGAACGTCCATTTCCTGCACTGGGGCTTTCTGTTTCTGCAAAACCCTTTGCTGACAGGTAATGCAACCGCCTATGTACTCGTTCAACCCCCTGTACATGTTTGGCCAAAAATACTTCTGTTTGATGGTGTCGTAAGTCTTGTCAAGGCCCATGTGCCCATTTCCGTCATGATACTGGTTTACGACATGCTCCCCCAAATGGGATGGCACCACTAATCTCGCTACTGGATTCGACAAGAAATACAAGACATCTTCTATGAACAAATACCTCCTTTTTACACTGGCCGGTGCTTCCTCGTTCAGTAGCTGCTCTTTCAACTTAACAATGTCTGGATCCTTGTCTTGCTCCGTGATCATATCGAACCCTGTCACCTCTACCTTTTCTAAAGTTTCTCTTGGATCATCCGTCTGACAACTTGCAAACTGCTTTGGTTTAAACTGACTGGAATTAATCACCCCTATCTGGACGCATTGTCGCTCACTTCAGTGACTGTTTCTTCCACCTCTTCTGACGCTAACTCCTTTTCGTCTGTTTGTGGCACTCTAGACAACAAATCAGCCAACACATTCTGTGGCCCTGGAATGTACTCTATAGTGCAGTTGTACCCTGCGATCCCTAGCGCCCACATCTGAATCTTCTTATTCTGCATAGGTGACTCTAAGAGATACTTTAACGGTTTGTGATCTGTGCGAACAACGAATTGCGCATTGTGCAAGTAGTGGTCTAACTTCTGTAATGCATAATGGATTGCAAATGCTTCCTTTTCTATGGTAGACCACTTCTTCTGGCTCTGACTCAACCTATGGGACAGAAAGTAAATAGGCTTTTCTGTCTTGAGTCCTGTGCTGTCCTCACTTTCTTGCGTCAGACACGCCCCGATACATGCGTCACTAGCATCCGTGTACAATACATATGGACGTCTCGTGTCCGGATATACCCAACAAAGGAACTACTGACAAACTTTGTTTGAGAAAATCAAACGCCTGTTGACACTGATCAGACCATTTGAATCTGGCAAATTTCCTTGTCAAGTTGATGATGGGTTCGGCTATCTCAGAAAAGTTGGGTATGAACCTGCGATAGTATGACATCATTCCAATGACACTGCGACACTCCCTTATACATGTTGGATTCGGCAATGTCCGAATTGCTGACACCTTTTCTGGGTCTGGTTTGACTCCTTCCTTCCCTATCACAAACCCTAAGTACTGTGTTTCCTCGGCGAAGAACTGACATTTCTTCAGTTTCAACTTGAGTTTATGTTGTCTGAGTCTACCGAACACATCCTCTATATGCTGATAATGCTGTTCCTTTGTTTCGGAAAAGATGAGAATATCATCCATATATGCCGAACAAAATGCTTCTAACCCCATCAACACTGTGTTCATCAACAGCATGAACACACTGGGTGCCTGGCAAAGTCCAAACGGCATGACTGCAAACTCAAAAAGTCCCTTGTGACAAGCGAAAGCCGTTTTCTCACTACTCTCTTGATCCGCCATCTCTACCTGCCAGTATCCCGATTTCATATCTAACCTTGTGAATATTTTGCCTTCCCCAGCAAGGACAAAATATCGTCTATGAGCGGTAGTGGATACGACGACTTCTTAGTAATCTCGTTTAGCTTTCGAAAGTCAACGCACAACCTCTTTGAACCATCTTTTTTGGTTACCACTACTAAGCTGAAAGACCATGGCGACATTGATCTTCTGATGATCCCTGCCTCTAACATCTCATCTACTGCTTTGTCTACTATCTCTCTATCCTGCAAAGGAACGCGGTAAGGCTTCACCTTTATTGGAGCGTGGTCCCCAGTGTCTATGTTCATTTTGACAGTGTTGGTGCGCCCTAAGTCCAGATCGCTACTCGCGAACAAATCGGAATGCTCCGATACCAGTTTAGTGACTGTGGACCTGATTGCGTCAGGCGCATCGATTTCTGTCAGATCAATGGAAGCGACTTCTCGTTCTTCCGTTCTGTTAGACACTGACTCTACCTGACTTACGCTGTTTGCCCTGCCTACCACACATCCCCTTTTTAGCCTGAAAGTTTTGTTGGTGTGATTCACAACTAACAAAGGAAATGTCCTGCCTTTGTTTCTCACTACCCCGCTCATCACAGATAGTCCTGGCTCTTCTGCAACAAACCCCCTATCTGTCGCAGAGACTTCTAAACATTCTTCTTTACTGAAGTACTGTGTACTCTTTATTCTAACCTGACAAATCTCCGCTGTATGTGGTTTCAATACATTTGTCTTGTGTACTCTGACTAACGAAGATATGTGCATGTCTTGTTCGTAAGGTACAAACGCATTCCCGACCCTAACCTTTCTCAAATCAAAATAGATGCGTGCTCCGTTCTTATCAAGCCAATCGTTTCCCAAAATGAAATTTCTATTCATCTCTTTCACTACATAAAAACGATGTTTGAACGACTGCTTTTCAATTTTGAAGTTCAGTTCTATACTGCCCACAACTCCTAGCGCTTCCCCACTGACTGACTGTAGCGATACACTTCTTTTCTCTAGCCTTGGCTTGTTCTGCAATTTTTCATACGACTTCTTGCTAATCAACGATACTTCCGCCCCCGTATCTATGAGACTTCTAAACTTTTGACTTCCTACCTTAAAAACTATGCATTTTGGACTCCCCGCTAAGTTGATGCTAAAGGATCTACTGTTTCCCCCGTTCTGCTCACCGGCTTCTCGTGGTGCAGAACGTTCTAGTTTTCCTGTCGCTCCTGTCCTATCCTAGCTCTACATTCTCTTTGTCGGTGGCCGTAACCCCCGCATCGCCAACACCGCACGTGTTGATACCTTTGCTGTGACAAAGACGACTTTTGCTGACCGACTGCGTTTATCCGCCTAGCCTTGCAATCGCGTGCCTTTGTGAAACACGCCCCATCTCTAGAGTGATCCACTTCTTTTGCAGACTGTTGCTGATCTCCATTGAAGGTGGGGATCAGCTGTGAAATGAGTTGCACATTAACTAAGGATGACAACCTCTCTATCTGACTACCTAATGCGGTCAACACCGGGTTAAGTGGGTGTGGTCTTCCTACGTCTTCTTCTGCCATTGTCACTACAAATACAAAATATTGCTGGCCCTTACTCAAAACTGTAGCGATGACACAAAAAGGTCACTCACCTGTTTGTCCAGCGTTGGTGACGGTGGTTGTGGCCCGAGGTCGTTTCGTCTGTGGCCGGCTCCTTCTCAGTCTCGTTTCACGATCTTCTGTCTGCCTCTCGTTGCGTCTTCAGTTCTCGGCGTCGTCGTACTTTTGACGTAGCGTCGTTCTGCCACCCTCTGCGATAGTTCTGTCTTCCATCTCGTTCTGGAATCTGCGATTGTTCTGTCTTTCATCTCGGTTCTGACATCCTGCGATGGGTTCTGCTAAAACCCGTTCTGACATCTTGGTCCACGCGGCACCACAATGGTTGTTACATGTTGCACTTATGAACACGTAAAACCAACTGAAGTCCCAGTGATGGTTTTCTCTCGTGTTTATTTCAGTCTAAAGAGCATTGTCTGGGGCTGGGCAAGACCAACCACAGACTACAATTCGGTAGTTCTCTCACTATTTGCTCTCTCTTCTACTTTCGTCCATCTCTCTCACTCTCCTTCACTCTCCTCTCGTTGTGTTCTGTCTCTCGTTGTGTCTAGTCTCCCAGTATGTATATACCCTTGCCCTTATCAATCATCTTCCCACTTAGGACCCGCCCCTCGTTTAGGGCCGGTGCCGTTACGTGATTATGGCGGCGTGCGGACGTCCCGTTAGTTAGATGCCATCCATTTCCCATACAGTAACAAAGAAGTACCCAACGGAGAAAGAAACACGCTTAGAAAAAACGGTACAACACAATTTATTAATATTTCGGGTAAATACCCTTTGTCAAAATAGACAAACAAACAGAGACATTAGCCGCTACTTATCTTCAGATGCAGAAGGAATGTGGCAACTCAGTTGCCACATTCCTTCTGCATCTGAAGATAAGTAGCAAATAATGTCTCTGTTTGTTTGTCTATTTTGACAAAGGGTATTTACCCGAAATATTAATAAATTGTGTTGTACCGTTTTTTCTAAGCGTGTTTCTTTCTCCGTTGGGTACTTCTTTGCATTTCACACGCT